>OW679195.1:156565903-156871512 GCA_940337035.1 Agriotes lineatus
GAATAAATAACTCACACCATTTTCTGAGACAAATTGATTACATCTCACTCGGTTAAATTTAAATACTAGTACCAGCGTGTTCTATATATTTGCAAAGTTCCATAATAATTTAAAGGTTTTTGAGAAAATCAGAGTAAAAGCAAACGAATTATAGTGTGAATGAGATAAAATAGTTAGCTTGTTTTCTTACTATCATATTTCAATTGTTGACACTATTATTTCACAATTTTATTTCTTTAGTAATTTTATTTATTAAACAATAGCTTCGAATAGGCCAGATCATAATAAAAATGAAAATCACAGGAAAAAAGTATTTGAAATATTGCAAATGTGTACCATTGCATCAAACTCAATAGTATTGCATGTAGGTCAATAAAATTGGAATACTAAATATTGTATCCGTTTGAAATGCCTAAAATCGTTCAATTATTCAACATTAAACGTCGCATTTCGTATTTAGTACGCATTGCGTACGCACTTAGTACCCATCGTAGTGAAAAGCGACTGAAGTCTCACAGCACCAATTTTTGTCATTTGCAAAGCAGTCACGCATATTCGTACCGAAATTATCGATAAACCCAACACTTAGCAGAATACCCGCTTATAGCTGAAACACACTTGTGGGCCCGTCAAGTTACGAAATATTTCTGTGTTTGATCTGCATGTCATGAGATCGCCTATAGAAGCTGGTGCGGCCTCAAATTTTACAAATGTGCACGTATTTAAAACTGTGATCGATCGCACTGCAGTGCATTTGTGTGTTTCGCCAATCTACATCTCTCAAAATGGAGCAGGCTTTATTCAGCCTGACGCTTTGAGAAATCTGAGAAATTGCGCCCATTTGGAGGCTCTATCCAGAGATTAATGGGCGAAAACGAAGGGATTGGTACATACGAGTACAATGTCTGGGAACAAATGGGTGTTGTAAGCTAATTTGCTAGCATAATTGAGTTAACTAATCACACCATTCAGGAACTAATTCTATGTAGTAAAAATAGTAGCAGCTCTATAGCTGTCTATAAAATCCAAACTAGGTCAAATAATACTTAAAAATTCGAAAATTATCAGATTTTCTAATTAAACGACATATGTAAGCTGAATGCCCTTCGGCATTCGCTATAGTAAAATAATAAAAAGTTCAAGATTTGTTGTGGGCAGAGCAAATAGCCCGAACGGTAACATTTGGCAGACGTGCAGCCCAGAGACTTCAACGAGCGATTAGAAACGAAACTAGAATATCGCTCGTAGTGACAAACATTTGGAAATTTAATTTATTGTGCGATAACGCATCTGGGTCACTATCATTGTATAAATAAGTAATGATTTGCCGATTTCTCCTTGTTTACTAGAGGCGCAATTATTAACAGGAGCGACCAGCTAGTGCAGAAAGGTGTAACTCACACCGATGGCATTCTGTAAAATATTAAGGTCGCTATGTACAGCTGGCTTTGATTTTCATAAATGGAAATCGACTTGGTATAATAAGAAAATATTACCTATCAAAGATTAAATTTAGACAGATGAAGAAGAACATAAGAAAAAGCAACGTGCTTTAAAATTAATCATATAATAGACTGGTTTGTACAGTTTGATTATGTTAAGTCTGGTACAGTTAATTGTTTTTATAACAAAGTTTGAATACAAGGACGATTATTAGTAATGTAATATTTTTAAATACATGTTTAGATGATTTACTATATAACTGTGAGCAATTAAAGATATGTTTAACGTGTCTGCCGATACCATAGATTGGAATAAAAATCTATTAGAAACAATATTTGCTATCGAAAGTACTTGGTTAGTGTATTCTCTCTGTTAGATCTCACTGCGCACAGCCACGGACGATCACAAAACCAATAACAACTAAACCAAAATACAAAGAGTGGCACAACTAAAATGGAATTATGCACACATCGCAAGGACTGAACAGGAAAAAGATATACATGAAAACCAATAAGAAGCTGGTATAATGACATCACGAGTGGTTAAGGGTTGCACAGAAAACAAATTGCTGAAGACAACTAAGGAACGGCTGTGCTCAATTCTGGGCGCATGCTAGATGATGATGATTAATAATATTAACGTGTATTTGATTGTTTATGCAATAGCGCAGACTTGAAGCCGTCTCCAAAGTTGCCTTAGTGCGCTCTGAGATATGTTGAGAATCCTGGTTACTATTGTTTATTGAATATTATGTAAAATTCTAAGCAAAATTCATTAGTTTCAAAGTTTACATAACAATGGTCTACATTTAAATAATAATAATATTAATGCTAGTTTGATTTAATATGAAACAGTGCAAAATGTATAGCGTTTACAAAATAGCTGCTTAGAGTTAAGTTAGAACATCATAAATGAGCGTATGTCGATTATTCTGTTGTAACTCTATCAGCTAGATTATGTGTCTTATATTAACGGTTTTGAAAATAATGCATTAGTTCATACCTTTCATTAAAACGAAATGAAAACTGAACGTATGATATCGTCAATTTACGGAAATATATTAAAAACACGGAAACAACAATTCGAAAAACGTTTTCTGGAATGTTGAGGTAATGCCGTTGAAATAAATTTTATAAAACAAAAATATGGCATAATTACGTATATGCACTTCCAAAACGGGGTAGCTGCTGCAGCAACTCTTCGGTGACTTATTTAGGCATCAACCTGTCGATCATCGAAAATAATCTTTATCGGTTGCAGGATATTAATCCCTTGTTTACATATACAAAAGTAGGCTGGTAACTAAATCATAACTGATCTGTACGGTAATACTCCATTACCGTACATGGAAACCATAACCATACAGCTACCGATAAACTATTGAACAAATCACGGATGTTATGAATCATAACAGCCACATCTGCGGCAGTTATGATACTCATAACATTCCTAGATATGTTAATAGCTATAACAGTTGAAGAGACTGCCAGTTGATGTGTAATTCGTGTGCCATTATTTGTTTATTTTGTTGATGTTTATGTTTAAAAATGAATGCTGAAGTAGTATTGCACAGTTTTTCAAAAAATGCATTAGAGACTACAACGATGGAAAGTGCTAAAAACTAAGAACTAACGAATAGAAGGTTCTAATTAATTATTAAAGCATTTTTTGGTTTGATACTCCTGCTCTTATGCAGAGCCGGATCTACGAATTTTGACGCCCGGGGCAAGATAATATTCTGACGTCTTCGTCTATCCTCACTCCACCCTGATTAAGGTTTTGCTTATTCAAGAATATCTGGTATTAAACAGGGTACAAAGGATTATGAAATGTTTCTTTAGTGTTCTTTAATTTCAATTGCAAATATACGGTACCCCCCACCCAAGAAAAGCGCCCTTCCGTGCTTTCCAAGAATACTTTGATACTCAGCATCACTCCGTTTCGCTAATACAATGAAATGCTATGAACCAGTTAATTATTAAAAAAAACAAAAAACAAAAAAAACCTTTTTTTTTGCCGACGACCATAGCTCAAAAGTTGATGTTGCCTTTATTTTCGGAGGACCTATCGCATGAAAACAATCCAAGACTTCAGGAAGGTTCCTGGCGACCGGAATCGTGTACACATACGAACATACATCCCCCGCACAGCACGTTTAGGCACCCCCCAATACGGGGGATTGATCTAGTGGGCTGGGATCTTCACCAAAAGATCCGCACCGCCGAGACGGGGATTTGATATAGTGGGTTCATTAGTCGGTTGGCTCAAATTTTAGAGATATTTGACTCAGAGTGGTTTTCGATATGAGGGAATTTCAATACTTCGTACACTTCGTGTCGAAGTAAAAGTAGAGTTTACTCAATATAGTAGTTTATGGACCTTGGAAGTTACTACATATGTGTGTTTCACTTCCCACCTTCACACCGCTGTATCCTTTTTATTTATTTTATGATTGATTTAAATTTGGGCAATTATACTTTGAAGAGTTACTTTTACATGTTTATAGTATATTAAGTATTAAGAACGGTAAGGACATTTTACCGATCGAAGACAATTGTTTGGAAGATGAGCGAAGCGACGACTCCAATTATTGTCTGAGATCGGTAATTCCTTAACGTTCGTGATGCTTATGACGTTTTTTGCACGATAGAAATGTATTTTTCTTCAAACGTCAGTAAAATGTGACATACCTCAGAATAATATGTTGGTGGCACTGTAAGTCTATGTCAACTTCGAGGTTAACAGGTTAGGTTTTGCGTCAGTCTGTGTCAAAACTGACGCCAAACCTAACCTGCTAACCTCGAATTTTTACTTACCGTCCTAGAATGGTAAACGTAACTTACTGATTTGACAACAAACGAGGTATGTAAGTAGAATCGTTCTATCGGAGTGTAGTATAATTGACCAACATTTTTAGTCGATCATTGCATAAGGAAGATAGTATAGGGGCGTGAAGGGGAGAAGGCCAAAAAAATCTAAAATGGTATATTTGGTAGCCTTTCCTTAGCAATATATTGTGGTGATTGTATCTAAAGACAGATAATTTGTTTGTGAAAGTTAATCCCTAGGGATGAGATTATTTATAGAGTAATAAAAATACTTAATTATTAAAACGTACAAGGATAAATGTATGCAGTAAAAGAACAACATGACTATTTGAGATTTATTTAATAAATAACAGATTGAATACAAATATTGTAAAGCATTCAATATTTTATTAAAAAGGTTCTAACATATGGATTTAGTAAAGATATTTGTTTAGTAATATCAGAGTTCAAATCATAATTGATATTAAATGGCAATCAGAATAAGCCATAACATAATTTGAATTAAGGTGAAAGACAAGATCGAATGATTATTTGAAAAAGTTACTTCTAAAAAAACTTCAAATTAAAATAAACTGTATTGAAATATAATCCAGGGTGTTAGTTTTAAAAAATTTGTATGATTATTTATTACCTCACTTTAGTGATATTGACATTGACAGTTGTAGAACTGTCATATTTATTTTGAAGTAATTTTCATTGTACTAATCAATGAACAAGCGTAATAATTATGAAAATGCATGAACCTAATCTGAGTTGAGAGTGGATGTTTCTACTAGAGCTAGCAAGGTTAATAAACTCAATAGTTAAAAACTTTATATAAAATGGCATATATTTAATACATAAATTCATCTAAACTTAAATTTGTTTCAATCAAAATGAATACCATACAAGCTTATATAATCTTTGTTCTACCCGAGCTAGTAAAGATTAAATAAACTAAACAGCATAGTAAAGTAGGTGCATAGCAATATATTTTTATCCAACAGCTCCTAGTTATAAGGCTATTACTAGATCGATTTTAGACCTCTAAAGTGCCACTTTAGCTAATAGTGAGATAAAAACCACGTCACTTACTACTGCATTGTTGGTAGTCAAACGATGTCAAATTCGGGACTTGCAGGTTAAGTTTTGCGTCAGTCTGTCTCAAATAACAAGTAAAACATAACCTACTAACCTCGAATTTGACATAGATTGAGAATACACTTCAGTACTGCCAAACGCATAACATGAATCACAGGCGACTCTAATTATACATATACTTGATCTTTTGGTACTTTCCAATTTGTCACTATGACTTTTCACGGCTGTCAATACCAAATTTATGTTTTTTTAAGATATTTATTGAGTTGGTGGATAAAACGTTATATTGTATTCCTGTTTTAGTTGAGCTTTATACACTCAAAAAAATTAAATGTTCCAACTTCGTTCGTATTTAAATATGGCTTCGTAGATAAAACGCCTTTTAAAAATACCTGTATAAGAAATTACTATTAGTTGGAAAGATACAGTTTATTATATCACAAAATACAAGAATGGAAAGCTTACGCTTTTAGATTTATGAAATTTTTAATGCAAAATCGGGAAAGATTTCATTTTTCAGTCTAATAGTGAGATATATACATGTAACATAGATAAACTACGATAATAAGTTCGCTATTTCGCAAATATCAGGTGTAATTGAAACAGTATAGATCTACAAAACTGGAGATACATTGATGAAAACATGTTTAACTTACTTTTGCAAATAAACTGCAAAATTTCAAATACATTTTTAAATATTTTCGCATTCACCTTCCTTCTGGAAATGTTTTTGACAAAAAAATTGTATTACATCCACAAAGTGGCTTGACCTATGCTACTAGGTTTCCTGTCCGAATCTTTTTCGAAAAAAAAATATAAAATCTTATTTTTTTCTATTGAGGATACTTTCAGCTTTTTAGTAGAATTTCACAGCCATTTAGTCAAAAACTAACCTAGTGTTTTCTTTTAAATTTGATAGGTGTTCTAGAGTACTTTTTTTAATATAAAATTGCTCTCAATTTTACATCGTAACGATCGGTATGAATAGTAAAACTTTGTAGGTCTATAATTCCATAACGAAAGGTTTATTGTTAGAAAATTTGCATAGATTAAAATAACAACTCATTATTATAGGAATGAAATTGCAGCTATGCTAGGTATATTATATAGTTAAATTATCCCCCATGTCTTAAAATTTTGCATAGGTATTTCGGATGTAGATGTACAATGAAGATATGTATGTATTATTCTATAGAAACTAAAAAAAAATAAGTAGCATTCTATTTATTGGTAATTTTAGTAGTTTTTACAGGGGTTCTTACTATACAGCCCTTCTTTGCAGAATGATTGCAATTGTAGTGGCATAGATACGTTTATGTCGTTTTAGTTTGCAGTGTACAGAAATTGGCGCGAATAGAGCTAAGTGCATTGTTTTTCAGGATTGAAGGTGTATATAGATCGACTCGTATTACCAGAAACTTCATATTCAACGGTAAACTAAATAGTTTACTGTAAAATGTATCTATAACAAGTAAGAAGCGGCAAAAGTCGACAAAGTCAGACCACAATTTATCCACATGTTCTTTGAAGGATGCTTAACAAAACAATCATTTACTTAGAAAAATGCATACTTATTTATTTAACTGTAAATATAGTCATAACTTTTCCATTTAAAGTAATACAAATTGAAGCTCTGCTATTTCTATATGCGATTTATTAAATGTTTCCTAATAGGATAAGAAATTGCAGATGATGTAGATCGCCCATTTAACATGTACAGATATAACGTTAATGTTTTAGTATGTGCTAAGAAAAAATAACGTGAATGAATGGAAGTGCATTTACTGCAAAATACGTACAGCACACATTATTTAGAAAGATATTTTAATTTCACGGACTGCAGAATATAATGAGGTATCTTAAATATTCACTTATAATACCATGAGTAGTCAAAGTTATGTCGACTATTTTTGCGGTGGTGTCACGAATGTCCATTGCGCTTTGGTACGATTAGGACGAGTGCGCTAGCACGAGTCCTAATCCCAAGCGCAATGGACATGAGTAGTGATACCACCGCAAAAATAATCTACTTAACTTTGACTAAGAATGGTATTCGAGGGACTATTTAATGAACCAAACTACTTTTTCAAATTAGTTTTCAGTAAATCTAGCAACAAACTACGCAATTTCTATAGTAACAGAACACTAATATTGACTTTTTCTAATAAAAATCACATTTGTTTAAAATAGTCACTTGAATACCTTCTAGGAAGATATATCCGCTGATATTTTTTTGATTGGTCAAGAAACGTCAGAATTCTGGATTTTCATTGGTCACTTTTTGACAGATGACAGGTGAATTGAATAGTCTCTATAATTTTCGATATAACCGGTATCACTGTATATATGTATACTATCTAAGTATTTGGTCCATATCTATTTTGATTATTTAGAGTTTATTTTGGAATTTAAGTTGAGATTTGAGAAAAATAGAGTAAGTCTCCTGCAACAGGCGAATGAAAATACGATAATTTTTTTAAAACGACCGATGCATATTGACTTTCCGTAGAAAACAAAACTAGTCCAGGATATGTGTTGCTGTCATTAGTAAGAAAGCGTTCAGTAGGAAACGATTGCGAAGTACATACAAATAAACGGATCTGGATAATCTGATGGACATTAGTACAAGTGTCAAGACGCCGGCCTCGTCTACAACACGACAAACAGCGATCAAAATCAAAAGGCAGCAACTTTAACTACAAAATCCGATATGAAGGAAAAGAAATACGTGTGTTCAAGGCAGCATATCTCGCATTTCATTAAAATAACAATAGGAAGACGAAGATGAATATAAGAAAATCTACTACGCACAGGACAACCATTTAAAGATTTCAGGGAACATTACAAGAACAAAATAATGATTATCCTTCGTGTATCATCCACTTGATATAAACATATAGATCTGACCCAAACATTTTCAATCAGGTGTTCTTCTTTTTCATCATTTTCATAAATGGTATCTCCCCCATATCCGGTTCACCAAGTTCATATTGTAGGCGAATGATCTTTATAATTCTTATTTGTCTAATTGTAACACGCTAGATATTCATTTTAATTCCCTGCAGATTTTGCAATTGTTAAGTTAAGTTCTATTTAAGTTTATCCTGTTTTTGTCTTATTCTATATTCTAGTTTTTATGTTATATTTGCGTTCTTGTTATTGTTCAATAATGTTGCTTTCAGAGAGTTTGGGAGACATTTCAAAAGGGAAAAAATAAAATGAGAGCTAGAGCAGGGTAAATTGACTGCATACGTTTCGATTTCTTACATGTTTCCTAAAACCCCAGTATTTTACTAGTTACTTTTATAGTACAACGTGTTTGGAGTTCATAATATGGGAATAGAGGAGGTATCTATGTCAACATACCACGAAGGACAGGCAAGAAAGGTAGCGAATGATGTCACAGCAATGCTATTACATTATTTTACTAACAATAATTTTATTACCAAAAACCTGATGTTAATTAGTGAAGAATGTCCCGGTCAAAATACAAATTATTGTGCCTCATTTTCTTAACATAGTGGTCGATGTATTCACAATATTCGACACCATTATTTTTTTTCAGACTCGCGACCTTAATACCTAACGAATGATCAGAATTTTGCATTATTCTTGTTAACATGGAATTTCGGCTGAGACCGCGTAGTCTTTGTGGATAAACAACCAGCATTCAGGTGCAAGGCACATTAAGCCATTCTCTGGCTGTGAACTCGAGCAAGGATCTACGTTATGGCTGTGCTATTTATAGTCCTCTGTGTGAGCCGCTTGGAGCGACGTAACGCTGATTGGTCGTTCAAGTGCAGCGTAGTCCGTGGGGCGTGGCCGTAAGGTACTGAAACAATACGAGACACCAAAGAACATAGCCATCACGTGGGTCCTTGCTAGAGTTCGCAAGGTGCAAGGTACATTAAGCCAGAGAACGCTGGGTGTTTATCCCCAAAGACTACACAGTCTAAGCCGAAATTCTATGTTAACAAGAATAATTCAAATTCCCGCGAAATCCTCATACAGCATACAGAATTTTCCACTTATTGAGAATTTCAAAGGCATTTGGAACGGGTCGAAATTCCTCAAGATTGGGATAACGTCTTTTCAGTGCAAGAAAAAACCCTATTCGTTTAACGTAATAAAAATGGATGATCAGAAAATGCTTCATATCAAAAAATCAACTCGCAACTATTCTCTAAAAAGTGTAAAACTTTAAGTAACTATAAAATCTGTTCGCATGATGCGGATTGAGATGTGTCACCATTTATCAAATTAGGAGAACTTTTCTGGACCATGGCGACCATTTATAGTTAAAAATAAAAGATAACTCCCTTTATGCTGGCAACTTCAGTGTCATTATCTGAATGAAAGGTAGTTAATATTATCAGGAAAACTATGAAATATAAAAGTTTCTTACAAGTACTTTGAAAATATTTCATTTTATGATAAATTTTTACTCATTAATATTTGCGTATTTTTTTTATGTGGAATCCGAAATAGATTTGGATGACAATAGTAGCGGCTGTGAAGAATTTTACTACTATTAGTTTTTTTATCTTAGGAAAGTATTATTCTGTATTCTACATAGTTTAATTTATATTAGCGGGTCGTTTTGTATTTCTAGTTACTCGTATATTAGCGGGTCGTTTTGTATTTCTAGTTACTCGTATTTTAAAGAAATCCTCAAAAGACAACTTTTTCTCCACGGATTTCCTTTATTTTCCACTGCTTGTTATTGAATATTCAGATGCATTTATCTATCCAAAACGCTGGAAGTAACATTCCGAGTAGTTATTTTTCCCAACAAAAAAACTGGTGGTTTTCTAATCAACGCTTCAATCGATTTTCACCTTTCTCAAAACTATTTTACCAAAAACATCAGAGTATATTATAGTGTGTTTACGTTTTGATTGATTAAATGTCAGTGTTCGTATAGTCTTGTAGATTATGTAAAACTTAGTTTAGAACTGACACAAATAACTGATTTTTTTCCTTTTAAATATGACAGTAATATTACTATTCAATATAATGTTATGTAAATATATTATAGGAAAAAACTATTCTCGCGAAACGCAAAAATTGATCTCCGAAACGTTGAAAACCAATTTCTATGAAATAAAAAATAAACGAGACTAAAAAACCAAGACCTTTACTGCTATAGAACGATGATTATAACTTCGTTTGGTCTTCATATGTTTGTTACCAAATAGTACAATAGTAGAACAACTATTTATTCAGTTTAATATAGGAATCCATTTAAATAATCAATAAAGACAGATTTAAAATTCGTTTCAAATTGATGGTGCAGAGGGATTACTCGAAAACTGGGTGTACCAAACAGCCTAGAAGAAAGCCTTAAATTTGTAGTAGAATAAAAGCTAAAGGGAATAGAAGAAAGACTGAAAAGGTAGTCAAAAATCCCTTGAGATTGAAACAATAAATTGAAGATGGTCCCTTTCCCGGGCGTGTTAAGTTAATGTTAAGATAAAAATGGGAAAAAACCCATGCAATTAGTATTTAAGTTCTGTTAAGCTTTGGAAAGAATTTAAATTGCTTAAACTGTTGTTTTGACAATTATTGTAAATTAGAGGAAAAATATAATTATATTTTGTCTGCTTCTGCAATAAAAAGTAGGCCATTTTCAAACTGTTTTGAGTGTGTAAAATAGACCTTGGTTAACCGTGTAATAATAGAGCAATAGTATTTCACAATGAGCAATGCTAACGCTAACGACGTTTTAGCATGACAAGTTTGTAATGTTTTGACGTATGAAATGGAAAATGAGGTAACATAACATTTGTTTGTCTCTAAATTGAGGAAGTATGGCTGTAGAAAGAAAATATGCATATAAATTAGTTTACTCAGTCGTTTTAATGAAAATAACGATTAATTTAATTTTTTCCAGAATATACTGTATGCAACTTTTTGGTACTGAATAATAAATATCCAATTTTTTTATACATGTTTAGTTGTTTAGGTAATTTAATTTAAGTTTCACATTAAATCCCCACATTACACACTTTTAATGGAATGAATGAATTCCTGCCTTAACAATTTCATTTAATGAACTTTACGGTAACGTTTCGTAACCTTTATTGCAACACAAGGTTCCTACCGTTGTTCCAGTGCATGTGATAAATAGGAATACATAAATATTTAAGTGCGAAGTTTCTACCGATGGGAAAATTAGCAACAATATGCTTCTTAGTAAACAACAATGGGTTTCCGCAACCATGTCATAATTTTCCAAAACCTTGTTCTCACACTACTTTATATTTATGGGAATCGCTTACTACGGTCGTTACGTCAGCCAAAACTTTGTCAATCTGCAGTTTATTCGAATGGGCTGCTGCGGAACCAGCAAACTTGGCGGCGGTGCCATTTTTAGGTAACGAGGACGCTTGACAGGGAGCGGAAATGAAATGCGCTTTATTCCTGCCAACATCCTTCATACAACAATTTTTTCCAGCACTGATTCTTTTATAATGTGCGGATTGAACGTCGCTCCCTGTATTACTACTGTTCGTTCGAGAATAATGAGATCTTTCGTTTGTTATTACCATTATTTGCATTTTCCCACATTAGCGTCTGTTTACAACAAATACGCAAGAATATCGTAATGAAATGCTTGCAGGGATAATCGATGAGATCTTTCTGGTTACAGCAGTTACGTTATGCTTGCATAATACTCTTACTGTGTTATCATCGAAGGATTTTTTTATGGAATAGTACAAAATTGAATGTTTGGATTAGCAATAAATATTATTAGTTTGTTTATTTCTTATACTTAATTATTGTTGCAGAAGCAATAGTTATTAACAATCATTTTTTGAAAAAGCAATATATAAGTACGGGGAGCTACATACACTTCCTGGAGGAATTTGGCTAAAGATTCGGAAAGTAAATATAGATTTCTATTAGTGCATATTTACTTCAAAATTGGGCAAGATGCCATATTTTTTATAACACAAGTGCAGTTTATTTGCAACGTTGATTATTTCAAACTGAATCGTTTCGCATCCCACTTGCATATTATCATTTTTTCAATATAAGAGTATTTTGAGCCCAAGTGTATTTATTTTTATATAAAATATTAACTAACAAATGGTAGCAGTACATCTACATCATACCATAAACATAGCTTAGTTTTGCTACTAATGCATACGCATTGCATCGCGTTTCCAACATAAATCAAATGGACGCGTAACAATTGTATAGTATTCATGGTAGTATTTCTTTGGGTATTTCGTATGATTATTGAAGCGCCACCAAAGAATTTCAAAGATTAATTGTTTAGACTGTTTAGAGTATCATAAGCTACAAAATAATCATCTTTAAAGATAATTCTTTAAATACTGCTATTTACTAAGTATATATTTTATATCCTAATGCCAGGATTGCATATGCATGCATTCTGTTCTAGACTGTCGAATGGTTATGATTACTGGGAGAAGGTGTAAGATTTATAGCTCAATTTAACTTGAAGCTCTGGCTTGTAAACAATATAAGTATGTACAAGTGTAAGTAATTATCTTAAATTATATACCTTGTATTTTATCAATCTAATTTGCATAAAAACCTCAACCATTTCTAAAAGACTCCATTGTGTTTATTACAAAGAGCGATTTCAAGTTTAAGATGGTCATAGACATCTCACTGAATCCTTAAAGTAATAGAAAATACATTTGATGTAGGTTTTGTTATTATAAGCGGAAATTATTTGATACCACCAAACAAATATGGATTTGGATTGCTTGCTGTGATGTGATTTATGTGCTAATCATATTGTACGTTTGGAAGTAAGCTCTATGTTATACAATGAGAAAATACTTGTAACTTGCCTTAATCAATCAAAATATGGTGTCGTTACAGTTTATGTTCAATAATATTGTCTTAATTTAATCTTCATACGCCATACGCATCGTATGCATATTCATAAGAGTGCAAATAGGGCCGAATAGGACATTTACATCTGCATTTTTCTATAACTTAGAAAATATTACCCGTAGCAAAATTCGAACTCGTGACCTCTTCTGCTTAGCAGTTTACATCTTATCAAATGACTAGACTACATTCACTTCGTGGTTATGCTACCACTTATCTTCTATTACTGGTAACATGAGTAAAAATCGATAAATATATATTAAAAAAAACGACCAATCTCGCCCAAAAGCTTTTTAGTTCCTTAGATTAGTATTCCACAAACGCTAGGGCAGAAATCATCCTGATGGGTTATGTTGTTCACGAGATATAATGTTTACATCCATCCGACGGGACACCTTCATTAAACTTCATTTTCCAACCTTTCCTTAACGCCAAAGCGATTGCTGCCTTCACAAAAGTTATGCCGCTTCGTAAGACCTTTCACATAATTTTAGTTTGGTTTGATTGAGCGATTGCGGAAAAAAGTGCGAATTAGTAAAATTGGCCTAGCCCGAAAATAACATATATAAAATTTATTGTAATATGAAACAAATTAACTGATATATTAAAGACTCCTTGGATATAATAGCCATTTTCAAATTTTTAGTTACTAAAGCAGAAGTTTTTCTGCATTAATAAATGTTCAGAAAACGTCTGCTACATGCTGTTTCTCTTTATATGATATGAATACGATATATAAACTATAAACTTAATGACGTACGGAAGCCCAATTTGAGATTAAAGCGACTTTTAAATATGTCATTTATTGTCATGCTCAATGCTACGATGGTTCAATAATATTACAGCAATCAGGAATATACCATCATACAAAAATACCTTTTTTAGTATTATATCTACGAAATGATTTGTACGATTCTGTGTATATTTGGTATATGACTTATTATAGTACAAAGTTGTATTTTGACAACTATTATGAGATTATGACTGTTGTGCCATTCGACAATTAGTATCATTTGTCCTCTAACCAATTTGCTTCAAAATTTTAATCAGTTAACCATATATATTTATTATAAGTAAGGATACACTTATGCACTGACCGTAATACATTTGGACATACGGATTTTTTAAAATCCTTTTATCAGACAATTTTATTCTTGATAAAAGTCCCTGCATCTTCTCAAACTCTAAATTTACTTGCCAATATTTAAATATCTCCTTTCGTATTCGGGGGAGGTTCGAAAATATGAAAATGGCTCATGAATAAAATACCCTAATTTCTCAAAATACACAACAATGCTATTTTCATTTTTTTTAAATTTGCAGATAGTTGTCAATACGAATTCACAGCTCCTTACTCTAAAAAAGTTTTACTGGTTTTTCCAATTTGTTTCTTACCACCCTGCGTATTATGGAAAATGAGATACTTCAAGGTTAACCTATCATCGGTCATGATAAGGATGTACTGTCGAACTTGAATTTCGCTCATTTATCAACCAGAAAATTTGCGTTAATCAAAATTAGTGCTAACACACGTTTGTGTATTTGATAGTGAAAACGAAAAAGAAGGAAACTTCAACACTATGATTCTATGTGACCCCTTCCCTTATAAATATTTGTTATAACATTTCAATTAGCAATTATAATTGTTTAAATTGTATGATATTGTTTTGTAGATACCTGTGTTTTTTACGTTGGACACAATAATGACGTTTTTGGCACTACTTTGGATTAACGTAATTTTATCGTTGCTAGGTGAGTTATACTCAAGTTCGACAGTACACGCTTATTGCATCCAACAATAAATTAACTTTGAAGTATCTCAATTTTCGTAATACACAGTCTGGTAAGAAAAAAATGAAAAAACTACTTCACATTTTCGAGTGTTCCCCGTATACGAAAGGAAATATTTAAAGTTTAGCAATTGTATTTTTGGTTTGAAAAGATGCAGGCACTTTTGTCAAGAATCAACATAATAATTAGCTTTGGGGTACTGCTAAGAATGCTAAGAAGAAGACCTGGCAAGTATAAAGACGAAATATTTCCAAAATCTTGGCCTATAAAACAACCAAGCGAAGTAGGTTGCTTTATTACTCATCGTATGAAAAACATCCATTAAGTTGAACAGCAACCTTCGGAAGAGTAGAAGATCTTCAGTTAGACAGCAAATACTGATGGGCCTAAAAGCCGCGCTTTTGTTTTTCTGTACCTTCAATAAAATGTTCAAAATTTTAATTTTCCAAAATAATTTTGTTGATCAACGAAGCGTGTTTTAGCAAAGCAGGAATAATAAATGTGCACAAAAAATTATCACGTCGAGGGTAGTTCTCATGCAACCAAAGGAACTATAGCCAATTTTGGTATAAGTTCTGTGCTCCAATCAGAACGACAAAAGGGTGATATTTCTTTATACCGTCTTCGAAATACAATGAAAAATTTATTGATCTACTACTACGTCGGGATACATGGAGTAAATAACATGGAAACAGATGGATTGAAGGGTGACCTTAAGCTATCGTCACGTTCTCATGATATAACGTTTAGGAACTTTCTCATGGGGCACGATAGAAACCAATATATACTCTACACGGGTAGATACAGAAGAAAAATATTGCGGAAAGGAATTGAAAACGTAAGAACTTTGTTTTCGTAATGGAACAAATAAATTTCACTTTTTACAGAATTATTCTTTGCATCTTTGAACAAGTGGTAGTTAACATTAAATACTTTGCTTGGAGAGCTTTTTATTCCAGTATTCATTTTTTCGTTTCAGTTCTATTTAAGCATTAGATCGATCCTTTATAAAATCTTCATATTCACTCTGTATATTTTGCTGCTGTTATTTATTTCACCAATAATAGTTGTAACATGAAACTTTACTTCTTAGTTTCAGAATTACCATCGTAAATCAGTTGGTATCTTGGTTAAATTCTCGAAAATGTATAAGTAAATTAGTTGGACAGCTACTAGTTGACTACTTGTAGATTCGACATTTCAAATAAGATCAATTTAAAACATTTCGGTTTACTCGCAAGTTATTCACCAAGGTACTGAATTGTTGTATGTTTGCGTGAAACTTTCGTATGTTAACTAATATTTATAATTTTGATGATGTACCCGAAAACGTTATGAACAAAGTGTTTTTGTATTATTCAATAGTTATTTATGTATTAACGGCGTAATCAATAGATTAAAAACAGTTTAAAACGCGACGCAAAGTGGAGAGCTTTGAATTTCCCGAGAGCTTCGTGATTAGGCACGTAGTACATACAACGTTTTATTTTATTTTGATTTTCAAAATTGACAAAATTCAAGGATTCGGTATTTTGGCTACAGACTACTGGATCACCGTTGTGTTGGTGCTTGTTCTACTGTTTAGCAACTTTATAGGCGCCAGCGCCTTAAAAGCCATTTTACGCTCACCACTGAGGGCCATAAAAGAGATTATGGTTCCAAAATGAAATAATAGTTATTTATGTATCAAGTGCAAAAATAACATGTTTATGGCACACTATGGCAAAATTTATTTCACACAGAATAATTTTTAGAGACATAGTTTATTTCCACAAAATACCTATTTTTATTGTTAATTGCCTTTTCTGCCTAACCGTGCCTAAAATTCCTTGTTGAACAAACCTTGACATAGTCTAAAAATTTTTAAAATAATTTTGTTTGCGTTCACAGGAATAGCTTCGATTTGGTTTACTTTAGCCACTTCCGTGTTTGCTTACACCGTTCTTCAAGCGTAGTTTCAATGTCCATTGTAGAAGATTTATCCAACAATTTGGAAAAAGCACCAAGTGAAGTGGTAAAAAAGCATATTAGAAGTTGGAAGCAGTGTCTAATAAAAATTATGGCTTCCATTTTTCTTCAAGATATAAAAAAACCTCACAAGATTTCTGCTAAGGACGCACCTAATTTTAAATATGCACCAGTAACATAGCATGATGTAGAGAGGTATTTTCTCTCTATAAAAACTTTTTGGCAAACAACCCACAATTATTTACTACTGATAATATTGAAAAAACCTTATTTTGATAAGCTAATATAATATTTATTGCAAAAATAATACTGATAATAATTGAGAATGATGAAATGCTTTATTCTGATTTATATTGTATGTAAAATTAGGTTGCCAGTTCCTATTTAAAGTGTAGTGAACTTGTAAAGCAATAAAAGTGTTTTCCTTAACTCTCAATACATAGGTTACATCTTATTTTCATTTGCACAATTGGCGGAGACAATGCCTAAATTGCCTATTTGAAGATTTTACTTCTTAATTCTAGTTTACGGCCTCTATATAGGTTTTTCCTGCCTTTCTTGCCCTCTTTCACAGTTTTAGTGGCCTAAAATCCGCGCCCCCAGTAGTAACTCGTATGTGATCAAGTATGTGGCGGCACTATTAGGAACTACTATTTTACGTCTAAAACATTTTGAAAACTTGGATTGTCATATTGACAGCACATTGTTACCGAGTATGAAAAATTCGATTTATTGCGGAATCTGTGACCTATGAGTGTTAAAATTAATATTCAAAAAATCATCGATAATCAGCGTACTACTTATTATATTACCCCTGATAATATTAACCTGAACGTGTATTTCCTATATTAAGTTTTTACTATTAAAATTTAAAAAATAGTTTCTTCGTAAGCTTGAGAGAAATTTCGATTTTTCTGTAAAATTTGAAAAACCCCTAATAGTCACAATTACAGCTTTTACAATGCAAATAAAATTGGTAAAATGATATTTAAAGAATTAAACAAATATATTCTACAGTTTTTGATTTTGGAATTGTGCATAAACTATCCTGTCAATTTCTTTCCAACTTGGTGAGTTCATAGAACTGTTTACGTATTATGTGTTTATTATAAAACTATTTGCATGCACTTACCAGAATAAATTGTTAGATGATAAAATGCTGAATGCCAGATATTTTTTGTATATTTTGAAGTCAAAATTGAACGTCACAAAATTTCGGGTTGGCACAAGAGCGTGAAGAAAACATTGGCATCAATGATTTTATGCCTCTTGCGAAATGCTAGTTAAAACGCTCCCAATACAATGATCTTGTTTTAGAGTGTTAAAACTTAACTTTGTTCAAATCACTCTCTCCTCTACTGTATTTTATTAAATTCAATATTTCTACAGGTACGCGGGATGTACAGTATTTATTATCCCTAGTATAGAATATCACATTATTTTTCAAAACAATTACCTTAAATACGAAGACAATTGTTCCACCAGAGTATAAGCACGGCAGTGTCATTTTTGAAAAACTCTATCACCGAAGAATTTCTGAACTGCTGCTATATCAGCGCCATTTCTTTTAAATTTTGAACTTTGAAGACGAACTCGCTAGGAGCTAGATTAATGGAATAGGGGCATACCCTACAACTTCACGCCGAATATCACTAATTGTGTTTATAGAAATAATACTCTTATGAACTGGAGCGTTATCGTGATTAAGTCCCGATATAATTTTTTACTACTTGATAGGAAGAAACAGAATCCCCCAAACAATCCAACCATATCTTCATTAATTTGTATTGGCGCTAAACTTTTCTTTTGTAGGTATTTAGTGAGTGCTTAAAGCTAACTTTTTCCCATTTCTCAAAACCTTCGCGCAACTACTACTTCCAACTTCTAAACTCTTACAGCTCAACAAATTTGATAGTTTTATATATGCTAGGGATAATAAATACTGTAGTACAACCCTCGTATTTCTGATTATTTTTTTAGAATGAACATTGAACACGTTCAAACGACTTACATCGCCAGTTTTGCGTATTATAAAATAGAGATCTATGGTTGCTATGCTTAAATACAACCACAACACCATAAAAGATTAAAAAAAAAATTAAACAGATTAACATCAATGAGGCTGTTAGTTAACCTTAGAGGCTCAATAAACGCAAATAAGAAAGAGATAAATCTTTATCGGTGAAATAACGTCACCAACATCCGATTAATAACATTTAAAAGACGGATTGCGCAAAAACTGCCAGCATGCCCACTGGCTACCATTAACTCAATTCAGTAGCGATTTACGAACTGCGAAGGCAATAAAAAGCACTTACCAGGGTAACCTTCGGGAAAGTGCAGCGTGTTCAGGTCCGCCTTCTCCTTTCCCTTTTTCCCAAGAATTCCTCTGGCTTGCACTTTAGTGAAGCTGTCGAAGCATCGGTAAAGCAGCAGAGGCTCGCCGTCGGCCACGCGCACGATCCTAGGGAGCGAGTACCTCTCCAGGAAGTCGCGAGCCTCGAACTCCTGACGCCGGCTCCGGTCCTCCGTCGAGTCCGGGCTCGAGTCCGGCGTCGTCCGGCTCCCGGAGCGGCTTTTCGTCGACTCCGGAGTGTTGTCCTTGGACTCCACGCGGACCTCGCCGAAGTTCGTGTGCGAGTCGTGCGAGTTATACCGGCGCAGCGCCGGGTGCTTCCTCTCCTTCAGCCGCTTGCTCTCCTGGAAGACGAAGTGCGAGGCGTCGAAGCTCGTGAAGGCGTCGGAGTGGCGGAACAGGGGGTTGAAGGAGGTCTTGTGGAAGAGCGGGTTGGGCATGCGGAGGGACGGCATCGAGGAGTTCCTGCTGCAGCTGTGGCCGCTGCGGCTGGAGCTGCTCCTGGACGAAACTGTCGCGTTCGGAAACATCTTTCGGCGATTTCGGCTGGAGGCGGCTCGGCTCAGCTACATCCTCGGCGATGAGTGTTTGCTTAGCCTGAAACGAAATGAAGTGGCTTAGTTTTGGTGTCACGGGATCCACGAATCGAATGCGTTTGAGTTACTGCAAGTCTAACGAAATATCGATACAAAAACAGTTAGTTGCCTCTACAATCGTTCGTTAAGCGCATAGAAATAGTAAATGACCGTTGGACATTTTTAACAGGAAACATCCGTGCCTATTAATTGCTCTGTGTTATATTTTGATACTGTTACTATGGAGAGTTTTATTACAATGATACAAAATGAAACGTTTTGTGGAAATATGTATTTTGAGGCCTTAAGGGTTTAGAAAATATTAATCCAATTCTCAGCTGTTTTAATTCAACGGTGTCATATTTAAAGTAACAGAGAGAAACAGAGAAAGGGAAAGAGATATAAATGGCTTAAAAGTTTAATACCTTCATTTTTTACTATTTTTGAAAACAGTTAGGAAATTCATTTCCTAACTAGTGTAAAAGTATGTCATTTTCTAATTAAGAGTGATGTAAACTGACATAGAAAAGTCAAACTTTTTCTAACAAATTTAAAAAAAAATACATGTCCAGCAACAGAATCTGTCAAAATTGGTAAATAGAGTAGATACCTCCAAATGTCCGCCAAAATATTTTTTTTATGAACGATGGAGCGTGTCCTCATTTTTCATTAATTGTTTGTAAATACTTGGATTGGCAGAAGCGGTCCAATTGCCTGGTCGCTTCGTTCACCAGATCTGCCGTCATGCCATTTTTTATGAGGATCCTAAAATCTCTGTCTATACATCACCCTCGGTTAATTTGAATGAGTATGAAACTCTAAAAATAACACCAGAGATTGAACAAATCTCTATTCCAGCTACCACGATGTCCAGATGTGCGACTACTAAAAAACGGCATTTTGAAAAAAATTATAATTATTTTTCAAAGTTATAGTTTGAACCTTACTTTGTTTTAAAAATTTGTTATGGATTAATTTTAACTATCTGAGAATATAATTCATCATCCCTTAAATTTAAGACATTGGACAATAGGACCTTCTACCGTACTGGCAATATAGCGACTCACGATTTTCGATTTGGTACTAGCTAACTTGGTTTTGTTTCATGTATCAAGTGAACTAATTTAGAAATGTTAGCTGATTTTTCGAGGTTAGGTCGTGCGTTTTAAGCATAAAAAGCTACAAAAAGTGTATTTCGGACAAACATTAGCACTGATATTCAGGTAATAAGATAGTATTACGCTCCATCTTTTATATATTTTAAATCATTATATTCTTTTCTTATGTATAATTCGTAGTATGCCTAATAATGTATAACTATTTAAGAATATCATTTGGTTATAATTCAAATGCATGAAAAGACAGCTCGTCCTACGGACTCGTTGTGTTTTCAGTTTTGGGGTTATAACTCATAATATTCATTAAAAAATGATTGATGATTAGGCATATTACTTATTATACATTTACTAGTAAGATCGAAAACTATTTTTCTAACAGTTCCAGATTTTCAAAACCACGATAACTCGAAAACTATTGGCCTAATTCAAAAAGCATTAAGGAATTTTCGCTTCCATTTTTTTGCATAATACCATCATCGAGTCCCAATTTTCATAAATTGTAGATCTCAACGCACACTTTCATTTTTTATAATTGTTTTTCTTAACAATCAAGTTGTTTTTTGAATTCTATGGTCTTTTTATCCAGTAGCACATCTTTTAGAATTCAATGGTAGTTTAACAATATTTGTTTAATAGTTTCTTCAAAATATTGCAATTTTTATCCTTAGTATCAAATTATTGCTCACTTCTGCTTGGAAAGCGCTCTATAAATTGTTAAGTTGTTACACTGAACAAATTCAGTTACTGCTATTCTTTTATACTAGCAGTCAAGTGAGACAAATGTCTCATTTAATAAAACAAAAAATACCGTTTTGCAAATAGAACGCGTATTCACCACACGTACGTATATGACGTCATTGTTGGTAGCAAACTACCAGTCGCATTCGCCTTGATAAAATTTGCCTAGAATCTAACCTAAAAAGTTAGGATTAGGATAATCATTAAGATAATAATTAGTGTTAGAGACTGAAATTCGGTTCCTGACCTGACATGACCATTCCAAACATATAACTTTAATAACTTTTTTCTCTATCTCTTACGGTTTGGCTGCTGAAACAGCGTCCCAGACAGACAAAACAGCGTCCCGGACAGACACGTCTATTAGATAAAGGATTTTAATATACAGGTTGAAGAAAAAGTAATGCAATACGGCTACAACTTTTTATTATAGAGTTTTCAAAAGAAAGTTGTAAACCAAAGCTACTACGCAAAAAGTGCTTTACATGTCCGTGATCTCGAGTATCTTTTACGTCATCACTTATAAGCACAGGAGCATGCAACTTTATTTTGCAAGTAGCAACCATTGTTTTTCTACATTTCTAGAAGCTCCAGATGATTCTGGCTACATAAGTAAATTTTTGGAAAAACTCGATACTAAGTTTTCAACTTCAATACATATAAGTATAACTCTGTAAACTAAGAGGAAATCATGATTTTTCCCAAGGTGTAAGTTTGAAGTCTAAGGGCGAAGGAAAATTTAACAGTCTTTGAATTGTGCTTGTGTTACGAATACCATGACAACGGCATGTCTTATATTGTTCTTACATTGATTTTATATCACTTATAAAAAACAACTTTCTATAGGTATAATATTTATATTATTTCCCTAGGAAGAAAATGTTTAATTTCTGTCAGAATGTTTGTAACCTAGAAACTGATTTCTACTCCTGGTCGTATAAGAATAACTTTATTTGGCAAACTTAAACAAACAAATAATTTACTAAATCTTCAAAGTGCTCCCCGTTAACGGGGATCTCTAAAATTTCTTATAACATTTTCTGACATATTACGTATAATTCTTGATGCTACTACGCTAATTCTAGCTTTTCAATCTTCGAAATTGTTTGGCCGATTTGCATACACCACACTTTTAAGTGACCCCATAAGAAGTCAACGGGCTTTAAGTCCGGGAACCGCGGGGGGAAATTCATTGCACCCCTCTTTCTAACCACCTTAGCAGACAAAAACGTTATTTAAATAGGTCCTGACTTCGGGTCCGTAATGTGGAGGACCACCATCTTGTTGGAAATAAACGTTGTTAAATTGTATTCTTCATATGGATAAAAATCTGACGAATTCTAGATGTCTAGCAGTATTTACAGTTCCGTGTAAGAAGAATGGTCCACAAAAATAGCGTCCGATAACTCCCAACCTGACATTTACGTTCTGAGGTTGGTGGGTGTGTGTAGTATGTTTATTTATGAATCTATTAAGACACAACGTTGCTTCATCTAAAAAAATAAAGCCTTTGGCAAATCTATGGATGTTATTGCATCTTTCCAACATTTCTTCACAGAATTGTGATCTGATATCGAAGTCATCTGCATTAGGTTCTTGCACTAATTAAACGTTTCTTTTTTACATATATTTCGAACAGATTTTTGATCAATGTTATAGTTAAGTGCAAGTTGCCTTGTAGAAACATTATGATCTTCCTCACAGAATAGTAACACGTCCAATGTCGTATCTCCAATTGTAGCAATTATAGGCTTTTCTGATTTTTCCCCATTGCTAATACTGCCCGTATTTTGAAAATGTCTGAGGAGACGACCAAGAGTAGAATGAGTCAGTGAGAAAATAATTACCATTACGAAATTCAAATGGCAACCGATATGTCATCATTACGATATGGAATTTTAGCAAAGTTTACTTTTTGCTGAAATTCAATTTGTTGAAAAATATACCACATCAGTATGACTTCTTTCAACGTATAGCTCATTATTGTATTGCTTAGCAAATCCCTTAGCAAACAAGCATTTTATTTTAGAGCTAACTGCGATCATATCTATGAGAGTTCTATTCTTGGAGTAGTGTGCTTAAAGAGCTGCAAGGGCCCCTATTTTTTAACATGTTTTCTGTGACCTCCAGAGGGACATATGGCCCACGTTGAGAACTCCAGCTTTAAAGGATGATGAAAATGTTCAATGGCTCTGCGACATGGGTGTATCACTGGAATCATCTTACTAAAGAAAAATCTATGCAGTGGGCTTAAAAGTTTTTGTCAGTAAAAAGAGAAAATTCGAATTGATTTTACTAATTGAATATATGTATAAATGCATATATTCGTGGTGAATGCGAAAATTATTTCGAATTTAATAAAGATTAGAAGAAAAACGATTATGTCCTTGGATGATGTGGATATGGCTGAAAACTCATTTTTTGCGAGATTGTGAGTAAACATGCTTTATTAGTTATTGGTGGAATGGAGGGATAATTTTCTTTTTTGTCACTTTAAGGTTGATTTTATAGGTGCACATTAGGGGTTAAAATGTCATAATTTTTGTTTGGTATAAGTAAGCACTCAACATTTATAAATTTAAGCTATCCAAATTAGTTTTTATATTTAATTTTCAAAACGTTTGCACACGAATCTTAATTGTTTACGCAGCAGTAATCGATTTTAGAAAAACTCATTTGGAGTTTATGAAACGATATCTTAATATTTTTGCAATTGATAATGGATGTGAATGAAAATTAAACGTCGCAGCGTGGTTAAGGTAGTTTTTAATCAAAGATTCTTGGTGATATTTTCACAAAAGGCACATTGTAACCTAAAAAATCTGGTGTGATACACACACATAACTTCCTATTGCAGTGATTTTATAATTAGACAGCATTTTGTTTTGCAATTTTCAAGCATTTGTCAAAGAAAATTAAAAATTACAAATCTACAGAAACCATACAAAATAGAGTTAGTTGAAGATACTAAAAATTTTTTTTAGAGGTATTCAACTGGAAAAATCACATATCTCGCACCAATACACATTAAAAATGTAACGTTCGAAAAAAATCGTTAGAGCCGTTTTTGAAAAAATCTGAAGAAAAACTGCAATATCACAAGAGTAAACAGCATACTTCCGGTTATGCGATTTTTTTCAAAAGCTTGCTGTCGCATCTAGATAGTACGATAGTACACAAAACTTATATATGAAGTCAACGTCATATCTCTTTTCGTTTTTGAGATATTCTGTCCACACACACAGACACACACACACAGACAGACAGACAGACCAATGGACAAAAACATGTTTTTTGGGTTCAGGGGACTCTAAAATGTAAAAATCTGTTGAAAACTCAATTTCTAAATTTTGTGGCGAATCCAATACTTCCTTTATTATAAAAGGAAGTAAAAAATTATAATGTAATATTTGTATCAGGGACGTCTTCCCAGACGCCATTAGCGTATGGAGCAAATACGCAAAACATCTATGTTGTCTTCTACTCATTATCAAGACGAAACAGATACAAACACCATTATTCATTTCCGTGACTGCTTCATATACACATGATGTACTACAAAGAAAAGATTTTTGGAACGAACTATATGAAAAAATGTGTTGCACTTATATTGTGCCTAAATAAATTGATTTCAAAATTAGTAAAAACAGTTTTTAGAATTGAAGATGCAATTCTCTTCTGATATTTTAAGTAAATTTCTTTTTAATTTCAAAATATATATTATATTTACCTTAATATTTTCTTTTCGTAATTTTTCCCTTTTTAAATTCTTCATATATCCAATTGCTTTTCGTTATTATTTAAGGCTTACCATAAAATAAAGCAATCTTATTTTGATACAACTAAAGTCTGTAGTGGTTATTTACTAAACTATTATTATTGTTTGCTGAGTTTAATACTCTTGAGAAATTAGAATTTCACACTTTCAAGTTTGATTCAAATTATGTATTATGCTACACTTTCAAATACATTAAGAAATGAATGCTGTAGAAAGTAAATATCATTTCAGTTTTAATTCCTTATGAACTATACTAGCAATTCCCATCTTTCAGATTTAGTGCTACTACGTAAAAAGTAATGATCAGTAAATAAGTCAACAACATACCTGTTCTAGTTTTGAAATTTTAAATTAAATACCCTTAAAGAAAGTTACACTATTTATGGGCGGTGTTGTAAAAAGCAATATTTAATGATTCAGAAAGAAATGCCATCTAAAAGATAATCTACGGCTATTTCCTAAGTCGCATACATTCACGCACAAAAGGAGTTTTAGATAACTTCATTTAATTCGGATGAAGAAATTGTGAGGAAGGAGCGGCAAGTTCTTGAACAACATCAAATTTCTTTTAAAGTCCAACAAGAATTTGACCCATTTTACCATTCCATAATTTATCTGCTTCAACCGACAGGTACACTTTTACTATCTTTAAATGTCTTGAACACGGGGCGGCGTTCAGCTACGTTTTCAAATTTAGTTATAAACAAGGATTAGCTGTCAAAGCCAGGCTTAAGGTTAACTGCAAATAAACCAGTTTACCAAACAATTTTACGGATTAATAAATTACAGATTGCCCAACTGCAACTTTAACTAATCGTGTTTATTTTACTGAAATCACTTTTGCTTTCAAAATGCCGCCAATAACTAGACTTAGAAATTGTAATTTTAATTGAGCATTGTGGAAATTTATTAAAGTTCCAGAACCGTTATGTTAGCTGCATGCAGGCACGTCCATTTTTGTTTTCTGATTTATTCAGTCTCAATTTCATCGAACCTACTGCTAGTTGTAGAACATATTTGATATCGAACATAGATGAATTTAGAGTTGCTATGATTGATGGATGCAGTCGTGACTGCTGCGAACAACCTGATGATACCCAAAATAACATTTCCGAACAACTTCTATGAACATGTCATTAATCACTTAAAGCAAGACTAATTTATTTGCGTTAGCGTCGAAGGCACCAGAAATTATTTAAACATTCGTTTGGTCAATTGGTGACATACTAATAATCTCCGCCAATTAAAATGGATGTAAACAAATTTTATACAGACCTTGGCGGTTAATGCCATTGTTTCACAGTCAAGCACGCGTTCCTTACCTTTTCTGCTGTTTACCTACCAAACAATGATTTTCTAAATTAAACTACATTTTCAAAGTAATTGCGTGTCCGTTTAAGGTTCTTCCTGTAGACAGCATGAAATGCTGAATTTGATTCCTGTTGATGTTTTGGGCGAAGCTTCCCAGCCGTTCTAAACTAGCTTACAACTAATTATGTAACTTCCTTCTACTCGTACATGCAGACCTAGAGGAGGTGCCGTGTTGTAAGTTCATGTAACATCTGATACCGAAGTCCGAAAAATAGCCGACGTTCGAACTGTAGAAACTGGAAGTCACATATCGGAAAGCAATCTCGTACATAACATTGCGAGCAGCAGTGATAGCACGGTATTGCATAACAGAAGAGATCGTTGTAAGTGGCACGAGAGATTGTATGAGCGATTGAACGTTATTGAACAGGAGAACGATTTTCTGGCAAAAATTCCAATGAATAGTTCCTAAGCAAATTACACAAATATTGCAACTTCTTGCTGACGGAAAGGTCGTTGATTATGTACAGGTATGCAGAGGTAATATTAGTTTTCGCATCTCGCGGGACTTGATTAATACGACACAAAATATCGAGAAAAGGGAAGTACCAAATTCAATATGACGGCGTTTGCATACAATTACAAGTCTATCTGTTTAAAATGTCACCGAGTAGGAACCTTGTAATGCAGCATACCGTATGTATGATACATTTAATTTAAATAATTATATCCAGATATCTAATGGGTATCATGTGATGTAATAGTTGTATATTTTAACTGGTGGGGTAGTAAGGGCAACCAGAAGGTTGTTTATATTTTGTTAGTAACAAAATAACTTGAATTTATAGTCTACGAGAAATAGTCACGTTAAGGGTTAAATTCCCATTAATTGTGAAAAATAATAATTGCTGATTTGATACGTAGTAGTAATATAGCATTCTCTACGATCAAATTTGACTTCAATAGTCACAAATATTATTCAAATATATAATTCAAGATTATTTGATTCCGTTTAACGTGGTATATTACTACGAAACCAGTAAAACCAATGAAAGTGAGTGGTGTGGTATGCTGTTGAACTGTCTATCCAAGTAATAAAGTTTTCAAAGAGCTACAACGAGCTTTGATTTGGTCGGTAACAACCAAAGGAGGTGTTTGCTGACTAGAATGTATCCAGTTAGGAGCTGAGGTAGAGCGTTTAGGTACAAGATAAACATTCAGAAGGTTAGTGACCATTTCTTACAAAATATAAAGAAATTATAAAGCAAGTTTGGTGCGGCAAATCGTTAAGATATTGTAATTATATTTAAAAATTAATTTAGAAGAATTATTTTTCTAAATTCAATAGTGATTCGAGTACTCGAAATTTTTCGACAATTATATTTCGAAATGTACACATTTTGGAATTAGGTTATTTTTAGAATTTTCATTTTAATCAAGTTTGGATATATTTAACATTTGATTAAATAATTTTTGACAATATGTATTTTATTTTGTAATGTCAGATCAAACTTCAATGTGCTACTGACAAACTGAAACTACTAATTTAACTTTATGAAGTACCTGAAACTTGTATTTGATTCATAAAATCAAATAGTTATTATATTTTAAAAGTAATTCAGGATTTAACTATTAGAGAAAGTTATTAGTTGAAGGTTAACCCATTCAGCTGGGAGTTATGAGTCCCATTGCTTGTAAAACTGACTAGTCGTGGCTTAAAAAATAATAATCACCTGACATAATTTTAAATGTCAAATTGATTTAGGAGTTACGTCAATTCCTGGTTATTGTTTCGAATTTATGTGTATATGCAAAACAGAAACGTTAAACTAAGCAGATGATATAGTAATAGTATGTCTACTTCTTCTTCTTCATAATCTTTTTCTTGTCCTATATACGGTTAGAGCATATTTTCGCAGTTAAATCACTTTCTGCCGTTATTTAACTCCATCTTATCAGTGTTATGTTGTAATTTCCTCGTTTCTTTGTCACGGTTTTCGTATTAAACTTGAAATTTTCCTCTTCTTCTTCCTCTGTTGCATCCTAAATATTCCTAATGCATTTTTCAATTTATATAAGGATTGCTTGAGCACGTCTTCTCTTTTCAAGCATTTTCTTTTGATGCAGAAATTTCAAAAACAATGTTTTTCTTTTAATATGTATTTTGCTTTAAATGTTAACGGTCTCTAAATTTCCGATAGACAATAAAAACCATTTGTAAAAATTCCAAAATTCCCCGTGTCTGCAAGTCGTTTTGCTCGTTTCGAACTCGGGTCACTTTCAATCTGTTTGTTAATATAGGCTGTTGTAATGCCTAGGCGCGTTATCTGTTAGCCCAATTATTTGGATCGAACACTCTATATGTGCATTTGTATATCTTGCTACATGTGTATGTGTGTTATCGTGTTATCATTTCTAAATACTCAAGATGGTAACATTAATATCCGTGGACTAACAGCACTCAAACGTTCCAATTTGTTCTCTCCCTTGTCGCCTCTGTGAAAGTGTTCTCAGGAAGTTAAAATTTACCAATCTGTCGTATCAGTTCGTTACCAATTTTTAGATGTTTGATCATTTTTATGTCTATTCTTTACAAGGGGAACTGTCGATGTTTATTACAAGTGCATAATAAAATAAAACACCATACCAGAGATCAGAGATGGCTTCTGAGAGACAGCAAACCAACAATATATGACAACTATGATGGTATTTTATTTCTCTTATTCTGCTTATACGTTTGGGCGTCTAATCGGTTTAAAGTCCTTTACAGTTCCTTCTTAGAATGACCGATGTTCCAATTTTCTGTTGTCTCAGTGATATATGTCACACACTTAGTATCTTTCTATTTGGTGTAACTTCATAAATATACTTTTCTATAACCTTTAAAGAGGTGGCATTTACGCACTGTTATCGATACGCGAAATTTGGCTTCTTAACATGCTAAAAAATGGGTTATTTATTTATGTTATCACTGATGACGTTCAGTTGTCGAAAAAAAATGTTTAGCAATATTTTTCATTATTATAAAGTTGTCAGATACATAAATAACTATTTTTTAAATTTTGTGCTGGTTATCTACCCGTACTCCATCTTAATTGTTCCTTTTCAATACCTTACACTCAAATGTGTTGTATACGACTACATGTTCAATAGATGGTTTATGTTGATTCAACATTTTTCTTCTATCATTCTTCTATTACTTTCCAAAGTAGTATTCGTTCTTCTTCATATATTCCAGTTCTGCCACAATTAAAACATCATATCAGAAATTGCTTGAAAACTAACATTTTTAAAAGTTTTTAAGTTCGATGAAAAACTCTTTAAGACTTTAAAATATATAACGGATTACAGTGATTGCCCTTCTTCTTTTTCTTTCTTTTTTCGTCTTTATTATCTTCTTCTACGTATTTGCTTTGCCTTATTTGTGCTTCAGGATATTGAAACGTAAAATCGTAATTTATCGTTACTTTTCTAGGTGTTTTATTTTATTGTTTCTTTGTGATATATGTGATAATATTTTCTCTTCTCTCTTCTTTTTCTTTTCTAAGCTTTTATATAAATTCTTTAGTTTTAATTATTTTCTTTCTATATTTGCTAAACGTGGTTGCTGACCTTCTCCTTTTCCTGTCCTTTTAAGTGGGATGTACTCATCGTTCTCATAAGTTTCTGCTGTAGATATTAATATACGCAGAGTTTATATACGTGGATTTTTAATATAGTTATTTGTTTTTAATCGAAACTATTATTGATTTAGTATGATCCCAAATATGTATTCTCCTCAACAAAGTAATATAAATATAAGAAAACTCAATGAAGATCGCCTTCAAAATTTTTCCTTTTCACTGATCATCACCAACCTTTAAGACAGCGAAGAATCAACAGCGTCAACTACTAGGAAATAGGAACAACTTGTCTAAAATGTTTCAAAACTGTTACTCTTTCTCTAAGCACTGGATAACACACAAGACACGACTAATATGAGTTGTTATGAGCGACGACGATGATGGTGAAACCTTTCCTCTGAAAATTCAGGTCAACAATGTGTAATAGTTCAGTTTTCATTTTCAAGTTTACAGTTAAATTAATATATTTTATAGACGGAAGCTGCAGGTTTTCCCATTATTAAGTTGTTGGAAAGTTGGGAACTGCCGAAGATGCTGTTTCCGGAATGATATTTGGTTGCAAAAGGTATTATGCAACGCATTCCAGCAGATGAATCTATGAGATCGCACAAGGCGGGGAAATTACTGCAGCTAATTAAATTACGACTAGCGGTGAACTATTTGATTATCAACGAGCAAATTTATAGCACCGCATCGCTCAACAATCACGCACATACGTTACTTTAGTGCATTAATTACTTCCAAGTGCGCTTATTTTATGGTAGTAAGCCATAAATATAATTACTACTTATAAATAATTCATTGTTGCTTATTATTGTCCGATAGCGCCTTGAAAAGAAGCAAGGCTAAACCACGTAATATTTTTATTGAGTAATGGCAACGCTAAGCACCATAATGCCTTACTTCAGCCGCAGCCCTGAGCTGGCTCTCGCTAAATGCTCGTAATTAACAAAGTAAATTTCAGCTGCAACTTTGTACGAGCTGCACCATCGCGTATGCAAATAAATAAGGAGCTTTCTTGGGTAAACAAAGGTCCTTAACTGTGCGTTTCTCAAGGCCACTTCGGTTCGCACGTTGCTAGACGAACAAACAACACGGGCTTTGTTATTAAAATGTAGGCTTTTGGCTTGTAGGTGTCTATTTTGATTCTATTTAAAGATAATTGTGAGTTGAAATTCCCGAGAAAACCTTCTCAGAAGCCTACCTAAAAAACCGGAAATTCTCTGCTTTTATTGTGCTTGTCTATCATTGTTAGCTGCGTACTGTAAATAAGCTTTACAGTTGAGCTAATGACATAGGTAGAGGTGCATTTTCAAAAAACTGCTAATGAAATACTACACTTTTTAGTTTTTGTTAGATAGTAATGTTGTAGTTTGGTATAAATTACAAGGTCAATATTTGATTCTACTATGCACGGTAATAAACCTAGATTGCTTTTCTACTCGAAAGTTCAATGTTTTCAACGGTGCAAACACTGCATTGTGTAAGGTTATCTAGTTCTATCTATAGGTTAAGCTAAAACGGCCATAACATTTGATATGCAAGTAATACACATCTTGCAATACCTGATATCATGTTATATGTATATTCAGTACTGGAATTCCAGAAAGCAAGAATTCGGATAAGTGCAAAACTGCAAAGTAGAACAAGAAAATGGAGAAATAAATTTGAAGAAACTTAATTTAATAAATGTGGAAATGAGAAGAAAAGCTCCCCCCCCCCTTCCAAAGTTTTATATGAAAGTAAAAAAAAATAAATGTGCAAGGAAACATTTCGAGAATAGAAGAGAAGAAAATAGAACATACATGAAGAACTTTATATAAAATATACAAATAGACTAAAAAAGTGGACAAATTCAGAAACGGTTTGAAAAATAGAAGTAGATTCTTCAACTATGAATAACCCATGCATTGCTATAAGAATAAAGAACAAATATGTCTATACGAAGAAGAAAGCATATCCAAAAGCAACTGTGAGATTTCGAGGAATTAATCTCCTCAGTACAATATTCAAATGTAATATGATAAACTAACGTGGCAGATGAATACGAGTAATAAGGCTTCAGGAATGGGAAGAATTAATACAAAACGTTGCTGGGCAGGGAATAGTGTGAAGATTAGAAGAGTATATTAATGAATGAGATGTGCAAAGATGAAGATGTTGCATGAACATATCAATGTAGGTAGAACAATTGCTGAAAATGAAAATCACCAGCTTGTATCAGAATAAACTGGAAGAGATTGAGAAGCAGAATTTTAGAGTTACTAAGAAATGCAGTCGCATCAGTTCAGTAAAAATTAGTGTTGATAGTGATTATTAAAGCAAAGGTACATTTGCCTTCTTTGTCTTTCTTCTTTCTTGCTTAGGCGTACGCTTAGTTTTTTAAATCGTTTTACACTTATTTCCTGTATATTGTGCTACCTCTTGGTAGAGTTCTGATCCCTTCTATGGTCTAACTAAAGCCTTCTTCCCTTCTACGCTTTCCATGTTTTTCTTGGACTGTTGCTTCAAATGCTCTACCTTCCGTCGTTGATTTTTAAATTATTCTTTGTTCAGAGATACAAGCCTTTGGTTCTGAGCCGGATAATATGGGTCTAAGCTCCAGCAACTTCAACGGCTACAATCTTTTGTCGACTTCGCTGCGATTGTTCATTTCGGTTTTGGCAACCGTGGGGTCTTAATGCTTAAACCTCCTCTAAGAAGAGAGGTCGATAACTCTGCATTGGAGATGATAACAACAGAATTGACAAGAACATACAATAAATTATATTCTCATTGAGGTTGGCATGATAGCATCTTTTTAACGGTTCGTCTTCTTAGTCTCATAAGGCCTATTTCTTGTTACTATATTCTGGTGTCCTAGGTGTGATAGAAAGCAACTTGATTGTATAGCGATAATTTTTAGTAGTGCTCGATATAGTAATACATCTTCGCGAGTCGTCTCCGATTGCAGTGAATTACGTGTACTAAATATAAAGACACAATATTGAATGCGATAGAGGCCATGTTGGAGATATTTTAGAATTGCAAAATAATCATCTGCAAACCGTGGTTGCGAATTTAAAGAATTTAGACGAGGGAAATAAAAATGTAGATCTAGAAACGTAAGGAATATGTATAAGTGTAAAAAGAGAATATTTAAAGATATATGCTAGCTCTACAAGCCTTAAAGCTCTTGGCTTCGAGTCTTTTCACTATTTCTTCTAATCTATTGCGTCTGCTTGCTAATCTTCCACTCCGGCTTTTCTTAGATCCGTATACAGTCATATTTTTCTAGGTCGTCTCTTTCTTCTATTTCCACATTCTCCCCCGCTAGCACTATTTTAACCCATATACTTGTCGGCACTCCTCCTATATATCCTAACCATCTGGCACTTTGTGTTTTAACTACTTATACAACCCTTAACTTCCTGTACACGTCTGAGATCTCTCTACTTGTTCTTCTTCTTCATTTGTCAAGTACCTTTAAAATCTCGTGAAGAATACCTCTGGGGCCACCTTTTGCGGCCTTTAGTAAATCGCTATAACTACCTAAAATCGCCGGTTCCTTTAGAATGTTTAGAACCGCCTTGCTTATTATTCTAGAACTCCGGTGAAATCAGAGGTGCTCTGTGTGAGTGATACGAGTAATAACTCACTTATATTACTAAATTCGGAAAACATTACCGCTTTTAGGTGTTTATCGATGTTATAATGTCAGCGTACGAGGAGTATAAAATGTAAGCTAAAGTCAATTAGAATGCTCGTGAAGCAAATGATATTGTATCAGTACAATTTTGTGAGGAAAGCTGCCTGCAAAGCCACTCTACTTTTTTCAAATGTAGGTATGTGTTCAATAAACCACGTAATTATTCCTCACCCGCCGAGAGCAGTCTTTCAGCAACTGCAGATGCTGTAGATACTGGATACCTCGCTGACCGTCTGCAGTGGTGTCTGTCCAAGAATTAAAGGTAATACTGATGTGTCCAGATCGGCTTTAGTATACTCGAATAACCCCACCCAAAATCTGAGCTAGTTGCAAGCTGATGGGAGGTTCTTTGTATTATTGACTTCTCAACTGCCGTTACCTGTTCTAATCCCTCCAAAGATATCCTAGAATTGTCCTCCTCCACGTTTCGAACCTGGCTTCTTCTTTTCTATTCATTATCCAATTTTCGCAGTCGTACAGTACCGTTAGTTTTATAATCATTTGGTAACCTCGAATCTTTACGGCTCTCGATATATGTTTTGCTATTAGTACTTTTGTCAGCATTCCGGCCACCTCGATTATTCTAACCAACTTTTGTTTAGTTCTTTCTCTTCTTTCCCTCTACTCGTGAGTGTTACTCCTAAGTAATCATATGCTCTACTTTTTCTATTAGGTATCTGTTATTTTTTCCACATTCTATTTCTACTTTTCATTATCCCTCTATTACTACGTATGTCGTTTCCTGTTAATTGATAATTAATCCATACTTTGTTGCCTTCCCTTCTAGCAGTCTAAATCCCTCTTACAGCTTTTTCTTCGTTCTGGCCATAATTGAAAATAATATTACTTCCATTAGCAACTTAGAGAGTGTTGTGGATCGAAGGCACCCTTGCTTCTGCCCTTTTTTTTACTTTTGCTATTTACACATTTTCTTTTAATGCGATCTTGTTGCTTCTTGTTTTATGAGCAATTTCCACTAGTTTGATCTTCCTGGGCATTTCGCTTTTCATAAGCTTTTTTATCGTCTATAAACAGTATATGAAGACTGAAGTTCTGTTCGTATGTATGTATTATGCAGGAAATCTGGTCTGTAGTCAATCTTCCTCCAACAAACCCTCTTTAGTACTTCACTACTAACTTTATTTGGTAATAACTTAGGCAGTTCTTAAAATTTCTTGCTAATACTTTGTAGTTTACATTCAGGAGTGCAATTCCTCGATAGCTACTGCAGTCCTTATTTTATTTAAAGGTAGTGAAAACGGGGTTACTGCTAATTATATAATATCTTTCTTAGTGTAAGGCTATGTTCCCTAGAGGATCTACAGGAATGGTAATGATGATATAATAGTTTTCAATTTGCAAAAATAACACCATGCTTCGTCCAGTTATAGAGAGAAATGAGAAATTAAATCGCGAAGCTTAATTAATTGTGCACAGCGACTTTCGCTCGTAATATTCGAGGTCAGTTTTTCTGTGGTCATGATGTAACACCAGTAATAACTAATAAGCCATGGCAGAATTAAGAATACAAATATTTACGGCACGTGTAACAACCGTAGGAGATGCAACTGACGACATAAAAATACATGTGTTGCAAAAACGAATATATTTTACGATAACATTAAAATGTTATTGCCCATTTAATTAAACTACATATCTTACTAACGGTTTAGTCATGCGCTTGGACTCGTATTTGCAAGCCGCCTCTAAAAAGAACTATTTAGCCAAATCTGAAATGTGTTCCACTTGAGAATGGAGAATTAATGACTCAAAATGTAACTATTTGCCTTTCCCATACTTTTACACTACTTACATATTGCATGCAAGGCCGCCGGTAATAATTAAGAAAGTTAAGGTGACGTATTCGGTGGTGACTTTCAAGTTTCCTGCTCGATTTTCAAACTGACTCAGCATTCATTTTTTCTTAAGCTGCATTCAGTTGCATTAATAAGTCGCAAACCTGAATGAAAATAGTCAATAGTCGAATTCCATCGGAACCCACTTAAAGCGCCTGAAAGCATTTATTGCGACGTTGCTTACCCCGATAACTAACTGTTCGAAATCCAGACTGATACGGCAACTCACATTTATTTCATTGATAATTTTAAATGCATATACGAGCAGAGCCGGGGCTTGTAAATTGTTTCCATTTTTTGCGCTCGTTATGATAAATATTTATACTACATTTTGCATTTACATGGTGTAGCGATACTGGTTTTTCTGCGCTTTTTTCTTTATTTTCCTGTCTTTGTTTATATAAAGAGCAGGTGTGCATTGCGAGTAATTCCACATCGAAGCGAACCTGTATCTTTAGATCTTATTTATTAAACTCGTACGGTTATAATTAAAGGCTAAATCTCTATGCTATAATTACGGTCGGGTGCTGAATACGTTATTCTCTCAACGTACGCATCCTCGCGATGCATGTGAGCTATCCTTCCATTATTAACTATGACCAGTTACAGTGCAGTTTATCTTTTAATACTTTTGCATGCACTCGATTATTTCATAAGGCTTCTGCAACTACTTGTATGAATTATATACATTTAGTTTTAACTATAATATAAATCTATTCATTCTATAACCTGCACAATATGAAGGATTATATTAGGACACATTGGGTAAAATTCATGATCAAATTCATTGTATTTTCAGGTTTACATTTAAGTAGCTACGTACATAGTGCTTAAAGAACATTTATATTCATTTATTATATGTAGTATATGTCGTAATAAGCTTAACGAAAATAGTGACCATTATTAATTTTAAGCAATAATGAAAAACCATGGAACATGGTATCATCAACACTTCAAAACAATCTTAATGAACCATCTAAGCACTCTAACCATATTTAATTATTCGTTGCTCAACAGTGTTCAAATTATTCAACAATATATTTAAATTATATAGGGGGTACAAAAAGTATGGATTATGTGCTATATGGTATATGTATAATATAAATGAAGGAATAGAAGATATTTAAAAAAATGGAAACGACATATAAGCATAATTGCTGACATTAGGAAGCAACCAAAAAGAAAGAGAAACTAATAAAAATATGGTCCTAAATTACTTTGTTTTTCGCATAGACTTTCCACGTCATAGTTATCGTTTCGCCATATAGATTGAATGCTTTACTGTTACTGTCCTTTCCCATTCGCATATTGAAGTCGTCTAGTAAAAATATTACTTCCGTTCGAAAACACATTGGCAAAAAGATTATCGAATTGATTCCAAAGGCAAGACAGAATATGCAAAGGAGCAATGGAATAAACAGATTGTCAGTGGAATATACAAAATGAAAAACTACAAGAAAAGAATATTGAACGCTGGAAGACCCAGCTAAGAGCAAAAAACACACTTCAATATTTCTTATCCCTGTAGAGTAGATGTTCAACTTCTTTCAAAAGTATTTAATATATATGATAAGAACTCAATATACTCAACATACACAGTGTATGTATAACAATATTCAACAATTGACTCAGCATAGAAAACTACAGGGCATCCAAGCGATATTCAATATAATTAACTAACGATAAACTATTAAGTAAATTGTTAATTATCACATATTGAGCTTCTCAAAGTATCAAAGTCTTCTAGGACCCCGGACAGAACGTAAAAGAACATCAAATTCGATGCAAGCTGCTAGTGAAATTTCAAATTAAAGCAAATCACAGACGCCTTCGTACACACGAAGGATGAAGAAGAAGAACAGGTTGAACTGTCAGTAATAGAACAATGAAAAACGATGAAATATTGATATTCGTATTGGAATATGTATGTTATTTATGGAAATTTAAGCAGCTGCAACTTGATGTGGCTTTAATTAGTCTATCCGCTTTTCGAGCACAATGGTCCGCGAATGGTTGGTGAGGAGCTGCATTGTCTAAAGCTGAATTGAAATAAAACTTCAACCACCAACGTCTTGAAAACAAAACGGCCCTGTTTACACGCGACGGTTGGACATAGGCCGTTAAACCGCTTGTTTCTCAAAGCAAATGTAGCCGTTGAATAACAAGGCGATGCCTATAACTGACGAATGACTAAATTGGAAGATAACACAGATTTATTCACTCCACCTGGTAGGAAAGGGGGTTGAGTTTGGTGTCAAAATGTGCGGATTTAGGTCAGCTATAACGTGATGTAAAGCAAATAATTCTGGCTGACCCCTGGAAAAACTTATAGCTATATTTAATAAACCATAACTACTTGAACCCCACTGCAACGCCCACCGTTGAAAATAACGATCTCAAGGTTTTTAAGGACTCCGAGGATTAGCAGGAAAGGTGAGTCAAGTTTTGTGGCCGAATTATGTCTGTTTCATTAAGAGGCTGACAGCCTTCTCTGTGACTGAACCTCCATAAGTCTGCCCATAATGCATTAGCATCTTCAATAAACAAGTATCCCTAGTCGGCCCGAAACTACCCCTGCATCAGGAGGCCGAATCGAGGTTCGTCTTTCCAATACTCCCGTCTCTTCCGAACCCCACGTTCGCCAGGCACTACGCATCCTCCAGGAGACAGCCGCGTTGTTCACTGGATACACACATAGTCGATCTGTGCTCAAGTTTTCTGTCTAACACACCAACCCCAAGAAGACGAGCTATTGAAATATATTGCAATGAATGCAATTTAAGCCAATAATACAGTTATGATAAAAATTTAAATAATTCAAACATATTAAAAATTATAATGATTGTAAACTTTACAACGGGTAAAATCAAAAATCTTCTGATATGAAATATATTGTGCAAATTAAGAATTAGAATATCAATAATTTACAGTAAATAATAAATGCATTTCTAAATTAGAAAAGTTTCATTTCGGTATTCAGAAAAAGCAAGAACATAATTACGTAGTTTGTTGGAATAAATGGAAACATTTGCACAATGAAGATTCAAGTATAGCCTAAATGCAATATAACTAAGTGAGTTACCTAATCATTCATGTAAAATATCTATTTATACCAATGCTAGTTTTATTATATTATTTAATACCTATGTTATTTCTAACTTTACAGTTACGACTTTCTGTATATAATACTTTATCGCCAATAAATTGTAAAATATATGTACTTATTTAAAACGAAATTTAGGTGATACTAATTCAATAGTTGGCTAAAAGTGATAACCAAAGATAGTACTTTAAGATTTAAATAAAATAAATTTCAAGTTTGTCGATAATCACAAATCATTTGTATAATTTCAGTTACTAATTCTATTTCAGAAATTATTCAATATAATTTGCAACTTTAAATTATGTTCGAGTCAATCTCTTTATAAAACGGTGCTATTGAATAGTAAAAAAAAATCCTGAAATGGTCTGCATAATCTTGAAATAATATTGCTTACATTAAAAAATACACCTAGCACTACCTCTAAATTAAAACCGCTTAGTAGAGTAGCTAATAATTCGATTTAGTGTAGTGGCAAATAATAGATTAGGTAACAGATCAAAATGCGTTTTATGATTGGTTTAATATGCGATGATTGAAGTTAATACAATCTTTACTTTAACACATTCGGATCTTTTTTATAATTTATGGCTATACGCTTGTTACATATAAATATTGTAATGATCTAACAGAGGAAAATGGGAATATAGTCAATATTTTTAGCTATATAGATCATGTACAAATTTTATTTTTTATAAATGTCGCTAATGTGCCAAAAGTGACAGTTATAAAAACAGTTCTTAATGTCAAAAAAGACTGTTTAAATACCACATTTATTTTTCTTGTACATCATCAAGACAGCGTGCCATAAATACAAACTTTTTCATTTGATACATAAATAGCTATTGATGGTTTAATATTAATAGTATACTACTGTTTAAAAATTTTAATAAATACTCATGTGCTCTTGATTACAAACAATCGAATAAAAATCTGTAATTGTACCAAAATTACTACAAAAAAAAACTTAGCTACTACAGATTTATTGTGCTGAAGAAATTTATATTAAAAAATTATAGATGCTTTAAAACTAATTGATAAATTAAATATCTTATAACGATTATACAAAAGAAAAGCAGTATAGATTGTAAAAACAATCCACTTTTAGGGAGGAAAATATTAAATCTGAAAAACTGAACAATTTCCACAAACGACGAAGTTGGGCTTCTCACTATAAATAATGGGGTCTTATAGGGCGATTATAGACAGTATACAATGATTAGAAATGTTGAATTTGGAAGCAAAGAGATTAGAGATATATCATCAATATAAATTTAAAATAGCAAAGAATATAAATAAGAGCCCTGAGGAATTCCATATGCTAGTTGAGTTCTAGTGGACATATAACTCATATAAGCGTAAACTAGTGTAAGAAATTGCGTACCATGTATGCAATTAAAGTAGGTAATGAGTAACAAATTTAGAATGATATGGCAATACTTTTTGCTACTTTTTAAAACAATTAGGTGAAGACAAAATTTCTAAAAACTTCATGCAATCTTTTAACCTAAAAGCAGGCACGTATCCACTGAGTGTGACAAATTAAGTGGAGTTAATTGCCCGTGTTTTAAGTGTGTCGCGTCCACAGAATCTTGGAAACGAGATCATTGTTACAGAAGCTGCGTTGGGTCACCTGTCCCAGTTCACCTCAGCTACTTAATTTTCAATTCGGCGCTTTTAGCTGCAAGTGCAGTTTTTCCATAAAAAGCGCGCAGCACCTTTCGGCGATAAAATATGTAGACAATTAGCAGCCAGCAATTGGAGACACGCACGAGCACGGAGTATGCACTGACTCACGACAAACACATACGAGCCCAATAAAATTTGCATTCACTGATTGTTCGCCTGTGTAATTGCTAATTTGCGCGTACTAGGCAGTGTCAAATTCCCGACAGGGCTTGAACCTCCTGAGATTGGAGATTAAATGGGCAGCGCCTGCCTGGAAAGCCGATAAATTTTGACAAGGATTAAGCAAGCAATAAATAAAAAGCGTAAAGGTACAAATATGGCAGCGACTTACACGCGGCCGCTGGATTTTTACATTGTTGCATCACGTTATGGTTTTGTACTTAACATGGTTTTTGGTCCTTGTAGATTTTATACAATAACATATAAATAATTTTCACGACTGCATAATATCTGCATATAAGGCCGGGGCTGCAGCTTTATTTCTTTTTGCAAACCTATCTCGCCTGCTTAAGTGTGCCTTTTAGAAAGTTAGTCATAAACGTAAACATATAAGGGTGTAGTACTCTGTAAAGTGAAATTATATAAACGACAATTATTGATAACGTCGTGTGCGTTAACCGACTGACATTTATCAAGCAATATCTCGGAAAAATGGACACGAAACCTGAAACTGACATAAACCAACATATGGCAAAATTTTCAACCCAAATAAATATTTTACGAAAAATATAAGTCAAGCTAAAAGCAGCAGTAACCAGTAACTGAAAAGGAAACCATAATAGTATGGTAAAAATTATTATTATACCTTACAACCTGCCAATACAAAACTGATGAGTTTTCATGACAATCTTATTTATCAATACAGCCATAGAGTGACCTGCAATGAAAACTATTAGACATTTTAATGAAAAAAAAAGATCTAAGCGTTTTGATCGACATATGACTTTTTTAGAAAATGTAAGGCCGTTGTTAAAATACAAATCGTACATTTTGTTTATTTAGTAATAAATAAACAGCAGTTGCTCATATTTAAATTATCCAAACAGAAAAACGATCAAATACCTTCTTATTTTTTCCATTGACATTTGACACTTTTCTAAAACTTGTGTTTTTCTAATTTAAAAATGCAGATTCATGAAACTACGGGCGACACTGATGTAGGTCTTGGTATTGGTCTTGGTCTTGAATTCAACTTCTTGTATATGTTTTCGAAGCGATCAGTGTTAATACATCTCAAGGTTACTGAGAAAAGCAAGTTGCAGGTATTAGTGAATAAATTTGACACGTACTATCATTGCAAAATAAAATCAGTTTTAAATATTCACACACCCTGTCTGGGAGCGCCACTGGTTCGAGGTAATCCAAACCAGAAAACCTACAGGCGGCAAAGTAAACCTAAAAAAATATAAAGGATTCGATACCCCAATAGCAAATCAAGATTTATGGTATACATAAAATAGTTTATTATTTAGCAGCGCGAAGAAGCGATTAAGCGAAGTATATTACAGGAAACGACAAAACAAAAACAGCTGCAAAAACTTCGCAATAAAAATAATGAGTTTAACGCTGCTAAACAGCTATTGTTCCCAAATTAAATCGATGAAATAAAACGAAAGTCAATGAACTTTTACAGTAAACAAGTGATTGTGTGTTAAACATAAGTTAAAATAAATTTACTTGATCTTCAGCAAAGCTCGACAGAGTATCGCGTGTCTGTTTCAAAGGGGAATGTTGGTTCGGCTTAATGGGCTATCACACACGCACGAGGTGCAGTAAAAACATCTCCAACCTGTACCATACTTCAAGAGGCTTAAGAACCCTCTCTCGTATAAGCCAGCAGAGTTAGTTCGACACAATGCAATGAAAATTGTTTTCCCGAGAGTATTACATGCACTCGGGCAGGTAAAAGGTGTTAAGAACAGCTTTACTAGTACTTGGATAAGTTCACGATGAGACAATTAAGACCACCCGACTTATTAGGGGGATTATTTAAAGAATAACTTAAAGATTACTTATAGAATAACTTGAACCTAAAGGAACGATAACAGACAGACTCACTTGTAAGAAAAAGCCTGAATAAATCTGGTAACATACCAAACAACATCTAAAGGGGAAGAAATGGTTTCATACCTGAGACGTCAGGCGGCCAAAGGTTAGTTGTTTCTGAAATACTGACCGATCATGGTTTAACCAGTCAAATTACAGTAAATTAAAACACATTACATAAATTCTGAACCTCATTACGGACGAATTAAAGGATAAAAGAGTACACTAAAAAACCTCCTATAACACAAGAAGCAATCTTTAAAAAAATAGGAAATAGCTTTTCCTACAAATTGGCAACTTCCAAAAAGAAGATAGCAATTGTAAATCGAAGTTATGTTCTAAAGTCAGGGGTCGGCAACCTGCGGCCCGCGGGCCGCATGCGGCCCTTTACAACTTTTTGCGCGGCCCGCCAAAGCACCAATATAACTTTAGGAAAAATCAACAAACTTAGAGCGTAAGCGTGCCGAAATGTGGCCGGTGACAAAAATGCGCGACAAACAGAAGCATAGTGGGAAACCTATTTTACTGCGCAAGTTTAATCCCCACTCCCCAGCGAATACGACGTCTCGCTTAGCAAGTGTAGCATTCTTTCTAGTGATGGGCATAATCGGATGATTTCAATAATCGGAATGTTCCATTTCGGAATGTTTATAAAATCGGAATATCATCCGATTATTTTACATTCCGTAAATGCAAGCAAAGGAAAACGAGCGAAATAACAACAAGCGGAAGGAAGATGAAGTGCGTGCAAGTTTACGATGAGAGCACTCGCTGTCGCGTCGTAAGCCCTTATCTGCTTTGGCATCTATTGTTTGGGTTTGTAGGACGGTCAGTAATAGCTATTTACGTTATTAGACCGGTAGCCACATTTTTATGGCCGCGCCAATACTTTACAGGTTGAACCGTAGGGCGAGACCTGTATGTTTGGCAAGGCCATAAGAATTCTACCGGTCGTGTATCGTATAAGATTTTTTAGGATACTGCATTGGTAACTAGCGTTGACATTGTTACAAACGAGTCCGGTAGATAAAATTTACCTGCCTAGACCAGTAGTAGTTCTATTACTACTGGTCTAGGCCGGTAAATTTTATCTACCGGACTCGTTTGTAACTATGTAGACGCTAGTTAGCAATGCAGTATCCTAAAAAACAATTTATGAGTTTGAGTCGCACAGTGGGCTATGAGGAAATAAAATATTTTTTTCAAATTATTACAGTAGTTACGTTAATAGACTTTCGGAAAATGGTAGTGATATTTTAAAGTTTAATAGCACATAAAGTACATAATAGATAGTATAAAACAATACTTGAATTTTAAGTCTGTAGGTGTACTATCTAATAATTAATCTACGAAATACCACTGCCATTAGTGCCATTCACGTATCATATACGGCGCAACCCGTCGACATTCGCCAACCAGCATATAGCAGTCAAGTGAGTCAATACAACATTCCGTATTCCGTTCAGTTCAAATTGGCATTTCGTTTTCTCATTTTGTGTACCGAATAGTAAAATAATCGAATTCCGAAAGTTCCGAATTTTGTGCACCGAACAGTAAAATAATCGAATTCCGAAAAGTTCCGAAATAATAGAAACCTTCCGATTTTTTGAACAATCGGAAACTTTCCGATTATTCATTCCGGATAGGCCCATCACTAATTCTTTCATTTCGCCAGTTTGCTACTGTATGTTCATATGTGCGTTCATGTTGACAGCCGTATGACGTTTCACTACAATATTTTATATTTTTTATATTTATATATTTTATATTTACATATTTATACATATTTAATTGGAATTGTATTTTCTTTTTTTTTCCCTTTTAAGAATTGTAAAATTTTTGTTCTCTAACATTATTGTTATTATAGCATGTCAATAAAAAATAAATTTTTTCTATATTTATTTTTAATAATATTTATACTCGTATATGATATAAAAGCACTATTTAAGTTACATTTAAATGTGCGGCCCGCATAAAAAAAATTATTTTGAAAATGGCCCGCCGTCCGAAAAAGGTTGCCGACCCCTGTTCTAAAGGATACGCAAAATTTTGAAAATTGAAGTACGAGTGTAGTTAACTTAGTATACACAATAATGGAAGTTCAAAATCATTCCCGAGACAAAAAACCACGAACCCATTATTTTTACAACAATCCAAAATATCCAACTCCAATGCTCAAAACGAAAAAACGAAAAAACGAAAATCCCCAAAATATGAAATTCAATCCAACCCACAAAAAATACAAATCCTACCCTCAAAATAAGGAGCTCCAGAAAACTAATAGAGAGAAGACAATAATCTAATCAACTGCCAGGTAGTGCGGATAGAGCTTCATCTCACAACAAAAGTAATCACCTTCAACATTCCTGTCATCCAAACGCTAAGACGATGTGGATAAATGTTTGTCCTACAAGAAAATTTTACCTACCGTACAGTACCCAACCAAGCTATCCAGAGTACCTTAAAAGCGCAAATTAAAACAAAAATTTCAAACGAAACTAAACATAGAAGAAACAATTTCGATTTTCCCAAATATTGCTACAGAAAAAATATGTTCTAAGTTAAACAATGTGTAGCCAGTACAACATATCAACGGTATTAGATCAAATACAAGTTCAAGCCGTTGTTTTTAAATGATAAAACCGACATTGAAGCAAATCGTAAAAAAATTAATTTTATTTAAGAGCTTATTATACACTTTGATGCTACATAGAACATTAAAAAAACGTATAGCGCTTGTTTTTAAACTTTTGAATGGAGTGCTTAGAATTTTTCTACTTTTACGGAAAAAAACTGTGACTTGAAAAACATTTCCGAGAGACTTTTCAGTAAATTGATTAAATTAAAGCAACATATTTTTTTATTTTGTACTCAGCCAACAGCCGTTAGGCCAATTATAGGCGTCGCTGTACATTTTATGGGTACTTCCAACCTCACTAACGACTGTTATGATGTTATTATGACATTTGAAACCAACTATTTCCGTGGCAGCCGTACCACGAGGCGCTGAGAGCAGCCATAAAACTCCCATCCAAGTTCTGACCAGAAAGAGGGTTGCTTAACTCTACTGATTGTACGTGGACGCTTGTTCAAGCTAAACCACCCGGGACCATATTCACGTATGATAACCTACTTAACAGTTGGAAACATGTTTGTTTCACAATATTTGTCATAAAAACTTATAAGCTTGTAATAACATTAAATTCGGCATATCTATGCATCTTCTTCCATCTTCCAACACTATTAAAATATGAATTTTAACAGTAGCCTTATTTCAAGTGGTGCGTTCTATGCTTCAGCAATTATGACATACAAAAGACATTTTAAAACCAGAGCTAAGATATGGGACATTAAATACCACTCAAGAACTACATGTACATAAATCCTATTCCGATGTAATTTGGTTGAGGAAACACAAATCGTAAGTTATTCAGGAGCGGCATGACAATTGAATATAAAATTTTACATTATAAGCTAGAATAAACGCTACACAGTAACCACAACTATCATCTTCTAGCTAAATCGTTTTAATTATATACAATTATTAATATTACTAATAATATGTTTTTATGAACTATTTAATGAAGTCACATAGTCTCACTGATTGCCACTTCTAGTTTCTTTGGTAAATCCACATTGAAATCTTAATTCAGCACATGAGCTGTAGAGTTGTTTAAAAACTACCTAAATATCACAAATTTTATTAGAGAAACCACTCAAAACTACTTAATAAGCATGGGAAAACATCGCAGAAAGCAAATCTAAGATCGGAGAGCTTTTCATAGCGTAAAATGGCTTTAATATCTAGAATCGTAAGAGTTGCAATGAGCTTTTATGTGCTCTATAAAGTTAATAAATAGTTAGAGTCCTTTATAAATCCAAAATTTGCTTAGTTTGCCGGTTACATACAAAAATTATAATAAATCATTCGTCTTTAATATAAAATCAAAAAGTGCCCACGGCAATATATTTGTGTAACACTATTTTAAATTATATTGAGTAAAGGCAACTAAGAAAAATGTATTAGAAGGAAAATTTCAATTACTATTTATTGTTACAGCAGGTTGTAGTCATCTACATTGAAACAGCTTTTGTCTAAGAGAAATAAAGAATATGGGAAAGCGTCTTGGGAAAAGTACTACCAATCACTACTAACAGAACACAGAGCGACGTTTAGGACAGTGGATTACATAACAGAACCGGTCGATCAGGAAGTGAGAGAAATATCAGTACAAGAAGTTACAGAAGCACTAAAATACATGAAAGGTAATAAAGCTGAGGGTCCTAGAGGTATGCCCATAGAAATGATTAAGAACTCCCCAACAATAACGCTAGAAGCACTTTCCAAGTTATTTAATGACTGTTTAAAGGGAGGTAACGTCCCTGAGGAATTGAAAGTAACATATATAAGTTATATTCACAAGAAAGCAAAAAGGATTTGTGAAAATTATAGGGGAATTAGCGTAACGTCGTTAAACAACTGTACAAAAACACTATCAGCCAAGCGAAAATAGGAAATAATTATTCTGAAGAAGTTATCGTAGATAAAGGACTGAGACAGGGATGTTGCATGTCACCAACTTTATGTAAATTATATGTAAATCATGTACTAAGAGACTGGAGAAGGAAGTGCGGTTTAATGGGTTTGTAAATTGGAGAAGAATATATCTATAGATTACTATTCGTTGACGACCATGTCATATTAGCGGAAGACGAAGACGATATCAACTACATGTTTAGGAAATTGAAAGAGTATGAGAGGTGGGGTTTGGAAATTAATATGGACAAGACGAGGTGCATGGTGACTGGAGAACAAAAACGAGATATAATGATAGACAATGAAGTAGTAAAATCAACAAATGAATACATATATTAGGGGTCACATTAACATCTGATGGAAGAGATGAGCTAGACATTTAAAATAAAATTAGAAAAAGAAAAAATATAACTAGACAACTACATTCACTGCTGTGGAATGACACAATCTCAAATAAAACAAAAACACGAATGTTCAGTTCATTTGTGGAAAGTTGCCTTACCTATGGGGGAGAAGTGTGGACAATGACCAAAAAGATGAAAGACAGAATATCAGCAGCAGAGATGATGTACTGGAGACGGTGTTGTAAAAAAACATTATTGGATCATGTGCAGAACAAAAACATTAAAGAAATAATGGAAATTCAAAATTCAGTAGTACATAAAATGGAGGTAGCGTGGTTCAGTCGCTTAGCTCGCTGGGATACTGATCCACGTTCCTCTAGGTGGTCAGGTTCGAATCTCGCTGGGGCCATGCACTTTAGCGTTTTTCGAGCTTGAAAACAGTCGTGGAAGGCAACGGGATACCACCACGATACTGCCGAGTCTATCCCCAGGATGTTTCCCCCCATCCAAGGGTTAAAATCGTCAACGTGCTGTATTTACATTTCTCACTAGCGCCACCTTTAATGGAGTAGCAGCACCAAGACAAATCAATGGAGGTTTAGGGCTCTACTGGCGCTATATACTATAGAATATAATAACTTAGTATGTAAAATAATGAAAAAAATGTAAACAATAAAGCATAAGACACTTTAAGAAAAAGACATACAATTGAAAGAACACAGCTGCTGTGATATGGGTATGTGAGGCGCATGAACGCACAGAGACTACCACAAAAAGTCTGGAAATGGAAACCAGCAAATAGAAGGAAAAGGGAGAGACCAAAAAAGAGCTGGAATACTGGAATTTAAGAAGCCATGGAAGAAAGAGGACTAGAAGAAGAGGGTTGGGAAATAAAACTGCATGGAGATTGGGATGCGGCAGATGGCTAATCTAGCTGTACTTAAAACTGCTTATATACGGATGTCACAAAAAGAATGGGACACCGATTAGTCATAGATTCCTTACGTCATAATAAATCGATTAAACCCAACATACCTTAGTACAAAGTTCCTTCAGTAAGAAGTTATGGGGCCTGGAAGTTCAATTTTTTATTTTTTTGTTAATGTTCACAAATGTAGAGATATCGATTTGGATTTTGGTATACATGCTTACTATTATATACTGCACTAATACGAAAAATTTTATCCAATTACATGTTCTAAACAATTTCCTCATTTAGACAACTGTAAAAGAACATTTACAGGATTTTTGTAACAGTAATTCATTAACAGGGCTAGATTAGAGTTTCTTGAAGTCATTTAAATCGATATTAATTAGAATTGAAAAATATTTCTCCTAAAAAGCTCCTTGCATAGAAAACGTTAAAATTATGCAAACATACTACTTTTCGGTAAATAATAAAGAATATAAAGAAGTAATTAACATTTTATATTATATTCACCAATTATAATTCATTAAAGTGTTCACATAAAAAAATTTGAACTTTAATATTAAGTCTTTGTATGTGAAATTTTGAAAAATATTTAAAATACTGAAAAATTAATTTTTAGATAAAGTTAAACAAAATTAGGGGTTTTCTGGCCTTGAGATTGTTTAGATAGCTAAAAATAACACGCTCTAAAAAAATCTCATTGAAATATTGCTTAATTTCCGAAAAATAGCACTTTTTGGATTTTGACAATTTCGAAAAACTCCATTTTCTAAATAAGTAAAAATCACTCGGTATATATGATAAGGGCTAAATAGGTGTTTAGACAAGCACAAATTATTGACGTAAAAAGTTTTTTTGAAAAATAAAAAATAAAAATGTTCCCATATTATGCCGACTTTTTGGCAGACACTGTATATATATAAAGCGTCTGAGCTGAAATCTAAAACATTCTTAGCATTTGAAGTAGTAAACTGCATCAATTTAACTTTATTTAAACCAGACGACGTGGCGCGTAGCTTTACAAATGTGTATATTAATCATTTACCAAATTTGGGTATAAATACTAATAAACTTTTTATGGAGCGTTTTCTAATATGTCTAGGTTATCCATATAATTATATTTTTGGGTCAATCCATTAAATAACTTCCACTTACACACACAAGGTGGAAACTGCAGGACTGCAGCCTACTCTTGTTAACTATAGAATTCGCTTTTATTTATTCATTTACATCACAGATGTTTACTGTCGCTTTCTACCATATCCTATTTGAGGCAAGTTTTAGCAATAGCAATTTTATTACACTTGGAAAGGCAAAGCCTTGGCAATTATCAATATCTGTGCACATTCTGACTGTTTTTTTTTAATTTTAGGTTTCTAGCATTTGGATTAGAAATCTTGACTCACTTCGGTTTGCCTTTTTCAATTAACGCCTTATTCCAACTTTTCGAATATGGATTTTGGCTTTCTGATTGATTTTTACTTCCCTCGGCTAGAAGGCGAAAGAAGTATTGCAATCGTGAAAAATCATCTTACGAGATTTCTTTAGATTTTTACGTTTCAGGGTCTCTGGGGCGACAGGTTTTCTCAATTCCGTCTGTCTGTCTGTCTGTCTGCCTGTCTGTCTGTTGGTAGTCTAACTCAAAAATTATTTGTTGGAGGAAGACGATATTTTGCATGCAGATTCTACAGGGTGGTGACTTGCGCGACGCAGCATAGAGATTTCAATGAAAAATTTTTAATGTGTGATTATTGGCTACCCTAATTATTTTAGAGCTAAAGTGTACAGAAGTTTTTTGTAGAGAAAAAATTCTGAAGTTGTAGATAATTTTCCAATTTCCGGAACCCTATAAATTAAAGAAATAAAAACTGCTATTTTTGAAAAAATCAGTGGTGCCTTGGAAATATGCAAACAAACAACATGCACATTTACTTTTGTCATTGCTATTTGACGTTTATAACAGATCATTAAATATTCTTCCCGTTAAAATGTATTTAACTGAAGAAAAAGTAGAAATGATAAAATGGTTTTATGGCTCGTCATGTTAAGTGCCTTGTTTAGCGTAAAATATCCGAATCGGCAAATTCCAAGTAGTTCAACGATTGATAGATTAATACGTAAATTTAAAACTACAGGCACACTATTAAATAATTGTAAATGTAACAATTACGCTGAAAACGTGCAGCAACGTGAGGAAAATGACAACACCTTGAATGTTTTGGCAGCAGTAGCTGCAAATCCCAGTGATACTAATTACTTTGATTTTACCGGTTCCAGAAAATTATAAACAATGGTATGTACAAATACATACAGCATTTTCTCTAGAAAAAATGAATACATTTTAACGACCACAGAATTTAATAATCAGTTATAAACGTCAAACAGCAAAGACAAAAGTAAATGTAAATGTGTTTGTTTACATAATTCCAAGGCATCTGCATTTTTTTTAAATTGCATTTTTATTTTGATGATTTCTACGGTTTCAAAAAATGGAAAATTGTAAACAATAGTATGTACAGATGCAGTATTTTTTCTCTACAAAAAATTTCTCTACACTTTAGCTCTAAAATAATTAGGGGAGCCAATAATCACACATTAAAAATTTACTATTGCAATCTCTATGCTGCGTCGCCCAAGTCACCGCCCTGTATATCTACCTGGCATAAAACCGAAAAAAAAATTAAAAATAAAATTTTGTTTATTTTTACTTTAATTGAGAAATAGATAAAAATAGCAATTTTCACATACCTCAGGCTTTGCCCTTGACGAAAATGGGAACCAAGAGATACACAATAAATGTTATAAAAAATAAAATAAGGGTTAACAATATGTGAGTTCCATTTAAGGCAGCCGCATCTCATCGATTGGAGGCGTCCTTGGTGGGCGAGACAGCGAACGCGTGCTTAACTTCAAGCTACGTGCATATCATGGAATGCATTCGTTGACTCGTTCGTAGGCGCTGAAGTTCGAATTCCATCACGGTAGTGTTTTTTTATTTGACAAGTTAGATAATTTGCATAACCAAGTGTTTTCTTTTATTGTTTCAGTATATATTTTTACCCCTATATTCCTTTGATTTTTAAAATTGTTTAGTACACAACGTCCACTTGTGAGGGAAGTTCTGAGTAAAACCCTTTACAGTTTTTTTTTTGTAATGCATGTAAAGTTAATACGTTTTTCGACACAATTCGTAACTGCAAATTAATATTAGGTTTAAAAGAAATCAATTCTTGCAAATTTCAGATCTGCTTCAGAATTGTTTTCAAATCAACATGAGAGGCATGTATAGCGAATTCAGGTAACTTAAATTTGAATGATGTCGAAAGAAGCATGTGCCATTGAAACGCTTGTAACTGATTGTGCAATTTTTGCGTATGTTGATTCATAAAAGTTTTGCTGTTTAACGAGACATTTCTGTTGAAAACCCTAAAAAAATATATCAATTCATTCTAAGTACTTGAAACTCCGATTTTAAGAATCATTTTCTTAAGATGATTGCAGGTTTTATAAGATGTCGTGCTATACACAGGAAGTTATTGTCCCTAAAGTTTTTTTTAGTCTCCAAATTGTATGTTCTTCCTGCTTATCCCGTATAATTTTCTAACATTTATTATGTCTTCCTTCAATCCTTGCCTGTAGTTACAGATTTACCCGAAAGCTGTTTTTGTGTATTGGCTGTGACTAAGTGAAATTAGTTTCATATTTTAGTGGATGGTCATAACGTGTTTAAACATTTTTCTTCTTTTATTTTTTTATACAATAATCGTATTGGACCCGACCATTGTGTTAAGATATTACCAGTCTTCATTGTCGAGGAATATCAATATTTTACAATATTCCTTTAGCCGGCAAAATCTGAAGACTGGATGTTTGAGCAAACTCTTTCTTTACGCTTTGCGTTTTATTTGGACAAACCGTTTGTTCTCAAATATTATTGTTGTCCAACAATCAATATTGTCACGACTTTTCCTTTCAGGAAAGCCACCCGAGCTGATAGCTTTGTAAGATAGCTATCGCATGAGTTTCGTTTTTACAGTTGTGCGTTGGTATTCGAATTAACCACTGGTTTCCGACCGATATGACAATATTTACATATCGCGGGTCAACAGCCTGATAAAGCACCCCCTGCTGAAGAAATGTGGGAGTCCTGCTTCGACTTATTAGTCCCATATCGTTCTCATTTGAATAGTTTTGTTAGGCTGATTAGTTTTCCATGATCAGCTACCGTTAGCTCCAACACCTGGGCTGTTTGACACAAGGACCACGTTATTGTCCGGAGATAGTTAAGCAAATATGAAAACGGTACAATCGGAATAAATTCTGATCCTCAAACTTGACTGGCAAGGCTTTTAGGTGCAGTGCAAAGCTCCTATTATGTTAGATCTAAGACAAAAACTGTTGATGAAGGTCCTGACAAGTATTCTCCGAGGTGCGACCTTGGAAGACAAAAGTTAATTGAAGTTTCTCCTCTGCGGTCGATATGAAGTTGCAGAATCTCTGCTTGGAATCAAGATATGACAGCGCCCGAAACGAGGATTTTGGCTACGACAACCTTCAGGGTCATTAATCCTCAATTTCAGCGGCTCAAGGCAACGGATGACATAACTCGCTTCCCCTTATTAAATATCTTGTAAGGCTACTGCCTACTATAATGACTCCTTATTCCTAGCCACCCACTGGGCGTACAAGAAAACATCCGAGCAATCAATAAAATGTAAATAACGTCGTTCGGAGGCACATCTCCTTGCATTCGCAACCTGAGGAAGATGGCTTCCGTCGAAGACTTTGAGAGACAGACCAAGGCAACTTCTCATGCCTTCATTGGCAAAACAATTCATGCGGACTTGGTTAATTGACAGTGTCAGCTTCAAGAGCCGAGAAAAACTATCCTTAAATAATGTTGGCAGCGGTTCGGATGCTAATTTGAATAAGCACATTCCCGTAAAACGCAAAGAAAAAATAAAGTCTTTGAACTTTGGAGAAACATTGACTTTGCCGCGTCTGCTGGTCTGAACGGCTGCTTCAGTTTTGGTATTGCTCGCGGCCGCTGAACAATCGGTAATTTTGTACCCCAAATTTAATTCGTAGCTGTCAGGAGGCTTTACCGTAGACTTGAGGCGAAGCTCGCGATCACAACACCATCGCGGCTCAATGGATACCGATCTGCAGACTCCCAACAGCCACTGGCGAAAGATTAATCTCGGCCGGTATTAATCTTCGAACTGCGGATTAAAATAAAAACAACGAAACTAAATTAAAAACTGCTATGACCGATTAATATCGCGCACAGAGCCGCGACGACCTGCCCAATTTAAATTTTAAATGAAACATGGGCAAAAAATCACCGAGTCATTAAACCTTGCAATCGGGGTTTGTAAGCTTATCCAACCTGAACAATGAGCAAATAATGGAGCATAAGCGGTATAAACATCTAATAGTTGGGTTAGATTTTGAACGTTTGGATTTGAACGTCTACTTTACACCACACAGATTGGTTCTCTGTTGTCTTCATTGTTGCAGCATAGGTCGGAAAATACTGCATTAAGCTTTATCAGATGGCTTGTTATCTTTATAACGTGTAGTGCGGGTATAATAAAACTTAGCTTAATGTTTTACTGCTGCAAATAGACATAAGGAAATCTACATAGATAACAAACCATAGCCAGGCGGTGTTGTAAATCATGTATAATGCGAATTTAAGTATCCAGTGTTATCATTACTTCGATAGTTCTGCTGGGCAGGCAGCAGACAACTAACTATTGCAAATTATTATCAGCGGGGTTCAGTTAAATTTTTGTCTTATCTTTATGTTCTTTGTAGTGGTAAAAAAGCAGTCCAAGAAAAATATTTCTAAGAAGCCACTGCAATCACTTCTATACTTCAGAATGGAGAGTAGACAGATGGCAATCGTTAGAAAATACAAAGTGCTTCATCGAAGCATTGTAATATATATTTTTTTAAATTTCTTTCAAACAAGTTCCAGTCGTGATATGTCCCCTAATAAAAATGTGATTAAATTGTGTTGATTAATTCTTACAGATTTTACAGTTTGATTATTTTGATCACGTGTGTCAACTTGACAAATAGGATCACACTTGAAGTAAAAACGACCCTAGAGTGATTTTCAATCACTATGGAAACCACGTAATTAAAATTCAGTAGTATCCCAAGACAAATAAATAATGAAGTGTCAAATTAATCTGTCAGAAAAATGGCGTCTCGCTTCGGCAAAAATTATTAATTTATTTAAGAACTTATCTTTCCGTATTCACTGCGGCAGTGATAAATTCTTATAATTTTGACAAATAATATACCTCAAGTGTGTTAGCTTTAAGAAATAACCCTCTGCTGCATCTCAGCTTGTTTTTAGGCAACGCACATTCAGGGTTTATTTGTCAAAATTATTGGGGGTAATTATCACTGCCCTTGGTAAATTACAGCTGATAATTTTACACTAATGCAAATTCACCAATAGTTTGCAAAATTTCAGCAGTGTTCAAGTGTCACTTCAACTTTATAAAATCTTCGCACGTGGTTCAATATTCTTACCGAATATTCCACTTGCACTGAATATTCCCAGATCATTTTTTCGTGCACTCTTGAGCTTGAGAAAATTATTGGTAATATTTAGCGCAATAGGGACATTCTACAATTTACTTTTATATTCTGTACAGAAACTTGAATTTTTATGATCTTCACACTTGTATGCAGTTAGTCTATCTGGGATTTCATAACATAAAAATCAAATGTTGGCGGCAAATTCCGAAACGATTAAAATCATATTTATAGTATAACTCGGTTGTAAGAGACCCTGATACAGCAAGTTAATTTTATAGCGTCCAAAATTTATCATCCACTGAATTCGATGCAATTTATTAATATCTCTTCTAAACCCTACTCAATAAAGAAATATAACGGTTGGCCTGTTGGCCATTTATTATTATCTAACAAATAATAATGACTTTATAAGGTACGTGTTCTGCCAAAAAAAAATCCGGATTGTCTCCTGGGTCGTATATTTATTCAAGCCATGGCGAATGGAGCGAGTTGCATATTCTCAATTTGGTTAATTTTTGGGAATTTTGTAATAGCAATTGCATAACCTGATATTGATGGAGCAGTGTTTTTTTCCAGTGACTTTCCTGGAATTTGGCACATGTCTTCCTATTAGCTTAAAAAAGTTCACCCCTTGCCTGCGCCATTCAGCATCGTTGCGGGTTTCAGATGACGTATTTGCCATACATAGTTTAATTTTGATTATCGCTTCTTGCGAGTTGTGTGCAGATCTTTCAGGGCTTGCCGCATTTTTCTACGGCCGTTTTCCACATGTACGTATCAATTGCAATCTTTTGTCTCACGTTGCTTGACACATGATTAATGCGTTTGCAGCCAATTTTCAGCAATCACACCGTAATTTCGGGCAACCTCTTAAGTGTTTCACACCTGTCTTATGAAGCTAAAGAAGCCGCCTGCTTAGAGTTGTATTTAAAACCACGGCGCCGCTGTCCGACCTAAAATCTTGAATAACACAAGGTCAGGTTTTTATTTTATCGCCCCATCTACGTATGGCGTTGCTATACTCCAGCGACAAGTCGCGCTAAGCGTAAAATTTGTAATTCAGTTGTATATAATTAACGACCTTTACTGCCTGCTTTTAGTTTAATATATTAATTCATTTTACCCTCTCCTTTAGCGTGCCGCTTTCAACTTGTGCAATTGTTTGTTACGGTAGTATACGGACCTAATTGGATTTTCATGGCAGTGACGTTGATAACGACTTTTATTTGTGTAGAAGCATTGATTTTATGTACTATAATGTGCTTTGTTGTCCAAGGACCTTTGTGATAAGCGTCGCGTCCGCAAATTATGTTTAAAAACCTAGGTTTTTGAAGTGCATGGGAGATGTTTATAAATTTAACTTTTAACTTTCCCTTGTTCTACGAAAAAAGTTTAATTTTTTATTTTTGTTTATAATAACTGTCTGGTTCCCTTTAAATATAATGAACCCTACATAATTTTAATATTTATTTATAACAACTTTCTGAGTACATTTTGTTCAATTCAGGGTTATTTAAATATAGCCAGCTATTTGTAATTTTTATATATTGATAATTTGCTTACTGGGTGATTTGGAAGATGACAAACTTGTACGTAGTTCTCATAACAACAGCTGCGCGAATTTCCGTTTTCGCTGCGCTGTTGTTTTTATTAAAGCCTTAATATGGGAATTTTACTTCTGGTATTTTTTTTCATCCAGTCTACTAACACCTGCTCGTTTTTTAGATTAGGTTTGAATAACATAGAAGCCGTAAACCGTAAGTGAGGTTTGTTTAGTTTGCTAATTAGATTGAGTGTAGTGTTGCAGCTATACAGCAACTGGCGCCCATGTTTTATTTAGTAACTATAAGAGCCTAATCTTTACTCACGACCATATAATCGCCACAAATTCTAGTTACCTTGGGCACTTGTTTCTTGATTAGCACAGTGATCAAATTATTATATGAAAAAAAAATCGTAAAGGAAGTGCAATTATTCAAAGGAAGTTGATAAAATATTAAGGTTGACTCCTATAAATCTTAACGTACAATTTAGTGCAAGGAAACTATAAAACCTATCAAATACACCTTTCCTGCAACATTTTATCTAGTAGACTGTAGATAAAATGGGTTACACCGGAAACGTTCATATTTTTAGTTAAAAATCGTAAACAAATCGTCAATGAAGGGCCCAGAACAGATGAAAATATAGATGTACTTAAATTGTAATATCGAAAAAGTACAAGAGTTGTAGCGTTTAACTTACATTTTTAAATGTTTTATGTTAATATTACAATCATTTCTTTAAAAGCTAAAGTTAAAAATTCGTGTTACGATGATTACGAATGACATTAAAAATATGCATTTCGTTGTTTTACAAAACCGCTTAGGAATTAATGAATAAATAGTATACAGTTATCTAAACGGATATGAATCGCCGATTATGGATTCGTCTACCAGTTAAAAGATGCAAACGAACAGCAGCTATAAACATACCTGCAACAGAAATCATTGAGATTTGCGCTCGATGGCTGTTATTTAATTCCTTTATTGGCATTAACATAACAGGAAATTTAAGAAATTAGTACTTAATAAGCGAGAGTTTACTAGCCATTAAGTTTTTACCTCACAATGGGAAATTGATTATCTACAAGCTCCTTATCAATAAAATTACATCATATTTAAATCCTACCAAAGCCTTTCGAAAAATGGGAGTCGTTAAAATTACAGCTAAGATAATGTCAGTTATTCACATGTATTTTGCGGTATTTGTGTTAATGTTTAGTCTGAATTAAATATTTTTCTTGAATTTTATTTAATAAACATATAATGCAGTTTCTATTACACGAGGATGAAGTTTACACACGAGCTGAGAGCGAGTATTGTAATCATCCAAGTGTAATGCAGCCATTATATGCGCGTCAAATACAATATTTTATCTAGAGTACAGTAAAATTGTCGAAAAATACCCCGTCACCTTAAAAAAATTGGCCGCGGCGATTCCTCTTGCCCAGTGGTTTAGGGTCATTAGACAGGTGTAAAACCAAAAAGGCGTCACCCCACCCCTTGCCAAACAGCCGCCATCTTGATAACAATTGAATTTGTGTTTTCTCGCGATCCATTAGTCGCACAGAAAAAGTTATTGAACAAAAAATGTTGGAAATAAAATTCTACACATTTTTTATCCATGCCGCGATACCGAGAAGTTGGTATTTCAAACGGTAGAGGGCGACAATGTTACTAAAAATCTGTTTCCGCCATTCTAGCTCTGTGGGGGTAGTTTTTTCCGAAAATTGCGAATGTAAAAGTTGTAGTGCTTGAAAAAATATGCACGAATCCCTTTTAATAATGGGATTGATTTAAATAGTCTCCGAGTGACAGCCCTTCAAAGTCTGCGCAGCATGGGAAATTGTACGATATATTCCGGCGCAGCGAAGTAACCATTTCTCTTTTGCGAGATAAAATCGTCACGTCACTCAAGTAGTTTCAATGTGAATAGGTTTTCACAACCTACAGAAATTCTACACATTTTTGGCTATTGCCGCGATACCGAGAAATTGGTATAAGTAAAAGAAATGAAATTGATGGGAAAGGAGTATATGAGCCCAGAATGATATCATTTGGCTCAGATCCGAAAAGCTCTTAAATTTGCTGGTGTAATATTTATTATATAATATGATAATTGCAATTGTTTGTAAATTTTGCCACAGGAATGACCAAAATTCAACAAATTGACAATTGCTTTACCACGTGCCATTTCTGCAAAAATAATTAATAGAGACACCCGACTGTCTATATGTTATTTTTTTTATTTTATATTTAATTCGCACTCAGCCAACAGCCGTTAGGCCAATTATAGGCGTCGCTGTGCAGTATTAAACAACAAACAGCTTGTTTCACTTCAACTAAAACATGCTACGGTGAACGAAATTATATTTTGATAGTTTGATCCAAATGAAATAAATCGGTAATTTATTTTATTCAATTTTGACAGTTTAAAGTGACATTATTAACCCCATAACCTTCATAAACAGTCTATGATTCACAAGTAAAATAAAAGTATTTTAATTTACTAGAGAATTAAAACAGTTTCAATGAAGAACAACATATTTTTATTATCTACAAATATTTACATTCAATTATTCTTTCTCTTTGTAGTGTGTAATATATAATTACTAAAATTTAGATCAAATCGACGATGAATGGTCAAATTTATATCTTATATCTTAGTTTGAATAATTTTAAAATTTTTTATTCAAAATTTCGTCAAAATTGAATAAAAACATATATACGCCACGTGAATTAAACATTTATTAACTTAAAGAGTATGATCTCACTCGCACTACGCGCTCGTGAGCTCAACATCTTTTCGTAAATAAACATATATTTAATTCACTTGATGTATAATATTTATTAAAGTTAATGTTTTCCGACTACTTTTTGTAATTTGTTATTGTTAAAGCTGTTATAATACTGCTAAAAACGTCTACAATTACGATGTAAGAATATTGATCAAGAAGATTTTCTTTTGTGGGTACAAAATAAAGATACCGGAAAAATCTTAACTGTGCCAAATGATTTGATTCTGGGCTCGTATATTGAAAGTAATTTCTTTTTGCATAAACCCTAAGATATTGTAGTCTACTCAGACACGTTTTCTTTTTTTGGAGCTGTTTCTTCGTCTTAGTTCGGAGCCTCGGACAACCAAGTCATTATCGACCATGATAGAAATGTTGCTAAAACTTGTATTGAAAAAAGAGCTCACAAATTGTTATAAACGTAATGTGAAAAATTATTGGAAAAAATCCGTGAATACGATTGCGAGTGCTGTTTCGTGATTGTATTCTGATTAAAAATGGATAATAGTACGAGCGATAATTGTTTTCTTTATGTCAACCAAATGGCAGACATGGCATCTCGTTAGCTCTAATAAGTGAGGGATATAAATAATTTACATCTCTCCACTTCTCCGCGCTGCGCGGACTTTGAAGGGCTGTCACTCGGAGACTATTTAAATCAATCACATTATTAAAAAAGATTCGTGTATATTTTTTCAAGCACTACAACTGTCACATTCGCAATTTTCGGAAAAAATCACCCCCACAGCGCTAGAATGGCGGAAACAGATTTTTGGTAACTTTGCCGCCCTCTACCGTTTTAAATATCAACTTCTCGGTATCACGGCAAGGATCAAAAATGTGTAGAATTTTATTTCCAATATTTTTTGTTCAATAACTTTTTTTGTGCGACCAATGGATTGCGAGGAAAAACAAATTCAATTTTTATCAAGATGGCGGCTGTTTGGCAAGGGATGGGGTAACGCCTTTTTGGTTTGACACTTGTCTAATGACCCTAAACCACTGGGCAAGAGGAATCGCCGCGGCCAATTTTTTTAAGGTAAAACGACAATTTTACTGTACTACTACAGCTATATAGCTTTGATAATAACAGGTACTTAACTGCTCTCTTTATTATTAGGGTTAATCAAATTGAATGATTAAAATTATTTGCTTTGCTCTGTTACAAAATCTTTCTAGCTGTGTCTATATTATTTATTCTTTAATCAGCAGTATAACCTTCTGTTATTTCCATATTCCGTGACATTTTAAAGCTGTCATGAGCGTTCCTCCATCAGCATATAGTGTAGTAAACAAAGTCCGGTGTATCGTTCTAGATTTGCTATACCTAGAGATGTTGATACTTCCTTCCCCATTGTTCTGATCTTTGAGTATTCATTCTTGAACAAACTTACATGTTTCAATAAAACAAATCACACTTTTATTAAATTGACGTTGGCGTTTATTAACCATTTACCCTGTAGAATATAAGATTTCAAATTCTACCAGTGTAATATGAGCGGCTTTCTGTATTAAGAGTTGGATACATAATGCATTTATTATTTGACAATTTTAGATAAAGTATAATTTCCAATCCAGTGACTATAAGCGTATAGCTTCCCCTTGTTAGTTATTTTTCTAATAAGTGTAAAACACAGATATCAATGCATGACGTCCACGATATCATCATAAAAATGGGAATAATCTCGACATATATTAAATTCAGGCTCATAGTGTTGTCCAGGTCTCATTGTGTTGAGTGGCAGTGTCACAGTCAAAACATAATACCTTACTAGGACGTTTCTAACACAAAACATAAGTGTTTTTAGCGTTTAGAAGTACATGCCCTAATCAGTATTGAAAAAACTGCATGCCTTGTAACAAAAGTGAAATCAATTTGTGTTATACGGAATTCACATCTTTTTAATTGCTCAAACATTAATTCACCTTCCTTATTGGCAGATTACAGAATATTTACGATATATGAATTGATAATTGCTTAATTAAACAAATTCGACTGACGCCACTTTTTAATTAATGAAAATGTCTTAACGCTGATTGATGTATAATGAAACTGATTTACTATCTTAGCTTATTTTCCATTTGTTTAGATTTATGTAATTTAATTTAAGCTATCTCTGCCACTTTAAATAATAACTTGCAATATAAAAAATCTGATTCAATAACTCCAATATTATTTAATTATGTACCTAATTGGCCGTGCATTTTTTGTTATTGATTGTTTCAGATTTATTTTAGTTTACATCACCGTCATTACCGTTCCGCTCAGACATACACATATTAATTTTGCAAACATATATTTATTTCCACGTTCAGTTCCAGCTAACTGAGAGAAGCCGATTGACACTAATAAGTGCCATTAGAGCATTTCTTGTTGGGTCATGATTTACTTATTATCCAGAAGTGTTTTCAGGAACTAAAATTGCACCAATTATAACAATTGCATAAGTATGTTTCGCTGGAATTGCAATGACAGCCATAGAACTCGAGCTGTGGGAACTGTCATTGTGGCAATTTCTGGCCAAAAGGCCACTTACAAACGAATGCTTCTTCGCATTTCTGGATTTATTTCAAATCGACCTCAAATTTATTACCTACTATTTAGTAGTAACCAATCATTTTCAATGTCAGAATGATAAAATAACTTATGTTGAAAATGTTTCTGAATTTGGACAAAATTGATGTCTGCCAGATTTGAACTTGAAACGCTGAGTTCTATATGCACACAATTTAGCCTTTAATCCATCCTGACTTAGTTTTAAAGATTAATATTACCTTCCTATAAACATTAATAAATAACTACAAGGCGAGTGTAATGTTAAAGGTTTTATATTAATGTAGATTGCATTCCATGTTATAAGTCACGAACTATAGAAAAATGGTTTTTAAAGAAAAATCTCCTTGCCCTAATAGCAGTCTTTGTTACAGTGTGACGGCACACATCCAGCTGACGTTTTACATCTGCCTCATTAATTGATTTTTAAATACGTCCACAAAGGAAAACTAGTATTACAACGTCAGGAAGGTCTAATAAATTGAATAGTTAATATTAACATGCTAGAAAGTCTACAGTCTCGGAAGACATAAGGACGACATTGACGATTAAACTGACGTTTGATACTCCGCACAAATGTAGGTCATGCAATATCCCTTAAGGCGTTATGGCTTCAAATGTCAGAAATGGTAACTGCACGTGCTTTCTTTCGGTTTCATGGTCTCTTTTGCAAGACGACAATCGTTTGTGGCTTTTATATGCACACATTTTCATTAATTAATTTACCAGGGACCATTTTTGGGCCGCTCAAGGACTGAGCTAATGCTGAAAGCGTTATTTATGATTTGTTAATTTAAATTAGCTGGTGCCACGATGAACAAAAACTGAAAAGCTTTGTAGTCTAAGTGGGACGCCCAGTTTTGGGCAATGCATACACTTATAGCAAAATCAAAAAGAAATCGTAACTTGAATTTACTTCGCAAACATGTGAAGCATTGAAATCGTGTTGTTTTGTAAAATAGTTATAAATGTAGTTGGTAGGTTTTATGTATCGAATTGAGAAGATCAAAATCCGTATTTACCTCCATTATGCAAAGGAAAGTAAAAAGCACTTGCTCAACTTAAAACTTACAGTGTGGAATATTTTACTCCTCCTAGTTCTTTTTAAACTGAGAAAACGGGAATTTTATAACTCGAGGCAAGATTCAAACTAAAATTGAGCAGTTCTTGATTTTCTCCAAAAACGTTAAAATTATAGTTGATGCAGTCTTCGTGTTTGAATTTGACATATGAACGAGGGTTCTCGTTCTTGTATCACTACATGAAACCAGGAACGCAATTTTCTTGTGTCTGGAACTCAAAAAATCGATACCCTGGTAAATATTACTTCATGACAAACATCTTGTGGACCTGTTTTTTTTAATGGAATGCGATTACACTCAACAGTTCAATGCAACAGACTCAAAAAAGTAGAATTAGGACATGAATCATAAAAATGCAGATTCACTGTACCAGAGAAATCATGTTTGCAGGTTTTTCTGTAATTACAGACATTATAGCAAGGTTCATGCATCATGATCGCCCTGTATACTGTTGCCGCATATGTATTTCTAAACCTAAAGGTAATTTTGTAGCACAGAAGGTATGCTGTTGCTTAAGATCTAATTTCTGTATTAGATGTGCATCAGGTATGGACGTCAAAGAAATAGGAAAAGATTGACATCTAGGTGAGGTCAAGCTCACCTTGTATACTGTTATCTATTTAGTAGTTCTAAACCTACCGATGTTTTTTTAATAATAAAGCAGTTTGTTGGCCAGCTTATGGTCTCTGATTTCTTCAAAATTAGATACACACGGGCCATCGACGTCAAATGCATAAAGACCGACATACCGGTGAGGTTGTCATGCATACTGTTACCGTGTTACCACTTTAGTATTTATAAATTTGTTGGAGAATTTGCAATAGTGAGAGTAAGTCTGTAGTATCAGATTTCTACATCTAACACATAATAAAATATCGCTCAGATGAGCTCATACTCTGCCCTCTGTATTGCTAGCTAATGCATTTCTAAACCTATAGCGAGTGTCACTTGTTAACCAAATAAGATCCTGCTGGTTCCGATTATCTTGGATATCAGATTGCCATCGTCGTTGAAACAATGAAAACGCGTCGACATCTCAGTGAGGTCACCCCGTATACAGTTACCACTTTAATGTTTTTACACCTACTGGCGAGTTTTCAATAGTGAGTACGTTTTTGGTCAAATAAGAGCTGTTGCCTCTTGCGTCTACAGTATGAAATGACTATCAGGAGTCGATGTCTAATACAGAATAAAAGATGTCCAGATGAGCTCAGTCTCACCCTCTATTTTGCTATCATTGGTATATTTCTAAATCTATAGTCAGAGCAACTTGTTGACCAAGTAAGTAGCTGCTGACGATTCAAACAATAAAAAGGGCCGAAATCCTAGTGAAGTCATATTGCTGTTACCACTTTAATTTTTTTACACTTAGTGGTGATTTTTCAATAGCAAGAGTAGCATCACATAATGGACATGCGGCATCAACGTCCAGGGAAAATATAATATTGACGTGCAGGTGAGGCCATGCTGATGCACCTACCGATTTTGTAACAGCGACTGCATTCTGTTGATCAAATAAAAACCTGCTAGTTCTGACATTTGCAATATCGAATAGGCACCAACATAAAAGTAATAACAAAAGGACAACGTCTTATATACTTTTGAATAAAAAAAAACAACATCTTATATACTGCTACCAATTCAGTATTTCTACAGCTAATGGTGAATTTGTAAGGTCGAGGGTAACTCATTTGTCAAATAAGAAACTCCTGACCTTGGTTTCTGCAGTACTAAACGGGCATCCAAACAGTGACGCCCAAGAAATACGAAAATTTCGAATTCACTGGTGATCATGTTCACCCTGAATACTGCTACCGCTTGAATATTTCTAAACCTACTAATTGTAACCTGTTGATCAAATAGTAACCTACTGGTCCTGATTCCTATAGTATCAATTAGGCATCGACGTTCATGCAATAAAAAATCAGGTGATACAGGCACACAACTCTCTTCTACAGTGATAATTAATCAAAAATTTGATTTTTTATTTTTATGCATTTGTCAAGAATTTTCAAACATTACAAATTCTACAGAAACCGTACAAAATGAGCGTTAGTTGAAGAGAGAAATTTTGTCTAGAATTTTAAACTGAAATAAAAAATGTAATAATATACCGGGTGTTCTATTTAAAATAGGAGTTAATAAAAAAAAGAAGAGAAACAAAAGAAACCTATTTTAGAGGTATTCAACTAGAAAATCACCTATCTCACATCAATACACATTATTAAAAATGTAAAGTTTGAAAAAGATCGTTAGTAACAGTGAGGTAATCTGTTGATTAAATAAAAACCTGCTACTTATGACATCTGCAATATCAGCTAGGCACCGACGTTCACACAATAAAAAATAACATTCTATATACTGCTACCAATTCAATATTTCTACACCTAATGCTGAATTTGTAATATTAATAGTAGGTAACTCATTTGCCAAATATGAAACTCGTGTTCCTGGTTTCTACAGTATCAAAATAGGCACCAAACAACGATCATGCTCATCTGTATACTGTTTCCGCTTGAATATTTCTAAACCTACTAATTGTGTAACAGTGAGCGTAAGCTATTGATCAAATAGTAACCTGCTGGTTCTGATATCTACAGTATCAATTAGGCATCGACGTTCAGGCAATAAAAAATAGACAGTATCCTATATACTGCTAACACTTGAGTATTTCTAAACATTCTGATGAATTTGTAGTATGGAGAATAATTCATTGATCTAATAAGAAGTTCCTGGCTCTGGTTTCTACAATATCAAAATGGACATCAAACGACGACGTCTAGAAAATATGCCCAATCTGTATACTGCTACCGTTTATATATTTCTAAAACTACTGACTTAGTAACAGTGAGTATAACCTATTGATTAAATAAGAACTGGCTACTTCTAATATCTACAATATCATCCAGGCACCGATGTTCACACAATAAAAAACCAACATTTTGTAAACTGCTACCAATTCAATATTTCTGCACCTAATGCTGAATTTGTAATATTAAGAGTAGGTAACTCACTTGCCAAAAAATAAGTTCATTTCCCTGCTTTCTATTGTATCAAAATGGGCGTCAAGCAACGACGACCAAGAAACAAGAAAAGTTCGAATTCACGTTTCATCATGCTCACCCTGTATACTGTTACCGCTTGAATATTTCGTAAGCTGCTAATTTAGTAAGAGTCAGCGTAACCTATTAATGAGATGGTAGCCTGCTGGTTCTGATTTCTGCAGTATCAATTAGGCATATACATTCATGCAATAAAAAATAGAAGTATCCTATGTACTCCTACCACCTGACTATTTCTAAACTTCCCGAAGACTTTGTAATATTGAGGGTAGTTCATTGACCAAATAAGAAGCTGCTGGTCCTGGTTTCTACAATAACAAAATGGGCATCAAACAACGACGTCTAAAAAATAAGAAATAATCGAATTCACGTGTAGTCATGCCCGCCCTGTATACTGCTACCGTTTATATATTTCTAAAACGACTGACTTCGTGACAATGAGTATAACCTATTGTTAAATAAAAATTGGCTACTTCTGACACCTGCAATATCAACTAGGCACCGACGTTCACACAATAAAAAAAAGAACAAAATGCTGTATACTGCTACTAATTCAGTATTTCTACACCTAATGGTGAATTTTTAGTATTGAGAGTAGGTAACTCATTTGATAAAGAAGAAACTTGTGTCTCTGATTTCTACAGTTTCAACAGAGGTCGCCAAAAAACGACGTCCGAGAAATACGAAAATTTCGAATTCACGTGTCATCATGCTCACCCTGTATACTGTTACCGCTGAATAGTTCTAAACCTACTAATTTTGTAACAGTGAGTGTAACCTGTTAATCAAATGGAACCTGCTGGTTTTGGTTTCTGCAGTATCAATTAGGCATCGATGTTCATGTAATAAAGAAATGGACAGTATCTTATATACTATTACCGCTTGAGTATTTATAAACACCTTGATGAATTTTTAATTTTGAGGGTAATTCATTGACCAAATAAGACGCTCCTGGCCTAGGTTTCTACAGTATTAAAATGGGTATCAAACAAGGACGTCTAAAAAATATGAAAACCTCAAATCTACTTTTAGTCATGCCCAATCTGTATACTGTAACCGTTTATATATTTCTAAAACTACTGACATAGTAACAGTGAGTATAACCTATTGATTAAGTAAGAACTGGCTACTTCTGACATCTGCAATACCAGCTAGGCACCGACGTTGACACAATAAAAAAAGTAACATTCTATATACTGCTGCCAATTCAATATTTCTACACCTAATACTGAACTGGTAATATTGAGAGTAGATAACTCATTTGCCAAATATGAAGATCGTGTCCCTGGTTTCTACTTTATCAAAATGGGCGTCAAGCAACGCAGTCCAAGAAACAAGAAAAGTTCGAATTCACGTGTGATCATGCTCACCGTGTATACTGTTACCGCTTAAATATTTCTAAACCTACTAATGTAACAGTAAGCGTAACCTGTTAATCAAAACATAACCTGTTGGTACTGATTTTTGCAGTATCAATTAGGCATCGACGTTCATGCAATTAGAAAATGGAGAGTATCCTATATACTGCTACCACTTGAATATTTCTAAACGTCCTGATGAATTTGAAATATTGAGGGTAATCCATTGACCAAATGGAAGCCCCTGGCCCGGGTTTCTGCAGTAGAAAAATGAGCATCAACCAACGACGTCTAAAAATAAGAAAAAATAAAATCCACATGTAGCCATGCTCAGCTTGTATATTGCTACCGTTTATATATTTCTAAAACTGCCGAAATAGTAACAGTGAATGTAACCTGTTGATTAAATAAGAACTTGCTACTTCTGACATCTGCAATATCAGCTAGGCACCGACGTTAACACAATAAAAAAGTAACGTTCTATATACTGCTACCAATTCAATATTTCTACACCTAATACTGAACTGGTAATATTAAGAGTAGGTAACTCATTTGCCAAATATGAAGATCGTGTCCCTGGCTTCTACTTTATCAAAATGGGCGTCAAGCAACGCAGTCCAAGAAACAAGAAAAGTTCGAATTCACGTGTGATCATGCTCACCCTGTATACTGTTACCGCTTAAATATTTCTAAACCTAATAATGTAACAGTGAGCGTAACATGTTAATCAAAACATAACCTGTTGGTACTGATTTTTGCAGTATCAATTAGGCATCGACGTTCATGCAATTAGAAAATGGAGAGTATCCTATATACTGCTACCACTTGAATATTTCTAAACGTCCTGATGAATTTAAAATATTGAGGGTAATCCATTGACCAAATGGAAGCCCCTGGCCCGGGTTTCTGCAGTAGAAAAATGAGCATCAACCAACGACGTCTAAAAATAATAAAAAATAAAATCCACATGTAGCCATGCTCAGCCTGCATATTGCTACCGTTTATATAATTCTAAAACTGCCGAGATAGTAACAGTGAATGTAACCTGTTGATTAAATAAGAACTTGCTACTTCTGACATCTGCAATATCAGCTAGGCACCGACGTTCACACAAAAAAAAAGAACAACATCCTATATACTGCTACCAATTCAGTAGTTCTATACCTAATGACAACTTTGTAATATTGAGAGTAGATAACTCGTTTGCCAAAAAAGAAGCTCGTGTCACTAATTTCCACAGTTTCAAAATATGCGCCAAACAACGACGTCCAAGATATACGAAAGTTTCGAATTCACGTATTTTCATGCTCACCCTGTATACCGTTGCCGCTTGAATAGTTCTAAATCTATTAATTTTGTAACAGTAAGCGTAACCTGTTAATCAAATGGTAACCTGCTGCTTCTGGTTTCTGCAGTAACAATTAGGCATCGACCTGCATGCAATAAAAAATGGATAGTATCTTATATTCTGCTACCACTTCACTATTTCTAAACGTCTTGAGGAATTTGTAATATTGACGGTAGTTCATTGACCAAATAAGAGCGTATAGTCATTTGCCAAATAGGAAGCTCGTGTTCTTGGTTTAGTATAGTAATAAAATGAGCATCAAACAACGACGCTAATGAAATAAGAAAGTTTCGAATTCACGTGTTTTCATGCTCACCCTGTATACTGTTACTGCTTGAATATTTCTAAATCTATTAATTTTGTAACAGTGAGCGTAACCTGTTGATCAAACAGTAACCTGCTGGTTCTGATTTCGGCAGTACCAATTAGTCATCGACGTTCATGAAATAAAAAATAGACAGTAACCTATATACTGCTAACACTTGAATATTTTTAAACATCCTGATGAATTTGCAATATTGAGAATAATTCATTGACTTAATAAGAAGCTCCTGGCAATAAAAAAGACACTATATTCTATGTAACAAATAAGCCAAATAAGAGGCTCTTGTCCATGGTTTATGCAGTATTAAATGGGCATCAAACAACGACGTCTAATAAACAAGAAAAGTTCGAATTCACGTGTGATCATGCTCACCCTGTATACTGTTACCGCTTATGCATTTCTAAACCTACTGATTTTGTAACAGTGAGAGTAACTTGTTGCCCAAATGACAGCCTGTGGCTCTGATTCCTTCGACATCAGATGGGCATCGACGTCCAAGCAATAAAAAAGCTCGTCGTCCTGGTGAAATACCGTCAGGTGCATTAATCCCGTTTGGTAGTCGGCTTATCTGATTCCGTGGCGAAAACTTGCCAAAAGCCAGCCAGCCGGCGCATGGCGATCTCGTAGTAGAGGAGATGTGCAGATGGTCCGATAAAGGAGATCAGACGGTGCGCGCCCACGCGCCCGGAGTCTGAACGAGCCTGAATCACGAGCGCGAGTCATTGCCACCGTGACCTTGGCTTAACCCGCGCCTGTCAATAGGGGGGATGGGCTTTGTCCATCTAAGTGCTAACCTACGAGAGATTATCTATGTAAATGCTAATCAGTTACCCTATCGCTCCTTTCTGTGATTGCACTCCGGCTCTTCGTGCAGCTGCCTGGGCGTCATTCAGAGAAATTTGCACCCACGAATTTTATATTATGTAACCAGTTGGATGCAATCGCGCGGAGACGGCCCAAGTAGGCACCTAGCAACGGCTTCCCTTTAATTTTAACGAGCGGAGACAGCTCTGCGCCTCTTGGGGCCTGCTGCTTAGATTGCTATTTAATAATCTTGAAGAATCGAAATTTGGTTGCAGTAAAGATATTGTACCACCAAATCGTTATATAACACAATTTCCAAAATTTTAAGACAGCAAAGACGAAACAGGTAGACCTAATCTATAGTGTAATAATAATTATGTCTAAAGCTCGAGCTGAAAAATTGCCACAAATTACTTATACGACAGACAATATGCTTCGTATGTTATAATTCGTTGCCAAATCTGTTGTTACCGATATTATCGACAATAAATTTTTTACCATCAGATACTGCACGACACTTTCAATCTTATGACCTTGAAAGCTTAGAAAAATAAAATGATTAAATATTTCTTTACAAACTGATTCATATTTTAATAGATTGTTCTGCTTTTTTGGTAAAACTATACATAATTATCACAAGATTACCATTTTGAAATAATTTGACATTTTACCTGCAGGTAGCTACGAATCCAATTTGTATTATGTTTGACTATTGTAGTCGTATTAGTTATAAATTGGATATTTTTTGCTGAAGCAAGCAATTAATAAATATGAGTTTAAAGCAGTGCGTCAGTCAGCGTCCTTACAATAATTCCACTACTTAAATTTAATTTTAATCGATTTAAGTGGACCATAGACCTTGTGGTCCCCTATTATAATTTAGACGTTACTGAGCCAAATGCTGTTTTTCAATCAGCAAAATTTGCTGACCTGACCATGGCAAAATATTCTGCGGTTTAAATTAATTTATATAAAAACTAGGGCCTCATAACTGTAGTAATCTGGATAAAATCATTGGTAGGGCGTACTTCGACCGCGATCGGTCCTACTTCTTAATGTACTCCAAGCCATTTGGTACAATTAACCACGATATTTTGTTTTCTATTTGCCATTACATAGGTTGTTTGCCAAATGCAATTTCTTGTCGTCGTTAAAGTGACTAGTATAACTTGTCAAAATTTTGCATTGATACAACAGGCGTTCCGCAAGGATCTATTCTTGTGCCTCTTTTATTTACAATTGCACACTTCCCATCTACGTTAAACTTTAGTGCTTCTCATTTTTAAGCTGATGACTTGCAGATCTATTTTTCTTTTACTGTTCACGACATTATTACTGTACTGTTAATAAGCATACAAATGAAGATCTGGAAAGGCTAGCTGCCATTTTCCACCGACATGCACTGACGCTTAGTTTTTTTTTTTTTTTTGTAAAAAGGCTCAAATCGAGATTGTTAAAGTAAAATTATTTTCAAAATAAATAATAATGTAATACTTGTTGTTGACAGTGTTAAAAATCTAGATGTGATTCTCACCTCAACTTTACGATTTAAAAAACACATATCAAAATGTACCTGTAAAATGCAAAAAGCATATTATAGTTTAAAGTAAATTTTTGTAAATCGTCATCTATTTAATACACCAGTCAAAACCATGCTATGTAATAATTTAGTTCTATCTTAGGTTGATTATGGTGATGTAGTGTATGGGCCATGTCTTGATGTAGGACAAAGCATACAAAAACTACAAAATGCGTTCTGACGTCTTATTTTTGGTACAAGAAAATATAATAAAATTTCGTATAAATTAAAAGACACTAAATGGTTAAATATGTTCAACAGGAGATCATTATATTGTGCATGTCTATATCATAAAATTATTTTGTATGGAACTCCTCCATATTTGTGTAATAAGATATAATTTCGTAAAGACGTAGGTACATAATTTAAAAAGGTTTAGGGGCAACGACAGTATTCCATTATACTACTTTGAAATTGGAAATCGCCGTTTTGTTTATCATTTTTCAAAATGGTATAATGGCTTACCCTGAGACCTCTAGTTTACGCTGACTTCTTGTTTTCGGTCACGGGTCAATAATCTTTTACTCAATAATCAACCTTACTAATTTATTATTATTATTTGTTTTATGAACTTTAACTGAATTTGAATATGAACGGGGAACACAATGTAAAGCTGGATTTAGAAATTTTAACATAGGGTTAAGTACAGCAATTTGCAGAATTTTTCATTCTGCAGCTGAGCTTCGCCCTACTCACTATTTATTTTATGTATTTTATTAATAAAAACATATTAATCTTATTATTATTGTATTGCCACCTTCCCCTTCATAATACAACAATAAGCGTATGTATTACGTAGTATTGATGGCCGAGCGGTTAAGATGACCTCTTCTAGTCGGACAAAGATCAGGTTCCCTCTAGAGTGCAGATTCTAATATCACCGACTGCGACATTTTTTTCTCTGTGCGAATCAATGTAATCCACATAAGTCTTTCGTTTGACTGTCTTAGTATTATTAGAAACATGTATTTACTATAGTCGTTACATTATTAGAAACACTCGATCTGGCAATCAATAACCGTATTCTTTGGCACTGAACTAAAACTGCTAGATGTGAAATGATCAACCCTTTAACCTTAAAAGGTGTTGACAATGTCAATTCCAAAAACTAATATGCTTTAACTCAGATTTCAGCTGAAACCTTTTACAACCAAGAGTGAGCAAGAGTTGGATGTTAATGGTTTCGGTCTGGCTGAAATACATAAAAATGTTGAAATTTGAACAGATAGTTATTCGCAGTATAGTGATTTTTCCTTGAATTTAAGCATTAAGAGAAATCTGTTAAAGGCTTTACCCAGAACTTCCCTCGTCGACATTGTAACACTAAATAATTTTAAAAATGAAATTAAGTTAGGGGTAAAAATATCTTCACGTTTCTAATATATTAAATAAATTTTCAAATAAAAAATAAAGTTACCGGTGGTCGAATTCGAAGGGCGGGCGGACCGCGTATGCAGTCCCAACGTTTTGTGGGATATTGCAAAGAAATGGGCTATTTCTACCTGAGCTACGAAGCACTGACCCTTCGAATTCCTACATTGCAGCTGTATTAAGTAGCGCACCAATTTTTTGCTCCTTTTTGTATCGTACAACATTTATTGTGTATCTATAAGGGCCCATTTTCTGGTAGGAATAAAGCCTGCGCCATGTAGAAATTATTACTTGTATTTATTGCTAGTTAAATCAAAAATAAACAAAATTTAATGTTCTCGGTTTCATGCCAGGTAGATATATAATGTGTATGCAAAATATCATCTTCCTCCGACAAATAGTTTTTGAGTTATACCGCCAACAGACAGACAGACAGACAGACAGACAAACAGACGGAATTGAGAAAACCTGTGTTTCGTCATCCAGGGAAGCTGAAACGTGAATATCTGAAAAAATCTCAAAAGGTGATTTTTTCGCGATTGCAATACTTCGTCTTTTAGACGAGGGAAGTAAAAATCTTATATTAACTTAACGGTTCAGATAACATATGGTTAATTTTTCAAAATATAGTGTTTTTTACCCTTACTAAAAATGTCAAAGAATTAATTTTACCAGCTGTTCTTCTTCTCTTAAACCTGTTTATTAAATGAAAAGGCGCAGTATCTCTGTTAATTTTATTAATTTAATGCGTAGAAATGGAAAATATAGAGAAAAGAAATGGGGAGCAACAATAGTTGAGTTGCCTATTTTCAAAAAGGGGTAACTCCATTTTAACAAATTTTTCAGTAGAGCCAAAAAACTGCTGCACAAAAAGTACAAACTATTGAACAATTGTAATAGCATAAAAAAAAAGTAAAAAATTAGGTGACTAGTGAACAGTCAACAACATACAAATATTTAAAAAAATAAACATTTTATGAACAAAAATAGTTTGGATTTACCTGATTTTGGAAGCGAATAATGGATTTAACCGGTTTTGGAAATGAAATTGTGTTTCAGTTTAATATTTCTAGCCACGAGTGATAATAAAATATTATTTCGTTGTATATTACTCATGATGATAATAATAATGATAATAATAATAATAATAGTAATAATAATACTTTTATTAGAAGTCCAAATAAATCTCATTCTCAAAAAACATAAAAAACATAATACCTATAATATTACGAAAAAAAACTTTAAACATAGGAAACGTACTATTAGTAAAAAAGAGTTTAATTTTAAATATGTCACACAACATTGTCTTCTTCAAGCTCGTCACGAACACAGTATTCTTCATCTTCCTCTTCTTCGTTTGCTTCACCTTCTTTATCTTTTTCTTCGTTTTCCTCTATATTATTATTTTGTGGTTGAAGCACTGATTTATAGTATTCTAAGCCCAGTGCTTCACTTCTTTCCATCCAATTTTCCCCATAGTGTTTTGTCAATAGTTCGTCAACGGTTTTTAGCTTTTTTGGCTTGATTGTCACACCGGATTTAATATCAAGGTTTTGAGGATTTATGAACGATATTTTTTTCCCTTTTTTACAAATGGGTTTTGCGTTATTTACATCAGAATTGTAGTTTGGTTCTCCTCTAACTAGAATTTCGCCTTTTATTCGGGAACGTGTTAATATTAATCGTTTGCACGAATTAATCTTGAAATGGAGAGAGCCTGTGGCCTTTACAACTGCTGTAGCTTCTGTCTTCCAATTTTGGACATGCCAGCCTGTTCCCAATTTTTTTAAGGTTCCATAATTTTCGAAAATATCATAATACACATCTGGAAGTATTATAGTGTCAAGCTTTTTTACTTTTTTTTCAATGAAAGCGAACACCCTATCCGCCGGTAGAAATGAATGGCCAGTGACTGGGAATATAATCTGAACTTTTTTTACATGCCGTGGAGCCATCGATAACCACTTTGCACACATAGCCAGTACAGTACTGTTTTTATTTTGCCCTGAGCATCCATCTGACATCAGTCTAACTTCCTTAATATTTTCTGGAACATCCATTTTTTTTAGGAGGTCATAAACAGCAGATGAAATTTCGTTTGATCCTTTACAGGAATCAGTCTCAAGCCATGAATGAATATAAACGTTTTCTTTTGTCAACTTACTTTTTGACGATCCAATAACAACACTAAAATTGTAAAGGTACAATTGCCTTTTATAGTAAGTTATTTGGTCAGGAATTTTGGGTAAAACCAGGTTTTTTTCACAGTCATACGAAATAGTTAACAAGTCGTCTCTTTCTTCTTTTAAGCAATTAAAAAAGGCTTTAGCCCTTAGTTTATGGATTCGCAGTTTTGTTATTAGCTTTAGTTTGAAAGTTTCGTCCTTCTCTATTTTAATTTTTTCTTTATTCTCTAAACATTGCGAACAAACGTCTACTTGTGGAGCATTAAATCCAATGTTAAAATTTTTGTTAAAAACATTTCTAAAGAAACTTTCTTTACAACGCATACTAAGTTCAGATGCTTTGTTGTACATGTTACTCATTTTCGCGATGCTCAGATCACTGCTTAAATACTGTCTTTGAGACTTACCACGGCAATAATGCTTTTCTAAAATTGGAAATTTTTTAATAAATTTTTTTATATTTTCCTGAATATTTTTTTTATGTGTGACTTGTGATCTCCTCCTCTGCCTTCCTTAGGCATATGACTGTTCACAAAAAATCTTTTCAATACTCCTTCTACTCTGTGTTTCTTCAAATTTAAAATATTCAAGAATGCTTGTTTGCAAATAGGTATTACTTTTTTATTACCTTGGATAATGTAGTACGTAGCAGCTAGTGAGCGTTTAGTTATAGAATCGGGGTTTCTCACTCTTTGTATTGGACATGCAGAAACGTACTTCAAAATAAAGTTGTCTTGTGCAGTTTTAATTGGAAATTTGTAAAACGATTTATGAAAGTTTTCTACTTCTTGCATGGATAAGGTAGAACACATATACCTCTTAGACTTATGGCCACATGTTGGATATACAGGATTTTGACTTGCTGTATACCTGCAATTTAAACAATAAGGTATAAAATGTACTTTTATAACAATTAAAAATGAAATCCTAACCTCAATTTCTTAACCACATTCTTCTTCCACTTTTCAGGAGCGTACTGTCGTTTTCTTGATTGATTTGGAGGTGTTTCTGTAACTACCTCCATTGTGAAAATAAAATATCTAATCCACAACAACTATTATTCAAATTAGCACAATATATTTCAATGACACAGCGTTTGTTTATACCAACAATGAAGAGTAAGGCATCTTACACAATGCATTTGACTGGATTTGGTCGGTTTTGTTTGTGGTTTTTTCAATATGAAGATAACTGCTTGGATTTAGTCGAATTTGTTTCTTATGTTGGATTTAGTCGATTTTGAAATTAATTCTATGAGTTCATTAGCCGGTTTTGGAAGTAAATACGATTTTTAACATTAAATTTCAATGGATTAGGTCGGTTTTGGACCTGACAATATTTTCACAGTCGAAGGACATTGCTATTCTCTACCAGATGGCACCACAAACTCATTTTGGGAAAAATATGGAGTTACCCGGTTTTGGAATTAGGCGACTCAGTTATGGTCATTGAAGTATTTTAGTATGGACTCCCGTTTTCTACAATAGTTATATTGCTATAAGTATTCTAAATATGAAAACACAAGTTCCGAAACCAGTATAAGAAATTAAACATTTTAAATTTGTATAAGTACATGCAAAACATGAAACCTATATCATTGAAACAACAATTTAAGATCGTTATGGTAGGGAGAGATAATTCGCCCAAAATCAAATTCAATACCGACAGCTATCTAAGTCCAAGGCTGGCGTCAGTATTTTTGAGTGTAGTAAAACTAATTTCGTGGAGTTTGGAACGTCGTATCTGCATAACAAAGCTTGTTTGGCGCTCGAATAGCTGACACAACTTCACACTCACGCGCCACTTGTGTAAGTATTCATGCACTTTTGCTGCAGTGTTAATGTTTGGTTATGAGGTGCTGCCCTAGACCTCACTAGGGGTGTTACGTTTATTCAGAAATCCTAAGAACTCTGAAATTCAAAACACAACTGGTCCTAAAGGTTTCGGAAAAGAGATTGTAGACATGATAAATTTTTTAACGAATATGTGCACTTGAATATTATTCTATCAAATTTCTTCTTGAGAACGAAGTTTTACCGTTTCCAAGTTAAATATAGCTACGATAAAGCAAAAATATAATATAAAGGTAGGTAGGTACATACTGATCAATTTATAGATAATAAAAACACTTAACTTGAATATAGCATTTTTGTCCATTTATTGTTACAATTGACATTTAAGATTTATAATTTAAAGGCTTTAATCGGATTTTTTAATGCAAATTTTAATTTTACTATTAAAATCACTATTTCTAAATCTGAAACTTAAATACAATTAATTGCATTGGTCACATGATCAAAGCGCTCTCAAATGATCAAAAATAAACGTAACACATTTGTTTGTGATTCTGTAACCATCGTAGAAGGTATTTTAATAACTATAGTAGAGGCTTGGGGCATTTTAGTTAACATGTCGCTGTTAAAACTTGTGTTGTTTCTTCCACAATCAAACATAGGATACGTCAACTGACTGCTATATAATTATTTATACTTATTCAAAACGATGTTTTCGCTTAAAAATACTTGTACATCTGTACTGGTTCTAGCTTCTACAAGTCACAATATTACACTAAATTACTTTAGGAAAACCAAATACTGAAATGAATTACAATATATTTACAACAATTAAAATCGATAGATATCCTACAAATAATAATTTTCTCAGCTTAGTTGTATATTGTTAAGCTGGTTTTGCCTCAAAAGAATGTGAATTATTAATGCTGAAGTATCAGACTTTATAATCTAGGAATTTCTAACGGTCACCAATTAAATTTTCCTGAGCAAAATCGTTAACTTTTTGTGTCAAGGATTTCGATTTTAACGGTTACCCCGAAGGAATCGGTACATTTTCTATGTTCTGCTGATTTGCCTATTTTAGATATACCTCATTATTGGCTATTAAATACATATGCATACCGGTAATAGCAGTATTTGCAATTTGTAATTATAATAATTGGAACAGAATCATTATATTTCTGTCCTATTTACAGCATCAATGCTGCTAGCTCGATTTAATTTTAAGCATTATTACAGTTAAAATTAGCACAATCAAAGACGCATGGTGATTCCAATTATACGTCATGAGACGATTTTTATGATAATATTCTAACATTGTGCATTTTAAATATATTTTGAAGCCTAATATATACATGGACGCCTCCAGTTGCGGGAAACTTCAACGGTAGGTCACAATACTAAATATCCCCGTTTTTAGACATAACCCAAAATTTCTTGTAATATACAAAGCTACAACAGTTGAAGTCGTTGCTGTAATTAAACTTTATCAAGAATGGCGGCTATAAGTTCTCGTGTGCACTCGAACACACCCTACACAAATACGAACGCCTTCTAGTAACAACTTTATATATTTGTAATTATGTTGTAGTTATGCAAATATCTCGAAGTACAATCGAAATTCCTTATATAAAGCTCACTACCTACCTGCGCGTATAATCTCAGATAAAATTCTTAAATTTTCATATCACTTTCGCCATATACATTCCGTGCCACTTGCAATAAATTTCATTATCTGCGCAAGCTCGTGTCGCATGCAGGAGCTACAACTGCGTGGGAGTATGTCAACACTGGCCTAAAATCATATTACGAGCTCGGCTTGCAATTCCGCCAGAAAATTCACTCTGAAGAATTCTGCCCCTTTCGAGTCGGTTATTAGCGGTTGATTTTTGCAAAAGGCAAAATAAGACGCATGGGGTTCGACGCCCTTGCAGCCGCTGATTACGAACCCAAATTTCAGACTATAATGAACGTCAAAACACGTTCTCCATGCACCACAAGCCCAAGATATATGACAGTTTTACGATGGATGCATGAGGTATTGAGTAATTTCCCTACGTCTTCCAGGCAAAATCGAAAGTGGCTGCATAAAAAGACGCAATTTTAATACGAAATTACTATAATCACCGGCGTCCCGCTTTAAAAGGGGCAATCATTTAAAATTTCAATTGTTACCTTATCTCGCCGTTAAATTTTATGGGCAAATTAATTATTACGTACTTTAGGCGCACCTTTTGTAAAATACAGCCGCTTAACGTGTCAGTCGCCTACTACAAACTCCAGTGTTTATTGTAATCGTAAAGTTTTCATAAAATGCCCTACGAGCTATCCGATGCTCGTAAGTGCGACAATGTTTGCTGCAAGACAATAAAAGTGCTTTATCAAATTACACCCTACCATAACAATAGGTGTGTAAGTTTTATTTATATGCGACTGACCACATACGAAGCGGGGTTTGTGAAAAATGATAAACCTCTTGCAACATTGTTGAAAGGGCAATAAGTTATTTTGAATAGACTAACAGCATGGCTTTTGCACATCGAAGTACTTATACGAATTTATTTTCTTATACAAATCATCACTAAATCATTGGATGAGGGCTTAGTTGTTAATATCCAGACTTTATTAAATTCATCTATTTTTTTCAAATTAAGAGCTTATGGTTTAGAGTTTAGAAGATCTGCTGCTATCATACACGTCACAATCGGCCAAAGTAAACAATTACAATGATTCAGAATTGGTTGTTACTTCAGGTGCTTCACAGGGGTCACATCGCGGGCCTATGCATTTTTCTATTAATTACATTTGCATGTTATGTAACATCCTGTATATTATAGCATAAATTACTTATCTTTTTGCTCACTTGTTTTTTGTTAAAAACAACAAAAGTGAAGGATTTGAAGAACATTCCTAATATTTTGTGCGAGCATTTTATGTAATTTAAAGCTCTTAAGGTCATGGCTAATTTATGGGTCGTTTGAATAATAGCTGAATCTGTTCGGCACGCAGTTTTACTTTCTGGAATCTAACAGTGTCTACATTCCATATAGAGGTAAACATATGGGTAAAGATTTATCAAGAAATCACCTCTGCTTGATTATGACAGCTGAAATTATAGCTTTCGCTGTAATTAAAAAGAACTCGTGTGTTTTGTTTCTTGGTATTGCAATTTTTATAGAGATAGATAGTCACCACAATATTCACTTTAACGCCGTTGTTTTTTTATTATTAACAGTTTAAGTACCGTAGAACTGATTATATGGTCAGCGCTCTGTTAGCATTTTTATTAGAATATAACTTTGAGCAGGAACTAAACGTAGTAGTAACAGGAAATGCACTTGTTATTGATTATATATGTGAATACATCATAAAATGTGAATTTCCTATTATAACACTCTTAGTTTTAAACAAAAAATTATTTAGTTTATTGCATTTGTTTACTGTTACTTTTGTGGAATGTTACAAATAATTTAAAAATGCTCAATATTGTGATACAGATAGTGATACTGTAGTGTTAATATATTTAAATGTGGTTTTACCATGATGGAATACTGGAATACTACTTCATAAAGGGAGCAATTCCCATACTTTGAAATATTTTTCCGGATCTATTTTAACAAAAGCAACATATGTCTATAATGCTTTCAACTTTCAGCTACACATACAATGGTCCATATGTGTCCAGTTCCTGAAGTAAACAATAAACAATAAACTTAGAAACGATACCAAACCCACTAATTCCGGGAATAATTTGTATGTTTTTATAAATGTTGCTATAAATTGTTTTCTACTTACAGGTGTATTGGGTAATTTGTGGTACAAGCTTTGTTCATCAAAATGCTGTCTCTTTTTTATTGCAACTTGTTTTAACCTCAGAGACTCGTAGTCAGTAGACTCTTTGGCTTTGGGACACCCTATGTATACACTTTTACATAGGAGACATTTCAAAGAAAAATATAAACATGTAATTATATTCAAAAAAAAATTTGCGATTTCGCCATACAAGCCTTCAATTGTTCCTTGAATAAAAATTTGTGTTTATTGTGGATTACAGGAAATTGGAGAATATTTAAAAAATAATTTTAATGTAATTATAAAATCCAATTGTTGTACTTTCCTCACAACTCTGGTTGCTGATTCGTTTGTACAGAATACTCAACGTGTGATAGGATATAACGAATACATTTATAAGATTACAATATGTTTGTTTTATGACATAACCCTTGGAGTTGTAAATAAAAACACTTCAGAGTTTTCTCTAAAAGAAATTTTAAGTTGCACTTCTAAATAGTTAAATAGTTGTATGATAAATTAGTCACAATACGTTAGCCCTACTAAATTAAATTCAACTAATTCCAAAATTACTTCGACACGAAGTGTACGAAGTATTGAAATTCCCTCATATCGAAAACCACTCTGAGTCAAATATCTCTAAAATTCGAGCCAACCGACTAATGAACCCAGTATATCAAATCTCCGTCTCGGCGGTGCGGATCTTTTGGTGAAGATCCCAGCCCACTAGATCAATCCCCCGTATTGGGGGGTGCCTAAACGTGCTGTGCGGGGGATGTATGTTCGTATGTGTACACGATTCCGGTCGCCAGGAACCTTCCTGAAGTCTTGGAAGGTTTTCATACGATAGGTCCTCCGAAAATGAAGGCAACATCAACTTTTGAGCTATGGTCGTCAGCAAAAAAAAATTTTTTTTGTTGTTTTTTTTTTTTGATAAATAACTGGTTCATAGCATTTCATTGTATTAGCGAAACGGAGTGATGCTGAGTATCGAAGTATTCTTGGAAAGCACGGAAGAGCGCTTTTCTTGGGTGGGGGGTACCGTATATTTAATTATCTATTTGTTTACAGTTATCTCGTGCAGATTTTGTGGGAGAATTTCCAAAAAATAGACACAAGAGGAACGAATATTATTATAATGGGAAGCCCAGACGCAAGGGTCGGTAACAACAAAAACATAGAAATACATGGGGAACTAACAGGATATAATAATGGCAAAGCATTCTTGAACTGTGTATAGAAAAATACGTGGAAACTCCAAAGTCCAACCAAAAAAGATCCACACATGTACATGTTAAGCACATACAAGGCCAGAAATATCAATCATAGATTACTTTCTGGTAGTAAGAGAATGGGGATCACTAATAGAGGTAATTGTGATAATAGAAGCGGAAATAGGGAACGATTGTTAAGACTTGATATAAGGATGGAAAGAGTAGTAAGGTAAAGTATTAGAAGCAACATATTCAAAAAATAAATCAGGAAAGTGAATTATCAGAAAGTACTAGAAAGAAGGTATAGAAAAAGCATTTTGAAAAAGACAGAAGAATGAGTTTCTAAAGAGAAGCCTATCGAAAGCAGCAAAAAAATACGCCGAACAAAAGAATCATGTAATAAGGATATAAATAAAACATCTTGGTGAACAAAGGAAATAAAAGAAAAACTGATGATGCAAAAGTAAAGAGAACTCAGATGAAAAACAAGATAACCAGATCAAAACAAGAAGAATGGATGTAATTTGAAAATATAATCAAGGACAACTTCACCGAAACTCACAACTTATTTTACCTAAAACAGCTGAAACAAATATGAGGCAGTATTTAAAATAGACAAGCAAAAGGAATTACTCACAAATGAACAACACACAATGAAAAGATGGAAAGTAACAGTAAGAATGAGCAAAACACCGCAGCTACAGTTAAGGCCGCAGAAGTGGAATTCATATCAAAAACAGAATTAGAAGAGGCAATACAAAATATAAAATCAGATATCCCCAGAAATGATAAATATGGGGAAGGCTAGTAAGAAAAATATATTAACACTGATGAACAACATAATAAGAACAAAAGGAGTCCTAGAAGATTGACAGAGATGTGATACTACTAAGTATAACTGGAAAAGCGTGGGAAAGGATATGGGAGATAACTCAGAGACAAATTAAAAGACAGTCAATGTGGAAGAGGTAAACAAACAAAATAATGTTCTCATTCCAAGACAAATTAGCGAAAACTTAATAACTATAAGGGAAGTGAGAATCGTATATGATTTATAGACTTCCAAAAACTCTTTGACAGAATAAAAATAGGAATATATTGACGACACTAGAAAAAAGATGTATAGAAACAACAAGGGTAGTGACGGTCAAACAACCAATTTAGCGAGAACAAGAAATGAAGAGTAAAAAGTGAGAAGACCAAGGAAGACATTGTAGGAGTGAAATAGCAGAGAGAGAGGGATATAATGCAATAGAATGAAACAAAAAGTATAAGAGCAGAAAAGTGAAAAAAGTTCCAAGAGAAAAGAGTGGAAGCTAATCGACATTATGCTTTACACCTCAATGCTAGAAAGCCTCAGGATTGTGTATTAATATTTGCAAATGTAACAATGAGTTTTAATGTGCATTTATGTTATTTTGATCTATTATCTATTATAAAATTAACATTAGATTTTGAAAATTTGCAACATTTCGTTGAAAATGCTTCACTATAAAACGAACGGTAATTTCCAATTATCTCCCTTTTTAATACAACTTAAATTTAGCATTTTTGAAATAATCAATAAAAAATTCTCCAACAATCTTGATAAAATCGGAGAGACAGGATGAGCAAGAATAAAACAAGATTCATTAAACAGGCCGACAGCCAGACGAAGTTTCATTGAGAATCTCTGGTGATTAACGTTTTTTCACAGTCGTAGAACTGTCGCATGTAATTCACATTTCGAACGGTTCTTTACTGAGCGCTGCCGATACCAATTAGTAAATTCGTAGCTAGCCGGGAATTAATTAAAATTTCTCTAATTTACCTGATGTGCTGCAAAAACCGTTGGCCACCAAAATCATTGGGTCTGCACCGAGGCGCTGCACATAAATATAGAAAATATGCAAGCGATGCCTGGATAACGGCCCCTTTGCAAAACTGTGTTTGATGACCAAGAATGTGTCTACGCTCCACGGAGGAATTTTCTCAGCATTTGCGCATCCTTATGTGGATCTGCTAATAAATTCCTCCTGATTAGTTTATGCAGCGACTTTTTATTGGGCCTATTGATGGGCGAAATTAATAAGTATTAAAAGTACGGTAATTGGGCCGTTTTTCACCTTTAATCGACGCCATCGCATGCAATAATGGCTGATAAAGCAATCGATTGCTTATTAATGTGGACGCTTACTGCAGCTGGCAATTTCGCTAACTGCTCTAATGAGCGACCTAATCACAGATATGTTCGGAAATCGATCTAATTGATTTAGAGAATTACCGCTGCAACTCTGTAGCTTTGTACTAACGGCAGCGAAAGTATAAATTGGTGCAAATTGATGTTATTTTAGAGTGTATGTACGCGAAAGTAAACATGAATGCAACTATTATTATATTTATTATCTGTGGTGTAGTTTAGTTGCCACAAATGTAAATCAATTTGATTAATTTAGCTAATACCAATTATACAAATGGAACTGAATTCGAATGATTTGTTTCTCAAAATTATTTAAATATACATTTAGATTGTTTAAATTTGTATGCATTTATAATTTTTTATACAAAACGTTTACCAGTGAACCAAAACAAAGTATTTTATGGAGAGTATTTACTTAAAGTGAAGTCAATAATCGTGTTAACAAGATGCACGCACTTTGGCGAAATTCAAAATCGATATTAAAAATAATTCTAAGGAGTTATTATTTCCATACATTTTAACAGATTACCTTTAAAGAGATTAGAAGACATCCGAAAACAGTTAAAACTCGTTTAGACAGGATTTAATTTAACAGATTTCTCTTAACGAGATACTTTTTGTTGACTTACTCTTTAACAAGATGCGTTTAACAACACTAAAAATCCTACCAACAAAAATTAAAAGTCGCTAGTAACAGGATAAAACTCCTTTAAATGAAGAGTATTTGCTTAGAGTAAAGTCAACAGCATTTTAACAGAATGTAAGCTGCTTTGATAAAATTCAAAATAGATATTAAAATACATTTTAAGGCCCTGTTATTTCTAGACTTTTTAACGGATTACCTCTAAAGAGATTAAAAAACATATGCACGTTTAAACTCATTGAAGCGAGACGAGTAACAGGTTACTTGTAACGAGACCTTTTTAGTAAATTAATATTTTTTATCTTCATCAGTGTTGTTATAGACTCTTAACTAAATTAATTTTAGTATCGTTAAGAGCATCATTACCGGTAATGAATATTACAGCACTCAGTGCGGTAATTGATAGATATTACCGCACTCGGTGCGGTAATGAATATTACCGCACTCTTTTTGTATAAAGAAATACATTGAACCAGAATTTATTGATGAAGATAAAATATTGAACAATACACGTTTGCTTATGGCATTTAACGAGACTCGTTTGATTGCCGCAAAACTCGGCTCACCGCCTCGTTTTTGGCAATCAAACTTGTGTCGTTAAGATGCTCATAATCTAACTTGTATCGTTAATATCTATAACCGCAACAAACCAGATTTAATATTGCTAGTAGGATAGAAGTCTTTTGAATGAAGATTATTTAGAAAGAGAAACAACTGCATTTATAAGAAAGTGAAGCTGCTTGCATTTTGCAAGTTGCTTTATAACACATACTTATCTACCTAAACAAACAAACTTTGTAAAGTAAATACTGTTTTAACAAGATGCGAATTTGAAACATTTTAACGAATTACCTTTAACGAGATTAAAACAACTACTAACGAAATGTAAAATCATTTAAACCAGAGTAATTTTAACACCTGTAAATACATCATTTTTAGTCAACTACTTTTTAACGAGATATTTGTAACGACAAAAAATAGTTTCAATAAGATTTAAAATTCCTAGTGGGTTAAAATATTTTAAATAAAGAGTATTTACTGAAAACAAAGTAAATGCCATTTTAAACAATTTCAAACTTTTTTGACGAAATTTGAAATCAATATTGAAAAGCATTCTAATGAGCTACTAAAGTTTTAACGACTTGCCCTAACGAGATTAAAAGACACACATGTAAAATCGTTTAAACGATATTCATGTTACCAGGTTACTTTTAACGAGATATTTTAACTGCCATGAACGTCGTTTAAACAAGGTTTGAAATCACTGGTAGTATAAAAGTATTTTAAATAAAAATGCCGTTTTAACAAGATGTGAACTGCTTTGGCAAACTTTAAAATGTTGATATTGAAATGAATTTTAACGAGCTCCTATTTCTAGACATTTTAACCGATAATTTTTAAGAAGATTAAAAGACATACGTTAAACAATCGCTTAAACGAGACTCATTTCAACAGATTACTTGTAAGGATATGTATTTAAATGCAATAAAAGTCGTTTCAACAAGATTTCCGAGTAGTATAAGTCTTTTAAATCAGGCCCATTAGTCTAAATTAGAATATCAACCGTCTTAATAATTTGTAATATATTTGAATTGACTTAAAATTTACGTTCAAAAGCATATTAACGAGTTACTTTTTAACGATACGAGATAAAAATGGTATTAACAAGATACAAAATATTTATGAAAGAGATTGAACACTGTTTCGTGCTTAAAAGTAATTTTAAGGATATATTTTGCAACTAAGTTTAATTGGAGTCTTTTTATTACTAGTGAGATTAAGAATCACCGACGCAACGATAAAATATTTTTGTGACATTAAAAAGCGTTTAAAGAATATTGAAAGTCGAATTAACGAGATTACAAGATTCTAACAAAAATAAAAATTATTTTAATAAAGTGAAAAGTTGTTTCGTCCATATTTAAAGACATTTAAAAAATATCCCAATAGTTTTACCAAGAATAAAAGTAATTTTACGATAAATTATGAATATATAAATGAAGTAAAATCTGTTAAAGGAGGTAAAAATCATTTTAACAAATTAAATATTTTTAGCAAGATTTAAACTTGCCGTAATAAAATCAAGTGTTGTTAAACGAGCTTGGCACTAATTAAAAATATTAATTTTGTCTTAACGGAAAAACTATCCAATATGACGTTTTAACGAGATATAGTCGTATAAACGCGATCTGCTTATTAAATTATAGTAGTTTAATAGTAATTTACTATACAAGTGCGTAAATATAGTCACAAGTAGGGCAGAGTCAAAACGCGTTTTAAACCCCACGAGTGGCTAAGGATGCTTTACGCAAGTGTATCGTACAATATTTTATCTATCATAGAATCTAGAAAACACGGTAAATAAAAAAAATTTTAATGTACATTAGGATTACTAGCAACCGGTCGTAATTTTGCGTGGTTAAAAATGTTAAAACACGTTGCTATTGACGACGTGACTAATGAAATTATTTTAATCACGTCGTTACCGACGACGTGAACTAATAAAAACCTATTATTAAACAGCCGTTTTATAAACTTAAAACTGTGAACTAAAAGTCTATTTTACACGCTGTAGTAGATAATAGTTATTTAAGCAATAAGTATGTTAATGAAGGCGATTAATAATCGACACTGTTTAAAGCACGAACGAGCGATAGCGAGTGAGTGCCTTTAATAGTTGAGATTATTAATCGCCCATTAACAAACCAGTTGATTACAAATTTTTTTCGTTGACCGCAAAATCTTTTGTTGTGGCGAAAAATTGGATTAATACAACTAACCTCCATGCAAAATATCATCAAAACGTCAAAATCACAAAAACAGTCAATTAATGAAAAAGAGTGTATTAATCAAAAACAGTGTATTAATAACGTCTATTAATCCATCCTTTGTTAGGAAAAATAATTTATTAATATTGAAATTAACAAGCGGTCAACGAAAAACTATATTAAAACAGATTAAATTGCATCAACATAGAAAGCCTTTTAACGAGATACAACTGCTTTTGATATTAGTTAAAATCGTTTTTCATGAAATAACAAAAATCTTTTAACAAGATTAAACGCTATTTTAAGCACATTAAAATTCTCATGGGAACGATTTAAGACCTGGAAAATCGTTAAACAAAATTAATAGTCATTTTAACCACGCTGAAAGTTATTTTGACGAAATGTTTTTTTTATATTAAGGCTAACACGTTGTAATAAAGGTTGCATACACGATATTTAATATCATTAAAAGAGATTAAATATCATTTTAACGATATTTTATGTTGCTTAAATGAGCTTTTACTTTTACAGTGTCTTCGAAGATGAATAATTGAAATACTTGACGCCATATGAATGTGCGACGACGAAACCCTTAATCTTATCGAAGCTCATAGAGTAGAGAAAGGGTACACAGAGATTGCTCTTACTTTCGATATTTAATTAATAATGGAATATTCTACGAATAAAAAAATCCCTTGTTTTTTTATTTCCATATGGTTCATTCATCATGCCTGTTTAATGCAAACTATACCGGTTGTGCAAGCCTGATGCAGTTATAAATAACCACGCCCCATTTTTCTATAAAAAAAATCAGGAAGCTTATTGAAAATCGTAAATCCTATCAGCGCCTTAGAACAACAAACGATGGTTCAATTTGGGCTTGGTTTTAATTATCCGCTTTCCTTCCACGCTTGCCAAATTCAAAACTTTACGATCACTCCAATAAAACATATCTATATCTAATTATTATTTATCACAGCTTGCACCGTCGGTTTTGTTTGATCAGTAGCACTGCGTGTGCGGGCCTTTCCCCATAAGGAAATAATATTGTGCAACTTGATTAACAAAATCCGCAACACGAAATGGCGTGCCTGAAAATCTAATCGCACTGTCTAGCACCAAATGAAATTGAATTTATGTCGCAAACAACCTTAGAGCAAGATGTGAACGCACAGAGCGCTCCTCCTCTGAGGACGTCTTTGTAAGTCATTAGTTCGAAGCACATTTAATAAATTAAGCTTCCTTTGTGTTCGTCTGAAACTTACCTCTTTGGAGGCGGCATTGATTCTCCGGGCGTCAGATGGGATTCTTTTATTTTGGCTGTTTTCTGCAAATTGAGTTCAGCAATCTGTAACAACAGAAAAGGTGATTGAAATTTTATTTCAACAAAACTACTTATTTAGGTCCAATAATATAAGTTTGTTTATTTCATACTCACATTCAATTTAGGTAGAGACCTGCTTGTATCACTATTTTTGTACAGCTTGAGAATTTCAAATTGAAAAATAATGATCTTATATTCAGTTTATTAAAGAAAATTTTAAATTAGTTGACTTACACAACTTAAAAATAGGTTAATAATTGTAGCAGTTGGATTTGCAATTTTGTATAAATATAAATAAATCGAAATATTTACCTATTCAAGTTTTTGCTGATAAAAATGGTTAGCTGTGACAAGCCAGCCTGCGGACTGAAAACTACGGAGGAAGAGGTTTCAATTATAATTTATTTGTAAGTATGTTTTCCTTTATCAGCCGTTTCTTGCAAAACTAATTTTAAAATGCAAACTGCTCCACGTTATTACAAAATTTGTTTGATTATTCATTATGGCAAGCAATAACTCACGTACTAGTTTTTTTAAGTATTTCCAATTACTATTGTTCTTTAATTAAAAAAATAACTAAGAGGAAAGCTTTTCACTATTTTATTAAGCATTCCTCATATGTTACATAACCCAGTAACTAAAAATATCACTCCATAAAATATTGTCCACATGGTTAGTTGTTTAAGTAATAAGGCTTGCATAATATTAAAATTCAATTTAAAAAATGTATAAAGGGCTTTACTCAGTACATCCCTCGCAAATAGACGTTGTGACACTAAACAGTTTTAAAAATCAAAGAAAACCAGGGGTAAAAATATCATAACGTTTCTAATAGTACTGAAACAATAAAAGCAAACACTTGTTAATGCGAATTATATCAATTAACAAATTTAAAAAATTACAGGCGACGGGACAGATTCGAACTACAGCTCATGTGAATACGATTTCGGCTCCACCCATCTGTTCCACTGGACAACGCACGATCTCTCGGATCTTTGCGATGTGCGGCTATATTTAACAGAAAGCACTTATTCCTGCCCCTCTGTGGCTCTTTTTACATTTACCCTGTATCTGTTGGGTCCAATTTTCGTCAAGTGTGCAAGCTTGAACTATGTACAAATGATTACTTTTACCTATTTCTAAGTTATAAATAATACAAACAAATATTTATTTTCCTAAAGTGCCCACCCTGTATATGTTGCGTACAAAATGTGCCCTTTTTATTCAAGGATAAAAACTGAGTTATGTGAAAAATATTACATTTACTGTTACTATTACTTAATAGTTTCCGGTTAAAGGAAAAATTGGAAGAATTTAATTTTTTAAGCTGCTCACTCTGCATATATTTTACCGAAATTATCTCAATTTCATGCCAGGAAGGCATATAATCTACATTCATAATATCGTCTTCCTCCAATAATTAGTTTCTGAGTTATACCGGCAAGAGACAATCAGACAGACAGACACAGATATACAGACAGACAGATAGACAGACCAGACCGAGATCTTAAGAAATCTCAGAAGATCATTTTTCGCGATTACAATACACCCCTCGTCTTCCAGAGGACAACGTCTTGTTGGTAATATTAATTATTTTAAATCATTTAAGTATTTTTATTTCAACCAAATCTTGTCTATAACTTGGTTTTTGAAATGGCACCAATAAAAATATCTCATTAATCCTTATCTACACCGGTGAAACATGGATACTAAAAATAAAAAATTGGTAACGATATAGTAAACCGTAGAATCTGGGCAACGTTAACCTTTTCAAGCCTGAATTAAGTTTTACTCAAATTTTAACTTTATAACTAAGTATAGCTGCCAAATCCCCTTTAAAAAAGATATATTGAAACACACATTGCCGATAAGTAACACAAAATAAATTCAAAAACATGTGGTGCCACCGAGAAACCACCTGAACCTGCTGACCTGGACCAAATTTATTTTTTATGATATTCATTGTGAACGGGCATATGAGCACGTTTATATGTCCTTATTTTGAATAGTACTTACCTTGGTAACTTTCTTAAGGACTTTCGACCTCATTCGTTACGTAAAGCCTTTAAAAGGCGTGTGGCAGTGACACTCTGAAAACAGAATATATTTTTTCGACTACTATCTCTATTTTTTCAAGTTTATGACATTTACTGAAAAATCTTACAGGATTGTCATTTTTCCATTTTACATATAAGAACTCTTTTGTTGTCCATCTTTCAATACAAATCGCTCCATTTCACGTCTTTGCCATCCAAAAATATACCATATTATACCACAGCAATATATCGCGGTATATCGTGGATGAAGCAAACCTCCAATACATGGTTGGGGGAACCAGCAGTGTTTGTAAAGAGATTTTCTGATTATTTCCATAAGCATATTTATTTTCAGAACAACCCCTTTGTTTGTAGGTGTACAACCGTGGCCACCATGCCTCTGGGCTGCACAGATATTAGATATATGCTTTCTCAGGAATAAACAGTAAAATACATCTACAAAAGTTTCTGCTGCATAATCCACATTAGAATCACCATCTTCACTAACAGCGACTAATTGTGAGAAGATATTTCATCCAATACTATATATATCTCCAGCAGGCTACCGATCAAGATGAGAAAACTGGTTATATGGCCCATCCTAGTGGCTGTTATTCGAACCATTTGAACTGAATTGTTTTAAGGTAAAATCTTACTCTTACTCTTTTTTATCCTAAATGAATATCTATAGAATATCAAAGAAAAGTAGCACACCAAATGACTTGTTAGAAGAGGTTAAACCGCAGATAGTGTAAGGACAATATTTAAAGTTGAAAAATATTTTCACGTCTCTAATAAATTAAATAAATTTTCAAATTAAAAAAAACGTTACCGGTGGTCGAATTCGAACGGCAGGCCGATCGCGTGTGCATCCCCAATGTTTTATGTGATATTGTAAGGGACTGGGCAATTTCTACCTGCGCAACGAAGCACCGACCTTTCGAATTCCTGTGTCGCAGCTATATAGTAACGCGCTAATTTGTGCCTCCTTTTTGTATCGTAAAACATTTATTCTGTATCTATTGGCTCCCATTTTTGGTAAGAATAAAGTCTGCACTATGTACAAATTATTATTTCTATCTATTACCAACTTAAATAAAAAATAAACAAAATTTTATTTTTTTAAGGTGCTCACCCTGTATATATTTGTCTGACATTTTCGCGGTTTCATTCCAGGTATATATATATATAATGTGTATGCAAAATATCGTCTTCCTCCGACAAATATTTTTTGAATTATACCGCCCACAGACAGACAGACAGACAGACCTGTTTTTCGACATCTAGGGACCCTGAAACGTGAAGATCTGAAGAAATCTCGGAAGGTGATTTTTTCGTCTTTCAGACGAGGGAAGTAAACATATAAGAATTGATACAGGGTATCGTGGTAAATAAACAGTAGCTGTAGTTCCAGCAGTCGCTCGCAAGGTGGTGGTAAAACAAAGTAGAATTTGTGGTTGCACTACTCAACCACCGTGCCCGAAAGGGTTAAAAGACTACCAAGCAACGCGTAGTTAAGAAAAAACACTGACGCGATACTGAAGTGGAAGTAGATGAAAGTTGTAATTGAGTGGAGATTGAGACAAGGAATAACGATTGGATACAACTACATCTAAGGGATACACAGGCGCATGAAGAAGGATTTGAAAACACTAATTATATGATTGGTGGAGGGTTTAATGGATTACACGTGGTATAATTATACTAACAACAAAAGAACAATTAGAAATAGTGCTAACTGAACAGCAGCAAGCGGTATACGCAAATCAAAATATAACAAAAGTAATGACGAACACTGGCGGGAAAATTACTATCTATGCCAGCTATAGAACAGCTGGAAGAACAGATAAAAATATGAGAAAAATTAGAACATAGAAATAGCTAGAAGAACAGGACTAGGATGAATCCTGTCAGTGTTGATCTATGGCGTGCAAATATGGACATTCACAACATAGACAGACTTTCTAAGAGTTGAAGATGTATGGAGCGTGCAATGATAAACGTAAGTACAAAAGTAAAGACGTAGACGTAGACAATATTTGGGACCGCATTATTTAAGCGTGGATACTCTGGAACAGAAAAAGGAAAAGAGGAAGATCCCAGTTGAGTTAGGCAGAGGACGAAACAAGGAGATAATATTTGGAATAGAAAAGCAATAGGATATTGTATAAAATAGAGGGTTATATACTATACTGAAAGAGTGAAAGAGGCTGATAAAGAAGAAGCAACATCATATTATGGTTAATAGCTCATTTACTACAAGGTTACCATGATAGTTGTTCAATGTTTTAAATAATACTCTACATCGCTAAGGTAACAAGAGGTTAATGATTATACATACGTACATACTATATCCATTTTAAAAAATACTGAGATCGTCATGACCATCTAATTCTTATGTACAGCTGTTACATATATTTTTTATTATTAATGATCGCAGAGTATGCTTTCTATCTTATTATTTGTTACAAATGGCTCCAAAATAGATTTCTTTCAGCTAAGAGATTCCTCACTTTAAACAGTTGTAAAGCCAGGAAATGATGTATGGAGCAATTAGCCAATGTAACCATCCCGTTAAAACAAAGGTTATCGGAACGTATAGGTATACCTGCATGTCCATATAGTGTTTACAGGACAAGTACCGTAGCTCAGGCGGTGTTTGAAGAGAACGGTTCTTTATTAAAATTCACAGACAATAAAATCTGGAAGGCTCACAGCGCTGGACACGCAAAAGTCCGCGCTTATTCCGAATAAATAAGTCTAGCCTTTTGAACTTGAACTGCTAACGGCACGGTTCAGAGGAACACTTCTCGGCGAAGTTTAAGTACTCGCGGAGCAGATACATCTGTGTAATGGTAAGTGAGGTGATTATCATAAATTACGATAAACGGATAGAGTTCAGTGAGAACTTAAGACGTTTCCGTATTGCCATATGCTCTTCCACCCACGCCCGCAGATAATAGAATGCATAATGGACTGCATAATGGAGTAATGGAAAGCTGGACATGCACTAACAAGTTTACTATTCTATTAACTGGGATTATTAATTTGTCCTTGCCCATGTGTGGAGGCTCCGGAGGAATCTGCAATCGTCCACGCTTGTTGAGGCACTAATGATACCGCAAGCGCGTTTTTATGGGTCACCGTGGCTGTTCCTGGGGCCCCATAAGCTCGTAAAATGTGAAAGAACAGCCCAGTCTGGTGGCCCATGAAGACTTATCTTAATGTCTGTTTATCACCATTTAGGACTCTAAAGAATATTGTTAAGTTCTATAAGGGAACCAAAGAAAAAATTGTAAGTCCGATGCTGGAGAAGAACCTTTCCAGCTTTGAGCTGCCAAATTTTAATTCATAGCTGCGATTGGCAAAGGTTATCACTTTTTATTGCACGCTGCAAATCTCGCGAAGAAAGTGGCAAGGACTTCGGAAAACTTAAAGCTCTAAAAGTCACTGCACCTAACCTCCAAAATGCGCAAGTCAACAGCCTCGGGACCATCAGAGACCAATTTTGACACGTTTTAATTTTAAGTGGCAAATTGGTGGGTGGCTGTATGGTCTCCCTGCACCATTTTAGTAGTTTTCAATATCTAGCGAAATTCGGGCGTGATTTTAAGCTCTAAATTAGGCACGACCTTTGCTCGCTTTTAGTTTCTCCTTTATTTAATGCATTGGGTTACTAACAACCCGCCTGCCCACGTAGCTTCGTACACATATTTTACTGCGACCAGTACCACTTGTTGCCTCCAATGTTGGCATTACAGCCAATATTCAAATCAGCATCAGATAAAAATTGCAAAACATGATTAATAAAATCTCTTGTGTTGCTAACAGCAGTAGCAACAACGGGAGATTAATATTTGCCGATAAGAGTGTGCGCCTAACGGAGACTTCTTATTGGAAAAAATAGTTCTCGACTACGGCGTTTTGACGTAACGTTGTGTTTTAAAACCCTGATAGATCGCTCGTTCCACGAGCTCGATATTAGTTTAGCCTTGTTTGCATATTTCAGTTTGTACGTACTAACAGATATCCCACGCATATAGGAAATACACGTATGCTAATACCAAAGAATACAAATTCAAGCTCGTAAATTTTCTGTAAATACGCAGTTGATTATGAATGCAAGGTTCTTTAATCTTCCGTAGTTGCTCTGAACGATTTTTTTGGAACTAATTAAGATCCGATCAGACGCTCGGTAGTCAGCAAGACCGTTTTGTATTCAAATTTTATTTGCTGGAAGAAAACAAAGGAAAGTCACACAGGCGACATATCAGTAGCTTATTTATTTACACTTGTTTCCGGTAGAGAGGGAAAATATAAAAGTAATGTATAAAACTACAATACAAGGATGAACTGGAATTTTTGTATAATAGTTTAGGTAAAAGGTAAGATATTAACAAAAATGTATTTTTTGCATGTACGCCATCTAAAATAGAATTATTTTGAGTAAGTGTCCTAGAAAACAAGACTTTTGATTTGCCCCTCCGCTCCGTCCTGACGTGAAAGTTAAGTAAGACGTCTCCTGCACCTTAGTATTTTGTTAATTAATTTGCCCTGTTTGTTTATCAAGCTAGCTGAATATGCATGAAACTTTTTTCAATACCCCAATCGTGGTTACGAACAATCACTATTTTCCAAAAATAGAAAGCCGAACTGTACATGTAGTGTTCTCGGGATGAAACTGACGTCAAAAAACATATCAAGAGGAACCAATTAGCTTACATAGATATATTGACTTTATAACACATATGAAAACGATAAGCAAAACCAAAGACAATATAATCAAAACCTAGAATGATAAGCCATTCCTAAACAGATATATGAAATAAAAATAGGTAGTTCTACTAGCGATATAGCTTGGGGCTACTCGCACTTACATTTAAATAGTAGTATACCATTTGAAGAATATTTAAAATGCGCCCAAATAATTGTCTTTACAAGTAACCAGTCCTGTCTAAAGTACAGTTCTGTATGCGATTGCATGTATTAAAACACAATTCACGTATGTAAGCGTATTCCTTTTAGCGCCATTTTCACCAGTTTCCGTTATCAAGTTACCTGGGAATCTTCGACGACTGCTAATTACAATGTGGCGTATTAGGCTCGCCTCGAATTATGTCATCCAAACCTTGAACGGTGTAACGCGTTGACTTTTACCGCATACTACTTACTTCGGGCCATAGTTACATTATGTATTTTTTCGCGCCGTAATTCTCGCTTTGATCGTGATTTCGCTGGGCACTACGGTCTTTTGCCGTGAGCGAGGTTAAATACGGGTGTCCTTTGCTCCCGATATATGAATGCGTGAAGATATCTCCCTTCAGCTGTTATTCGAGGCATGGAGCAAGTCCTTTGATCGTTTATACTAGCTCTTCCGTTTTGGGATTTAAGATGTGTGCTTATGTTTGCCGTATTTCCAGTTCCAGTGTGTCTCGTAGCAGTTCTGGAGCTTTGTAACCTCACTTCTTGGGGCTACGTGCTTTTTCAGCTTTGCTCTGGCGTCTACTTGCATGTGAGGAGCGGCGGGTTTACCTGCAAGCCAATGCGATTCGAGGGCATCGTTGTGGGAGAATTTCCGTTTTTATGCAAGTATGACTATATGGTTGTGCGAAGTGCCACCATTCTCGACTGAGATTCTTCAAATGTCCTCGAGATTTGCTTTCATTCTTGCTGTCACTCGTTATGTTTATTGCATTGTTGTGCCAAGGACCAACGCTTCGATTGAGATCCTTCAAATCTCCTCGAGTTCTGCTTGCTTAAGTAAACCTTGTAATTTTCAAATATGTTTACCTGGTTTATCTATTTGGCTGGTGTACAGTAATGTTTATTTATATCTACTATCTGCATATAGAGTCCACCCTATGCTTTTAATATTTGAGTGGTTTTAAACTGTTTATACTTAATATTATATTGTTGGCCATTATATATCTTGTTATTAGTTTTTTATAAGTTCATTGCAGATTATTGGGATTTTGATTAAGCTTTTGAGTTTATAAGTTCTCGTTTCTAACTGGACATAGTTGTTGTACTAAAGAGTCATTGGCTACCCTTTGCAATACCTATGTAATAATTACTAAGTTTAAGATTGTGTAATGAACTCAAGCTATCTTTACTGTAGCTGGTCGACCAACGAATGAGCTCCTATAGTCACGATAGTTTGGTATTTTATATGGTAATATTTTGGTACCGATGGGTAAAAAAATTGTGTTCTCACAATTTTTACGAACGAGTTACTTCAAATGCCATTGGATTTTAACTCAACAACAATATTTACACGATATGATAACTTTTATTGTTCGCACAATGGTTAATATTAATGGGGAGAGGGGGGGGGGGGATCTCCTCTTGCTCGCACAAAAGCTTCACAACGATTAGCTACTCGCACTAGTAATAAACAACACTTCGGACATCCATAGTAATGACAGGATAATTTGCACAAACCTATTACGATATTTTAGAGAAAAACTTAAATGCAAGGGGTGCTGCAACATTACCCTTTAAGGAAATATAGAAATAACAATTATTTTGCAAGTTATTGCCATTTTTTGAGTGGCCCATTTCAAATGATCGGTAATGTATATGCATTTTAATATTTTATTATCAATAGAACAATTAGCACCTCAGGAAACTTAAAGTTCTTTATCTACGACCACTACTAAAAGTAGGCCTTTTAGCGCTAGCTTGTTTCACTAAAAGTGACGTTTTATAGTTTACCGTGTTTAAAGAAATCAGCTGTTTACTTTTAGCACACGGGCTAAAAGTGAAGTGAGGTTATAAAACTACAATTTCGAACTGCAAGTGAAGTTGTAAAGCTATTCTAGTTGCCTCTTGCGTTACAGGTAAAGCGTTTTTGAAATAATTAAAGAGTTATGTAATGAATACAGTCATATGTGGAGTATCAATAATTACATTTCGTAACTCACTTTGACAGCACGGGCGTGGCCAAACAATTGCCCGCGCGGCGTGGCCTACTGTTCATTATGACATAAATTAAAAGTGTCGCAGATGCGAACCTTTTTTAAATCGATATTTATGGATTAATAACGGTAAAATTAAGGTCGTAGATAAAATATTGTATGCAACGCGTGCTAAAAGTCGTTTATGCGCGAGACATGTTATGAAACTCAGCCTTCGGCTTCGTTCCATAATTTTCATGTCTCGCGCATAAACGTCGACTTTTAACACTTGTTGCATAAATAGCTATTATTCTTTTGTCAGGACACGAAAAATCTACAAATAATTATCTATGAAAGAGTATTAAAATAAATATACAAAGGAATAAAGGTACAGTTAGTTGAAGAAGAAAAACGTCAAAATTTGTTTAAATAGACCGTTTAGACAATAATTTGCATGTACATTTAATTTACTACTTGTTCATGTTGAACATTTCTTCTTCGTTTTTTTAGAGCGTTGTGAAATTTACGTTTTGCGGATATGCGTAACTAACTACTACTTCACAATATTTTGCAATTGAAAGTAGCAGTTTTAAACGAAAACGTCATTAAGTATACGTTACAAATTGCCAGTTAATTGGCCGATTGCTCATTAGTCACATATTGAAATGAATGTATAAATGTTCATTCATTTAAATCGTTGCCGCCAGTGTCTTGTAAAATAGGAAATGTGCAATATAGAGTATAAAATATTTAATTAAGAAGTTAAAGCATCATCTTGACAAGTTTCAACATATCGATAGGTACGTATGTAAAAGCTTTTCTTGCATTTTAGATGTTTGAATAAAATATTCTTTTCTGTGAGCTTTGTGCAAATCCACTGAAATTACTATTAAAGGTACACGTACTATATATACGCTGGTAACTTCTGGTATATGATAATGTAAGCAGAAAAAAAATCTTATAATACTTTACACCAATTAAGGTAATTGAATGGAAATTAGTATAGGCAAGTAGTTGACGTTAGCAGCAAACGTTCTAAAAGAACGAAAAATGCTAAAACGTCTGGTGGCTGTAAATGTATTGCACCTAAATTCGCTTAAACTTACTGGTGGCAGCCGCTACAAAAATTATTCGCCTTTGTTACCACCAAACCACACTTCAAAGTAGCAATCCAGTTGAAATTATTGGATATTTGCTGCAATAAACGCATGAAAAGTGAATTATGCGAGCGTTACTGCACAAAGCCATGGCATAGTTATTGATTTTTGAAATAATTTACAGTCAGGGTTAAATAAATGAAGCACAGGAAGTGATTTCTTGGAAAAGTAAGACTTTTACCGGGATCAACAAAGAGCAACAAATTATTCTTCCATGCCTTATTTGTTGTTGGTTTGAAAATAAATTCCCACAGGAATTTACTCAGAGTTTTGTATTAGTTAACTTCTCTTCATTGATGTATCAATTATGAAAAATCTAGATTGCTATTAAAAGTATTAGTTGCTTTATAGTGCTGCCCCTCCATCGCGTTGAAACAACATACATATTTACTCCTAACTTTTGTAGAATATTTTTTAATCCGCAGGAACTCAACTTTAATTCGTCCTGCATGAGATAAAAGTTCGAGAGTGGTACAAAAAGAGAGAACCAGGAAACTATGCGTTTCTTGTCAAAATAAAGCATGACCAGTAACCTAATGTTGCTTATACTAATGCGTCGACCATTAATGTGCACGCAAAATAATTTTTGCACCTTTAGGTAAGTTAAGGCACGTTAAGTACTGCCGCAGGCGTCTTCTTAATTATTTCTAAAGTTATACTAATAACCTTACATTATGCATTTTACCACGCAATGTATTATTCATGGTTAGCTTGAGGTTATGTTGTTGGACAGATAATCATTACACTTCACCTAAGATCAAGAAACACCAATGGTAATATACTAATTTTATGGGATTCTCTTGATTTTCAACCACTGTCATTAGCGTCACAGCCACAGGTTTGGAATATTCTGAATATTGCAGTGAAGTCCTTGAGCAATATGTTTAATTATTATTATTAAAGAAGCATTATGTAAATGTTTGTGAATGAGTTTTTTGTTTGTTTTAATAATTCATGATATTACTTCTTCGATTGTTTTGAATCAATCTATCTGTCTAAACTGTTCTAAACTATTTAGGGCAAGCTGAAAACACATTTTGGGATTTGACGGATTAAGCAGATACAAATTACAGTTTTGGGTCCTATTCCATCATTGTTACGAACTTGATAAGAGAATGGGAGCTAACACTAATTGGAGCCGTTGCAATTAATTTCGCAGATCGCTCTGATACACCATTTGTGAAACGAAACACCTTCATGTGTAAAGCTTTACAGTTACAGGAGCAGTAAAAAGAGGCGCTATATTTCATGCCAGATTAAAACTGCCGTTAATGAAAACATATTAATTTTTACTGCAGCGCTCGGTTTTTATTAGGCGAGATCTGTTGCAAATGAATTTTGACTTCTCCGGCCAGCCGAAGGAAGTCGCAACTCATCGGTTGCGCCTTTAATTACGGTTTCCAGCGATTTGCAGCAGAACCTGGAAAAACGCGGGCGGCCGACAAAAGGCTTTCTTTGCAACTCCCGATAGTGATTTGTGTCGCTAACAAGCAGTTTAGCTCAACCTTGATTTGCGGTTGGCAGGAATTCCTTAACTTCCTTTTGCTAAGCTGAAAGTCGTTACGTGTGCAGTGGACGCTACTTAACTTGAGTTAGTTCTGCTGTCGCTCTCCACGGTTAACCGATTAAGATGTTCTGTATCGATGGGTATTTATTTTTAATCTCAGTAGGACGACTGCCGACTCAACAATTGGTTCTTCTTACGTAACCCTGGTTACGTAAAATTTTAGAAAATGCGGAAGGTCGGTATACATTATCTCAAAAAAGCAAAATTATGGAAAAGCTTTGCATATATCTGCGCAGTGCATCATCCTTTGACATAAATTAAAATAATACATATTCATATAGGTTCACTTCTATAAAACAATTAACAGTGTGTTTTTCGAGCTGCTGAAAGCATTAAAGAGTTGAGAAGTTATTAACGTATGTTTAATTAATGGATTTTAAGAAGCATCAGACGTGACTTACTGACAGCTTCGTTTGGTGGAAAACAAGGAATTGTATAAATGAATTAGACACGTATTTATGGCACCCGCAAGTGTCAGTCCGTGAAAAATCGTTTTACAACTCTGCAGGAAAGCGTAACATTTCCTCTTCAGGATGTTACATAATCATTTTGGCGATTCCTTAACAAAATCAGTTCGAAAGCTCCTCTGAGCACAGAAGTTTATAAATATATTTATAAATCTTAAAAGTCATTACAGAAATCTACGAGTAAGTTTAGTTGAAATTATTTAAACCAGAAAACGTAAAACTATTAGCAAATATCGAATATTCATAAGAGTCCTAATATATAATACAAGCTATTTTATAAACAATTCAAACATAATTTTCACTGTTGTAGCTTTCTTAAATGCAAGTGATAGATTTAACTGTGTTTCGCTATTATACCTTAGATAGAAGTAAGTAGTGCATTAGACATTAATAAAGAAATAGCTTGAGGTGCTTCAAGCAAGTGTCGTGCAAACATTTGAAAGATCTGAAATGGTTTTTGTTTTAGTAAGTTAATTATATAAAAATAAATAAACAAGAGTTTTTATTGCTTGTATTAAGTAACGACAAATCACAGCCTCCAGTTTACAACGTAAAAATAGATGTCTCGAGTCCTCCAGGATTCTTAAAGTCCTTCCAATAATTTTTGGTGTAGTAGTTGTAGTATAGACCGAATCCCCCAAAACATGAATCCGCCTGTCCTCGCTTCGGATGGACACAAATCCTTGATAGTTGTAGGACGTTCTTCCTTGGTAGTTGTAGTTAGTTGTAGGGCGTGTATCCTTACTAGTTATAGTTAGTCGTAGGAAGCTTACCATTAGTGACGATTCAATATGTTTCTCTCTCAGTTGTATAAAGGTGAATACATACCAATTTTGATACACCTAGGGAGTTGTTATTGGGGCGAAGGACCAATGTCGTAGATCCTTCAGGATTCTTACAGTTTAGTAGTAGTGTAGATCCGCATCCGCCAAAACTTTGATCCATCTAAAACCTCCAGAAATCTTGCAATTTATCCAATAATCTCCTAATGTAGTAGAAGTAGTGTTGACCCGAATCCGCCAAAACTTGGATGCGATCTAGAAATCCCTCCAATAATATTTTAGTGTAGTAGTAGTGTAGATCGAATCCCCCAAAACTTGGATCTGGTTTGACTTCTCCAGGAATCGTGTAATTCCTCCAACAATCTTCTCGTGTAGTGGAAATAGTGTAGATTCGAATCTCCTAAAACTTGAATCTGGTCAGAGTTTACCAGGAATCTTGCAATCTCTCCAATAATCTTCTCGTGTAGTAAAAGTAGCGTAGATTCGAATCCCCCAAAACCTGAATCCGATCTGAGTCCTTCAAGAATCTAGTAATTCCTCCAATAATCTTCTAGTTTACTAGTAATGTAGATCCAATTCCCCAAAACTTGGCTCTGGTCTGATTCCTCCGGGAATCTTATAATCCCCCCAATAACATTCTCGTGTTGTATGAATCTCTTAAAACTTGGATTTAATCAGAGTTAACCACGAATCTTGTAATCTCTCCAATACCGTTCTAGTACAGTAGAAGTAGTGCTCGTATAGATCCGAATCCACCAAACCTTGGATACCATCTGAGTCCTCCAGGAATCTGGAAATCCCTCCACTAATTTGGTCGTGTAGTAAAATTTGTGTAGATTCGAATCCTTAAAGACTTGGATCTGGTCAGAGTTCTCCAGGAATCTTGTAATTTCTCCAACAATCAGCTCGTGTAGTAGAAGTAGTGTAGATCCGAATTCCTCAAAACTTGGATTCGATCTGAGTCTTCCAATAATCTTGTAATCTCTACAATAATCTTCTAATGTAGAAGATATAGTAGAAATCCTCAAAACTTGGATCTGCTCGTAGTTCTCCAGGAATTTTGTAATCTCTCCAATAATCTTCTAGTCTAGTAGAAGTAGTATAGATATCGAATTGGCTAGAACTTAAATCCGATCTTCGTCTTCCAACGATCCAGTAATCCCTAAAATAATCTTTTAGTGTAGTAGTAGTATAGATCGAATCCTCCAAAACTTGGTTCTGGTCTGATTCCTCCGAGAATCTTGTAATCTCTCCAATAACATTCTCGTATTGTAGAAATAGTATAGATATGAATCTCCTAAAACTTGGATCTAATCAGAGTCAACCACGAATTTTGTAATCTCTCCAATAACGTTCTAGTGTTGTAGAAAACGCCAGTTGGATACGATCTGAGTCCTCCAGGAATCTTGAAATCCCTCTACTAATTTCCCCGTGTAGTAAAATTTGTGTAGATTCGAATCCTCAAAGACTTGGATCTGGTCAGAGTTCTCCAGGAATCTTGTAATCGCTCCAACAATCAGCTTGTGTAGTAGAAGTAGTGTAGATCCGAATCCCTCAAAACTTGGATCCGATCTGAGTCTTCCAATAATCTTGTAATCCTTCCAATAATCTTCTGGTGTAGTAGAAACAGTCTAGATCCAAATCCCTCAAAACTTAGATCTGATCTGAGTCTTCCAATAATCTTGTAATCCTTCCAATAATATTCTGGTGTAGTAGAAACAGTCTAGATCCAAATCCCTCAAAACTTGGATCCGATCTGAGTCTTCCAATAATCTTGTAATCCTTCCAATAATCTTCTGGTGTAGTAGAAACAGTCTAGATCCGAATCCCTCAAAACTTGGATCTGATCTGAGTCTTCCAATAATCTTCTAATCCTTCCAATAATATTCTGGTGTAGTAGAAACAGTCTAGATCCGAATCCCTTAAAACTTGGATCTGATCTGAGTCTTCCAATAATCTTCTAATCCTTCCAATAATATTCTGGTGTAGTAGAAACAGTCTAGATCCAAATCCCTCAAAACTTAGATCTGATCTGAGTCTTCCAATAATCTTGTAATCCTTCCAATAATATTCTGGTGTAGTAGAAACAGTCTAGATCCAAATCCCTCAAAACTTGGATCCGATGTGAGTCTTCCAATAATCTTGTAATCCTTCCAATAATCTTCTGGTGTAGTAGAAACAGTCTAGATCCGAATCCCTCAAAACTTGGATCTGATCTGAGTCTTCCAATAATCTTCTAATCCTTCCAATAATATTCTGGTGTAGTAGAAACAGTCTAGATCCGAATCCCTCAAAACCTTGATCCGATCTGAGTCTTCCAATAATCTTGTAATCCTTCCAATAATCTTCTGGTGTAGTAGAAATAGTCTAGATCCGAATCCCTTAAAACTTGGATCTGATCTGAGTCTTCCAATAATCTTCTAATCCTTCCAATAATATTCTGGTGTAGTAGAAACAGTCTAGATCCAAATCCCTCAAAACTTAGATCTGATCTGAGTCTTCCAATAATCTTGTAATCCTTCCAATAATATTCTGGTGTAGTAGAAACAGTCTAGATCCAAATCCCTCAAAACTTGGATCCGATCTGAGTCTTCCAATAATCTTGTAATCCTTCCAATAATCTTCTGGTGTAGTAGAAACAGTCTAGATCCGAATCCCTCAAAACTTGTATCTGATCTGAGTCTTCCAATAATCTTCTAATCCTTCCAATAATATTCTGGTGTAGTAGAAACAGTCTAGATCCGAATCCCTCAAAACCTTGATCCGATCTGAGTCTTCCAATAATCTTGTAATCCTTCCAATAATATTCTGGTGTGGTAGAAGTAGTGTAGATCCGAATCCCTCAAAATTTGGATCCGTTCTGAGTCCTCCAAAGATCTTGCAATCCTTCCAATAATCTTCTCGTCTAGAAGTAGTGTAGATTCGAATCCCCCAAAGCTTGGATTCGATCTGAGTCCTCCAAGAACCGTTTAATCTGTTAGTGTCGTCGAAATACTAGATATCCGAATCCACCATATCTTAGATCCGTTTCGCAGGATCAATGTTTCAAAAGCAATTTCTGCAATTTTTTAAAGAAACGTGTATTATCATTTCGGAGATATGAAATACCATAGAAGGAGAAATGTATAGATCTGGTCTCGCTTCATCTCTCTAATGTGGTGACCAGAGCGGTTGTCTCAAATTCTACCGGCAATCACATTGATCCTTGATCTACGGAAAAAACGTATTTACTTTTTTCTAATTTTTTGAAACGAGACGAGTATTATTATTTCAGCGAGAGGAAGTACCATTGAAAGATCACATTTGTGTAAATATCTGAACTTGTTTCATCTTTCCAGCGTCGAAGGTAATCTTCATGTTTGAAATTTTCTAGACCTGAAAAATGTATCCCTCATCTATGGAAATATCTGGCATAAAAATTGCATCTTCTTTTAACTATTTTTTAAAACGAGACGAGTAGGTAAATCTTATCACTTCAGCGATACGAATTACCCTTGGCAGGAGAAATTTATGAATCTGGTCTCGCTTCATTTCTCTAAGGTCGAAATCAGAGCGACAAACTTTTCGTCACAAATTCTGCAGAGAAGCAAATTGATTTACGAAAAAAAAACATCTAATGTACAAAGTATTATCCCAGTGAGAAGAAATACCATTGGAAGGTGAAGTCTATGTATCTGATCTTGCTTCACCTCTTCAACTTCAAGATCATATCGATAAACTTTTTTTTTAAGTTCTAGACCAGAGAAATTAATCCTGGATCTGTGAAAACAAATGGCATAAAAATGTGTGATCTACGGATTCACCCATTTCCATCTTTTTAATAGGATCACTATTATCGTTTCTCGACCGAAAGAAATTGTGTTAGAAAAGACATTGAGTCTAGTTTTGCTCTACTTTTCAAACGTCAAGATTAGGACGATATACTTTTCGTCGCATTTTGTTTAGATCCGTGGTTTTGCTTCATCTCTAGCATCGAAATCAGAACGATAAACTTATTGCCTCAAATTTTATAGTCAAGGTAAATTGATATTTGATCTACAAAAACATCTTTTTAAATTTTTTATCGACCAGAAAAAATCCGTTGCAAAGGGTATGGATCTAATCTCATTGCACCTTTCGAACAATTCAGGACAATAAACTGCTCGTGTTCTCGTCTCTATTTTTTAAAGCGAAACAAATGGAACCGTAATCTACGGAAACATCTCGTGTAAAAATGTATTTTCTCTTTTCAAATGTATGTAATTTTGTTGAAAAGACAAATTTATCAGTCTCATCCCGTTCCATCTTTTAAACGTAGACGTAAATAGTAGACTTTTCTTGTTACATTTTGGAGTCGAAACAAATTGATCGTTGCTTTACTAAAAGATGTGGTGGAGTCACATACAAGTATTGATAAAATAGAACAAAGAGCACAATTTGATATTAAGCAAATAAATTTTATATTGATTTTAAAACTTCCATATGGATTTTTTTATAAATATAAAAGCTTTTAATAATTTAATTACAGCTGATTAAGCGAACACTTTCATTTAAATTCACTACTAGCTACTACTAGTCATATAGCAGAGTAAACCTTATTTTTATAAAATAAAATTAAACTTGTATATTGTATATATTGTGCAAATTCTGTGCCTAGTCTTGACATTTAATGCCCATCATCCATTAAAATTTTGAAATACAAAATCCACTGAAGTATTTGGCATAAGCATAAATATTCATGGCCAGATGCCAATCAGCCTTCATCTACTTAATCTTGCAGAAAAATTTCCAGCAGCTTAGGGACAGTTAATCTAAACAGTAAATGTTACGGGATTTGCAATTTTGATTGTCCTAATTTTGTCAGTCAAGTGGCTAATCCGTGATTATGTCACTGAAACGCGAACTGCTAACTCAAATTTCCTGCCATTATGACAGCAACAGGTGCAAAGGCGCAGATGCGAGGTGCGTTTGACCTATTTATGTATAATTTAATAAAACTGCGGATTGAATAACAGGTGATTATTGTGGCCATTTGCAAAGGAATCCTCTCTAAAGACCGCTAGTTAGTTGCTAATAGTTACAAACCGACAGTTATTTACAGCCAGTAGCCGCTGCAATTAAATTATTAAAAGAGAATTGACGCTTCTTCTCAAAACTTCTTTAAAACGCTACCAGATTTAAAACTGAAATTAAATAACTTTTCACTTTTGTAGTTTCGTTTTTCTAATCAGCCAGGCAGTAACTAAACTGTTAAAATGTTAAGAAAAACATGAATATATAAAATTTAAAACATAAATTTCAAAAAGAAAATATCTGTTTATATAAAAAAAAACTGCACGCCGCTAGGCATAAAATCGACCTTCTTTATAAAATTATAGTTACAACATGCTGCTTTTGAAATGTCGTCGAATTCCTGTGATTAGGTTTCGAATTACAATTTATTTCATCGATTTTTATAGTCGTTGGGCATTATTAAAAACTTAGTTGTAGTGGGCGTATCTTTACATCTTTATTTGTATAGATAATGTCTGTACTGTCTAATAAACCTTGCCTAAGTTATAGCTGCCTGCTGTAATAATTTTAAATGCTTAAAATGGTTTTAAAAATCTGAATTTAATTTTGGAGATAATTAATTTCATATTGTAATTGGAGTTATATGTTGGTAGGTGGTATTTCAATGCCTAATCACTTTTACCTCTAATAAACAACACAATGCAGATATGATTTATACATTTATATCTGCTTTGTTTAATTTGGCAATTTATAATCAGTGATGATAATATTTACTACTGACGTCGCCTCAATGTTTTTGTAAAATAATAAAAAACGTACGTGTAATACGTCACACCATTATTTTTAAATTTGAAATTTTATTAGTAATATCCTTTATCTAATAGACTTGTCTGTCCGTCCGTCCGGAACGCTGTTTCAGTAGCCAAACCGTAAGAGATAGAGAAAAAAGTTATGAAAGTTATATGTTTGGAATGGTCATGTCAGGTCAGGAACCGAATTTCAGTCTCTAACACTAATTATTTACTTAATTATCCTAATCCTAACTTTTTAGGTTAGATTCTAGGCAAATTTTATCAAGGCGAATGCGACTGGTAGTTTGCTACCAACAATGACGTCATATACTTACGTGTGGTGAATACGCCTTCTATTTGCAAAACGGTCTTTTTTGTTTTATTAAATGAGACATTTGTCTCACTGGACTGCTAGTCTCTATAACATAAAATCGGTGCTCTCTTTGTATGTTTGCGTGTTTGCGTGTTTGCGTGTTTGCGTCTATGTTTGTTCGCTATCTCCTCCGAAGATACTGGACCGATTAAGTTGTACGATGGCTTAAAAGTTTGCTAATTTTTAGATTTAGATCGTAGGCCGGTTTTTATTTTCAAAAAAAGTGCGAAAATGTTTTAATTTAATTAACACCTCTAGGCAGCAGGGCGGAGCGCCTTACGCCGTGCGCTATTAGCTCGGGTGCGCGCATTATTCAAACAAGAGAGGTGGTCCTGCGGTAGGGTGCTGCCCTATCACGTGGCCCCGGGTTCGATCCCGCCGATGCAACCTTTTTTTTTTAATTTATATTGATGAATCTCTCTTAATTTTGCGAATCGAAACGTAGTTCGGGTGACTCACTAGTCATTAATAATATCTTACGATTTCATGGATATTTTAGAGGGGATTAGTTTCATAGCTTCAATATAAAAATAGAAATTTCCAACAAATTGCAAGTCTAGTTTAAATGTAATAATAGCACACTTTAACGACTTTGAGGGTTTAGAAATCCAATTACAGGGTCATAAAGCCTCATAATTGGAGCTTGAAATATGTTTGCCCGTATAAAGCCTTTCAAAATTCATTAATTAGCTTATGTGGAACATGATTCGGGCGATAATCGCCTTTTTGGGACAGTTTGATTACGCGATGGATCCATTACCGTGGTGTGGCTTATTTGGAACTAATACAGTTATTAAAGCAGCAGTGCAGCTTTGAATTAATTAAGTTGCTTTAAGAGCTGCTGCAGGCGGATGAATAATTAATGAAAGTGTAAATGCTTTTTATTTAGATTAAATTGGAGATGCCAAACATCGCAATCAAAATAAGAATTTATAGAACAATCCAGCAGTACTGTATGCGTGCGAGACATGAATCGTCAATAAAGACTTAGAGAGGCAAATTGAAGCAAGTATTCAGAAGAATATATGCTAGGGTAAAGGAAGGAGAAGTATGGGGAAGACGGGACCAACCAAGAAATTATGGAACTGTACAAACAACTTATAATAACAAACATTGCAAAAAGACAACAATTACGATGGTTTGGACACATTGCCATATTACTAGAAGGAAGAATTACGAAGATCGTACTAAAATGTGAATCTGATACAAAACGAAAATAGGGTACACGTACACCAAGGAGGAAATGGATGGAAGCAGTAATAGAGAATCTTTAAAAATGCCATATCTGAGACTTGTAAGAACTTACCCAGGACATAGCAAAATTAAAGAAAACCACCGAAGCCTTCATTTTTGTTCGATATTCTTTCCTCTGTGTTGCGCCACATTCTTGCTGGTCTCTCACGTTTTCTTTTCCCTTCGCTTCTCACTCTTCTCTTTCATTATAATCATTTAGAGTATCTCTTCTTCCATTGTAGCTGTATTTGTGGTATTTCTAACTAAGAATTTCTAGCACAATGCAGCAGTACTGTATGCGTGCGAGACGTGAATCCTCAATAAATATTTAGAGAGACAAATTGAATCACGGGAACCCAAGCTATTCAGAAGAATATGTGGAAGGGTAAAGGAATGAGAGGTACGGCGAAGACGGACCAACAAGGAAATTATGGAACTGTACAAACAACCGACAATAAAAAAACATTGCAGAAAGACAACGATTACGCTGGTTTGGACACATCGCCAGATTATTAGAAGAAAGAATAGCGAAGATAGTACTTGAATACGAATCTGACACAAAAAGAGGATCTCTAAAAATGCCAGATTAGAGACTTTATTCTGTGTCGCGGGACATTCTTAATGGTATCTATCCATATTGTCCTCGGTCTCCCCCGTTTTCTCTTCCCTTCTCTTCTCACTCTTCTCTTTCATTAAAAGCATTGAGGGTGTTTATTCTTCCATTGTAACTATCGTTGTGGCGGTTCTACATCTTGCTCCTCCCTTGTTACCACGTTTCTAATTATATCTCCTAGTGATCTGTCTACAAATATTCTTATGTATCTCACTGTAATATTACTCTTATTTTTGTCTTTTATTAACGGTGTTTCTACTCCATGTCAATGTTGGTGCATTTATATGGCATTTATACAAGTTCAGTTTTGGTTCCCTTCCGAGTTCTTTTTATTTATTAATGTAATGGTATTTCTGCTGCTAGTCCGATACCATCTACACGTATATAAGCCAATTATTCCTATATGCTGCCTGTTCGTCTCGCAATTTTTCAATTCTTCTTCGAGCTGGTGTCTATTTCAAGTCTCTATTATTCTCGAGTATATTATCTGTATACACCACACACTTTATCATCTGGGGACTGATTTTATGTCTTCAGAGCTGATTTTGCAATTTTCATTCGGCTTATTACTGCCTTCACTTCTTCCTTAGCTACAACATGTTCACTCTCCATTTCTGTTAGCTTTTTTTAGTATTTCCACCCCCTCTCCACCGTCTGCCGTAATTCGACCTTCTTTATAGTATTTGCTCCAAGTATTCAGAATTGTATTTCTTCTGTTACTATGTTTTCATTACAATATTTTATACACTAAGGTGTTTTACTATATTTTCTGTTCTGAGTTTTCCTAATGTATCGTGCAAGATACATTTTTACCAACTTTGCAGCCACTTATTGGACAATGTTCAGTAAATTCTTTTGCATGAAGTTTACAGCCAATTTGTAACTAATTTTTCCCCAAAATTTCAGTTAACTTGCATGTAGTTTGCAACGATTGTTAGCACATGCGTATTGTGCTTTTAGTCAAGTTTCCAATAAATTTATAGGCACGCACTTTGCAGTAAATTGTCTGGAAATTAAAGGTTAATTTTTAACAAACTGGCAGTAAACTTATTAGTTAGCAGTAAATTATCAGGAAATTATTAATCAGAGTTTGGAAATTTTCAGCAAGATTTCAAAATTTTTTTATCAACTTTCAGTTATTGGCAATAAGTCTGAATGGTGACTTATTACAAAAGATAGATGCACTTATCTTTGGCTCGTCTAATAAGGTGTGCCAAATATCTCTCACTTTTCAGTGTAATGTAAAATAATAATAATAGTAACAGGTATATATAATTTGTCTGCGATACCATCAACTACGAGTCTTGTTCAACAGGAATCCATCCTTGATCAAATTAGCTTTGGAAATACATGCAATGATGATTCTGCATTTTTTAAATATTAGAAGTATTTATAGCCTATAGGCTGATAAATTGTAGGTGTTTATATGCCAGTTCGTGCTGGGAATGTCGTTGGTAGTCGAAAATATGTTATAGTAAGATCAGCGATATTTCAATTCTTGTGTGCTGAAGATGTTTGCATGGTCCAATTGGAAAAAATAGAACAGAAAGTTCAAAAGTGGAAAACAGAGTACGATTCATAAATTAGGTGCAGAGCATACAACATCAACTGACAGCAACATTACATGTATAAAAGCCCTGGCTATCTAGTAGAAAAAATTCAGAAATCGTGTAAGTTCGTTCATCCTGAGAATTTTATACTTTTCAGCAATTGGATAAGTTACAAAGTCTCCGTTTTCAATCAAACTCAGAACTGCACATAATTGCTGAAGAATTCTTCAAATATCTTGATGTGGGTTAAGTGCTTTCATGCACATGGCGAATTTTTAAAATTATTTTATTAAGTGCAATTTAAAAATAAAGATAGGTTTATATTGAATACGCTTAGTATTTTATTAGAAATAATGATCAGATAATGGGGGTGGTAATAGATATCATCGCTTGAGTAGCTTTAGAATTGATGTTGTAAGTAGTTCGATGGTGCAGCTGATTTGGACACTGTCCTCGTTGTTATTGCTGTACTGATTGTAGAGAGCTTTGTTGTTTGGGTCCATGCTCATTATTTTATTGTTGGGTTAGTACCCAATCGGTACCGAAGATAGTACTATCGTGCCTGGGAATGCCGGACATCCAGCGAAATGACCGCTAACTCGTGACCTGATAAGTTCCTAACTTAACAGTGATCCAGGAAGCGTGCCTGGATAGCCATGGGATGCAAATCACACTAACACGAGTTGGAACTCATTGGTCTAGTTAGCATTCGGCTAATGGGCGCAAGTTTTACAGGTACATCATCGGCGATGCACCTGAAGATTATTTCTGATAGGGATATGCTGTTAGATGCTTCGTGGGAGCGCGCGGATGCCGTAAAATCCCTATAAGTACTATCATCCTGAAAAACGTAGTGCTTCTGATAACTTAATGTTTGTTTACTCTTGCTTGAATGCTTGTTTGTGGAATTTGGCTGTTTTGTGCTTATGAGCGAGTGCGTGTGCGCTAATGCCACATGAAAAGAGCCGCTAATCGCCGTTCTTCCCTCGGAGTCGTATTTCTGATCCACAACCCTTAGACCAAAGGGGAGTTATGAAATTTCTGCATGAGGATCGATTTAAATCCAGGAGAGAATAACTTAGCCTTGAACCTAAATCAATGTGCCTACAATTTAAAACTTTAAATTGTATTACTGTTACATATATTTACCATCAGTTGTATACTTTAATGAATATAGGACCTCTAAAGTGAATTATCAGTACTCAATACATTATTGTATATGTGCAAGTTTTACATTTTACAAAGTGAGTAAAATTAAAGATTAACTTTAATTCACCCTACAAGCAAATATTTAGAAACTGCATCAAGTGGGTTATAAATCTCCGTTGGACAAAACCTACACAAAATTACATAAATTACAAGAACTTTTATGTGTGTAAACCACACTGGGAACAAGCTTTACCGCATTATCTAACTGAATATATTTAATTTAAATATTTTACCCACATCTGATTTATAATTTAATGTACTCGGCAGATTTATTACCGTTACTCCGTGATATACTTTGCCTGCATTTACCTGTTTGAAGACGTGCGAATGTATCAGACACTCTTTATCTAGCTGCTCGTCCTGATAATATTTAAATTAGCAAGAGCTTATTATTTTAGCTTTCAAATTATTAACAATTTAATGTTTCCCAAATTGGTTCAATTTGACCATTTATAAAAATGTATTTATGCCGATTTTACCTTGACATTCGGTTGCACATATAAATATCGTTTAACTAAGCCAAACAAAAATGTGTTTAGGCTATAAATTACCAACATCATAAACTCAAGGTCGAAATATTTTACAACCATGACGAATTAAGTATAATTAGAAAATTAGAGCAGTAGTTCTTCACGAACAGGATTGTCGAATGTCTAACCGGGTAGCTAATTACACATTGTGATATGGTATATTTATTACATTCATATCAAAAAGGCTAAATCTGTTATTTCTTCAACTCTTGGACAAAGCGAAGGCCGTATGCTAATGGCTATTTTGCCGGATTTATTAATAAACCAACATAAATAGACAAACCGGCGATCGGAGCGTTTGCTAGTGTCGGTTTACGGAAACGCTTTTCCTTCAGCAAATTGTCCTGCTTGACCGCTTAAGGATCCCTCAGCCTTGCGCTGCCATTGGGAGCTGAAACCGGAGGCGAAAACTGAAATTCCTGCTGGCGATTAGCATTCCCTCTTCGCGACTTCTTTATGTTAATACCTTCCCTAGGCGACTGTAACTTCTGTTGGGATATTTACAAGCGGATCGGCGGAAAAAAACTATTAACGATATCTGCAGGCTTCCCGCGGAGATCAATTATGCCGGTGCGCATTCCATATTTCGAGGTTTATCCTTAACAGATTCCGAGATCTATAAGCATTAATAACGCCGGGTAACAGAATTTCATTTATAAATGAGCGCAATTTAGCCGCCGCCGTTTAAGCGTTTAAAGTCGGTCTCGTACGGTGCAAAAAGCGGTTCTGCTGTACAGCACATACTGTTATCTAATTATACAGTTCCCCAGTTTCCCACATCTCCTGGCGATAGAACGGGGATTGTTTTGCATCGCCACTAAGCACTTGGCTAGCTGCCTGCAAGAACTATGTGAATATAATGCTCGGGCCATCGCCTATAAAAAGTTTGAACTACAAAGAGCGCAGAAAACCACAGATATTGTTGTACTAAAACTCATCAAGGATTTTTTAAATTATTTAAATTATAAGTGAGCATACCTGCGTGTAATAAACTTGCTGTAATAATGGCACAGTGCCGATATTCCTTGTCAGATATTAGATTAAGAAACACATGCAGGAAAGCAATTTATTTTTTATAAAAATCAGCATAATACTAATCGGGCTGCAGCGCGCAAATCTCTGTATTAACTACACCCATCACAGTTCCCAGGCGGAATAAGATTGCTAATCACATGCTTAACCAGCATGGCTAAGAACGCCATCTAACATCCTTGCTTATCGTTGCCTTATGGAGTGCATTGTGACGACAGGGCCGACTGCGTACGAATTGCGCTCGATCGTCAACCATGAAAATGTAACACATGCAGGCAGACACGACCCGCTTTTATATTTATAAAGGGACATGGAGAAATAACTGACACATTTTGAACATACCTTCATACTTTCATACATTTTACCTAAATAAAACAAATAATACCTTTAACGTGTACATAAAAAATGATAAATGTATCTTTTAAAGATAATATGCCGAGGGTGACATTAATTATGATTTAGGCACTCGTGAAGACGTCGCAGACTCACTTAAAATTCGACATAGCTCTCTTCAACATATCAAGAGGAATTGCAGCGACTTTTTTGTAATTCTTTGTTTTAATTCTTGTAAAATTTAGGGTCGCATAGCGCCTATTCTGTTTTTAAGTGATCCCACAGAACATAATCTGCGAACGATAGGTCTGGTGATTTAGCAGGATACGGTATGTTCGAAGAGCGCAAAATTAAACGATGCCGAATTTTATTTATATTTTTGTTATGTTTCACACTCTACCGATCCATTTTTAACAGCTAACAAATTAAATTCACATCCTTAGACAACATGAATTTCATAACCAAGTTGTACTATTAAAAATATTATGCCGTTTGTACCAATTAAAAATAACTCATTTAATGTTATTGCAAACTGATACATAGTACTATAACGACAATAGAGCAGAGAATGTCAGATAAAATGATAAATCAACAGTTTGGAAACAAATAAGTTGGGCAAATAGAGTCGTCACGTGGCCGCCACGATCACAAGACTTAAAATTTCCAGTTAGAATTTTAGAGTTATGCAATAGAAACTAAAGAACAAGATAAACTTTGGCGGACGATTGAAGATGCTAATAAATAAATTTAGAGAAATCAATCAGTTAACAATCGATTCAATGGCTAATATAATGTTGTTTAGGAAACGAAAGATCGTCGAATTAATTAACATTGATATATTGTTCACTTTTGTTTAAATTAAATGAAACTGCTAGCCAGTTTCCTTTAATAAAAAATTGAACTTTGAGCTACACCATTTTTTTTTTATTTGAGTTTTACTTCCACTAACTAAACAACATTTTATTTTTTAAGGTGCTTACCCTGTATATATTTCCACATTTCGGTTTCATGACAGGTAGACATATAATATGCATGCAAAATATCGTCTTCGTACAACAAATCGTTTTTGAGTTATACCGCCCACAGACAAACAGAGAGAAGACAGACAGACGGAATAAATAAATTCTGTTTTTCGTCATCTAGGGACCTTGAAACGTGAAGATCTGAAGAAATATCGGAAACTGACTTTTTCGTGATTACAATACTTCCTTCGTCTTTTAGACGAGGGAAGTAAAGAGCTATTACATTCTTCATTTGTTTTCCAATAAAATAGACATCAAAAGTGTACAGTGAAAAGCTGTTTTTGTTTCTTAAAATCAAAAGAAGTTTTTAAAAATTTGCATTTACAAGAACGTTATGATCCTTTCGGGTACAAAGAATAATAATAATTCAAACTACAACAGATAATCAGACAGATAGATCAAATTGGACATAATAACTCATAGGCGTACATTTTGTTATGGCAGTTTTGCACAGTCATGTCGAGAATTAAAATTATTTACAGGAAATATCAAATTATAGAGCCGAGTTACATGGTATTGGGGAATAACGAAATGTATATTCGAAGGAAAATTATACTTGCATGTTATACTTTGAACAAATTGACTCAGATTATTTAAATAACATTTTTGCGATAAGCTTAGCTGTAAAAGTTTTTGATTGCCATGGGTTAAGCACATAAAAGCAACATAAAAATATGTTATGTTGGTTTGAAAATTCCCACCGCCACTGCATTAACGCGCACAAAGAAAAAATGTGGTTTTCGCAAAGGGCGTGATGTGAATATTATTTGCTCAGTGAATGTAGATGTTTGGACAAACGTTTCCGTCCGAGAATTAAAACCATCGGATACATACAGCTTCCCCAAGCGCAGTTTACTAATCGGAAACTCCGGCCTCATCTCGTTTGAGTACCTTTAAGGCTGTCGCAAACGGGGTTTCCCATGTAGCAAAACACTCAAATTTTCTTAAGATACCCAGAAAAATAATTAGAGCAGTAATACATATATTTATACCTTTTTTCTAAGCTAAGTTAATGAATTATTTAATTTAAACTATCTTAATAGATGTCCTTGGCTTGGAAATTGATGAATATGTTGTTGTTTAGAGTAAACTGCAGTGAATTATTATTGGAATTTCATGTGCCTGGGAAAGTTCAGGTTCGAGGCGAAATGTTACGCAATTCACCAGCTTAAATTGTTTTACAAACTCTAGACCACGCTTAAAACCCAGATACATTTATACATAGCAATCTGTCTTTTAAATTAATTTCTTGGCTTTGTACAACGCAACTCAATAATTTGATGTTTTAGATAAACTATTTTTTTAAGTTTCATTATTTATTATCTACTGCAGTAAAAGTTAAAACATACGAGGGCTGTTTAGAAAGTTCTAAGAATAGTAAAAAAATGTTATTGTTAAATTTCGTCAATGTTATAACGGCATTTTTTAACATAATCTTTATTAGGTACTAGAGTACATTTAATTTCCTAGACTTTTATGAAAGAAATTTGGTGGAGGTTACTTAACGAATTTATATGAAAAGTTTGATAAAGATTTAAATAAAAGTAATAATTTTAAAAATAAGAACGTATGTCTTATTTATTTGTTTACATAGAACGTGTAGATTTTAATTGCTTTTTAAATCAATAATTTTCAAATCGAGTAAGTGTAAAGATATTTCAGTGTTTCATAACATTATAGAACTTCATTGATCAAGTGACAACTCTTCATAAACCTTTAAAAACTTCATGCTTGAGCATAAAATAAATAACCTTGCATATAAAAATATTTCAAATTCCATTCAGTTGTACCTATACCCACTATTAATTCCAAAAATAACTATATGATTAGTCAATGTTTACTCTGCCAAAGCAAACACGCCATTTTAGGAAACATAAATTACTGAACATTATTCTAGATCGCCAGGCTTCTGTTTACTAATTCTAATTTGCAAAAACAGTTACAGTTTAAAATTCGCATAAACAAACCACGCATCCTTGAGATATTAAACAACGACGCTGACACGAACATGGATTTTTCACGCTGATCGCGGCAAAAAGTGCCGAAAAGCGATTAATGAAAATGCCGCGGTTGCGTCATCTTGTTTAAATGAGAAATCAAACGATTCTTTATTATTGGCAAGTCGCTACAGGGCACCCGCTTGTTCCAAGCGGACCTTGATACCAAACTTGAAAGATAAACTCCAAGAATAATTGTATCTCATTGTTATTCTTAATTACTTAAGGTTGTTCTTGTGTTGCTTTGTTTTCGTTTGAAGGTTGGCGATAAATCCATACCGAATTGCGAAAACTATTTACCCACCAGCAACTATCAGTGCAAAATGTAACGAGAACTGTTGTAACGCTGCGTCGTGCTCGTTATTAAAATAATGAGATCTGCTACGTTGCAGTTAAGGAATTTTAATGTGTATGCCGAGATTACACGAAAACAACATTTTTCGATTGCACAGGCACTGAAAAAGTTGGGCTATTAGAAGAGCGAGTTTGGTTATCCTTGTTACGAAGAAAACACGTTATTAGGTATAATATTATAATATTAAAAGGACAACAAACATAATTTACTCTTATGATGAAAGAAATGGACACTCTATCTCCTCTATTTGGAAAAAGTAAATAATTTTTGAGATAAAAAGCGTAAAATATGTAAGGGTGATGTCTGTTGTGATTGTTAAGGTGCAACAGTATAATATAAATATAAACACATATTGTTATATTCGTTTTAAAAATAGAAAACAACAAAAGAAAACCAATTCGTCAATGTTTAATTCACAAGCACACACTTGTTTGACTCAGAAGTAGTATCTGTTTAGGGTTAATCCAGGTATTTTTTCAGTTTTCTACGGGCTTAAAATGTTATAATACTTTTTCTCTTCATAAATGTTTTGAGGTGTAAATATTCGAGTACATTATTGCTATTAAATTACTTGAACAGTGAACCTTTCCTAATTCTGAAAAATGATCCCTATATCTATTACGAATTCATAACGCGTCTTACTGTTCGCATAAAGAATACAGACTCTACAATATTACAATTAACAATTTCAAAATATGAACTTTGAAGTACCTTATAGATAGTTCCAAATGCTTCTTGAATTACTATACATTCTCTAAATCTGAGAAAAAAATAAGTATATCTACATTGGCTGACTATTGACATGAATACTATAGATTCTCGAATATTATCACAGAACAATTTTTTGAAGTGTGAACTTCAATCTTAATCATGACACGGTCCAATCCCGGAAGTCGTTTGTTACGTAATGACAATGGCCGTGAAAGCCTCGGATATTATGTAAAATATCCTATAGGTAATCTCCAATTGTTTCTGAATTACTTAAACGCTCTCTAATTCTGAAAAACAATCGTATCTAAAATGGCTTTATAACACCTAACGACATCTTACTATATAAATAACACAGAAATTGCACTACCTATTATATGAAATATATTTTTAAGTGTAGGCTTGAAGTACTCTACACGTAGACAGTCTGAACATTTTCCTGAAATACGTGAACGTGCTCGAATATGAAAAAATAAGTACATCTATATTAACTTACCATTGACATGTACACTACAGATTCTACAATATTGCCATGAAGTAACCTTTTTAAATGTAAAATGTGAAATATCCTATAGGTAATCTCAAATTATTTTTGAATTACCTAAACGCTATCTAATTTGAAACACAGTTACTACATCTATAATGGTTTTATAACGCTCCTACTAGTCACTTATATAATATAATACAGGGTCTACAATATTGCCATAAATAATTTTTAAGTGTGAACTTTGAAGTACCCTATAGATAGTTCCAAACGTTTCTTGAATTACCTATACATTCTCTCAATTTGAAAAGAAATAAGTATATTTACACTGGCCTATTATTAACAGAATACTGCGGATTCTATAATATTACCACAGAATAATTTTTTGAAGAGAAATATCCTTCTGAATCACTTAAACGTTCTCTAATTCTGAAAAACAATAATCTAGAACGGCTTTATAACACCTAACGACCTCTTAATATTAACATAAATAATATACACTCTACAATAGTACCATATATAATTTTTTAAGTGTGTGCTTTGAAATATCCTATACGTAGACATCCTCAAAATTTTCTTGCATTATCTGAACGTTCTTTAATATTGAAAAACAACACCTATATCTATAATCGCTTTCTAACGCCTAACGATATATTACTTTACTATTGACAAAATAATATAGACTATACAATACTACTATAAAGAATTTCTTGAGTACCCCATAGATAACCTCAAAATTTTCTTGAATTACCTGAACGTTCTCTAGATCTGTAAAAAAATAGCTACATCCACACTCATTTATTTTTGACGTCAATAATCAGATTCTACAATATTGTCATCAAGTAATTAGTTGAAGTATGAACTGTAAAATATTCAATAAGCAGTCTTATTTTTTTAAGTACCTAAACGTTCTCTAATTCTGAAAAACAATAATTACATCTATAACGCTTTTATAACACCTAACGGCATTTTACTATTAACATAAGTAATACAAGACTGTACACTATTACCTAAATATATTTTAAGTGAAGGCTTTAAAATACCTTATACCATTTTTTTTTGAATTACTTGAACACTCTCTAGATCTGAAAAATAATAACTACATGTATACTGACTCACTATTGACATGAATACTACATATTCTCCAATATTACCATAAAGTAATTTTTTTGAAGTGTCACTGAAATATCCTATAGGTCATATCCAATTCTTTTTAAGTTACCTAAACGTTCTCCTATTCTGGAAAAGAATAATTATATCTATTATGGTTTTATAACACCTATAGATATATTATTAACACAAATAATAAAGAACTCTACAATATTACCATAAATAATTTCTTAAGTGTGGATCTTAGATGGATAGCCTCAAAATGGTATTAAATTACCTGAACGTTATCTAGATCTGTAAAAGACTACATCTATACTGACTTACTTTTGACATGCATACTACATATTCTACAATATTTCCATAAAGTAATTTTTTGAACTGGAGATATGCTATAGGTTATCATCTCAAATCCTTTCTGAATTACCCAAACGTCATTTAATTCTGAAAAACAATAATTATATATTTACTGGCTTTATAGCGTCTGACGACAACTTACTATTGATATAATCAATACAGATTATACAATCCTATCATAAAATATTTTTTAAGTGTAGACTTTTAAGTACTTTTTTGAATTACCTGAGTATTCCCTAAATCTAAAAAAGAATAAATAAATTTATACTGACTTACTATTGACAAGAATACTACATAGTCTAGAATATTGCCATGAAGTAATTTTTTGAAGTGTGAACTGTCGATAATCCTATAGGTAATCTCAAATCCTTTTTGATTTACCTCAACGTTCTCTAATTTCGAAAAAACGGTAACTACACCTATTTTGGTTTTATGACGCCTTCAAAGTCTTACTATTGACATATATAAGGTAATACAAACTCTATAATGTTACTATAAATAATTGCCCAAGTATGAACTTTGAAAAACCCTATAGTTTACAACTTTTCTTAAAATACCTAAACGTTCTCTACAACTGAGAAAGAGTAAGTATATCTATATTGACTTACTATCGACGTTTATATTACAGATGCTAAAATATCAGCATAGAATAATGTGGACTGTGAAATATCTTATAGGTAATTTTAAATTCTTTTTGAATTACCCAAAACGTTCTCTAATTCTGAAAAACAATAAATATATCTGTAAGAGTTTTGTAACGGCTGAAGACGTCTTGTTATGGACATAAATAATACAGATTCTACAATGCTTTCCCCATCAACAATAATGTTTTAAAGTGTGTATCTTAAAGTTTCCCATTGTATGGACTTCGAAATATCCTATAGGTAATATAAATTTCTTTTAAATTCCCCAAACGTTATGGTTTTTGACAAATAATAACTATATTTGTACTGGGTTCCTGGATTTATAACGTCTGTTGAGATTTTACTATTCATATAGACAATACAGATTCTACAATACTACAAAAAATATTTTTTTTATCAAAGTATAGACTTTGAAGTATTCCATAGATACTCTTTTCTGAAATTACCTGAGTATTACAAATTCGTATGAGTATGAGTATTCTTTAAATCTGAAAGAGAATAGCTCTATCTATAATTACTAACTTTATAATGTGACTGAATTACCCGAATGGTCTTAAATTTGAAACGAAAATTTGCATCTACGTATATGGACTTCATATTGATATAAATACTACAGATGAAGCAATATTACCATAAAATCATATTTCAAAGTGGGGACTCCGAAATATCCCATAGGCAATCTATACATATTTCTTTTGAATTCTTTACACGTTATATAATTTCGAAAGCAATAACTATATTTGTACTGCCTTTATAGGGTCTAACGACATTTTGGTATTGATATAAACGACACAGATTCTAGAATACTACCATAAAGTATTTTTTAAAGTGTATACTTTAAAGTACTCTATAAATAGTCTGATCTAAGTATTCCCTCAGTCTGAAAGAGAATAATTGTATCTATAATATAATTGACTTTATAACGCCTGACGGCTTCTTGTAGATAGTGTAAATATAGATAATGTAGATAGTGTAAAGTTCCCTGTAGATAGTCTGGAAACGGTCTTGACCTGAATTGCCTGAATGCGAATGGTCTGAAATTTAAAAATAATATCCGTAACTACGTATATTGACTTCCTAGTAATATACACTTGAGAACAAAAGTATTCGGCCACCCACTACTTTTCAATTAAAAGCGATTTTTAATATTAAACTGCATCTGGAAACAATACTAACTAATCACTCATATTCAACTCTTCAGTAACTGACAAAGGCTGCTCAAGTAGAGTGGGATAATATCCGTCAGAATGTTGTTGAAGCGCTGATCAGATCCATGCCAAACCGTATGCAATCTGTTATACGAGCAAGAGGGGGTCATACAAAGTATCGAGTAAACCGCATTTGTTCAAACTTGTTTTTGTTTTTGTTATTAATAAACAAATTTATTTTTTTTCTTCTTACTTATACTGACTAGGATAACAAAACGTTTTTTAACACGATTAACAAAAGCTAACCAGAGATTAATTTGGTATCATTTGAGAGAGCAATAATCGGGCTTCGAAACGATACCATTTTTTATTTATTCCTTATTTATTATTTTAAAATTAAGGTTGCTAGGTGGCCAAATACTTTTACTCTTACGTGTATATACTACAACAAGATTGTCATAAAATAATTTTTAAAGTGTGGGCTTTGAAATATTTCCTTGAACCTTATCTAATTCTGAAAAACAATTACATATGTACTGGCTTTATGGCGTCTGACGACATCTTACGACTGATATAAATAGATCAGATTCTACAATACTGCCATAAAGTAACGTATTGTTAATACCAAAATTATCTCAAATCCTACAGGTAATTTTAATTTCTTTTTGAATTACCTATATACTTTCTAATTCTCAACAACTATCTATATCTATAATGGCTTTATAACGCCGACGTCTTACTATTGACATAATACATATTGAACAACACTGGTTAAATATCGAAGTAACAGATTCTTAATATCAAATTTATATTGAATTACCGTAACCTTCTCTAGGTCTAAAAGTTATTATTATTTGTATATAATGGTTTAACCATGTCCTACTATTAACAAAAATAATTTATATCCTATACAATACTATAATTTTTTTTAGTTTAGACGCCGGAGTACCCTGTTGCTAATATAAATATACATCCCGAAATAATATAGGCTAACTCCCACTTCTAAGATAAGATTTTGCGATATAATACTTAAATACGCAACATTATAGTTGTGTAGAGATAATCTAAACATATTTTAATAATAACAGTGATTAATAACTGTCGATTTTTTACCTAAAGCATTTTACTTCAAATAATGGCCAATAATAGAAGTCCTTGGACGATTACTTCCCGACTTTTCTCAGGTCTATCGCAAGAAAGGGTGGAACTTAAGTAGTAGGTGCGAAGCAATTTCAAAACATTCTAGCCGACTTGGCGCTCAAACGGCAATAACCTTGTTGCACACGTTTTTATTACTAATGCAAAGTAAAGACCGGTAAATTAAAAGTCCGATTTGTTGAAGGCTATCGAAAAACAGAGATCCCTCTTCCGATAGTCGGAGGGAAAGCGTTTACGCACAACATGTAATCATCGAAATTATTAAAATATTTCCACGTCAAAACCAACCCATTAATTTGCTGGCGACTGGGTTCTTACAGTCGTACATGCTAGTCAAGTAACAGCAAAGTATAACTGAATGCTGCTATTATTAGAAAACCCTTTTTATAAGGCAAGGAATTCATTTGGAACAAGCATTGCTGGCGCGACTGCATTTTTAAGAACGAGCCCAAAGCGTCATAACCGCGAGTCACTGCTCGTTTTGTGAAATTATATAATTTATTGTGATGGACTCATAACAGTAGCACGTAGTTCCTTATACAGGATTTTCGAGATTTTCAATTTTATGGGCCAGCTTTAAATGCCTTCAAGTTCGCCAAGAATGTTGTCGAGATTAATGGTCCCATTCATGGTTACTTTTAGTAACTTGTAGAATAACTACGCCGAAGAGAGACGAAGCAATTGACCTCAGAATAAGGATCAAATGGGACAATTTAGTAACTACTGGAACGCTTCAAGATACAATGCAAATTAGCAGCGGCAATTAATAAATTCTTATCTGCCCACGACTACTTAAACTACGGGGCCACAGACTATACCAGTTTGCCTAGATGCTAATCTAGTTCTAGGACTAGGAAAGCGTTTCCTCTAAGAAAGCAGGAAACGCAAATTAAGTGTGTTTGCAAGCGGGTCTAGTCCTAGCCTGGTAGTGATACGCCAGATAGTGATTAAATTGTTTTTGTGAAGTATTTCGTCTGGTTCTTCCTTGTCCTAGAAGAGGAAATGTAACTAGAAATACAATTTCATATTGTAACTCGAAAATGAAAATGGTCTACAACTTTCCCGTCAAATTAAGAAAGAAAGTCAAAAAGTGCATGGAGTGGAAAAATGGGAGAGTGGTCGTGACAAACGAAGATCTAAATACGGGAAAGATGGAAACTTGGTGAAGCAGCTGCTAGTGGTGTCGGGTACCACGAGTATTACAAGAGTACAGCTCACGATACAGTTAGGTGATATCCCTTTCAGCAGGTCAATGCTATCTTTGCAGAGCTGACCACGACATGATTTTGTAATGCAGCAACAAAGAACTTTCTGTGACACAACTATTTGTTCCCGAGATTAATGATTTCGCGGGCAGCTTAAATCGGCTATAGCGCAATGCTTGGTTTTTGCGGCGCTGAGTGTAATTAATGACTCGCACGCAAATAAACCACTTGCCGAAACGTACTCGCACATGTTAATAACGACCTCTGCATTTCCGCCAAAATTATTAAGTGTAACGGACATGATTGATAGCTGCGTGGTTGTCTCGCAGAAACCGATTAGCAAAAGTGGCATTAAGCCTTAAAGTTCCGTGAATATTCTGACCTTCGCGTCCGACTCTGTTTACAGCTATCGCTATCACAGTAAATGCTCCAACTGTTAATTGTGTGCGACTTTAATTGCGCTTTGTTTATTTATAATGCAGAATTGCTCAGTGACTAATAAATGTATCTTCGTTATACTTATAAATGATTGATCATGTAAGTGAAATCCTTTCTTAACAAGTTGTTACTTCTCTGCATTTAGTATATGCAAAGATAGCCAGCAAAGATAATCGATGTAATAATATATACTGGAAGCATCGTATACAAGTATTCGGATATGTAAAGCTTGAAATCAGTTCAGTGCCGCATTCAATAGGCATTTCTTTCTTAAAAAAAGTATCTATAAACTATAATTTGATGTTTATAAAATACCATTACTAATGATACTTTTAGCACTCGCATATCTGTGACTTATGACTTCGCTAACTTTTTTTTATAACATTATGCTCATATACCAAGGAAGCCTATTAAACACGTTAAGAGTTAGTAGCTAATCTTAAAGTTTATAAATTGTAATATATGTTTTAGCATTTACCAGTTAATGCCATGTCGTATCATAATCATCAATGATTCTGCCACTCATGTTATAGACAAACATATATGACATACAACTATAAAGTTAAAAGAGATGAGAAGAAGAAGCTGTGAATCAGATTTGGGAAAGAAGATGTATGTATGTAACTTTTTATCTACTGTGTGTGGCAAAACTCGGGGCATGGTGCATATTCGAAGTTAACTATCAAATCCGATTTTCCATACGGCATTTTTCAGGAACTCCGATATTTTGTTTGTTTATACAGATTGCTGGAGGCTAATGCAAGATAATTGATCTTTAACACTATAATATATGTTCGTATAGCATATCTTGGCCTGGAGACCCGGGTTTGCAACCACAGAAATTGTTGAGGTTATCATATCTGTGTGTAGCATGTGTTGTGTATGGTCAGGAGACTCTTTCCCATAAATCAGTTTTTCGGGAAGAATGCCGTTAATTGTATCCCAACGGCAAATCATATGGATCCAATGGACTGGGGAAAAATTTCGCTTCCCCATAAATTCAAACCAAGGACTCTATTGGACTATTGCAAGCTTAATGCTCTTAACCATTGCACCACGCAGTAACAAAAGCAGTGCAAATTAAATCTTGAAGCGAATTTAAAAGTAAAAGTAACACAAGTGCTGTAATAATGTGACACCTAGTTATTTAAAAGTACAGCTCATTAATGTCCCTGCCGCGAAAACTCAATTATCACACATGCACCTATGTCCTCAAGACGTCAGCAATCACTTGGATATTGTTTTTATCCGGCAAATTGCCACAAGTTTCTGTTGAACTTATTTCACATTTAATCTACCATTTTTGTAATTTTTTCTTGATGAAATAAATGTATTTTGAATGTTTAATACGTTAAGTTTAATTGATCAAGGTTTAAATAAAGTTAAATTCAGCTTGAATGCTTCAGTAAAAGGAAAATAGCGCTCTTAAAGCACTTATTTTGAATAAAGGTGCCTGCGAGACCTTTGTTTTTATACAGGTATATTTTGAGTAATATCCCTCCACTGAAAGCCATCTTTCAGCAACTACATGTGCTGTAGATTTTGGGCACCTAGCTGGACTGTCTGCAATGCCGCCCAGAAATAAAGGTAATAACGACGTGTCTAGATCAGCTTCAGTGTAACCGAACTATTGACATTTGCTGAACCCCACCCGAACGCTGAGTTAGTCGCGAGTCTATCGGAGGTTATTAGTATCGTTGACCTCATAGCACTCGTTGCCTGTTCTGTCACGTAACAGATTCAAAATGATAAAATAAGAAAGAAAAATCATATCTAAACAACTGCTTCCAATGCTATGGAATTTCACAATTTAAATTAAATAAAAAATAATTAAATTATAAATAAATAAAATAAAAAATGCTTAGCTTATTTGTATGACGTTGCAATATGTATGTGAAAAAATATAAATAATGGCCAAATAGATGAAAGGCAGAATATCAGCAGCAGAGATAATGTACTGGAAACAATGTTTTAAAACAATGTAATGGAGTATGTGCGGAATTGCAGAATTAAAGAAATAATGATAGTTCAAACAGTAATACATATATTAAACAAAAACGGCTGCTGTGATCTGGATATAGTACTGATGGGAAGAATGAGTGTAGATAGGCTACCACAAAGAGCTTGGAAATGGCTAATATAAGAAAAAGAGAAGATCAAGAAAACACTAGAATACTGAAATTCTGGAAGCCATTCAGAAAAGAAGACTGGTTCAGGAATAGAACTACATGAAGATAGAATGTTCTCTATTACTGACAAGGCCAAACGCGGTCAAACACAATTTTGGATAATTTCGGTGATTGCTTCATGCGCACTTAAGGGACGCCAGGGAAGAGATTTCTGTATCAAATTGTTTGTATATATGATTGGCTCACGAACCAATATTATTGGAAAGTCCTACAAGTTAGTACAAGCTAACCATAACCATTAACAAGGGCTCTACAATTCCGTACAGCTGGTAAAGGTTAATGTTTACAATGAACGTGACTTTATAAATCCTATAATTTCTTATGGTTCCTAAATCCTAACATTTACCAGCAACTGGACTTGCTTAAGCCTAGAATTTACCAATAGCTCTTATTTTCCAAACAACATTTTCTTGGCAAATCTTATAATTTATTAAGTAAGTGTTACATATTGGCCCAAAATAAAACGTACCCACATTAGATATGGATAAACGTAGTTCATACATTTGCGTATGCCTATAAATATGATATTGAATATAACACTCTACTATCGTATTCTAACTAGTTAATGCATACCATAGAGATAGATCTACGGCTAACCTAAAAGGTAAAATGAATGTTATTGTGTTATGAACATTACGAATGGACGGAGTCAATGCCCAGGCCTTTAAAAAAATAAAGAATACTCAAATTCCAAAACGAGGCGTTGGTAAGTTAATGGTTGTACATTTTCCAAACTACATTATTGCTGGAGTTGGTAAAAAATGTATGTTCTTAGACATTTGCTAGACGTATTGAAGTTGTGTAATATATCAAACATTATTTCTGTTGAAGTATTTTGACCCTAAATCGTACCTATAATTCCTGAACCTAGAGATAATTGCCATTAAAGGATAATTCTACAGTAATAATTTTAGGTTGCAAATACGCTATAATGGCGCATTAAAATGATTCAAAACTCATTTTCTAAATTATACTACAATAAATTTGACGACTTCAATTAAATATAACGAATTCTATAATAACGCGTAAAATTAAATTGAATTAAATGAAATTACCTTTGCTAATTTTAAACCTGGGGAACACTACTATTATTGCTTCCATTTGTGATATGATATTTTATCAAGGTTCGACTTTAAAATTAATAATAAAAATATTTTTCAGAGTTTTTTGGTGGTAGGTGTCTGTAGATTAAGTATAATTGTATTCAGAAATAAAATTTATTTTTAGAATTCAAATGTAGCGTCAATATGTCTATGGAAATATTAAAATGTTAATGACAGTGGAAGTTCCAGTTTGCCGGTTTGAGCTAAACTAAAACTACTAGTTTTGCAGCTCTAACTACCGGTTTCACCTGAAAAGAGATTTTGTCGTAAGGCGCATATTTCTGCAACTTTCTCAGAACCGCGCATTCTTAGGAGTTTCCTTGAAAAATATTTCAGCCTGACCTTAAATATGACTCCACACTGACGTAACGTCTCCAGATAAAATACCAGGTGCCTTTGTAAGTGCCACTTTGATTTAGTGCCCGGCGCGATTGTTACAACGTTGCACCAAAGCAGTTGCAACTATTGTTGCATATTTCGCTATGTCCAGAAGCACTTGCTCTCTCCTTTTGCAGATGTGGATCGACATGTCGAAACCATATCGATCATTAGCGTAGGTCTGACCTGTAGGGGTCGCAGGTCTCAGCATGACTCCCAAACCACATCGAGACCACGATTTCATTTCAGATACAAGGTGCGTGCATGACATAACTTCACTTTCTCCGCCACTTTTATTTTTCGCCGCGACACTTGTCCGAGACAATGCTGATCTTGAGGGCGAGATTTATGCTGCTTAATGCCAAGTGGCACATGCAGACCTGCAGCGCTTTGCATCGATCAGAGCTTTATTGCTTCATGGTTTAACTGCACAGGCTGTCCGGGGGTTATAAAAGTGCATTTGATTATGCATTCGCGAATGGCGTGTCCGGGAAAGTGAAGACGGGACCAACAAAACAACAGATAATAAACAGCGTTTTCTTTATAACAATGCAGCTATCCAGATAATGGTGGAAAATCCTTGGTTAAATTTATATCACGGAGTAGATTTCTAATGTACTAACAAAGAGTACTAAGTTATTAATCTGTCGACCTGCGAATTCTCCTGAGAAGTGCTGCTTGAAATTATGAGAAAGAGGAAGTTCCGTCATCGACACAGTTCTTACTCCAATCACCGGAATATGAACATCTTTATGGCCAAACCATCAGATTTCTAAAATATTTTCTGCAGTTTTTATAATATTTCCTTCATTTTTACTTCCCTCGTCTAAAAGACGATTGTACTCATGAAAAAATCACCTTTCGAGGTTTCTTCAGATCTTCATGTTTCTGGGTTCCTAGATGAAGAAAAACATGCTTTTTCAATTCCGTCTGTCCATCTGTTTGTCCGTCTGTCTGTCTGTCTATTGACGGTATAGCTCAAAAACTATTTGACTCGGAACCGAATACACATTCGGTCAAATATATACAGGGTGAGCACCTTAAAAAATGAAATGTTGTCTATCCTTGTTTTAACTGAGGAAAATAAAAGTAGTTAATCATTTGCACATAGCTCAGGTTTTACCCTTGACGAAAATGGGAACCAAAAAATACAGGGTGAACATTGCAAATGGGATAAAAAACTATGGCACCTTTATAACACAGCCCGAAGCGAATATAGTACGCACCTGGTCGTGTCCCAGTTATTTAAGCCAAGGAAGCATCTAACACGCGCCTGGGAGCTCGGGTTCAGATCCAAGGGCTAAAATTGTTTTTTGTTAATTTGCAAATTGACGTAATGGGCATTACTAAGTGTTTGCTTTCACTTTTACGGTATTGTTAACAAGGTTAAGCTACTTGTACCTATTTCGTACACACTTTTGAACACTCTTGGTTTTGATTGTTAAACGGGGATAAATAAGTCAATTTTAAATATTACAGATTTTTTAGCAGATAAATAAAAAATCATTTTGTCAAAATTGTTTAATAATTAACATTTTTAAAATTTTTTAGACGTTTCGCCAGTTTTGTTAGCATCATCAGTAAAAAATTGCAATTGAAGGTTTATAAAACAGATTAAAATTATATTAATTTACATTGTTGAGTTATTTTAAAAGTATAATTATTATCACATGTTTAATTTCAGAAATTCATTAATAAAACAACACTTTAGGAACAAGTAGTTCCATAATTAAACTACTTGTTCCTAAAGTGTTGTTTTATTAATGAATTTCTGAAATTAAACATGTGATAATAATTCTACTTTTAAAATAACTCAACAATGTAAAATAATATAATTGTAATCTGTTTTATAAACCTTCAATTGCAATTTTTTACTGATGATGCTAACAAAACTGGCGAAACGTCTAAAAAAATTTAAAAATGTTAATTATTAAACAATTTTGACAAAATGATTTTTTATTTATCTGCTAAAAAATCTGTAATATTTAAAATTGACTTATTTATCCCCGTTTAACAATCAAATTTATAAAAAGTCAATAAATTAAACTTATACTCTTGGTTTTCCCTTGGTATTTGTGAAATTTATAGATTCAAACCCTTTACTTACGAGGAAAGATCTGAGTAAAACATTTACCTATTATGTGGGAGCGAGGATACGGAAGCTCTGACCTTCCGCCTTGCAGTCCAAGCTCCTTCATGGGGTGTTAGTGCCTCACCATTATTATTATTTAAAGAGAGGAATATACATGTAAAAGAATTATTAGAAAAGACAACGCTTTGCAAAGAGCGGGCAAACAAGGCCAATATAAACCGCGTAGAATTGAAATGGAGCAATAATGAAGACTAAAACGGTAGAAAAATTAACACGATTAAAACGACATGGGTGACAATAAAGTGAGCAATAACAAGAAATTACAGACCGAAGGAATAGAGTTGTCATAATGAAAAATCTATTAAAGCAGCAGAAATCAATTTAAACAAGAAATCGTAACTAAAATCACGAACAAATATATCCATCAAATTATACAACAATAAAAATTTGAGATACTATAGATTACAAACTATTAGAAACTAATAGGAAAATATATGGAGTACGGTAAACTGGAAAATTGAAGAAACGACAATGAATGAGAGGAAATGCTAAGCAATATAGACGCAACTACCAAATAAAGAAGATATAAGAGAATCACAATACAAGGAGATGACGAAATTCCAACATAAATGATTAGATAGGCTGTAAAACGTTACTTGACTTTGTGAAACCTCATGAAAAGAATGCGAAGAGAAGAGGAAATCAGAAACGTGGTCAAAGGAACTGCAATAGAAAGTAACATAATTACAGAAAAAAGTTGCCAAAGTGAATAACAAAACAAGATAAAGAGATGATTTGAGGGTCCTCTTATTTGATTCTATGATGGAAATAAGGCAGATTATGAAACAGATAAGAAACAAACGACTTAGATCCGATAGCATGGCCTCGTGCCTACATTGACCAACAAGAATAAGAAATGAAAATAAGTTAACATGCAAAAACTCAAGTAAAACATGATAATAAAAAATTTGGCTTAAATCCTCGAAATATATACAACAAATTATGGAAAAGAATTGAAAAGCAAAGGAAATAGAAGTTTATACAAACATTTATATAACGAATTTAGATAACATTATAGGAAAATCTACCGAAATGTTAAATGTTTGAAATTAATAGGCGGATATATAAGAAGCATACAGCGATTAAAGAAATTTAAAAAAATGCTGTAGGCAAGATGATAAGGTAGACAATAAAAAATGTAAGAAGTGATGTAATTAATATGCTAAAAATAATAGAATGAGACAATGTAATTCCGCCAGAAATGATTAACTATCAGGAAGTTATAGAAATCTGTAAAAGTTCACAAAAGAATACGACAAAAAGAAAAGGAACCAAAAACTTGGCCAAATCCACAGCAACAAAAGGAAAAGCTTACAAAGTGGCAAAAGGGTTGAGACAAGAAGATGATTTATTATTTAACTTAACTATGAAAAAGATAGAGAAAGGGGAATAGATAAGAAAGGAACGATTTCAAACACAGATGATCATAGTACCTATTTCAGAATGCCATTAATATATTAACCAACACGAGTAAGAAATTAAAATAAGTAATTAGAAGGATAACTCACACAACTCAAAAATAGTCAGTATAGTAAACAATATATTAGTAATTCAAAAGAAAGCTCTTTTACCAAATCTAATATTTAGCTTTATTCGTTTCTTAAGACACAGAACAGTGAGGTTAGTACTTCATAATTGGCAATAAATAACATAAACAAGCATATCTTGTTTGTTACATCAAGGTAATAGTTTAAAAAAATACTTAAAGTAATCCAATTATACCCCACTAACCTCACTTTTCTTTGTCTTGAGATATAAATAAAGCTTTTCGAAATATGGGCTTGGATAAAAGAGTATTCGTTTCAATTGCTGCCCTGAAGAGCGAATCCTAATTATTTACTATATTGTGTATCAACCAGTCGTTCTTCGTTGCTGTCTCGCAGTCTTATAAATAGTATTACACATAAATCTAAGTAGGAAAATGGTAATAGCAAAAGTGTATAAAAGGCAAGAACAGAATAATTTCAGGGTGAGCATAAATGTGAAAGGTAAATTTAATTTTGAAAAAGTTCATAGCTTCTTCTGTTTTTAGATGCAATGGAAAATAAATTTAAACAACATTAGGAGAAAAGGAAAACAAAGTGCGAGAAGCTTATTATCACCGTCCCAATCTATACAAGCAACTAACGGAATGATATGCAATATAGAAGTAAAAACGAGAAAACCAACAAAAATTAAAATAAAAACACTGCATCGCAGTTATGGACGTAAAAATGACAGTCTTTTCCGTTTTTATTATTTTCTTCTTCTTCCTCTTATTATAGACCAGTGGCTTGTTTTTAACCACAAAGTAAATTTCTATATAAAGTGATGATCAACACTTTACGGAATGTATAAAAAGCAGCGAGCAAAGAATAATTTCAATTCTACAGAACGAAAAAAGGACGATATCAGTGAAGAACTTTGTTAATAAATAATAGCCGTCAAAAAGAAGAAAGATCAATCGATCACAGCTTCTTGTATAGACTACACTGCTGTACTGTCGAATTTCAACAGGTTATTGAGGTTATCTTTCTTCAAAGAGCATTAAACTGTACTCGGATAAACTGATTAACACAACGAATTATATAAAGAAGAATAACTAACTTTAAGTTTGAATTATTATTTTATTTTCGCATTTACTACTAATAATGTTAGTAAATGCAAGTAGAAACTGTGCTTGTAGAAACAAGTGTGTAAAAGGTGTAGTCTATTTTGTGCTTAATCAAACTACAGGCTCCATCTGGGTGCCGCCAACTATCGTGACTTTAGAGCCTATGTAAATGAAGAAAAGGTGTTAAGTCTATTTTTTGTAATAAACTGTAAAATACATTACAGCTTACAGAATCTAGATTGACTTTCAAAGTAGGCCATGAAAGACGCTGTGATCATATTTGATTTCACTGAATTGGCAATATGTGGTACCTAATAAGTAATTGTCAAACATACAAAGTTTGGTTATATTTTAAATAACAAGCAATCAGTAGCGGTGGGTAGAGGGATTTCTTTTGCTCAGTGACTAATGTCATATGACAGATTATTTGTGTTTTAAAGTGTGAAAATTGCTGTAGCTGTTGATTTTGTCAATTCTGCTATTTTGTTATTGCTATTGTTATTGTTGCAATTTTTGTGTGTGTTGTTAATTCTGTTTTGAAATGCGCCATACCACAATGTTCAGGACGCCTCTGATTTATTGTGTCATTTAGCTTAAATAATGTTAACAGTTTAATGTCAATATGATAGATGTCAAAAGTGTTACCAATACAAAACTTGGAAATTATGAGATTCTAACATTAGCTCCGATTTTCACCGCGCTTCAATCTAGAATCTGTAAGTTGTATTGCATTAATTTAATTACATATTTGCCCTGGTTACGCATGAATGTGGTTGTCGATTTTTCGGTTATAATTACTGTGCTTCGATTTTTGAAGGACAATAAGTGACGAGCAAAATTATGCAAATAGTGTGAGAGTAAACAAAGGAATTATTACAGAAAAAAAAATTGTTAAAAGTTTGCAATTGTACGAAAAGGCGTTTTAAAGGAGCACCAAAAGACATGGGGCAAAAAATTAAAAATCAAATATTTGTCTAGCTTAATTCTGTTTTTCCATGTCAACGTAAAGGAAACAGGAATGATGGGGAAACTTATTTTAGGTAGGCAAGCTATTTTGTCAGTGTAAAATTTGCAGATTTCCAGAAACGATTTCATAGTGATTCACGAAATTTAGGAAAGATCATTGAATATTTCGCATCAACCCTGAGATCAACAGCGAACGCCCCAAAAGATAAAAGTGGTAAACATTTAAATTGTTCTACCACGTTTCTCCATTCTGATAAACGTGCACAAGCTGTATGCAACCACATAAAATAATTGAAAACCAGAACCAACCATTACAGTTTGAAAGACAGCGAAAAAAGGTATTTACCAGAAGACCTTAATATTACGGAAGTGTAAAATATATTTTGTGATTCGAACCCTACAATGGCGATTTTTTATGAATCTTATAGGATAATAATAATTAATCATAATTTCAATATTGCGTTTGGCTATTCCAGGATACCTGATACACCTGCAAGGAATTTATGATAAAACTGGAATCGTTAGAAGAAATTATACGTATAATTGTAGAGACTAAAGTTGATAAGGTTTTAGAGCCGAGTCTTTTATAATAGAAAAGGGCCAGCAAAAACAGATGCGGAGCAGCCACTAATCAAAGAAACAATATATCTTGATTATGGCAAGAACTTAAGTGTACCCAATATCCCTATCGATGATGTTTATTTTAAAAGCCAGTTGAGCGTGTAAGCATTCAGCATACGTGTCTACTTCGCAAAATATTGTTCACACATATGCTGGAACTGATGGCAAAAAGAGCGGAAATGATGTCTGTTCTTTACTTCGATCTTTTGTCTGCAACTATCTTGATCCATTCGTTCGCTCTCTTGAAATATTTTGCAATTCATACAGCAAACAAAAGAAAAAACATACTCCATTTTTTACACAACCCCGTACACCAAGAGAGAAAATTAGACCACACGTAAGAGAACACTTTTATATGGAGCGTGATAAGAACATGGACACATCAAATGCCAACACCATATAACAGTAATTTATTTGGGCAAATCAAAGATACCTTTGCCTAGTTGACACATGGTTATTATTTTCAAGGTTTCTGCCAATTTCGGATGATATATTTCGACATCTTCAGGCCTTGAAAAGGTTTTGTGGTCGGAAGCCCAAGAATATTTTTATAATGTTCGTCACAAATAATGCAATAATTTTCCCGGCCCTTAATCATCTTTTTATGATTATTTCAATGAATAATTGCTAGAGAATTGTATAAATTATACAGGACACGGCTCCTTTTTGTATAATACTATTGTTAGTTTGTTTAGATTGCAGCCTATTTTCTATCAGAAAATGGACAAAAAATTCATTTGTAGGTCATAATTGAATAAAATAGATTCTGTAAGCATAACTAAATGTTAAGAAGTTGATAATATGCAATTATTACGTTAATGATAATGTTGCAAGTTTCAAAACGATTTTCCAGAAAACTAAAAATTGTGACTCAGCGCCTTTTACCTATACCCTTTAAATGATACGGACGCTTAAGAACAATGTTGAAAATAGGGTACTAAATAGAACGGTTTTAGGAATGAAAATCAGTACAAAGAGTAAAATTAAGCAGACAAAAAAAGTTGGAACACATTTGGACAGAGGGGTGATACCAAATTAAGATGCAACACAAAAATAACAGAGAAGTCAGTAAAGGGAGTGTAGTGGAGCCATGACGACGTGTAGCGTCCATAAATCACCCCGCTAAAGGCTTAGAAAAGCTTAACAGCTTCATATTAATAAACTGAAATATTCAGAGCGACAAGCTGTGCGGTGTAAATCAGCGGGGAACTAATTTTGGATATTACGCTACTTGCAACTAAGTGTCTACTGTCGTAAACTGAGTAATTAGCGTCGCAGGTGACAAGTTGCATCCGCAATTCGACTGTAAAAACCAGGCAATTTAAAACTCAGATTTCAGCAACATTACGCCATTTGAGAACTCAACCCTTTTGTGCAACGAAAGTAATTAGTAAACTGCGACAAGCAACAAACAACCCTTCACTTATGCAACTGGGAGGGCTATATAAGGACGGACACGAAAACAGCAATATATCAGTTATCTCGTTCCATACATCCATTCCAGTCATTCGAATTTCAAAATTATATCAGATATAGACTAGACAAACCGTGCGTGTAGTACATTTTTCCACGATATGAAATGCTTATAACCATTATTTAATTTAGCCTTTTCAATCCACACATATAGATGGAATGTTAATGATCAGCGACTACTGCCTAACGAGTCAATTAATTACATTGTTTTCACAAACACAATTTGTTACGGTTGATCTACCTGCAGGACTTCGATTTAATTAATAATGCGACTTTGGTTTGTGACTGTGATTAATTGTTTTATGTAATGGTCATTACGTATTACACTAAAGGGTTTTATAAACTTAATAAATACATCTTCTTAAAAATAAGAGAAACAGTGCTCATTCTAGAAATCCTGACAAATTACAGCGACATTTCTTTAATCTGAAATTCAGATTTTATTCCTGCGACAAAATCAGCTTAAGAGTATTGTTGAGATCTTGACTCGTATAATCTATCATTTATTTTTGCAAATGAGCATTCAGAGAAGAAAATTTTCAACAATAATAATAATCTAGAAACATTAGGTGATGTTTGCATTCTCATTTTCTAAGAGTGAAGATAAGACAATGTGACCGCAAGCTTCACGTCATCAAAAAGGCTATTAAACAGTTATCTGTTTAAATTCAACCAGCATACACACTTACACAGTCTCCAATTAAATTCGAAGCTGTATGAATGAAGTTTTAAAAGTTTACAGCTCGAATCTACTTTAAATTGGCACCTTGGACGAAAGCAGAGGGTACGGCTAGTCAAAACATCTTAATCAATTACCATTACTGTCCGAATCTTATCTTTTAGTAAACGGTAATTAATACACACGATAATTAAAGACATCCGGCGCTATCGATACCGACAATTATTACGGTAAATTGATCATCAAGATTGATTAGCGATGTTAAGATAAGCCCTAGGTAGCAGTGGGCAATAGCTAAGAAAACAAAGTTTAGTTTTTGAACAACTTAATTAAGTGCCATTACCGCTAACGATTTATTTTCCGGGAGCAAAAAAAAGAGCCTGCGTGTACCGTTTGATTTGCGATTTTTTGCCACCGTATAATTAGCACTTTACTCCAAGTGAGCCTTGGCTAAATTGTACGTGAAATAAACACCTCCGCAGGTCTTTAAGGACGGAATTATGGGGAAAGCGCAAAGGTGAGTGCAAAAACCGAGCAGATTATCCGGAAGGAAAGTTGAGAAAAGTTGTGATAAGTGCAGATAATAACGTGCGATACAAATTACTGGGATAAGCAGCCGCAACGGTATCGAGAAAATTATACACTAAAGTTGCTACGTAAAGTATTAAAATGCCGGATTTGCTTTCCATACATGAGCTAACGTGAATTGTGTATAAACAAGCTTGCATTCTGTAAGTCAAGTAGTTGCCGAAACTTGAACAAAGTTTAGCTCGAATCATTTTTATGTTATACTGCACAATAATAGAGGTTTTCCTTGCGAAGGTCGCCTATTTGTAAGTCTGTATCTAATCGTGCATCGATACGTTCATTAATCTCCGTCCAGTATTTTGTAACAGCTACCTTTGACTTGCCTTGGTGGTTCACACCTAATCATGCTCACCGAGGGCTTTTTAGAGAATTGTTCTAACCAATAGGGCGCCGGCGCCGGTAGAATTTATTCCAAAAACGTACAGGCTTATTCGTGATAAATTACCCACCCCTTATGATCGTTATTATTGCCTATAGAAAAAAAGGTTTAAATAAAAGTTGTGTGGTTATGACTGAATTTTGTTAAAATGCTGTCAAAAATACAGTAGCGTGCAGATTTCAGGGGATACAAAAAAATAATATATTTTTTAATGGGATACCCTGCATATTATAAAATTTTTGGAACGATGTTTTTTCCTGATTTCAAAAATATACCATATGATACTCTTACCTTATTCCGCTTTTGAGTTATTAAACGTCGAATATCTTATTTTGTATATAACAAGTAAATATTTCGACTTTTTCTTCCTCACTGTAAATCATTTTGCTTATTTCATTAAAGAAATGTCACTTATCAAACATAATAGTTGTCATTTTCATAGCTTACTTTAATAATGTAAACTTTTCCATATTTACAGTAACTACGTTTAACGAAAATATTCGACGTTTAATAACACAAAAACGGTATAAGGTAGAGGTAACATATGGTATATTTTTGAAATCAGGAAAAAAATCATTCCAAAAATTTAATAATACACAGGGTATCCCATTAATTTTTGTTGTATCCCCTGAAATCTGCAAGCTACTGTACTTTTGATAGCAACAATATTCAGTCATAACCACACAACTTTTATTTTAAAACTTTTTTTCTATAGGCAATAATAACGATGATAAAGGGGTGGGTAATTTATAATGAATAACCCTGTACATCGAAAGTAAAAATTTCAATTGCTCTATGTAGATACTGAAAAAAACCGGTTATTAAATCTGGAAGCGTAAAGAAGTTCACACTTTTCAGTTCTATTTTCACAGATTTCTTAGATTTTCGAACTGAATCTGCGATATGGAGCTCAATTGTACAACTTCTACTTCAACACTTGTGCAATTATCGCTTCCAAAATAATTAGACCATACAGACAATGAAATTACAATCTGTTAATACGAAATATATAAAATTAGTTTTAAATTGCCTATAATCTTTTTTGAAAAAGAATATTTACTTCATCTTAAATCAGCTAGCCAAATACACGTCTCGGTTATAAGTAGCTTTCATGTGCAAATTATTGAAAACCGGGACTAGCCGATAAATATAATTACAAGCATGCGAAACTAGCATTAGTGCTTCCATAAAAATGAGATATAAATTATGTGACATGTTGAAAATTATTACGAAAGAATAATAATTACATTTATTACTATTTGCGGTTTTGAAATCGACGAACAGGAATAGATCAAGGGATAGAATCCGCTAGACTTACCGATTTGTTTAAACGAAACAATCGATAATATTTTAATAATAAATGGCTGAACAACGCATTAATAATAAAGAACTGTTGGAAACTATTCAAACTATGGAAGAATAGAATTAACTCATGATTGCAATCGCTGTATATAGTTGCCATTTAATGAAGAACCAACAGTGGTTGAATATTATTTACAGAGAAAATTAAAAATTTAAATTTAGAAGGTAGGCGGCGTTTTCAAATATTTAGAAATATCAAGACTCTACAAGTAATCCGAAGTAGTATAAACTTGAGTGATTAAAATTTTCTGTGCTTATAAAATACAGATCACCGAAACGTTATCAACGGCAAAACAAAGACTAGCACAACCTGTTTTTCTTGTATTAAAAATTGAACAAATAGGTCCACATTGTCAAAGTTTTAAGATAATTCAGCAACACAATAAAGAGATGTTGGCTACATTATTGCCATTCGCCATATTTTTATTCGATTGTGTAGAACGTGACGTTTTTTGCTTAAGTCTAAACAGTATACAGTGAGAGCTTCTTGATGCCGAATATAGGCAAAACAATCTGTAAAGGGGTTTACACGAAACTTCCCTCGCGCGAATTAGATCAATTTGAAAATTAAAAAATAATGTAGCCAGCTGAGGTTTGAACTCTGCCGCATTTGCGTAGCGATTGTAGCCGCATCGACTTGTCGTACTGCGCCATCCAGACTTATTGGAACGAGTGCGGCGCGCGCCTCTATTGAACAAAACGGTCTTATTGTTGAAACGTTTTGACTTTTTTGTGACATTATCCTGTACCTATCTGTTGAGTTGAGTTTTAAGGTGCTTAACCTGCATATATTTGTCTGAAATTTTCACGGTTTCATGCCAGGTAAATATATAGTATGTATGCAAGATATCGTTATCCTCCAACAAATAGTTTTTGAGTTATACCGCCAACAGACAGACAGACAGACAGACAGACAGACGGACGGGCGGAATTGATAAAACCTGTTTTTCGTCATCTAGGGACCCTGAAACGTGAAGATCTGAAGAAATATCGGAAGGTGTTTTTTTGTGATTACAATAATACAATAAGTTATTTTTACGGTGTAAGCCTTATTTATTATTGTCGAATTCCAAACTGTCACTTAGCAACTAATTGTTAGTGTTCGATTTGAAAAACTCAATCTTTTCATGTCGTGTAAAAGTCTGATATGTTTGCCATGAAAAAATTCTCACTTTATTGTGCACGAAGGAGGTAGATTACATTTTACTCCGAAGTGCGCATGCTTTTTTGTCTCCTATCGTTAGGTATTTTGTTTTAAAATATTTTATTTTTATTATTTAGTTTTATCTGCCACATTTATAGTAGATTATGCAATGAGGGAGAGAAATGCGTTATTTTGCTGAGGTACAATTGCACTGAAGCAAAATAGCATTCTCTCCGAGTTGCATATACTATTTTTTTCACGTTGCAGGAAGATTTAAAACGAAAACTCGTTTTTTTTAAACGTCATTTATTGACATTTTAATTACAATTATTTTAAAATTAGTAGCCTAAGGTAAATTTTAAAGTTGGTGGCACTGTAAGTCATTATGCCAAGAGCTCACAATTATGTCAAATTCTAGGTTAGCAGGTTGAAAACCTCGAATTTGACATAATTGTTGTGTCAGTCATAATTGAAACCCCCTAGGGAAAGTTTTGTCTTATTTAGTCTCTAGGGAGTAAATGTTTTACTTCTGTCACAATTTTGATGCTATAGAAACCGACTTCTACTCCCGGTAGTGGAAAAACTTTGTTTATTAACGGCGTGAACGTTACATTCTAGTTTTTAAACGTCAGTGTCGGTAAGTATTTTTAATATTTACTTTACTTCTTAAGCCAAGATAGTATATCGTGAACTAAGGGAGTAAAGCGCATTTTACTCCGTAGTGCACATGCTCTTTTTCTTCTATGCATTATTTTTAAATATTTGTGTCTTTATTGTATTCTGGTGTTTCAACTACCACACATATTTTTCATCACACGGCGTGTCGAGATACATCTCCACCGATCTATGGCAAAAATAAATGGAAAAAAATCGAGTCACCCGTGATTCATATGAAAACAGTTGACTTGACAAATACCTTATGATATTATCTGTCAAGTAAATAATTTCAATTTACCTTTCATTGTAACTATATGTAATGGTTACAGAAAGAGAAAGGTGGAAGAAAAATAAAATATGGGTATTTGGCGTAAAAATAAGTTTATTTAAGGCTTTCTCGGTTACTCGAATTATTCTTATTAGCATATAATTTCGGCTTAGACCGCTTAGTATTTGTGGATAAACACCCAGCATTCTCTGGCTTAATGTGCATTATACCTTATGATCTCGCGCAAGGATCCACGCGATATCCGTGATCTTTGGTGGCGCGCGTTGTTTGAGTATCTTGACAACAAGGATACTTAGGCAGATTTGGTGTTGTTGCTGTTTGTGCACCCACGTTTCGCAAGACGTTGCAGCGTTCATCATCAGAGTGAAAGTCGCACTAAGAACTGAAAAGATAAAAGGTAAATGTTCAAGGTAATTTCAATTCCCCCAACGGGGGCGGGTTACTATAGGGACCTTGCGTCCCTCTTCGGCCAAGAACGGGAATTATAGGAAGGGTGAGCGAAAGGAAGGGCAAAGAATCGAAGAGAGGCCAGGAAAGGTGGAGAAGTACTGCCCCAGCATTCGCCTTAGAAAAGGTACTCTGTTGACTCAGGGAAACCACCTAAAAACTGAATCAGAGCAGACGGCCAGGGGAATTAAACCCGCGACTTTCCGAATGCACAGCAGACCTCTAGTCTACATAGCTCGGTTAAGAACTGAAGGTCGGTGTGAAGCTATTTATAGTCCTCTATGCCATCCGCTTGGAGCGACGTAACGCGGTCGTTCAGGTGCGGCGTAATCTATGGGGCGTGGTTGTGTGACGCACATTGGTTGTAATGCTTTGGATCATGTATCACAGGAGTCTAAGTTTGACTAAGCTAAGATTACGCGGTCTAAGCCGAAATTTTATGCCTACAAGAATGATAATAACTGTTGTGCAAACATTATAAGAATTGTTAAATAGAACAGAAATACGATATTAAATATAATAATAATTTACAATTGTTTACATATTTACTTGTATAATAAAATATTCGTAGATGGCCAAAGAATTACTGACAAGCCAAGAAGGAAAGAAAACAGAATAGAAATACAGCTTGAATGGTACAAAGAATGAACGTAAGAAATTCCTTTAAGACCTATAAAAAGACCAAAGATAGCAACGAAGACAAGAGAACAATTTAATAGGCTAATTCAATGAGCCAGATGTGTACAAATTGCTGCGCATCTCCCAAACCACCTGCATATTGATGGAAAACAAAAAAGAGAAAAAAAAGTATTTCTTAACTTTACTAGTCGACCAATTTTATACAGTGAAAGATAAAAACGGTTTCAAAGATGAAGGCAAGTGTATAACCAACGAAAAATGTGGGTAAAACGATCTTAGTCTGGTAAGCCATTTGTTCTTGTGATCTTCACAGTCCTCTATTTTTTCTGAAAGTACCATTAATTGACAAAATTACTTTGAAGAATATTTAAAAAAACTTTCTTTGTAATGACTTTGCCAGATCTTGCTAAAGTCCATTATGAAAAAGGTACCCTGGAGTGACTTCAACAGAAAGGTCTCAATTTTGTTTCAAAGGAGGAAAACCCGCCTAACTGCCCTAAACTTCGCCCGTGTACAAAAGTGTTGAACACTAATGAAAGAGAGGTTACGGAAAAAAGTAGAAACAGTAAAATGGTATCCAAAGAAATCGTGCCAATTTATGAGTGGGATTAAAGGGAGTTCAGTCCACAAGAGAAAAAAAATGAATTTGATTTATATTTACATCACTAATGTCTTTTAAGAGTTCTAATAAATGTCTCTAACATCAATCTATCGTTATTATCGTCATATCAAGCTGTAAATGTTTATATAACAAAATTTTTCGATATATGCTTTATATTGTGCACTAAACGAGTAATAGTAATTTATTATACAAGACGATAAAGTTAAATTTTATCCACGAGTGAATCGTTTAACTTCGAGACTAAGTCGAGACGTTAATGATTCAAGAGTGGATAGAAATAACTTTATCGTCGTGTATAATACAATATTTTTTTTCTATTGCAACAACTTTAACAATTTCAAAAGAAATTAATGACAATCAATCACATTTCAAAATGTCAGTAGCTAGATTGGGTTGCTACGATAATACGAAGCTGTCATATTTAATTTAAACAAAAGTTAGAAAATTAAATTATTTTATCTATCCTTGATGTTAAAGTGCTACTTTATCTACCCTTGCTGTTAAAGTAAAACTTGACCTTTTGTTTTGAGTTGATAAAAGCATACTTTAACATGTGCTATACAAATAGTGTATTTTACTCTGAGGTGGACCTGCTATTTTTTTCTACGGATTATTTTTAAACATTTTGTGTTTCTTATTATATTTTGACGTTTCTTCTACTACACGTATTTTGTTTATTGTGAACATTGGATCATAGTTGTAAAATGTCAAGGCGAAAAGTGTCTCCAATTTTTACTTTACGATGTATGCAATGGCATACAGGTGCAGTTTGCTCAGGGGCGGAAAAAAATATACTGGTAACAATAATAATATGCCAGTGTATGCGCGGACTTATAATAGTGTTCAATCTCGAATTTGGAAATGTGAGCCTACTGCGACATTGATTAGCTGTGCTACTCATAGGTTCAGTCTCGAATTTTGAGACGAAAACCGGCTGCGCAATTAATTAACTATGCTGCTCATAGGTTCAATCTCGAATTTTGAAAGGAGAACAGACTACGAAAATTGTTCACTGTACTGCTCATAGGTTCAGGCTCGAACTTTGAGACGAGAATAAATTGAGATTTTTTTTCACTATGCTGCTTCTAAGTTCAGTCTCGAATTTTGAGATGAAAACCGGCTGCGCAATTGGTTAACTGTGGTGCTCATAGGTTCAATTGCGAATTTTGAAAGGAGAATCGACTACAAAATTTGTTCACTGTACTGCCCATAGGTTCAGTCTCGAATTTTGAGACGAGAACCGGCTGCGCAATTGGTTAACTGTGCTGCTCATAGGTTCAATGTCGAATTATTAAAAGGAGAACAGACTACGAAATTTGTTCACTGTACTGCCTATAGGTTCAGGCTCAAATTTTGAGATGAGAAGCACATGAGAATTTTTTTCACTATGCTGCTTCTAAGTTCAGTCTCGAATTTTGAGACGAAAACCGGCTGCGCAATTAGTTAACTGTGCTGCTCATAGGTTCAATTGCGAATTTTGAAAGGAAAATCGACTACAAAATTTGTTCACTGTACTGCCCATAGGTTCAGTATCGAATTTTGAGACGAGAACCGGCTGAGAAATTGGTTAACTGTGCTGCTCATAGGTTCAATCTCGAATTTTGAAAGGCGAACAGACTACGAAATTTGTTCACTGTACTGCCCATAGGTTCAGGCTCGAATTTTGAGACGAGAAGCAATTGAAAATTGTTTTCACTATGCTGCTTCTAGATTCAGTCTCGAATTTTGAGATGAGAACCGGCTGCGCAAATGGTTAACTGTGCTGCTCATAGGTTCAATTTCGAATTTTGAAAGGAGAATCGACTACAACATTTGTTCACTGTACTGCTGCTAGGTTCAGTTTCGAATATTGAGACGAGAAGTAACTGCGAATTTTTTTCATTGTGCTGCTCCTAGCTTCAGTCTCGAATTTTGAAACGGGAACCGACTGCGTAATTGGTTCACTGTGCTGCTCATATGTTCAATCTCGAATTTTGAAAGGAAAACCGATTACGAAATTTGTTCACTGTACTGCTCATAGGTTCAGTGTCAAATTTTGAGACGAAAAGCAATTGTAACATTTTTTCACTGTGCTACAGGCAGATTTAATCTGGAATTTTGAGACGACAATTTGTTAAAAACAACTTCTTAACTCCCATATTGAACAGACTTGTATTGGCATGTTGGTTGTCACTCTTTGATGAGTTATTGGCTATTCGTCATAACGATAAAGAGTGAAAAATGTAAGGCAGAAAGAATCAGAAAACAAGTGGAAAGTTTCTTTATCGTGTTGATAGACACACATTTTAACGAAATTCCATACTGCAACAAAATTATTACGATCAGAAACTGTGATATTCTCTAATGATCTATAGCAACCGGCAACAACTAAATTACTGAATTGCGCAACGGTTATTAATATGAGGTGGAATGGGGAATTCAACTTCATTTCAAAATTAAGAGTTCAAAAATGATAAGAAGACATTCTCATGAACCGAGTGTAGAATCACATTCCCTAATCGTGAAGAAAATTTTCGCATTACTATGTACAATTTTGTGATTGACGTAATAGCGGCCAACTTAATTCGCGTTATAAGAGAATTCACAGTGTTTTCATTTTATTCAAAACTGTAAGTCCATTCTAAGAATCATATTCAAAAACAAAATTTACGATTCCAATCAGCATCGACCAAAAGATTTCCTGGTATAAAACGTGATTGGGGAGGGTGTTTCAATTGATTAAAGTCATACATATTTTTTTTTTATAAATAAGCTTTCTATTGGTAGAAAAGATCTGTCAATTTTCATTTTAATATCCTTCCCCAGTTTTCAGAAAAATTACACAAACCTAATGTTAACTGCTCTCTAATATCTTCGCAACGGTAAGAGTTTTTTTTATTTATCACACTACATGTAATCATAGCATCAGCAGAAGGGTCTTTTGAAGCTGAAGAAGATTACATAAATCCTATTTGCGAAATAGAATGGGGTAATCTCGTTTGAAGAGTTTGGTTTTAGTAAGCATTTATGATCATTTTAGAACCAGATGCTTGAATTTCGAAAAATTAACAGATATATTTGCTAAAATAAAATCTAGAAGAAGATAACTATAGGACAGACCAGTATTACGTAGTACTTTATTAGTTAGTATTTGCAGTCTTCTAAAGTGCCTACTATGTTCATTGATATTATATTCTGTGTTTGTATTTTCCTGTTGTCGATAAATGGTATTATTAGAAAAGTATATTCAAGGGCACCACCGCTAACCACACGAAGATATCGAATACCTATAATATCAGCTTGATAATGATTCTAGTATTTTTAATTTCTTACAATCGAATAAAAAATAGCGAAGGCATTCAATCAAAAAACAGCATTTTCGCCTATGTGTCATAAACAATATTTAAAATAAGGTGTCAAATAAAACATTTTGAAAAAATATGATGTACTAAAATTTTGGCTACGGTCCTGACCAACAGCCGCGGAAGGATGGCTTTTTCCATAGTCACCCAGGATAACTGTACCGCGCTCTTTCTTCTCACGACTGGTCACATAATATCCTACTAGATCGCTTAATTAGGTTCAAAATTCCTCCCGAAGATCCCGTATATGCCGCTAATTTGGCGTTGCGATTACAAAACGCCAGATTCTCACATTAATATTTGGTGAGACTGCGGTCCGAGGTTCTTAGTGGAAGCAGCCGCCAATTTTCACTTTTGCGGCGTCCCCGCGTCTCTTTGTTCGGACGAACCATTAACGCCTAATTCGACGTTGTTTTGTTTCAAAATTACAGCCCCGCTGCGATTGTTGCCGGAGAAATTTAAATATTTACTTAGGCGTTTTCTTGTCTCTAAGTAGGAGAGCTGTTAGAAAGTCCGAATTTCAATGCTCAATTAAAACTGCAAATTACAGCCGCAATTTAAAGCGCTATTAAAATTGTAACTCGTTAATAAGAAACTACGAGCACCAGTCTGTGTGCGATTTAGAACTGGTCTAGTTACTATTTTATGAACTTTTTACATTTTGATGATGAATTGCGCTAGGGGTCTGGTGAAATGGCACGAGTAAACACATTCGTTCCCAAAAATATACCTTTGCAGTTGAATTGTTTTTAATTGCACTCGTTTGTTTAGCGTTTAATTGCCAGTGATTAAGCAAAAGTCTCGTAGTTTTCACACCACGGCTAATTTCAGGAGGCGATGAAAATGCACTGGGTGTGCGTATGTCGTAATTAAAAATTAATTCTATATTAACATACCTTGCATTCGCACTCGGTATAATTAACGACTTTTTTTATACATCCACACCTGGCAGGAAATTAATAGTTGAGAATGAAGTCCCTCTTCGACAATTTCCAAAAATTAGTAACATTTCCTGTTATTAAGAGCATTTTTAATTTTGGAATTCATAAATAGCCATTACTGTCATGTCTAATACACATTTTTCGAAATTGAAGTAATAATTATTTGTTGTCATTAAAAACACAACACATTTATGTGTGAATGCCGTAAGCTTATAATTTTTTAGTTTTAACTGGAATATGACACCTACTTTATTACGGCTACCTGGCTATTTAGAGAGTTGTTGCGCATATCTTGACATTAGCATCAATTCTACCTCGCCTGAGTTGCTCTGAACGCACTTAATTATTATAGTAAGAAGGTAAAAAGGATGTGTATTCTTAGTCATCGTGGAATTGCAGTTTTACTTATGGTCGGGATTACTAACTGTGTTTACTCAACGAGTTATGCGCGCTGTTCCTTGATAATGATAGTTTTCTGAAAGAAATGAGTCGTTCAAGGACGTCCATTACCTATCTGTTGATTTTTCCGTTTGAAGGTTAAAGATTTACTGTATCTCTCATATCATAAAAGTGACTTCAACTTCCAGTTCGGATTAGGTATTTTAGTGTCATTGCGTCACATTGTGTTGGTATTAGTTCATTCACTCTTAGGGATGGGAAAATAGGATATCACAACGTAAGCAGAAACAAACCATTTGCCGGGAAATATCGATTTCAGTTCAACTTAAATGAAGGATTTGTGTGTTGACGAAGAATAGCTGTTTATTCATTATGGGTCCCAATTCATGTGTGTGGATGGTTTTGGGATAAACACCTAAACTGTGGAATTGAATGAATTCAGCGATGTTTGTTGGGGAAATTTTTAAGGATTGGTTTCTTTTTGCTGATGGTCCTGTTTAGTGGGTTTTTTGTGCAAGGTTGTTGGCAAATAGGACTTTGGGGATTTTCTTGAATACGATCGAAATCGGAGGCGACATATAAGCGAACACTTTATTTACACTCTTTTTTAAACATTTTGACACAATTAAATTATATTAAAGTGATGTGAAAAATCATGTCATTGAGATACTTAGTGAGTCATTAATGTTCGAGATATAGGATATGTGTTAAACCTATATTTATAATTACCAATTTACTGTGAGCGCCTCGTGATCACGTTGCGAATTTGCTAGTACTGTTAAATGCCATAAATTCCCAATTACATATGTATTTATAGATATATCAGTATGAGAAATTGCCTCTTTTGCATTCAAAACCTGTACATAAAATAATAATAATATATATCTCACTTTAATTGTCCCGCATTTATGTTTTGCTCTTACCCTAACAAGGTATAGATTACCAATTCGTTTACATTTTATAATCGCAATCATTTTTGAGATTTCATATTCACTGCAAGTTAACCTGATTTTTGCCAACTATAACCCACACTTTTGAAAAAAGCAGTGCTACTTGTAATATATGTGTACAATAAATTGGTTTTCTCTTTTCTTTAGCTGTTACAATCAACACTAGATCTCAATTAACTAATTACAGAGTCGTTTCAAATTTCAAAATCCTTCTGCGTTAGGGTACACCACTTTATCAAAAATGCAAACAATACAAAACGCCGCCAAATAACAACAATCAATCAAATAGCAATGCATAAAAATGCAATTTTGCCTTCCTCTGCGTTCTTCTTTTTATTTCCATTTTTTTCTCCATCAAACCAACATCCCCAGTAAATTTAAACTTACTAATATTATGTTTCATGTTATATTACATTTACTAAGTCACTATGCACATTGTGCTGAATTCGGAATACATGTTGAGAATGTCAACTTTAAATGAATGGTGAATGGTGAGACCTGAATAAAACAAAATAACAATTTGATCCATGACGGCGTAAACAACGATGTTGATAATTGTTTCACACCCATCGTTGCTATCTTATCATTTTAAGGGGTGCCTACTTAAGCTGCTTTTGGTTGGTGTGGCGATTGCTCTACCCATTTTCACACAACTTTTAACACGATAATAGAACTGATTCAGAGTACACATCAACAATCAGATAGTAGTACAATCTCTCAGCACTACAGACGTGTTTGTATTATTATTCTTTTTTATTTTAGGTGTTAGCCTTTTTTCTTCCCACGTTTAGGGCTGTTCGACTGAAGTGCCCTTTCAACTTTCCGTCCACCTTTTCGATGCCCTTGATTTCATATTCCTTCTATTTTTTAAATTAATTTTACCATATTTTCTCTCACCTCCACATTCGTTTTCTTGTTCTTATACAATCTGCATAATGTGTACATTTTCTTTTTTTGTAAAGTTAAAGTATGTTACCCATTTGTTGTTGTCGTAGTAGGTCTCCTTTATTTTTCTTATTTTCTCATTTGCTTCGTTTCTTTTTTATGTGTATTTTCTCGGTCTTCTTCTCTTCTGGTATATTTATACATCATATAACATCTTTCTTCATTTTGTAAATTTCTTTAAATTCTTCAGTAAACCGTGGTGTTTTGTTCTTCTGTTTGGTGGTGTTCTTATTGCTCTCTTTCCTACTGCTTTCTCTGTAGCTTTTAATATGTTCTCATTTGGTTTCCAGCAATAGATGCGCCTTTATTCTCTGTTATCTAGTTCTGAATTACACTGTAATTATATCTTTTCCTATACAAAATTCCATCTTAACTGAGCTTGTTTGCTCATAACAGTAAGTAAAGCCGTCGTCGTCATATTAGTCTCTATGCGCATTCACTAATGTTAAAACTTCATCAACTGCCTCATAATTGTTATGAATTATGTCTGTTCCACGTAAGTGTGTACTCAAACGATAGTCCAGAAGACCTATTGTGTATATTTGACATAAAACTGATGAAAAGCCGTTTTACAGCAGAAACTTCTATTATGGGGGAAAAAGTTGAATTTATACAAGCTTTTAGCTTCTTGGTGTTTCCAATTTTTGTACACAATATTAGTTTTTCAATAATCCAAAACTAGTTTTAAGTAGGACTTGAGATGTGACAGATCAGAATCATTGACTACTCTTTCTAAATTCCAACCTTCTAGCAGACTTTTATTAGATATACCGTGTGATCTACTCATGAATTAAAAATATGTGACTCTATAAGAAGATTGGATGTAAATAGAAAGAATTCAACTCGCAGAAGGAAAAATACACATGAGAAGACGGTAAAAAATAAAAAGAATAACTTAAGAAAACTAGTATTTTACAAACCGTTGACAACTGCAGGTGGATTAAAGCTGGAAGAACATAAAATCCCAAAAACCATTATACCATTGCAAACCAGCAGGAAGAAGTATGGTACGCTCAATGTATAGATAAGTTTAGTTTAAGATGGAGCGAGCCTAAAAAAAGCCTGGACCATGATGGTAATCATCAAATTTAATCATGATGATACTTCTAATCTAAAAGAAAACCGAACTATTCCGATAAAACCCACTTACAGATATTTATTAGCTGCATTAAAACGTGTTTATTATTTTGTGAATTTTAAACTATGTTTGGTTATTATTATTATTATTATGTTAGTCTTATCGGCAGTGTTTGATATACTATGTTGTTTCAATTAATTTTTGTCATATAATATAATAGCAGGTAAATTCCAACTCTCGTAAGGATGAGGACCCTTGAAATGGTTTATTATGAAATTTGGGTACATCCAGTACTTCAGTTAGAGCGATTGAAGGAAGTGAAAAAATATTGTATACAAACGTTGCCATTATTTATTTTTTAAACTAAATATGTTTTCAATAAAATGCCATTTTTAACTGCTCTGACAAAGAGGAAATCAATTTCATTTGTAAAATTTCAAATTTTTTAATTTTTGTTTTGTTTTTCCTTAAGTTACAAAACTCTAAGACTAAACATCTTGGTTTTGTCTTGATGTCGTCTTGGTAGTGACATTTAAGTCTTCATCTTCATACACTTCAGCTTTTATTGCAGGCAATTGAAGAGAATTTCTACAGCAGTGAGCGTACAGACTTTGTTCGGTAAATATCCGACCAACAATCCAACTGGTTCTTCCATTACAATGAAACTTGGGGCTTCATTAGGAGAAACAGTAATGTACATGTTTGCCAAGCTTTGTTGCTCTGAAGCTCTTTGGTTTAAGGTAAATAGATCCGCCATTAGTGATTTTCTTTATATCTATCCTTGTCGCACAATTTTCTCTAACCGGGGATAAAACCACAATCTAACAATAAGTTGACTTTACACCAGTGTCATTACAAGAAAAAGAAAATCCCCAAAAACTAGTGTCTTCCCTATTGCACTTAGGAAGTTTGTATTTGTTACATTTATCTCACAATTTTCTCACATTCTCACGCGAGGAAGGGCATGGCGGTACCTTACACTTAATGTATTAATCTAGTGATCTTAATTTGTTTGATACGTGGTGGCATAAGGCACTGAATGTCTGGCCGTCGTATTTCAGAATTCTTTACAAAGATCGAGAGTGTTGATCAGCGGATTTGCACCAAATATTTCCAACAATTTGGACTATTGTGTGCAAGAAATGAATCCTGTGTCTAGAGCTATGACCATGACACAAAATCACAGTCTTTTCAATAGAGAACGTTGGAAGAAGAAAGTGCGTCAAAGTTGGAGCAATGTCAAAAGAATGCTCACTGTTTCCACAAAGGTGTTGTTCATCATGAGGAATCTATAAAGTTAGACGATGAACAAGGAATACTACCTGCGAATTGTGAGAATATTGAGAGATTCCGTGAGGAGAAAGTAGCGTCTTCTCAGGAAAAGCGATGACTAGCAGCTTCTCCACCACAGCACAGCTGTTCACTGATCCAAAAGTATCCAAAATGTTTGGTCAAACACCTCCTTAATGAAGCCCTGAAGCTTCTCGCTGTTCCCAAAATTGAAATTGTCCTTGAAGGGAAAGATATTTAAGGATGTGAAGCGGATCAAGTACGGCTATGACCATGAGACAATAGCCGAGTCTTCTCAATAGAAAACACTGAAAGAAAAAAGACTAAAAAAAGTGCGTCAAAGTTGAAGCAACGTCAAGAGAAGGCTCACCGTTTTCTTTTATCAAGAAGATGTCGTTTATCATGAGTAGTTAATGAGGTTAGAGTTAGACAATGATCAAGGAGTAATACCTTTGAAGCGGTATATGCATCTTCGCCAAGACAGGACAACCGCTCACTGATCCAATATTATCCAGGAGTTTTTTGGCCCAGCACCTCATTAGTTACGCTGTGAGCTTTGATATAGCTTCCTGAAACGTCTGGCTGTTGCTCAAATTGAAATCGCTCTTGAAGGGAAAACTATTTGAGAATGTGGAGCGGATCAAGAAGAACGCGACGAAGGGTATTCCAAAAGCTGAGTATAAAAGTTGCGTTGAGAAGTTGAAGGAGCGCTGGAATAAGGCTGCGGCTTACCTATGGGAATCCTTTGAAGGGAACTGAGACAGCATTGTGCCAGAGTAGTTATTTGTTTGTTACATAAGGTTGGATAAAGTCCTGGCAAACCTCATACGCCATAGATTTATATGTATTGTACTTGAAGTCTATGGCGACTTCGAATCATGGCGAAATCTCATTCGTAAACTGACTGGTCGTCTGTTTTATATCCATTTTCCACGAAGATATTGAAATTTGAGTCTGTAAAGATTACAGATCTCATTTTTTTTACACAAAACGTCGACTGATAAGCTTTACCATCTATTACATACCATAGCCTCGATTGCTTCTTGTATATACATATACAGTGTGTCCCAGATCGAGTGGGATTGCATGGGTAACTTTCTTATCATTGAAGATGGAGATTTGGTTAAATGGGCAATGTTTTGCAGTTTCATATGCTGATGTAAAATCTGTTTGAAAAAGTTCAGAATGGTGAACCAGTCAAAAGTTATTTAAAAAAAACTAAAAACCGTCATTTTCTCGTATGTCAAATATCTTTGTAAGTATAAGAGGTACGAAAAAAAGTTTTATATAAATGTTGCTGGTTTCGATGAGCCCAATTTAAAATTGGTGTCGAACTAAAATTCAAGATGGCTGCTTTTAAGGTACTCGTATCAACTTCCTTAAGTTAAATGGGCGCCATATTGGATTTTTAGGTTACTGAATAGAACTTTTTATTCTCTTTTCAACGATGTAAGATAACGTATGATTGAATAAAAAATACCGGTAAAATTAATTGTTTTTACATTTTAATCAAGTAGGCTTACATGGATCCAAACAAAAACAAACAACATTTATTTAAAAACAAAACATAATCCTGATAATCACATGAAATGATCAAAATGCTGGCCAAAATTAGCTAAACAGAGTTGACACCAATTGACGACACGACGGGTTACTTTACGCAAACTTTCTTATTGTTTTTCATCCTAGCTGCTTACCTACTTGATTATTTATTTTTTATTCATTTCGTACACAGCCAACAGCCGTTAGGCCAATTATAGGCGTCGCTGTACATTTATGAGGACTGCCAACCCCACTAACGACTGTCATGATGTAATTATGACTGCCGGGACCAACTATTTCCGTGGCAGCCGTACCACGAAGCGCCGAGAGAGGCAGCCGTGGAACTCCCATCCAAGTTCTGACCAGAAAGAGCGTTGTTTAACTCTACCGATCGAACGTGGATGCTTGTTGTAGCTACACCACCCGGAACCCTAAATTATACATTTAAAAAGCAATATCACGATGTTTTTTGTGGTTCAAGTACTTAGTACTGAATTAATATGTTACTAAGTATTATAGGAATTGCATACAAAGATTTTCTAAAATAAATTTCACCTAATTTTGTTTTGATCCATGTAAGCCTACTTGATTTAAATGTAAAAACAATTAATTTTACTGGTATTTTTTATTCAATCATACGTTATCTTACATCGTTGAAAAGAGAATAAAAAGTTCTATTCAGTAACCTAAAAATCCAATATGGCGCCCATTTAACTTAAGGAAGTTGATAGGAGTACCTCAAAAGCAGCCATCTTGAATTTTAGTTCGACACCAATTTTAAATTGGTGTCATCGAAACCAGCGACTTTTATATAAAACTTTTTTTCGTACCTCTTATACTTACAAAGATATTTGACATACAAGAAAATGACGGTTTTTAGTTTTTTTTAAATAACTTTTGACTGGTTTAACATTCTGAACTTTTTCAAACAGATTTTACATCAGCATATGAAACTGCAAAACATTGCCCATTTAACCAAATCTCCATCTTCAATGATAAGAAAGTTACCCATGCAATCCCACTCGATCTGGGACACACTGTATACCGTAGATTACAATAGTGCAACGTCATCGACAATGTTTTCAGGAACAGCCTGTTTATTTCGGTGAACTAGAAATCAATTTCTATGAGATTTTGAATCATATTTAAAACCGGTGAATTGGTGGGGGGGGGGGGGGTGCGTCGAACCTGGAGTTAGTTAATATTTTCTTTAATATGGAGCATGTCGAGCCAGATTTAGCTGTACTTTTTACGGCGCCCGATGCAAGCTGCGAATACCTAATTAAATGACACGAAAATCAAGATTAGCATCATGCAAATTGCACATTCGTTTCCACGCCTGCCTAGCGGTGTATGACCATAAACCATAAACACTCAGCAACGCTGCTTACAAATCACCTGCACAAGCCGGGACGGAAGTGACAAAGGAAGTTGAAGGCCTCGCTTAACGTGGCTTGTAATAATACGGCGACCTCCATTGTGTTCACTTTTGGATAGCATTTTGCCTGAACTCTAACGGGGCTTTCGAATTTTGAATCGGTTATACGTGATTTACTGCTTCAATAATCGTACCGATGATAAATGGAGCCTGCTTGCTATACCAATGGACGCCAACCTGATGTACCGGTAGACAATTTGCAGAAAGACAGCCTACGGAATTTTTCAAATAACTGCAAAGGTCGATGTGTTTCCATTTAGTCTGTCAATAACTGCAGCTAAATAAGTCGACCAAACGGGATTCTTGTCTGTGCACCTTCAAAATTGGCCATTTCTGGCAAATTGCTGGTTTTGAAGACCCACGTGTGAAAAAAGTTTTTTCACCTTTCATCCTCACGTGTTCTCCAACAGTTTGCATTCCTTCGAATTCATTTATTCTGTGCTATTTTTCTATTTTCCATGAAAAAATTAAATCGCTACTGTATCATTCGTGGTAACCAGATTTCAATACGTCGTGTATGCATAAAGCATTGTATTATTAAACATAAAAACTGCAAGGTCCCCATATTTTCCAAACTGCAGCCAGAATGCAAATAAGCCTGAAAAAACTTATTAACTTTACGCTAGTATAATTAACTATCAATTCTCATTTGCAAAGACCAAAAAATAGGAACACAAAACCACTACCGTTCCATGCAACCGATTGCTTCATAATATTACACATAGATACAAGCCGGCACCAGGCGGACCAAAAGTGCAATAATGTGTTAATCCGATCTTGATAGTGAAACAATAACACTTAAGTGCTGGGAAAACGCGAAACCTTCACCCAAATAAATTAGCACCAAGCAGTTTGAATTTCGTAAAACTTATAGTTTGCCAGGAAGCCAAGGTTCCTCGGGAACTGTCAGGTGAAGAGCTGCAACCACCCGACGACTTGAAAAAAATTAATCGATTTCTCGTCTTGGCGTTGTTCTATCTAAACCTTAACGGTAATTTTCCGACATAGCTTAATAAAATCGGCTGCATAAAGTTATTATATTTTTTATGGAACTGCCAAATATAGTATGAAGTGTTCCGTACGGACAGGTTACCTCGGGACACCACTGTGGGTAATGGGTTTTTTACAGTTTAATATTTTCCACTAATAACTGTAGAAAATAGTTGGCTTGGAATTTATCGATTACTGTAACAAATGGAGGCGTTAGCGTCTACGTGCATATTGCAAAAAAAAACGTGCTAATATAAATCAAAAGTGTTGCTACAATTGCTTCAGTGCATCGGAATATTAACACATAATTTCGATTAAATTAAATTTTTGTGGTTTGTCTACTTTTGGCTTTCTTTTAATAAAAAAAAGTGATCGAAGCTGTGGCGAACTTTTTAATTTTTCTTGTAGAGTATGTTTGCATTAAATTGTTTTATGTATTAATATTACATTTAATTTTGTTTAAAAAAAGAATGTTAATTTCGTGTAGAGAGTTCTAGATTATGATATTTTTTTTAAATCTGCTGTAAAGTAGCCTAGATTTTCTAATAATGTTAAGTAAACCAAATCAATTTAGATACGTTTAAAATTGTAAACGTTAGTTGTAGCACTTCTTCCAATAGCTAGGTTGCAATAAATTGTTCTTTTTTAAATTGAATATCCGTTTAAGGAGTGACTTGAGTTTGTAGAATCTTACCTCTTGTTTTAAGCCAATATCGCAGCGAATTGTGAAGTTTACAGTTAGTGATATGAATTGAGCTTTAAATAAATTTACATTTAATTAAAAAAGTGGCTCCAGCGCAGAGGGAAAATATATATCCATCGCTCTTGTTAGCCGCTGAACGCTTCCAGTAATCTATACCACCAAATTAAACCAATGGCAATTATAACACTCTTCAAAGCAAGCCAGATAGCAAACTGTGACTACCCAAAAACGGTTCAATGCCCAACGGGCCAGCACTTCTCCGGAGGAGAGAGTGGGTTAATACTAAGCTCGCAAATCTAAATTGGAAAATTTTCCGATATGATGATTATAGTAACTTGAAATGTTAAAATGAAATGTCAAAATTTGCCTCTATCAAATGCAGACGCACTGATAAGCTACCTTGTTAAAGTAAGAACAAAACATACAAGCGACACAATTAAAAGGATATATATTATTTTTATCTTTTAATACATACAGGTATAGAATGTAAAACAGGAAGTTGCTCGTACTTACATATCTATGTATGTAATCCTGAATCTATGACATTTAAAAGTAAATATTTGGAAGCAATTCCAATAGCAAATTCACGTCGTGATCACGCTGAGCTCGCAGTAAAATGATAATTATAGATACATGTTTAACACACACACACAAATATTCAAAATTTAAGGTACACAAAGAATCATTGAAAATGAACAGGGCCATGTGTTTGTTTGTTTGTAATGGACAAGGTCTAGGCATGTAGAGTACCAGGTACCTTAGACACCGAAGGCTTTGGTCATATGGTCAAAGTCCTACTTAGAATTTTGCCGAGACTAAGGAGTTTCAACCCTAGCAAGGGATCGTTTTGCATAATCCTGTTCATTTTCAATGATCATAAGTGTACGTAGGAAATATACATCGTACTTTAATGTATCAAGTCCGGCGTAAACCAGATGATTTCAACGTAGTAATAATTTCAATAAAGTTATGTTGTGGCAAAATATTTAAGTAACGTGCAAAGTGTTAGCTCATCTGTCGCCTCCAACGTCGATCAAAGCAACTAATGTGGCCTTGATCCCTCATAAGTTCTAACTGACGACGCCGACGAATACAAGACGCAAATATAAGAAAACAAATTAAAATAGAAATAAACAGCAAAGAGCAGAAAGAAAGCCTTCTGACTGTTTATCGGCTCAACGTTCTTTCCCCTCAGTTCCAAGTAATGAGAAAGTAATGACTAGATTTTAGATGTAACAATATCTTACTGCTATAGTTTTCGAGGAGATGTTGAATTATCGACACTCATTCGTTCATATCTTCCATTAACTCCACCCAAAATGTGATCTGCTACAATTTTCAGTAGTCGTAACGAATGTTCTTTTACGAACTTTTCCGAAAGCCTTCTTAATCGTTAAATAAAAGACTAATTTGTCGAGTTTCACCACTAAAATGAAACGAAAATTCCTAGATGGACATGGAAATTTCTATGGGACTGCACCCGATCCCACAGCAACCTAAATGTCTAGCCTCCGGAAGTAAATTCGACAACAGAACGAAATCCTTCAAAAACTATCTAAAATGCCATACGAGACGAAATATTGTGCATATATATGGCTAGAAGTCAAATCGTGCAATAAGCACGAGCATACTCTCAACTGCCGTCACGCTCATGATACTCGTACTAAAGTCACTGCATTTACCATATCAAACGTCATATTTCTAACCTGCAAAATCAAGATCAACGCAAGTGAGTATGCCCATTAATAGAGCTCGAAATATCAGTTTCCTAAGGCTAACCTCAATTAGGACACACACAACTCAAGACATGCTACGGACACTCAGGCCAATTGTAGGTATGCCTACACGAAATCCAACTTCCACAAAGGCAGACAAAATTTTCTATATCCGCTTTATATTCGCTCAGCACTTGAGTTGCTCAGCCTACGGTAAGAAATAGCGCGTAAAGATAATTTTAGTGAATAAAGCACCAATATCTGTTTATATCCGAATAAACGTAATACTCTATCAAGGTAGGTAGCCTCTCACTTAGACTGTAACTGATGTACACGCACACAGTCACATTTGGCAGTATAAAATGTCTAGTGTTTGTGACTATAGCTATTTGCTCGATTTATACAATTAAAATTAAAACCAAGGACTAAAAATAACCAAAAATTATTATTTCCTCCAATACTTAGTTTTAGCTTCTTGTAACCGTTAAGAATTTAAAGTGCAACGCCTCCAATCCCTGGTTAACGACGTCCAAATGAGCTTGCATCGGAAGAAACGGCTATCAATATCCTTAATGTGCTGCTGCAGTGACCCCAGACCCACCTCGCCACAGAGTGCGAATGGTTATCAATTAATCGACGTTTAATGTTAGGTAAAGTTTATGAGCAACCATTCATTTCTGCCATAACGGAACTTAAGTGTTGCTGGAATACCGAGGTGCAAATAGCACCAGGCGTAGAGGAAGTGACAACGTGGAATTATCAAAATAAAATCGACCGGTGGAGGCCTTCGGGAAACCATCAGAGTGTAAATAAAAATGCAAATAAGCCATCCACACGAGTTCACTTCCAAGTTCATGGAAAGTACTCGCCTTGTATGAAATACGAGTAGGAACTGAATCTGTTAGATCCCAGTTTACAGTTGCGGTTGCACTTATGGCTTTATGGCTCGCTGTTATGGTTCCCAACACTTTTGATGTCCTTATTTGATTTAACAGCCATCAACATTCCAGTGTGTATTTTTAGGCACAATAAAGCGTAATTGCGTTTGTAATAGTATATAAAAATAGCAAGTTAGGAAAAGCATCTTCTTGGATTGGAAATAGATCTTCAAGTTACTATTAAATAAATAGTAGAAATTCCAAAGCGACGAATAATAATTATTATATTACGTACATACCTGCAACTAGGTCTGCTTCACCACTATTTTTGTTGCACTGATATGTCCATCCTGCAAAATAAAGAAGTATAATTTATTAAACTCTCAAACCACAAAAGGACAGGTGCAATCATAATGAGATGACTGAATCAGTTTTAGAAATCAGTTCAAGAGTATGCTGGTTCTCTAAATCACAAATACCAATTTTTGATATATAAAAAACCATTTGATGTTCAGTTTCTCTAATTTACTGCCTATTTTTCCCTGTTTTTGAATCTATGTATCACATGTTAGTTTAATAACTTAATAACAACAAATATCCTTGTACTTGTACTTGCCTAACTTAAAAGAAAGACACATGTGCTACTACTACTGCCAAGGGTCGAACTGTGTATAACTGACAACATCAAAACTATAATGGTCACTAAATCGTCGCGAAAAAACTTTTTATTGGAAGAGGAAAATAAACAAGATCTATATTTAATAATTAGTAATTGTATATATAATACTACCTAATCTGCAACTGACTACCAGAGATAAGAATAATTGGCGGAGACTTGAATGCGAAAGGATACCATATTGACAGAATGTATTGATCAGCACAAACTCTGAGTAGTAAACCAAGGTAATACGCCAACCTTAGAAAGAAATTACAGCACTTCGTATATCGACCTGACTGTGTACACTGTAAATCGTCAAAAATGATATGTAGGGAGGAAGAAAACCTAAGTGATCATAACAACCTACATATAGAAGTTGAAGATGAGCTGACAAGACTCAGACAACAATATGTTGCCAAAAAGGGCTAAATTTTTAAGAGGGAAATGATAGAACCTCTTAACATTAAGACACAGTAAACTTGCTTCTTTGTGTGTTTGTTTGTTTGCTATGGACAAGATCTAAGCATGCGGAGTACCAGGTACCTTACGACTGCTATGGTCATACAGTCAAAGCATTCGAAGAATAGCGAAATCGAAAATATGCCGAGTTGCCTTGCTAAGAGAAAAAAGGCTGGAACACGAATTAACACAGACCGCTATAAGCATCAGACTCTGAAACAAGAAATGTGACAGAGTTATAAAAAAACACTAACCCCAAAAAGGTAGACAAAACGTAGGGGTTACGGAGTACAAAATAATAACTGGAACGCTGGGTTTACGCACGCCGCTAACCATGACAGCAAGAGGCACACGAATTATGTATTTCCCAGAGACAGAAGAAATGGCCAGTAACACAAATATATACCACGTGTACAAGCGAAGAAATTAGAAAGGCGGGGTGAAGGATGAAAGAGGAAAGCGGGGAGTTGGACGGAATAACATCAGAGTTGGTCAGGGCAATAACAGAGAGAAAATGAAAACTGTGCGGTAGGATATGAACATACTGATAAAGAAAGGTAAGTTCCCAACAGAATAGAAAGCAGGCCGATTAATCCTAAGCCGAACAAACCAGAATAGAGGAAGGCGTAGAGACCTCTCTGTATTTTAAACATTATGGAGGTGATATTTATTTGGACAGCTGTTAAACAGGAGACCCCTGAAATAAATAGACACAAATCGAGGACCAACGGAAATGCAACATAGGATTATAGACGGAAGATCCACTACAATACAAAAAGTAGAGAATATAGTAAAGGAAGCGAATATACTCCCCACTGTGTTGGTAACATTAGATGTTCTAGTAAAGTTAATATGTAGCTACCTCTAAAACAGGAAGATACAGAGGAGATAATTCCAGCCTGGACATGACATGCGGAGTCTCACAGGGATCCGTCCTAAGCCCAACACTTTGCAATCCGTATTATGACGGTGTATTAAGGCAGGAACTGTCTGAGAGAACATTGCTGGTGGGATACGCCGACAACCTGACGCTGGTGGTATGCGGAACAATTGAAACAGCAACAGAAGGTAAGACAGAGTCGGCAATATTCAAAGTGGACAGCAAGACCGAAATAGTAGTGCAAGCTGGGGAAAATATACTGAGACCAGTAGCAATAAATATGGGAAACATTGAAGTTGCAAGCCAATACTGTATTATGTACTTAGACATGGTGTTCGGCAGAAATGTGAACATGGAGTACCACATGCAAGGGTAATTAAAAAGAAGGAGGGGGCCAAAACAGTTCTCGCCCGATTAATGTCAAATATAGGAGGAGCTAGACCAGGACGCAGAAACCTGATAATCTCGATTGTGAACGGCCCAGTCGACCAGGAGATTGATAATAGATATAAAACCGGTAACAACTTGACACAATTTTTAATTGGTCATGGAACACTGTGGGGATCTGGACAGCATACCATATTGAAATGCGACAGATGGAAAACTATAATAGAGACGGCGCCGGCGGTAAAAGCCATTATGAAAACAAAAGATGAAGAGAGAAAAAGAGACAACAGAAACAACATTTGAAGATGAATTGAATAAGTTTCGGCGAAGCAATTCCAAAATGAAATTTCATTGTAACATGAAAAAAGAGGGAGAGGCGTTACCTTCTTAATGGAATCCGACACATATTTAATTTTTTATTATCTACGTAGACGATTTTCTACAATGATTTAGAATAAATATGATATCTAAACAATATGAGACGGTTGAAGCACCTTATCGATACTTCGACACATTATTGGCATGGATCCGTTTTTGCCATGCCCTCTTTGAGACGTTTACTCTTGAAAACACAATCGCTGTTGAACTGTGGTTTCAATTTGGTATTGCAGTTATCATATTATATTAATATACACATGATCATGACGCATGTGCGACGACTTCGGCTATACAGAATTCGCAAAGGAGACGGGGACTAATTATTGCGAATCTAATAAGCGATTTACCAATACCGTTAGTGAAGAGAGCGGATGAAGTAAAGAGCACCGACAATGCGGCATTCCAGATTTAAAAGTGATAAAGGATAAAAATTTGCATCAGGATCGACAACTTTTTAACAAAATTGAAAAGCCAGTAATTCGAACTAGTGACGGCAAACTTGGAAATGTAGCAATGTACCACTACGCCATCTTGACGGGATGACGGGGTAGTTACGCGACCATTTAACGTCTATTAGTGGTACTCCAAATATAAATCGACAAACATATAGAAAGAAAAGCGACCGAAATTGCCTAAAGGCATTACAGGTCTTTGCAGGAATATATCATTCATCCCGATAAATTTTGTCATTCTTTAGTTTACATCCATCCGACGTAACATACTCGACTTTATTTAATTTTCCGACTTTGCTTTAAAGCCTAAGGTGTTGCGGTCTTCACAAAAGTAATATAATTATGAGACCTTTCATATAGCTTTGGGTTAGTCGTAGTTGATTGATAGGCACGACAAAAAAGATACACAAATGATCAAGGTCGAGAATAATCGACGAATTGTGCTCAAATAAAATATCTACAAGCAAACGTATAACTTACCCGGGGTCAGTCATGGCAACAATAATTCGAAAAAAATACCTTATCTCTCTTTCTGAACAATCTACGATTGAAACATTTTATTATTTAACTGTTTCGTTGAACAACTAAATTTCAATAATTTCACACATATTTATTACTAGAAGAATGAGTTACTAAATTTGATGATTTACTTAATTTGCTTAAGTTATACTACTTCTTGAGTGAGAAAGTTGTGTATTGGTTTCTGCCTTTCTATCTTCTTTGTCATCAATTTCTGGATTGGATTGTTGCGGACTTCAGTCAGTTCTCAGTCAATAATGGTTTTACTTCCAGGTAATTACTGCACAGTACTGCATCCTTGGTCTCTCTTTAGTGTTATTTCCCTCTGTTGTTCATTCTATTATAGTTCCTAAAATCCCCCCTCCTCCAACGTTTTTTTCACTTCGTTAAATCTTCGTAGCACTTTTTCATTAGTTATCATACCTGACCATTTTATCTTCAATATTTTTCTGTAATATCAGATTCCTAGTACTTATAGTTTTTGCTTTTCCATATTGTCTATAATACACGTTGAAGTTTTTTTTTTGCTTGCTGTGTCTGCTATTTCTCGTTTCTATTTTCCATCTGTTGTTAGAACGCTGCCCCAATAACAATACCTCTCCACGTTTTCCAATCTTTCAGTTTTTATACTTGAACTTCTTTACACTGAAAAAAATATCGTCCGTGATATCAATAAACGGTGTTTATTGAGGGTCATTTAATTGATATAACGTACGATTCGTTAATACAACGAAATAAAAATGCGCCCTACTTCATTAACTAATCATCGCATGCATCAAAACAACAAATATTCATTCATTGAAAATTAAGTACGACTGATCATAATTTAATGTAACTATTTATTGGTTACATTAAAATGATTTTATATTTAACGAACATTTTTATTGGTACCAACGTTATATTAATAAACGCATCCATTAATCACACCAAAAAGTCTCAGTAATCTACAACATCATTTCAAGGTAGTATGTCATCGACTAATAACCGACATTGATTGGTTTGATAACAAAATTCGTATTCTTATAATCACAAGTTATATTTTAACTAAAGGGATTTATAATATCAACGCTGAAGTTCATTAGGTGATAAAAAGCGTTATTGTCTCAATGAAAATTTTTATTGAGGCACACACTCGGTTATTAGCAAATGTACATTTTTCAGTTACGACGCGTATGCATATTGTATTTCAGAATCAGTTTGTGCTTCTGAAGCTAACGACGGCGACGTACGCTCCAAGTTTTAAGTTTGCCAAATTTTTATAAATATAAGTATTCTTACTCGATCAAGGTAAGTGTCTACACCCATTATAAAGTATACAATACATATAGTGGTTTCTGGAAGCTGCAAATAATGTTTGTAGGGCGACAGCAGGGTCAATTTTATCAACTTTTTTGCTTATGCTAATGCTAATGCAAAACGTAAGTTTACTACTTGATGTTTGTGTCTACTTGCAGAAGCGCATAATGTTTGTTCCTTCTTGTTGACAATAATGTCAAAGATAAAAATATTCGAGGCCTACTGGACGAACTTAGAGGGGAAAGACTAAATGAGGTAGGTATTTGTGTAACTTTCAAAAGGAATGTTTACTTATATGCAGTTTTGTCTTACAGATAGTCGAGGTGCTGACCCAGAAAACAGTGCGGAAAGATCCCACAACAGGAAAGAAAAAACACTACTAAATACACTATCAAAGATTCTCAAGAATATTCGTCGGTAAATGTGCTCAGGAAATTGAAGACCACATTCGTCACCTAAAGACAATCAAGAACAATATTCAACCGCTAATTTTGTGTGTGGGTGATTATAGTTACCAGAATTGTATTTCTGTAATAAACTTTTAATAGATGCTTGAATTTTTTGTTCCATAATCCCTAATATTAGTAGATCCATGGGATGATGCGAACAATATACAATAATAATAATAATAATAAAATAACAATAATGATATTAATAAAAGAAATAATTTATACTATGAATGATGGTAATGGTATTAACGAACGAATTAATAAATCATTGAAAATCAAAACATTAAATAAAGGTGGACGTACTTCAATAAAAGAATTTTATCATCCCAATCAACAGATTCATGTATTCAATAAATCAATTTATCACATAATGAATGACGTTCATCATTTCTGGTATCAAAATTAATACATTTGTTGATTAATGAAATAACTGTGTTTATTAAAACAAGAAACAATGTCAATTAACTTGGTCATTGATACAATCAGAGCCGAGCCGTGCCTGGGGTGCAAAGCGTGCACAGCACCCGGGCGGCAAACTATTTGGGGCGGCAAAATGAAAAATGAAAGAAATTTAAGATAGGTATGCTTGTGCCTTGCGGCATTAGAAAATGCAACATTTTTTATCAAGTTATAGTCTTGTGTCTGGCTTTTTTTCGTATAAAGGTAACTTGATACAGAGAAACGGTTGCATTTTTAAGGCGGCAAGCATACAATAATAATTTATTACTTATAATTTATTTTTATTATAAACACGTCGCGTCGGTGCCGTTTGCTATTGTACACGGTGATTATACCGACACACGAGTTATCGCTCTGTCGCTATGGTGCAGCGTCATGAAACACGAAACTATATAGATCAGCGAAATCAGCTAGACTAAGCGGCCCTCTTTAGACACAAAAATAATGAGTAAATTGTGTATTTGTGCTTTGTTGCAACATGCTTCATGCTCATGCATGCCGCCGGCATATACGATAACAAACTTAAAAAGGGCAATTGGGGGTTAGTTTAGTTTGCGATTGAATGCTAGTAAGATTGTACTGAACTAAGCAGAAATAAAAAGGCTAAACGTTTCAAGCAAGAGCTAAATAATATAGTGCTTTTTAAAGTTGAAAGCTTTAAAACGTAAGTATTTTTCATTACCTATTTTAAACATTTGAACTTTTCTGCTTATTTTTCTGTTTCGCTATCCTTAGAATTTATTTGTGCTTAATTCAGATGGCCGATGGCAGAAAGAGACTTTCCGGCTTTCAGTATCGAAAAAGAAAGTCCGAAAAAGACGAAATTAAAAAAGGACTGGCTGGCTCCTTAAAAAAATTTTTTGTTTCCACGGCGGCTGCAGCCGAACAACCATCAACAAGCCTGCAAGTGGAGGAACAGCTTGATTCGAACAAGGACACGCATATGGAAAATCCAGAAATAGGGCAAGAAAATAATAAATCCGAGGCGGATGCACAGGACACACCGGATTCACCACCACCAACCGAGGTTGCTGCTGAGGACGCTGGGATGGAAATATTGAAAGATCCTGCTCTTTGGCCGCAAGTTTTAACAGATAACATTAAAATGTCTATTCTTGAATTGGGGCCATTACAATTGAAAAATATTGCATTTCCATTAGACGATTCAAACAGATCTTTTTCAACTACTTATTATGACAAAAAATTAAGCAATAATGAAAAAGTTCCTAGAACATGGTTAGTTTATTCTAAGTCAAATAATTCTGTATTTTGTTTTTGTTGCAAATTATTTAAAGTTACTGATAATGTTTTTAACGATGATAAAGGTTATACTGACTGGCGACACTTATCTCAAAATTTAGACAGGCACGAAAAAAGTAAGGGGCATTTGAGAGTGTTAAGAAATGGGTCGAGCTAAAAAAATCGATTGAAAAAGGGACAACTGTTGACTCAGTCAACCAAAATTTAATTAAGTTGGAAAAAAAACGATGGACATCAATTATTGAAAGAATCATTTGTGTCATACAGTATTTAGCTGGACAAAATGCAGCTTTTAGAGGAAGTAATCAAAAACTTTTCGAAAAAGGCAATGGTAATTTTTTTAAGCTAATTGAATCAATTGCAAAATTCGATAATATAATGGCGGAACATATTGGCAGAATTCAAAAAGATACCAATAATATGCCACATTATTTAGGTGATAAAATCCAAAATGAATTAATTTGTCTAATAGGTGAAAAAGTCAAGCAAAATATAATCGAAACTTTAAAATTGTGTAAATATTATTCAATTATATTAGATTGTACACCTGATGTGAGTCACGAAGAACAAATAACTGTAGTTGTCAGGTTCGTTTTCATTAATGATATTTCAAAGGGTATAGAAATTAGAGAGCATTTTTTAGGGTTCTGCCCAGTTACAGATACAACTGGTGAAGGACTAACGGCCTTTTTATTGAATTATTTAAAAGAATTAAATATTGATATTAAGGATACGCGAGGGCAGGGATATGACAACGGTGCCAACATGAAAGGCAAACATAATGGGCTGCAAAAAAGAATCCTTGATATAAATCCTAGAGCCTTTTTTGTCCCTTGTGCAGCTCATAGTCTTAATTTAGTTGTCAATGATGCTGCGAAAAGTTCGCTTGAAGTAACAAATTTCTTTGCTATTATTCAAGAAATATATGTTTTTTTTCAGCCTCCACCTACCGTTGGCATATTCTCATGAAAGAACTTCCTACCATAACTGTAAAACCTTTATCTGATACACGGTGGGAGAGTAGAATCGATGCCATTAAAACCCTTAGATTTAATTTAGAAAAAATTTATGATGCTCTCTTTTCCCTTTATAATGCTACATCAAGAGACAATGACACAAAAAACCTTGCAAAGTCACTAATTAATAAAATAAAATCATATAAATTTGTGTGTTCTCTAGTAATTTGGTACAATATTTTATCAAAAATAAACACTGTAAGCAAAATCATGCAAAAATCTAATATTATTTTACCAGAAACTGTAAAAATGTTGACAGAAATTCAAATTTTTTTCATTGAAATACGATCTGAAGGTAGTTTTACAGCTATGCTTAATGAGTCAAAAAAAATTGCTGAAGATATAGACTGCGAAAGTGTTTTTCCAGCTGTAGGCTTGGTTAGACCGAGAAAAGCAAAGGTTTTTTTTGATTATGAACATAGAGATGAATCAATCGAATCACCAGAGTTCAATTTCAAAGTCAATTTTTATTTTTATATTCCTGATATAGTAATATCAAAATTAAATGACAGATTTGAACAGTTAAACGAGTGCAACTCCTATTTTGGCTTTTTAAATAATTTAGGCTCTTTATCTATAGATAAAGAAGAATTAATGAAATGTTGTATGGATTTACAAATTAAATTAACCGATTCATCTACAAAACAAATGGATGTTAATGCAATTGATTTGTGCAATGAAATTGAAATATTGTCCATTTATAATAAAAGCAATACGACTTCGGCCAAGGAAACTTTAGAATACCTTGTGGCTAATGATTTAATTAGCACTTTCCCGAATTTATCTGTAGCCCTACGAATTTTTTTAACGATGCCTGTCACTGTGGCTCATGGTGAGAGATCGTTTTCAAAATTAAAAATAATTAAAAACTATTTGAGATCTACTATGAGCCAGAACAGACTTACAAATTTGGCTGTAATAAGCATCGAGGAAGAGATCTGCCAGGCGTTAGATATGACGGATTTAATACGAGAATTTGCAATTAAAAAAGCAAGAAAAGTCGCTTTTGATATTTAAATTTAGAATTTATGTAGTTTTTAGTTCATGTTTATAACTTCTAAGTTACTAATAATAAATAATTTAAGCAATACTTTGTTTTATAACTATTAAAGCATTATGTTAGTTGTTTTAAATATTTAATTTTTTAATTTATACAAATAATAAAGTTTATAATAACCTTTATATTTTTTTATTTTTTAAAACAAGTTACAGTTATCAAGGCAACGCAGAATTTTAAAATTAACACTATTTACGTCTAAGGAGCTATACGCTATAGGGGCGGCAAACTATATCTTGCACCCGGACGGCAGATACCCTTGGCTCGGCCCTGGATACAATGAATAACAACATTAAATAATACCTGTGTATTAATAATTTTATAAAATGTGTTTCATCTAAGCAATAAAACCTTTCGTTGGACCAAAATTAATAAACTAATCATTAATACAATAACTGTTTTCATTGAATACATGTTCATTTTTGGTTCAGTGTAGTTTCTGTTAGAAGAACAAAGGCTTCTGCATATTCACTTTCTATTGTTATCGCTATATTTGGTCTTATATCTTCACAAAATTGTAAATATTTTTAAAATATCGATAATGAATTCCCGCTATATATTTGGAAAGTGAGGTAACATATTATGTAAACTAAAACCGAGAATATATAAAAATAATAATATAAAATTGTCAGCATTTTTTCATTCAAACAATCGAAACAAACTTTCTGTATTGTTAAGACGGCTAACAATATGCCTTTGATGAAAATAAGCGTCCCAATTTCGCCGGTTCCGGAAGTCTAGTCTCAGAAGTTCAAATGCTTACTGTACACAACGAAATGCGGCGTCAAGTGAACTACAGTGTAATGACGTACATCCTAGTTATTTATTAGTCATAACGAAATATAATTCCAAACTGTTACGTACCGTTACGCCTAAAGTGCAGTCAATTACAGCTTTGAAAAGGATGGTTTTAACAAGAAAAGGAAATTTTAATGCAAAAAACTTCCATCTGGTACTAACAATAACGTTCTGTAAGTTCTGCAAATCAAATTAAAAAAAGTTTCGATAGAAAAATCTATTAAGATAGATATGAATCTTCATCTTGTTACAGTTGCTTCCTGGCAAAGCAATTTTTAATGCAAAAGCTAACAAAGCCACGCTAAATTAGACCTGTCTGAAAATGTCGTTGCAGGAAGCGAATCCAAAGGTAATGGCGGAAGATAACAATGATTTAATTTGTATCAGAATGGCGCAGCGGGGCTCTTATGAGCACTCGGCGATGAGATCCATCCAACCAAAATGAACTTGAGCAGATCCACGGTACGTTTCCGGTTTAATGCAACATGTACAGTTACGTGGTACGCTTAGGCAGCGGGATTTAAATATTCAACACCCAATGCACCTTTCGTGGAAGAGAACAAAACCGGTAAGGTTCTAGGCTGTGTTCTTCAATTACAAAAATCGCGGCAATTCGAAAGCATTATGTAAGTGCCACGCGGCTCCGATGAATATGCATTTAAATGCACGCATCTACATGCATATGGATCCATCGCGCCTTTCTAATGTTTATTCAGGGGATAAAGATGCACGCGTTTCAGCTATCGACGTAGAATACACCGCGCCTTTAGTAACCGCTCGCTTAAAAGACTGGCCATTGTTCGGGTTAATTGGATATTTTAAGCGGAAATAATAAGCCCTGGTAATACGGAGGCGGCTGAAATTCATTTCGAACCACTACTCAACAAAAATTATACATTCTTCGACGAACAGTTAAAAATGCATAATAATTAATTATAGTGCCGTGGCGAGCAATTACCTGCTCTTCTTCTGGACTAAGAAACTAAAGGATCTAATTTCAAAAGGAATTAATTTTCAGGCACAATAGAAACATACCTCGGACTATATGAAGAATGCAACTACACGTGGATAGAGCTCGAACCGATTAAAATCTGTTTCGGAGATTAAGAACTGTAATTTGCTGTACGAGGGTGTATTGAAAGGAAGTTTTGGATAGAAGACATGAAGCAAAGAAACGTTTACGGTTGACTAGAAAAGGCCACAATTGGGTGATAAAGAAACAATAAAAGAGTTCTTCTTTCTCTTCTTCTCCTTCGTTGTTTGATTCCGAACTTCGTGACCTGGTTCGCCATGCTTCACTGTCTTCTGCATTTTGCATGATATACATTGTTGACATATGTACAGGGTCTTCATTCTTACCGTCTGCTATGCCTTGAATGACTAATTTTTCGAATGCGTCTCGCCTGTTTATATAGCAAAACAACCTTAAACTCTGTCCTTGGATGCATGGTAAGAGACGTCCGTTCATAGCTATATTGAGTTCTCTTAGGATTGAGGAGTTTCTTTTATGGAATTCGAAGCATCCTTCTGTAGCAGGATATTTTAAAAGCATCAATTCGTCTTCGACATGCAGCTTTTATTGTCCTTAAGTAGCAATGGGGAATATTCGGGTCTACACTAGTCTTTTCTTTATCTGCTTCTTAATGTGATGGTCATTCCAAATGTTGATTAATTCAGTCAGCGCTTTCTTAGCCATACCAATTCTTCTATTCATTTCGCCTCCTGGGCAGCCTTTATTAGAAATACTGGCTCTTAAATAGATTATTTCGATTTTTTGTCTGATGTCTTGAATCAGTGCCCTGCCACCAGGCTAAATTTCTCATTTCGTCTGAAGAACTTCGCCATTTCCTCTAGCTAATAATGTAATCTCATCAGCGTATCGAGATTTGATATTTTTCTGCCTCTTATCGATACTCCCCACCCTACTCTTCTGTCGCTTTTCTTCAAAGAGTTCTAGTAGAAACAAAATCCTAACAGTAAATATAGGTACAAACATTTCTATTTCCATGACTGATAAAGCTAGTATGCGAATGACTACAAAATCGAAGAGTAAAGTTATAATAGATAAAGCTATCTTCAGATCCAGCATCAGCAAGTTTATTTAATCTGTTATTACAAGATTCAGTATTTAGCATAAGCTGACGACGTCTAACTAATGGCAATAACTAAACAAAACCTAAAACGAGGCAGTAAGAAGGCTAGAAAACAGTTGTATAAAAAAGTATGTGCAGCAATGGGAGAAAGAAGTGCAATAAATCATGGTAACCTAGTGACGAGTAGTTCTTCTTCTTCTTCTTTAGCAGCCTTTTCCGTTCACTCCTGGCATAAGCTTCCCTTGTCTTTGGCATTCTGATCTATTTCTTGCCACTTGCTGCCACACTGTACGCAATTTCTCTTTCACATCGTCTATTCGTCTTCTCTGTGGACGACCAACACCTCTTTTGTAGTTTAGTCTATTTATTATCGTCTTGCTTGGCGACATGACCCACCCAACTCTATTTCAAAATGGCTATTCTTTCATGACATCTTCTACTTTTGGTCTTACTTCGTATCTCTTCATTTCTGATGTGGTCTCTGAGATTTATGCCTAACATGATTCTTTCTATCGCTCTCTGTGTTGTTCTGAGTCTATTTGCTGATTTAACTGTCTGTGCGATTGTCTCCATTTCGTAGGTTAAGACAGGAAATATACAAGTGTGAAAACTTTCGATTTCAGGTTTATTGGGATGTCACTGTTTTTGAGGACTGAACTTCCGGACGAGTAGTTCAACAGATGCCAAAAAAAAAAATTGAAAGAATTCGAAGTACGTTGATATCATACAGTTGAATAAAATGACGTGTTGAGAGATACACGAAACGTTAAACACAGGTAGTAAGGGCGTGGGTATGTTCTTGTGAATCGTTAAATCTCAGAATATACAAGAATACAAAAGTGTAAATATACCAAAACGGTAATGTTATCTTGAAAGAAGTTCGATACTAAATAACCGTAAACAGTAAAGCACCAAAATGGGAAATTTTAAGAAAAATCTATAGAGAGAAAGCAGTGTATGATTTGTAAGATTTAAGTAGAGATATCTTCTTCTTCACATTCTTTCTCATTTCCCATGTATGCCTTAGGACTTGAGGTCTGCCTCCTGTTCTTCCTCCTTATGCTCTCATTTCATACTAGATGTATTTGGAGTACCTTTCGCGTTGATGTGAATAAGGTGTCCATACCGTTTTAGTTTTTTTGTTTTCAATTTCAGTTATCACTGTTTGTTAGTCTAGTTCGTTTCTTATGCTCCTGTTTCTGATTTTATATCTTCTTATTTTTCCCAGTATTTAATTTCTGATTCTGTTACCTTTAATCAATGTTTGTCAAGCATCGTCCACGTCTCTCATCCATATAGTAGTTTGGGATATGGTTTTATAAAGGTGCATCTTTGCTTTGGTATTGAATTCTTTGTTTCATATAATAGTTTTATTTATTTGGTAGTATAGTCTGTTTTATATATTTATTCTACAAAATCTATGAAAGGTAGAACCATCAGCAGAAACAAGGAGAAGACCTAAGAGCAAGTGGATAAATAAAGCTGAGAAGAACCTAGACCTAGAAGCACGAAACATCAAAAATTGGAAATGCAGCAAGAAGAAAACGACGGAGAGATTTGTTCACCACTATGTGAGCTATACATTACCATGAGAACTAGCTTTCGCATCTGTTTACACAAGGGTTTTATGAGAACTATCTTTATCAATATTAAAACCAAATTTCTGATTGGGCCTTGTCGTCTTTGTAAACCCTTACACATCACCCATTTTTGGTGCATTAAACAAATACATTTACATAAACTTGGTCTTTTCGCAGTTTGTAAGACATCGCAGCGCGCATCATCAGAGCTGACGTTGCTCCCAAATGAGTAAAATTGCCAGAAAAGATGATGGCTCCCACCTTTTAACATAAATCTGTGATTATGACTGATTATTTAGATTTTATAACATGAAAAAAAACTGTTGGTAAGTTGCTAAACCAGCTGATGCAAACAAACATTGAAAGGTATCCATGTTTTTGCAGAACAATGTACTGGCTCATAACTCCAATTACATTTCGAAAAGGTCTTCCTTACTCAGTAGATCTTTAGGTTTTACAAGCATTGCAAAAGAATATAGACATCGTTCAAGTTCGAGTCTATTATTTTCTATTTTAAATAAGAAAGTCGCATCGTCATTTTTGACTAGGAATTTATCAATACGCCCCTAAATTTACAAAATGGTTTCTTTATCCGCCGCAATTCATAACTAATTTTCCGCCACATAACATAGGCGTTCATGAATCACCGATAAATTGCAGTTACATTAGATTTCGTTTTATTTATTTAACTGAAATTAGCTGCAAGAAAGAGTTTAATGTAAAAGGAATTCAAAGTACCTTAGCACTGTGGTACCAAGGCACTTTGTGAATATTTTGTTATACTTTACTCCCTTAAATTACGGTAAGCATGAATCCTTGTGTTCCCCGACTTTCAAGCGTCTGATTTTAAGTTATATTTCACATTAACTTAACGCGAACAGCATTAAACGATAAAGTCGAGCGATATAATTTTCTCTGTTTAAATTCACCATCTTCTACACAACGATTCGAGACTTGATTTTAAGCATACCAGTTCGTTTTCCTTACACAAAACTAAAAAAACTGCTTATTGGCATTCTTTCCGGGACCTCCGCAGAACGTTCGTCAACCCTCTTGAATGACACTCCATTCGTTGATAGTTGTTTGGACCTCTAGTTCAGCATTCAAAAGCTTGCACGCAACCTGGACTACCCGGCTTCATTCTTCGTCAAAAAATCACCCTGTATAGAAAATTTTTCCAAACCTCACAAACCGTGTGGATAAACGGTGTAGTATTTTACTTTTATTGTCAATTTTACTATACCTATACTCTACTACGAATACAGAGATGTACTGAAGGCGTAGAATGCTTCGCATACCTTGAACCGCACATCCAACAAATGTGTCCATACTCCGTGAGCTTAATATCCAACAAAGGTTCTCCGCAACCATTCAGAGTCGGATACTTAGATTTTTTGGACATGTTATGGATCCAGAGGAAGCTCACCAAGTCGATGGATCGACCAAATAGTCCAAATTAACAACAAACCATTCTACAAACTAGTCAATGAGACCAACGATAGAGAAATATGGAAAAGAACAATTGACGACGCCCACGCAATACTAACCACAACATTTCCATTGTGGAAAAGGACTAAAGAGAGAGAAAGAGAGACTCTACTAAGAACAGCGAAATTTTGATAAGCAATAACTGTAAGTTTAACCTGTACATTTCATAAATTCCTTAAACACCAAAAATGTGTGCTGTTGCTTCAGCGTAGCACAGAGTCAAAAGCTGACAACATCTTCACACCCAAGGAAATAGAACAACTAGAGGAATAATTGGGATTAAACCGTAGTAATATAAACAGTTTTTCTCTCGACCAAACAGATTTGCTGACCAAGATTTGAGCTATCTGTTATCTTGACAACTAATATCTTTCTTATCTGTTTAATAAATATACAAGGATTTATTGAGAACAACGTTCTCGATATTAAAATCAAATTTCGGCTTAGACCACGTCGTCTTTGTGAACCCTAACAAGCCGTCCCTGTTTTGGTTCATGTTATTAGGATACTTAGACAAGCTTCGTCTTCTTGATGTGGATAAACACATACAAACTAGCTTTTCATAAAATATTGCAGATTCCACAATCAGAGCTAAGGTTGTTCTTTAGGGGACATCTATGCATCCTTTTCTATCAGAAGTGGATTTCTGCACTTAGAAAGAGTAAAATGGCCAGAAAAAGCTCCCATCTTCTAGTACAAAAGATCTGTAATTAGGACCGACCCTGTACGACATGGTATAACGATTATTTGGAAACATTATATGCACTCATGAGGCAAAAAATTGTTGAAAAGTATTCATGTTTCTGCAGAACAATGCACTGCCTCACAACTCCAGTGTTTTTATCAAAAGAAAAATCACTAATTGGGCTATAAACTACTGAACGATCCCCCTTGCTCAGTAGATCCTGTACCCTGTGACTGTGTTCCCTAAATTAACAAATAAGACAATAAATCTTACCTACCGAAAGGTTTTCTAACCAAATTTCAGGATTTCTTTAGAAACTTTACCCGCATTGTAAAAAAGTGCATAGATTTGAACTGAGTCTACATTAAATAAGAAAGTTACGTTGTTTCCCTTTCATTTTCGGTCAGGAATTTATCAGTACGCCCTTGTAAATTTACAGAATGATTTCTTTATTCGCAGCAATTAATAACTAATTTTCCGCAACACAGCATGGGCGTCCATGAGTCACCGATAAAGTGCACTAACATTAGTTTTATTTATTTAACTGAATTTAGCGGCGAGAAAGAGTTCAATGTCGCTTCTAGCGGAGGTTGTGGAATAATTCAAATCTTTTAGAGCTTGCGTGATCCGTAAGGCCTCAATCGGACGTTCAATAATAGCAATAAACGGGTGTCTACCTTTGCAAATCCGGAAATTATTCAATTCGCTTGCGGGGGCATTTAAATCAGGTAATGATAGTTAATAACGATATCCTGTAGAAACGGGTACGTTTCGGAAGTGACGCTAATATTTTTAGGCAGCTTTCGACACTGGCGGGAAAGGCTGAGCCAATTTGATAGTGAACGCATCGCCAGAACGACAATTGGGGCAGCAGCTCCGTGTGTCTGGGATTATTGTAAGTCCTTCAAAAACAATGAGTAATTAAAATACAATCCTAAACAAATTACGGCATATTTCGGCCTGAGAAAAGCGATACCTTGAGCGTTATGAAACCCAAAAGTTGCTGCTTACATTATATTTTGTCATGGGCGCTGGATTTGCAAATTTCCCAATTTACGAAACCGTTTGTAACTGCTGCGTACAATTGCGATGCATTGTTACATGTGGGTGCCTGCGACTAGTGTCGAAAGGCGGATTATTATGTAAATATATGGGTTAATCCCAGGCCAGTGCTGATCCGAGCTGAAAAAGCGTGGAGGCCAGCACCATTACATCGATACAAATTGATTCCACTACACTGACCTAAGTGGATTAAGCTGATGAGAAGGAATTTCGAAATGGACTAATGAACTCAGACACGCAGAAAACGTCCCGTTAGTGCTGAACCGATTTTAATTTTTATTAATCAGATTGTAGCGTATCTTGCTTATTCTGTCGTGCAACGTATCACAGCACTAATAAGCTAGTTGAACGGGCATTAACTTATTGCCTTTGGAAAGATCAAATAAATATAGTTAAGAAGAACAGTAGTAGTACATTCAACCTTATTTCAGTACTATAAACAATAATGGAGCATCAGAATAGTGGTCCTTATGGCAATGGCTCTGACTACATATTCGAAAAGTCGGCAGCGAATACTATTTATTTCCAAAACTGAAAAACTGTTATAAAGTTATTCAGCTTTAAAGAAGTAATTGACGCTACAAATAAAAGGTTTAATTGGCAAGAACGTTTTATTTGAATGCAATTGCAAAGCTGGAATGCCGATGAGACAAGTGTATTGATGGAGATAAAGTTGCGGAGTAAAAATACTGCTTCATTGGCACGAACATTCCTTCTAGGTCAGGGGCGGAACATGAGATTTGTCCCTCGTATTATAAACTTTGCCCAAGCTAAACCACAATGTTACATACTTTATATTAATAGCAATGAAACAATAATTGTCAGTGAAAAAAGACAAAATAACCTCGAAATAAAGTGGTTTTCTTTGAAAAACATTAAGCTGCTTGATCAACAAACTTTCAAGAATATAATATTTGTATTAAACATACAAATAATAAACTAAGGCAACAGCTATAAAATACATTTCTATAAATTATGAAAAATATCGATAAAAGCTGCAATAAGCAATATTAATTTAAAAGGATCGTATTCGCAGCTAATACCGTAGCAACAGTATTCTCTTTATTTAACACAATAAATGTATCAATTATTATCAGTCTTGTTAATATCCCGCAACAGGGGCATCGATCGCTCCTCTTTGTGGAGGTTTGGGCACCAAGATCCCGCGGTTGCAAAGCCGGATTAGGGAATTGTAGTGTCCGAAGTAGTTAGTACGGTTTGGACCAGAACAAGAATCGAATCTAGGCTTCATATAGCGTATAATTATCTTGTCATTTAAATTGTACTTTTGAAAAACATATATTGAAATATGGGTGTTGATAAAATCTGCATCGTTCCTGTTAGGAAGAATGTTAAAGTATAGTAAAGGTTGAAAAGAGCTTGAGATTACAAGGATCAGATATGCCTGCTGCTCCAACACTTTTTAGCTACATATAACAATCTCAAAACGTGGAAAAGAAGAGTTAAAGTTAAGAACATGGGTATGCCTATTCGAGAAGACCCCCTTATTTACCATTCTCATATAGGAGATGAAGATGATTCTAAATACATGCTAAGACATTTTAAAGCAAAATATTTGGGATTGGTCATACCTATTCAAGAAGACCAAACGCATACCTTGCTCTTTGCCGACGATCACATTGTCATGTGGAAGATCAAGATGACTCCAATTATATACTGAGAAAATTTAAAAATAATATCTTGGATTTAAGGACATGAACCTTCCTATCCGAGAAGACCAATTGCATACTATACTCTCTGCTGATAATCGCATATTCATATCGGAGTTGAATATATTCCAATTATATGCTGAGAAAATTTAAAGAAGAATATCTGGAATTTAAGAACATGGACATACCTATTAGAGAAGACTAATTGTATATTTTACTCTTGGCTGACGATCAGTTTCTTATATCGGAGATGAAGATGACACAAATTATGTACTGAGAAAATGTAAGAAAAAATATCTTGGACTTAAGAATATGATTCATGACTGATCACATTCTAATATCGGCGATTAAGACCACTCGAATTATAAAAAGAGAAGATATAACAAAGAATAACTGGGCATACCTATTCGAGATGGTCAATTGTATACCTTATTCTTTACCGATGATCACGTTTTCATATCGAAGATGAAGGTGACTCAAGTTGCATGCTGAGAATAATTAAGGAAGAATATTTGGGATTTAAGAACATCTATTCGAGAAGACTGGTCAAATTCTAATATTGAGGATGAAGACGACTCGAATTAAATACTGACAAAATATAACGAAGAATATCTGGGGTTAAAGAACATGAGCATGCATATTCGAGAAGATTAGTTGTATACTCTTTGACAATGATTACACTCTCATATCGGAAATGAAGATAACTGCAATTATATGCGGCGAAATTTAAAAAAAGAATATTTGAGCATATCTATTCGGAAAAAGCAATTGTATACATTACTCTTTGCCACTGATCGCATTCTCAAATTGGGGATGAACATGGCTCCAATTATTTGCTAAGAAAATTTAAGGAAGAATATTTGAGATTTAAGAACATGGGCATACCTATCCAAGAAGATCAATTTATTGTATATCAATTGTATGATAGTTTAAAAAAGAATATCTGGGACTTAAGAACATGGGTATATCTATTCGATAAGATCAATTAATCACCTTTTAAGGCAAGTCGAACCCGATCTAGTCTTCCGAGCTCGGTGGCGTGCTTCCTTGCTCATTTCTGATGATCACATTTACATATCGAAGGTGAAAATGACTCCAATTATATGCTGAGAAACATTAAGGAAAAATATTTTGGATTAAAAACAGTGGCATACCTAGAACCCAATTGTATACCTTACTCTTTGTCGATGATCAAATTCTCATATCGGAAATGAAGATGACTCCCATTATATGCTATGAACATTTATAGAAGAACATCTGGAAAGGAGTTTAGAAATAACTTCGAAATGGCGGAACGCCTGATCACAGACGATGATAGAAAGGATCTCGTTTTAAAAAGTGAAAGACTTTCAATTCTTGAGAAGTGCATTTTCAACCATAGTTACCTATGACTAATGATATGGAACGCGTATAATTTAACACCTAAATCTTCTTTTCTATTCTCCTTCAGAGTGTACGCATAAATGCCTTTTCCTTTCCATGTTCTTCCATCTGCCTTTTAGGTCTTCCTATGCTTCTTCTTCCTTTTGGTTTTAGTATATAGTTCAATATCTGTTTATGATGTGTATATTCTTCCATTTTTTCTCTATGTGTTCCCTTTAGCGTCTACTGTAATTTGTAGTTGTTATCATTTATGTTTTCAATTTCCAATTCTTCTAGTATCCCCAAATCCAATACCTAAAATTACAATAAAACAGAAAAAACTAAGAAGGTTGTATATAAAACAATCATTGGGGGCGTTACCACATATGGGTCATACAAAAGTGTGGAAGTTGGCTCAGCAGAATCCGAACAATGCAACCGAAATGGATTATCGACATTATAAGTGGTAAAGTGGAGGAAGGCGAAAATGGATTTTAACTACCTTCGAAAAGTGGAAGGCTGGAGGAGAGGAAGAAGAAGATTGGAGGAATAGATAAAGGTGACGACAAAATGACAAATGAATACTGCGGTGGTTGATCAAGACGAAGTCATAATCACAATCATCAGAAAATCAAATATATTTGACATTAGGTATGAAGCCTACAAATATAAAAGGAAAATCGATGACAAAATTATTGTAAAACACGAACAGTCAAACAAACTTGTATTTTCATAGTGTAAAACTTAGTTTGAGTTTAGAGCGCCACCTACTGCTTTCTTATTTGAAATTTAGTATAGTGTTAGTGATTGAATCGCGTGTTCCAAAAAAAGAAACTCATTTGCAGGATTCCATGATCAAATGGAAGTTTGCTGTAGCTTTATACATACCCATTAAAGCAAATGAACTACCATAAGTCAGAGAGAACTAAATTACATCTTGACCTTGAAATATTTTCCAAAACTATACAAAGCACTTAACAAAAACCATTTTTATTGACCGTTATGATTATTACACTCGTTGTTGTGTATATGCCATTTTATTTTCCTTTTTGCTTGATACAATTAAACTTGATACAGTGTGAAATTTTACCTGTCGCAATGACAGATCTTTTCATAAACAAAATGCAATCTGACATTCACCTAGAGACTTAAGTGAAGATATGATTAGATTTTTTATCTCTCTTTTCAAGTCCTACTACACACGATACAATAGAGCAATATTTGTTAAAAGCTTATTGAATAATAAATTATTTAAGATATCCATAACAGAGTAACCTTTTCTATTACATCGATTATCTTCTTCGTCTTCTTTTATGTAGGGAAAATCTCACGTGTTACGGTATTTGTATAGAGCTAGATGTCCAGCTCTCTATCCATCTTTTCTGTGGTCTGTCGGGGTTTCTCTTTCCTTCCAGTTTAAAATCTCTTGCTATTCTGATTAGTATATTTTCTTCTGCTCGGTCGACGTGGTTGTTCCATTCTTTCTTTCTCCCTTTTACGTATTTTATTGTGTCGCCTATTTCACATTGCTGTCTTACGTCTCTGTTTCTTATTCGATTACATCTTGTTTCACCTATTATCGTTCTCAATGTATTCATCTCTGTTGTTGGGAGAAGTTGTTTTGTTTTACTCGTTTCAGCATGCGTTTCTGCTCCATATGTCAAAACAGGTCTCACCAGGGTCATATAGATTTTAACTTTCCTTTCGGTCGATAAATATTTATTATTCCAGGTTACGTCCCGAAGACAACCAGATATGCGGGCTCCCTTCATAGTTTGCTTTCGTACTTTTTTATAGGTATGTCGATCGCTGGAGATGTCTATTAGATCTATTAAGTATTGAAAACTCATGATTTGTTCTATTACCTTTCCTTTGATATCCAACTTAGACCTAATTGTTTCTTTGGATATCACCATTGATTTGCAGGTTGTCCTCCGAGTCAGCAATTAACACCGCGTCATCTGCGTAGCACAATATTGTCACTTGGTTGTTGTTGCCCATCCTGTACCCCTCTTTTGCTTTAACATTTTTTATTTTCTGGTCCATTACTACATTGAACATAGCTGTGCTCAAAGAGTCTCCTTGTCTTATTCCGCCTGTACACCTTATTTCGTCAGTGAGCTGGTTTCCTACTTGTATCTTTGTCGGTACGTCTGTATATGTCTTTTATGGTTTTTATTAGATGTGTGGGTACCTTTAACCCTTTAGTATATTTGTTGCGTCGGTTAGTCGTACTCGATCAAATGCTTTCTTCAGGTCTACAAAATATGTTTTGTAGACATCGATTATAATTATCAATTTACTTTTCTTCTATATTTATTCGTTTGTTTAAATAAATAGTACAATAATACGCAGTATTTACAAGGCTCTACAAGAATACTTACCTGCTGATATCAGTTATGAGGTGGTGTTAATAAAATTACACTACAAATCTAGTTCCCTAGATGATTATACTCTCAGGTAAGAACAGCTAGAAATCGGTATGTGTAATGTCGATTATAATTATCATTTTACTATTTTTGTACATTCATTCCATACTTTTCCCATTAATACTGCTCCAGAACTCGACCTCAAACTAGTTGTTCGTGATTGTTAAAATTTAGTCAGGTTCGAGTAAAACTATATTCTAAAATCTCTATTGGGAAACAGTGCCTTTTAAATGCATGAAACTACCGCAGTACTGACTAGTTCAGTATTTACATGGCTCTACAAGAATACCTATCTGCTGATGTCAGCTAATGAGATGATGTTAAATCAAATTACATTACAAATCTAGTTTCCTACTTGATTGCATTCTCATGTAAGAACATTTACTCAGCTACGTACTTTTACACTGGACAAGCAATAGAAATTAGACAACACAGATTTGCGTAAGAGCAAGCTTTCGATTGTTCAGGTTTCTGCAATAGAATTTGTGAGCCAGTGACGTAGCTACTGTGATTGTGAATACCTTTCCATTGAATTTCCATTATTGTGAAAATTGTGCATCAAAGATAACTTTTAATTTTAAAATGCTTAACTACCATTCTTCGTCGTCACCCTTGTTGTTATCATCCCCCAGTGCAGGGACATCGGCCTATACTCTATGAGGAAGTTTAAGCATTAAGACCCCGCGGTTGCCAAATCCAGATTGGAGAATCGCAGTGAAGTCAACCCAAGATTTTTGTGGCCGTTGGAGTTACTCAGGTTTGAACCCAGATTTTCTGGCTGAGAACGCGAGGCTCCAACACATATTCACTTCCACAAACCATTATAACAGGCATATAATGCATGCATATTCTTGCGAACTTGGCAATTCTTAAACTTAAAGTGTGTTATTTAATTTAGCTTAAAGTAAATTTTAATTTGGCAAGTTTGCGTTAAAGACCTCTTTCAAATAATCAAAAAAAAACTTTATGTATGTTAGCAATCGAATTTGTTTCGAGCACGACAGCAGGCAGTGCATAATTATAAAAATAATAACCTCAACTTCCCTCCATTGAGAAATAATTTCAGATGGAGCTAGGTCAAAAGAATATCAGTGGAATAATCTTGCACTAATACTAATCAATTTTATAATTTAACCTCCAATACCGACTGGAGCCGAAATATCGATCCACCAAATAATAACAACAGCTTTTTCATTAGCCAACCAAATAGTGTCCATTGAAATTGCTTCACGTAAAGTGAGCCTTGACCTTTCAAGCGTACATTTAATAAAACCCCGGTAAAATATTCCGAACACGTTTATTGTAATGCTGAAGCCATAGCGAAAACAAAAAGCTTTCCAGACCACTAACACTGATTTTATCGTACAACTCCCCCAACCTCGAAGTTATTTATGTATTTCTCGAAAAGCTAAGTGGCCATTGTTGGGACAGGTGCGCGAGAGGAGTTGATAAAGCAATTATCAAAAATCTTTACCTTTAACTTCCGCTCGGCCAAATGCTCTGCTTGCTGCCAGAGGAAGTTGGCAGCGAACGCCGGCTGACAGACACTACTTGTTAATAAAAAAAATGTATAATTAACTACAACACGTAGGTGTGTTATATTCTTTGTATCTGTGCTGCAGTTGAACAATATATTAACGCAAACAAGGTCATGTATCTAATTGCGTTGTCTGCAGCAGATTTATTCTGCGGATTTATGGTGTAATCTAGGTGCGCGTTTTTGAAAAATATATCTTGCTGATTTGACAAATATTTACTGTATTGTAGAATATATGTTAAGTAAATGAAGGCTTAGACGGAAATGTGAAATTTGAAAAGTACTTTTATAAATAAGCCACACTTATTTCGCTAATTAGAATTGTCATTGGAGAACTTATATGGAGACCTGGAAGAGTTAGCATAATCGTATTAAATCCGTTTGGTAGGTGGCAGAGGTTGCCATAGTTTGGTGAAATTACTTGTAAACCCAAAATTGTAAATATTTTAGTAATAGATACAGTTATATACAATTATACTCCAATTGTATGTACTCGTACAAAATTTGAGAGATTGTAGGTCTAAAATATCATCGGATGACTCTAGAAGACTCAGTCACTACTAAAGTTTAATACACGATACTCTTATCATATTTCCATACGAACGAATTTAGATCCGGAGACTGCGCTGGCCAACTAATAGGAAGACAAACAAATGTAAGACTTACATTGAATCAAAAATATCAAATTCTCCTTCTATCACCTCAAAACACTATCCATTTGCATCCTGTATATGAATGTAACGATAGTTTCTACAGTTATTCGCCTTGTTCGAAACACAGTGCTCTAGGCTGGATGTAGATCAACAGCTGAAAACTTTATCAGCCCTAAGAAATTACGTCTGGTTCTGTGCTCAGAATGAATCCGTAAATAAGTCAAAATATGAATTTCTGGCGAGTACACTCGCCAGCAAACAACACGAAGCAGTCCACGTAGAAGAACACCAGAAAAATCGACAAACGTAGTAAAAAACATAGTAAAGCTCTAGATTAGATATTTTGTAAGTACCTTAACACTATGGCACAAAATTAACTCACCCCTTAGTTGGTGTTTGGGCTTATTTGTAAAATTTGTACACTTTAGATGTCGAGTTTAGGATGTGGGCGATGCCTCTCAAGGCAGTAATCACATACGTATAGACAACTGAAAAGGCAACTTGCCTCTAGCACATTTGCTTACAAAATCGATACCGCTTTATTTATGTTTACCAACAACTCCCCCTCCTTTGTTGTTTACCAGCAAGTAACTAGGAAAACGACTAAACTCCAAAAAAATAGTCAATGACGTCAAAATTCCCTAACAATTTTCGATGACAACAAAAATTACTCTATAAGTAACTTCAAACTAGTCATAAGGGTTGTTTTATTTGTCGTATAGAAACGGTTATTAACGAGAAGGCCAAAACATCTATGAATGAAATTTATAACGTTGGAATTTAGAATTTAAAGAAATCATTTACGAAAACTAATAATGATAAAAGTACATACAAAAAAAAAGATGTTACAACTACAATGCACATAAAATTATCTGTGAAATGCTAGGAATTATTGTAATTATAACAGCCGGTTGCAGGCCAAGCTCCTTCATGGGGTCTTAGTGCCTCACCACTATTATTTATAACAGCCGGTGAAGTGATTCAATGGGATTTCTTCTTAAAACATAGACAGAATAGACGATGAAAGACTAGCTAGAATGGTATAAACTGGGGAGCTTCAAGGGTGACGACAAGCTGGATGACTAGCAAAACAATCGAATTTCAGCATGGGACCAAGCTGGTTAATTGAATAAAACCATTAGATACCTTGCTTACCAAAAAAAAGTCTAAGAAAATATTACTCAAGACTCACCTTTCTTATACAGATAAAGTCAATATTTGAATAAGATATCACATTATACGCAGCAAATGCTTTACAGAAGTCCTTAAACTGCATATGTGGGACAAACTGGACTAGTGAACTGCTAATATCCGGTCTATCCATATTAGAGTTAAACCTTTAGATTCGTTCGGCGAGTGTTAGAATTAATGCCTAGGTGCTTTCCGGTCACCCATTTTCGTCTAGCTCTTATCAGTTTTTTTCTGTTAGCTGTTAGCACAATTTGACTTCCTCCAGCATCAAAATACGTATATCATAATAGCTGTGGGCAACGCCATCATAAGAAAAGAAATAAATCTGGATTGAAAAACAGCGTTTAAGCCTTTTGTGAGATTTGCTTAATACAATAAATTAATTATCGCCTATAATGTAGGTTCGATTTCCACTAACTAACAGTCACGAAAATCTTGCGTCGACCTGATTGCGATTTCTCGATGCGGCTTTGGCAACCGTGAGGTCTTAGTACCTAAATCTTTCGCAAAAGAAGAGGGGTCGATGCTCCTACAGTGGAGATGTAACATTAATACTGTATATCTAAATTTAAATGCAATTAAATAGAATTGAATGAGTTACCAATGCCTCCTACTATTCTTAAAGAGCTATGGTGCTATGGTCCTAACGACTAATTAATGGATAACGACAAAGGTCTTTCTTGAAGGTCGGTTTACTACTGAAATGTGTTTGCAAAATTTTTATTGCGTTTTGTATATAACATTTTGGGAAACCCAAGAGAAATATATATGCAGTAGAAATATCTATAACCTCTTCTTGCATAAGAAATAGTTCAGTGCAAGTACGTGGGCCCCATGCAGTTGATCTTGGCACGAATCGCGAAAAACGAAGCTGTCACAGCGTCCAGAGCACGCCCAATTTCGCGTGCTGTCAAGGTTTGGTTGTAAAACTAAACGCGGGTACATCTGTTATTGTTGAAATTATAAATTTAAAGGCATTGCATAATCGGCTGCTAACATTGTAATTCTCATACATTGTCGTCTAGCAGCGCCGTTTTGGTGTCAAGGCAGTCGGTGCATTTCAATACCTACACCATGTCGCCACATTTCCCCGTATAAATTCTGTCGTGTCTCCGCTTGCATACATTTACGAGCTCACTGTGGTATTTATGCCTTGATTAGCTTTCTAGCATTCTCGCACTTAGCGCTTGCGGTTTCCAGCGGCGCAATACGCAGAACGGTCCGTCCGGGCGAAAGCCCAATTTTCCGAAAGCTGGAAAACCGCAGGCATGCTTAAGTGTTAAGCGAGAAATGCCGTGTTGCAACGTCCATTCATGAAATAATTTTAGGCTGAGTAACAGTGCTAGGTGCGTAGCGGAAGCGGCTTACGCAATTAAGGTATGAATATTTAATTAATCGAGAGTTAAGTGGAGCACCTGCAAATCCGGAGAAAATTTTGAGTTTCCGCTAGAGGCAGTTGCTCAGTGGCGTAACTACCCACTCACGAGCTCCACAAACAGGGGCGTGGGGGCATTGATAGGGGGTCTGAAGAAACCTCGAAAAGTTAGGGTCTCTTCAAATTTCGCTTTCTTTCTACGTCATACCAAATTACTGGTTGAAACATACACTGATTTATTGATGAAAGTTTCCACAGTTTTATGATATTTACATTAATTTTCCTCTTCTAATACCACAACTCGGTCATTCGATGACGCTAATTCACAAGTTAATTTTTACAAATAACAAGCTATTAATCAGCTTGATTGATAAAGCTTCTTGCTAAGTTCAATCATGAATACATTTACAAAAATATTAGCCGACGAAATAAGCTCCATTGTTCCTATAGACAAAGAAGAACAAAGGTTCAAATAAAATAGATCAACCATATATGCAATTTTCACACTAAGGTAAATCTGTAAAAAAACACAAGCCTTTATATGTCTCGTTGGCCTCATGAAGGTTTGACCGAATACACTTAAAAGATGTGCTTCAGATGTTACCAGAAACAGGTGTACTCCAAGATTATATTGAGATTATTCAAGAGCTGAAAATCATTCCTACAGTGAAGGAAGAAGATGTCGACTACCGATTAAGGAACCATCAAATAAATATTGTTTTGCTACGCAGGTGATCTACAACGCATTTTACCATGATCATTATAAATCCCAAACCGAGTTATAGCACAGGACCACTTCGATGCAAAGTGAAAATCGACGACAGCCTCATAGAACAAATCATATCTTTTAACTACTTAGACACTAAAATTTCAAGCTATAGGGAACAGTCGAGACCAGAACAACAAAGCTTCAGCTATTTTTGCTTATCTGAAAAGCGTGATATGAAAATGGTAATATCAGCACCAACCCCCAGAACGATCACAAGGCGAAACCGTAAAAAATAGCCGATGAATGTAAAGTCAACAAGATAGTGCGGTAATGAAGAAACGATACAAGACAGAGTACATAAATAGCATGCCAGAAGACAGGTTGGTTCGAATAGATAGGGACAACACTCTATATGGTAGAAGACCATTTATGAAAAGATGGCGTGATAGTTGGCAGTCTACATCACAAGAACAAGCTCGCTAAAGCCAAGACAAAAACGGAAAATTGCATTATATTGGAGGAGAAGAAGAAATTTTTGAAGATTCTTTAACTATTGGTGTTTTTATTTTTTTTTGACAAATGTCATAATATTGGGAATTTCAGTTTTTTCGCAAGAAGGCGAAGATTAGTTTTAATTTATCACAAATTCAATATGGATTTAGAAAGGAAGATCCACGGTGGATTTAATACAAAAAGTGCGGAATGCAGCAACGAAAGCGAATAAACAACCTAGAAACGAACACGTTGTTTGGTAATATTAGACTTTCGGTAGGCGTTCAACGCAGTACCATGGACGGGAATAATAAATAAATTAAAAAGCAAACGAACCTCCGTACCTAGTACAAATAATATCTAGCTACCTCCAAAACTGGAGGCTACACATAAAAGAAAATTCCAGCCTAGACACAACATGAGAAGTCCCCCAGGGATCTGTCCTAGGCCCAACAATGGGAATGTTAGATTATGATGAAGTATTAAGGCAGCAACTGCCTGAACTGGTGGGATACACCAATGACCTGGCGCTGGTGGTGTGTGGAAAAAATAACACTGGTATAGAAGATAACAGATGGTAGGCAATATTCGTGGTGAAGCAGTGGATGAAAAAGAAATGCACATAACTTGCCCCTCACAAAACCGAAGTAGTGGTGTTAGCTGGGCAGAATACCTTGAGACAAGTAGACATAAACATAGGAAAAAAGCGGAGAAGCTGCAACATTTTTGGCCTAATTAATGTGAAATAGAGGAGGAGCCAGGGCGGAACGCAGAAAATTGCTAGGTTTTATTGTGAACTCCATTATACTGTATGATGTGCTTGCACTAAATTTATATTAACTAATAAATACAAAAAATGCTGAAAAGGCTACCGAACAACGTCTACGAAACTGATTCAGGTAGTAGGCAACCAGAGTGATCCCCATTCACTTCTAGTAGCCGAACGGTCACACGCAAATGGAGAAAACCAAAGGCAGCAGAGAAAAGAAGCGAAAAAATAAACTTGCACAAATGGGAAGAATAATGGAGATAGCAAAGACAAACAGTCGAGCAGATCAGGAGATTGATATTGGGTGACAATAAAGCACGAAGAAGCGGGTTACCACTTCACACAATTTTTAACCGATTATGGAAGCTTTCAAACATAGTTTTACAGAACGAAACACTATGAGGTGAGGATACTGTAGAGACCTGGACACACCGCAACATACCATATTGAAATACGGTAGATGGGAAGTTATAAGAAACATGGGACCAGTAGCATTGGAGAGGCGATGGTAATGACTGTAAACAACATAATAAACATTATGCTTCCCAGCGAAGAAAAGTGGACCATAATATAAATAGTGAAAGGAAAAAGAAAACTGGAACAACATTAGAAAACACACTGAGTAAGTCCCAACGAACCATTGCCGAAAGTCCGACTCCTGGGACATACAAAGGGAGTAGAAGGAGGGGGGGGAGGGGAGTTGAGTCACCTTCCCACTAAATTTGAGACTCCTTAGGGCCACTTTCTTCAGTCTTTTGAAAAATTTTACTTTGTAATTTAAAAAAATTACCATAAAAAACTTTCAACAACTGCTGGAAGAATCAAGATCGGAATAGCACCAGAACCAGACGTTGTTAAAATTGTTAAACTCATGGTACAACAATTTCCACAGTAAATTCTAGTAAGCTCCTAAAAGAGGAAATACTTCCTAAACAATAGAAGTGGGCGAGGGTAATACTGATATGAAGGCCTAATAACCCGGAAAATGAAAAATCGTCGTACATACCCTCATGTTTATTAAACACAAAGGGAGGCTATAGGAATAATAGCTGAAAAACAATGGTGTACGGATCTAAGAACTAAGGAGGGTCTACAACGCAAGCAATCTAGAACTGAGATAGTTCTGAAAGAAAAACTAAAGACACTAAAAACAAGAAAATTGTGCATGGTAACAGCACTGCATATTAGGAACGTCCTTAATTCGACCAGCTAGCCGAAAATTATAAAGGAACTGGAAAGGACGATATCACTATACCTAGTCCGAATGATCAAAAACTACTTTATAGGTAGAGTAATAACACTGGAACACGAAACCACAGAAATGACAAGCGGGATACCACAGGGGTCTGTGTTGGGACCTCTACTACGAAACGCGAGTGTTAAAAATAAGGTTGTCACAATAGTTGTCACGGCAAAAACAGAAACAGGAATATGGTGACAGCCAACACAGCGTTGCAATGGATTAGCAGTTGGGTGCAAAGGGCAGGGTTGACAATAGCTACGGAAAAGGCGGAAGCTAGCATGTTGGTAGGGAGAAAGCAATTTGGCTTCATATAATTTAACGTGGAGATATATGTTGGAGTGATTCTCGATAAAAGCCATATGGCAAGGACCAGTGCGAAAAGCAAGATATTGCCAAGAATAGATGGAACAGAGGAAAAGAAGAGCCGAATACTGGGTAATGTGGCAAATTCTATAATACTGTATGCAGCACTGGCGTGGTGGTTTTTAAAATAAATAAGTACAAAAACATCGCAGACAGATGTCAAAGAAAGATGGTCCTGCGTATTTGCAGCGGCTATACAACCATAAGCAGCGAAGCGGCGAGGATGCATACTAGCAGAAAAAAGGGCACTGAAGCAGATTAGAAAACCATAGTTGAAAAACGATGCTAAAAAGTGAAGGGCAGTGGAAGGCTAGAACGAATGCTTGGTAGCAGATTACGTCAAAGGAAAGAAAACGAAAGAAGGAAAAGAAGGAAATAGCGGGAGATCAACCAGCAATGTGATGGAATGCATAATGCGTTGTCAGGCGTACTGCTAAAGAATGGGACAGGTCTTAGTCGGTAAGAATCCAACACTACATGATAGTGCGGGTTACCAAGTGTCTATGAAGATTTTCCTCTTCCAACGCAAGAAAAGTTAGGTTAGATTGGGTAGGTTATTTTAGGTTAAAACTAAATTTCGTTTGTAGTTCTTTAAAACTTGTTTGAACTATAATAAAGCTGCGTTTTATAACTTGTCAAGTTCATAAGTATTCGTTCCTGCTCTGTTTTATTGAATACCTTTCCATAGCATACTATGCTCTGTTGTTTCTAAAATTTTAATAAATTGAAAGCGGAAAATAAAGTTCTAATGGTGGTATGACAGCCTTTAAAAGATCTGTAAAGCTTTCTAAATCTAAGTAAAAATAAAACTCAAACTATTTTTTCAATATTTAGCGAGAATGAAATTCTAGGATTTCAAGGTAGATCACAGCAGTACTTGGAATGCTGCACATTTCTTCTAATTTATTCTACTCACTATTTCTTTTACTGGTTACGAGATCTTCATACACTTGCACTACTTGCATCCCATATATGCTGTATATAAAATTTTAGTAAATGCTAGAAGCAGCTTATTAGAACAACAATTGGTTACGCCACTGCCGCTACGTTGCGGAATTTAAAGGGCAGTTAACCGGCGATCAGCAGCCCAAGCTCACTTCCTAATTTCTTTCTAGCACATAAATCATGTCGCAATTGCAATAAAGTTATCACCGGCATTAACGGCTGCTCAAAAATCGTAATCCCTGCCTGAACACCTACATCCAGCTGGCGAATAGGTGGTTGCTATAATTCATTTCTGGTACAGCATACCTCGCGCGCAAAATATTAGTAAAACAAACTACTGTAGGAGTTTATAGTTATCTTAAAGCGTTATAATGGCCGAGACAAGATCTGATGTTAGGTAACCTCGCCATGGGGCAAGAGAAATCCTGGGCGCTGCCGCTTCCGCAAAACTTCGCTGGAATACTAAGCAGCGAGCATCCCGATTCTGGCTCTTTAATCCTAACCCACATTTGAATTTCAAAATAGAGCCGCGCAAAAACCCGCGGAGCTGGTCGCAAAACAGCAAAAATGAGCCATGTCGACTGGTTTCGCAAGCCGCAATTAGAATGCACGCATTTGCACCATTCTTTGCCATGCAGGGACGCTGCATTGAAATATGTATCTGCCGGTTCAGAGAATACCATGGGGTTACTATGACTACATTAAACATAACACATTAACATTTGGACACGGTTTCTGTAAGACAAATGTTATACAGTGCTAAATGGGTGTTCAGTTTATATATTTTTAATAACCACAATGTCAAATAATACAATTTTGCATATTGTGGGTATGAATGGTGGATTGGTTTCGCCAATTTGGCAAACTGGCACCTTAGTATCCACACGACGTTTTAAAATTTTCACTATTTATTTTGAAGTTTATAGCTTCGGTTTCTCTGACATCAAGACAGCTTCGAAGTAAAGTAGCCATTTTTTAAATATTTCTCAGTGTGCAGTTCTGCATAGTGAATCCTCACCAAGAAACTGAAAGACCTACCACTTTTATCTATTATTGGAAGAAATTTACGGTGAATGCGTCTGCTACTGAACATAGACGTCCAAGATTACAGCGAGAGAGAATAACTTTAATGGAGAGAAGAATGCAAATATGTATTGTTCACAATACAAAATGGATTTAGTAAATTGTAGTCAGTCATATCTTCAAAAAATGTATAGGTTCCAAAAAGGCATCATAACAGCTTGGGGTGAGATTTGTTTTGATGAGAGAACTAAGTTGGTAATTTTTACTCGTACCACGATGTCCACCGTCTATGGGCGATGATTTATCTTTTTTTTAATAATAATACTCGCTCCCACATGTCAGCTTTGTTGAACAAGGACATCTCTCTCATGACTAAAACCACGTATAACATGCTTGTGATAAACTACATAGGGATTTGAACAACCATCGTAACCCCAAATTATTGAACAGCTTGGAGTTTGATTGCCCCAACTTTGGCTTGAAGAAGCACAAGGCCAATTTAAAAACTTGGTGAATAGTTTACGCAGAAGATGTCCATTTCTTTAATAGGTCACTGTCGCTGTCACTGTTAAGCAGTGATTTAGTTTAACTAAATTGCCATTGTATTGTTCTTTACACACATAATTATTTGCTGTAATAAAGCGTGCATGTTTGTATGGGGTTGGAAAAGGAACTAAATGTTTTAGTTAATATAAGAAGATATAAGTGCAGAATTTTGTACAATATTTTTGTGTAAATATCGCCATCTTCTTATTAACACTGAAATGCAGCTTTGCTACTGCCCCTCCGTTGAGGGTCATATTGAAATGGATCGTTTGGTAGCCCATCTGTAGGGACGTTAAATTACCATGAGACGTCTCATACGCCTTAGTATTATTATAAATTAATTGCCCTATTGTTTGTTTGGCTAGCTCAGTATACATGACACTTATACATTGTGTCAATTCGTGGATCAGAAAAGTCAATTCCAGCCAAAACAGGTGGCCTGCAACTCGATGCTGAAAACAACTTCAAACAATATGCACTAGAAAAGCCAATTCACTTACATAAATAGACATAGATCTATTGGACTTTTAAATACACTCATAAGATCAGGAATAAATCCTAAAATAAATGGCCAGTACTAAACACAATAGTGTTAACTAAGAATGTATAACCTACGTGCATAAGCTGATTTGTGTTGGCATTTACACGTCAAGTAATAATAGAACCACTATAGGTATCTAAAATACATTTACATTTAAAACCTAGCTTTACTATTAACGTGCGTATTTATTTGTCTATGTAGCGCATTCCCTTACACTCGCAAAATCTTCAGAACAATAGGAACGTCACACAACCGCTTGGTGGGGTCGCGAATCTGTATTTGCTTAGTACAGGATTAAAATGACACTTCAAGTGTCAACACTGTCTTGTGACACACAAACACTATTGGCAGCAACTTCTACTTACTGCGCTACTTCAGCCACTTTTTATTTATCTCGCCGTAGAGCGATTTGACACTGTGAGTCGCAGGGACCTGCGCCTTATAGCTTAGCGCGCCCACGACTAATTTTAGGCTCGCCACATTGCTCGAATGATTCATATCGATCACTCAATGCACACAATTGATTGATCCTCTCACTAAAGCAGGAACCGTACTCCCCACTTTTATCGTGATAGATTACAATGATCAAACTTAATTGATAATGAAAAGGCTTGCAAATACAAACTGGCTATATATGTAAATATTTAAATAGACAATTCAAGCAACATTTCCAGATGCCCGTTTTCAACATTTATTTTGCATTTAATTATGAAGAAAGCTACCGTAGGGAAAGCTGTCACAAATTTTGTTTCGACATCAAATTTTTCAAAACGTCCACTTTATTAATAATTTTACTTTCAATATGGCCACTCAATGCCGATGTTGATATCAAATACATTAAGATTATCTTTCTTTTCTATTGGTATAAATGGAGATACTAGTAGAAAATCTAAGTATCATTTCTCTGTCAAATCATTTTTAAAGAAAAATGGACCTAACATACGATTGGATATTATAGCCACCCACACTTTCAGTTTTTGTGAGATCCAACTGGTCTATATCGACAGTCTACTGACCATATTAGTTAAGTAATTAAGTGAAATTATTTTATTTGCAAGTTCTATATCCTCATAGCATCTGCCTATCATAGTTCTACAGAAATTATTAACCAGGTCAGGATCGCCTCCTTTTAGCTTCTACACTAATTTCAGTTGATAAGGATATAGTTTTTGTTTTTAGAATGAACACAAAATGACTCTTGGCTGATTTTGTAATGCAGAACCATTTTCCCCCTTGATTGTTAATATTCTGACTTATTTATAAAATTAAATTGTATCATTTGAACTGTCTACAAAATTAACGAATAATTTGAAAACAAATACAGAGGCTGTGAAGTAAAAAATTCATTAAAAGTCTTTTGGGAAGAAAAAAGTAGAAACTTATCTTGTTACCCGCCATAGGTAAAATCGCTATTTAACATTAAATTTCCTTAAATTGGAAATGAATTGCTTTTTTACAATTTATATAGAGCATTTTATATAATATCATACAATAAACTGTAAATATTTGAAGCATTCTTTTCGGCGATATATACTATTTCATTAAAATGTATTGCAAATTATTTTTTATGTGAATATAGTAATTTTTAAACGATCCTGCATTACACATAAATATGAAGTTGTACTACATGTAAATGTTAAAATGCACGAAATGTTGACCTTGCACTTTTGGTGTTAATAGGAGTGACTTTTAGTAAACCCCGCAACCGTATGTTATCTTTATCTTTATTTAAATACGTTGAACACTAGCCTATATTTGCAACTAAGATAATCAACGCTAATGTAAGAAACATTCCTGGAACAAAGCTTAGCAGTATTTAATTCTTACACCCTACATGAGACAATATAAATACTGGATAACACAACAAAAGCAATGTGATATTACATTTTGTTGTATCGTTTCTATCTTGGTCCTCATATTAATAATTTATTTTCAATAAAAAATATTTTGTAAAAAGTATCGTAAGAGAAAGTATAATAAGTGTTAACTGCAAAATAATATTAATACAATTTTATAGCATGACATGGCTGTATACTTACTTACAACAATTACTGACCTATCCTAAGTAATTTTAAGAATACAGATGCCACTTTTATTATTTTTACTTTAAATACATACCAATATTGGAATATTAAAGTGTAATTGGCAAAAATTGTTCTCCTTTGTCTATACTTACATATATTACACACTATGTTACTACTATAGCTAAATTTATCAGTTAAATATCACTTAACATTACTGTGAATAGGTAATCAAGGTTTTAAAAGCGTCTCATTACACATTATGAAAAAATCATGAAATTTTAAATATCGTCCAAGATACTTTTTCAAAAGTTATGGAATAAGCTGCTACTAAGATTTTTATGATATATTTAGTTAATAATTTAGTGTACCCATGCAGCTATTCGTGCACACTTAACATACCATGACAAGCGTCATAATTTTAGTAATAAACGTGAAATACCATTACATAGGTACAAGCATTTATGAACGAAAATTGTGCCGCTAAGCAAAAGAAATAAAAATAAATAATTTAAAAATTACTTGGTTAAGTTTGGTAAAGTGTTTTAGAAAAGGAAAAGTTTTAGAAGATGGAAATTTTAGTGAATGTAGTTTTATGATGAATGATTATTAGCTTTATCATTAACAATCGAATGTTAACTACGCAATAATTAAATTAAACTCTACTTTATTATGAAGTAATAAACTTTATCTTTTAAACCATAAGCTACAATTCTGCCTGTTACTACAACACTCAAATATCAGTTAATAGGACGGAACATTAACTTGTCAATATGTGACATGTAGTGAACAAAAACAAACATAGACTTAATTACAGACAAATATAAACTGTTGGCTTGTTTTACCAATGTGATTGTACGAAAATCTTCTAAATGAACTAAAGAATTATACTGAATGTACCCTTACACTATTACATTTTTATTCACTTCGCTTTTCCCTTGTCTTTCTAAAGCAAAATATATATCTTTCAGCCCCTGCTGGAAAATTATGTTTTTGGATGAAGAAGAAATTAGGCAGCCAAAAGCTAGAAACAAGTAGTAATATATGAGTGAGATTTGGTTAAAAATTGTTATAAATACTTGATATTTCGCTACAAACAGTAGCTTAATCAGAAGTTCTCAATTATTTTAGAAAATTTTGGATACATCTTTATTTGATAAGTGGAAATATTAATAAGTAAGTGTTATTAAAATTGAGTCTGAAATACAACGTTTTTATTTAGATGAGCAAGTAGACAAATCAGTTTTTCGAGTATACTTACATGTGGTATTTTTGAGGTTAAAATTTGAGGTTATGCTTTTCAATCAATTTTATCTGAGTGATTCATTCTTTAAGCTTGAAAATATAATTCATATTTGGTTAAACTGGCAATTGAAGAATGTTAATTAAGTAAAAATTTTATGCAGTCAAAAACTTGCTGTGATATTGCTCACTTGACAGTTAAAGAGAATCTGTGAATACTGTTTATTTAAAATTCCGTACATTCAAACATTTTTCGCTTTTATTATAAAATAATTGTTATATGATATTGTAGTATTCTTTCATTTATCAATATCTCTTTTATAATCTGATGATTTTTTATTTCTATGCTTTTTTTACTTGTCTCGTCTGAATCGTAAAAAATCACTTTCCAAGATTTCTTCAGATCTTCACTTTTTAGGGTCCCTAGATGACGAAAAACAAATTTTCTCAATTCGGTTTGTATGTCTGTCTGTCTGCCTGTTCGCCTGTTGGCGGTATAGCTCAAAAGCCATTTGTTGGAGAAAGACGATATTTTGCATGCGAATTATGTCTTCCTGGATTGGAACCGAATATACTTTCAATCAAATATATACAGAGCGAGCACCTTAAGAAAATAAATTCCCCCGATTTTTCCTTGAATTCCAGAACTCTTAGTTTAATAAATGTAACATTTTGCACGTTGCTCAAGTTTCTACCCTCGACAAAAATAGGCGTATTTTGGACCCAACATATACAGGGTGAGCACCATAATTTGTTTTGCTTTAACTGAGAAATAGATCAAGGTAATAATTTGCATTCCATTTATTTTCTCAGTACTATTAGGAAAATTAAGATATTTTTACCTCTAGTTTCTTTTGATTTTAAAATTCTTTAGTGTCACAACGCTCACTTGCGAGGGAAGTTCCGAGTAAAGCACTTCACAGATGTTTATATTTCTCTGCTTTTTACAATGAGTCTGTTTTTTAATGTGGTTCCGTATGTAAAATGTTTGGGTTGTTATAACTAAAATTATGTAATTTCTACGCTGCCTGATTTGAAGTGCAGTGTTTGGTTTATTTTTTGTTATTGATTATTTATGTTGTAAAATTCTATATTTTAAATATTGGTTTGTTTGGCCTATATAATTAGCGTTCAATTATTCCAATTTATTTGATAGATGACATTCTTTCGGTATTATCTTCTAGATTGTATAAGCTAGTTTTGTAAGGATGTTATGATTTCTAAAAGCTGTTAAGTAGATTTCCATTTTTTTTGCAGGTAGGGAATGTGTGGAATTGTGTAGTTTTAAAGTTGTTTTTGATTATTAATGAATTCGTCATTTAGGAGGTTTGGTTATATGTGAATTGATGATCTGTTATCAATTTCAAATTTGTATTGTGGTATTTTTATGTTTTTGCTCGATCTACTAAACCTGTAATAACACTTTCTTATATTTTATTGTTGTACATGAATACAAACTTAAATATGCATTTTTAACCTCAAAAATACCATATATACGTAGACGAGAAAACTGTTTAGTTTAGGCTCGACTCCATTTTAATAACCCTTATTTAAACAGCACTTAACAAATCAAGAGGTAACTAAATTGTTTACATTATTGTAAAATTTTCACATACCTATCACTTCAAAATGTAACAAACACATTTTTAAATGTTGGAGAACTTCTTAAGAAGCTACTGTTTCTAGCGAAATGTTAAGTATTTAACAATATTTAACCAAATCTTGTTCTTAACTTAATTTCTGCTTAATTTCTCCATGAACCAAAAACATAATTATCAAACATTAGAAACTATGTCTATACACATATGAAATTCTTCAAAAATGACAGATTAACCTATAGCTTTGAGTTTTGTTAAAAGAACCTGGATCATTATTTTCAGTATAGATTCAGCGTCCACAGTTGTGAACATACCCATAATTAACAAAACAACATGTATATAAAATTTGAGTGTTCAACAGATCTTCAAGTTTGAGAGTCCCCTGAACCCAAAAAACATGTTTTTGTTCATTGGTTTGTCTGTCTGTGTGTTTGTCTGTCGGTCTGTCTGTGAACAGAATATCTCAAAAACGAAAAGAGGTATGACATTGAAACTTCATATATAAGTTTTATGTTCAATCCAGATGCGACAGCAAGCTTTTGAAGAAAATCGCATAACCGGAAGTATGTGTTTACTCTTGTGATTTTTCAATTTAATTTTTATTACATTTTTAATGTGTATTGATGTGAGATATGTGATTTTCCAGTTGAATATATCTCAAATGGGTTTCTTTTGATTCTTTTTCGATTTTTTATTAACTCCGATTTTAAATAGGAGTAAATTATTACATTTTTGAATTCAGCTTAAAATTTTAGAGGAAATTTGTCTCTAACTAACGCTCTATTTTGTTACGGTTTCTGTAGAATTTGTAATTTTTGAAAATTTTTGACAAATGCTTAAAAATTAAAAATCAAATATTTGGCTAATTATAAGATCACTATAAAGGAAGTTGTGTGCGTGTATCATACCAGATTTTTATTATCAAAAAACATTCGATTTTTAAAAAATAAATTGTACACGAATATTACAACAAATAGACTTCATTGACAGATCATTATTTTTATTACAAATGCAAGATTGTTTTTTAACGAACATAATTTTCTTCTTCGCATCACGTAAATTGAATATAGCCAAACTGATAATTATGTACGTTCAACCATTTTTGCAAATTAACTTAACAGTTTCTCCCAATTTGTGCATTATCAGAGGAGGCACCTTGACCATTCCTAATAGAGCCAAATGTCCAGGTTTATTGCCCCCTGTCTCTGTGCCAAATATCAAATCTGCACTTGCAAAAACCAACTGAGGCTTTAGTAGTCGCTGTCAATATAACCAGACGTCATGTTAGTGCAAATCGGCAAACAATTGATACATTCCGAGATAAAGATTGCAAAAAATCGGCCCACAAAAGGCCTCGTAGGCGTCGATTACATAAATGCTTTTGTACGTTGAGCAACTACCGTTAGGAGCCTGTTAATTACGTGTGAAGAAAATTTTGGGACCTGAAACAATGTGGAATCGATCATTAACTGTTTCGCTAACGGACTGATCCTTTGACGTTTTTATGGACGCTTTGGGAATATCTCATTTTTGATTTCGCTTCAAAAGGAACTTTAATTGATTTTTTATTCGTTGTAAACTGGTTGTTCTAGTCCCATAATTTGTTTTATTCATTATTATTTTATAGGTAGCAGCAATTGCTACTACAGGATTTGTAGGACGTAGTTTAGCATAAACGTGTGAGATATGTCATAAGCTAAGGTCGTGCAAGCGCCAAGTCCGCTATTTAAATTTAATGTACATATTTATGTGCAGGGTTTCATAATTGCATAAAATTTGATGCGATGAGTGAACGAAAACGCTTGGAAATGGGTAACGGTTAAGGCTATTTGAGCAATATTAGCAGCAACAGGTTGTATTGATTCAAGGGAAGAGTTGTAATTTCGTCCAATTTTTGTCTTAACGATAATTGCCGAAAATTTCAGGCACTTCGTGCCTCTGAAGAACCTCCTAATTCGCGAGATGGCCATAACGACATTTTAATTTAATCCGGTCTTTGCACCGCAAACTGTCTTGTTCAAAACGGAGAAAGTAACACAGTCAAATTAGAAAGAAGGTTTGGCCGTAGAAAACGGTAGAGCTCGGTGCAGCAATTTGCTTGCAACATTTAATGGCCCCTTCCTCCATTTTGCAAGGTGCTATTAATTGTAAAAAAGGAAACAGCCGGAAACCGCAAAAATGCTGGGCCGGCCTTGGGGCAGTGACATCAAATTTGTGTTTTGAAATGAGATATTACGATATTACCAAACGTCAAACAAAGGAACACCTTGGCAAGGCCGCCTTTGTCTAAATAGGAACGCATTTTGTCATTTAAGTCTTTCGGGCATGATCAAATGTCGCTTCCATACCTGTCGTGCTATTGCCGTGGCCGCATTTAAACAGGTATAACTAATTTTCTAGATTATATGTAACTGTTTTATTAGACTAATCGCAGAGCGCCAGGTACATATTAAATCCACGGCAATATTTAACGTCTTCTGAACTAGGACTGTGTAAAATAGCACGGTCGTGACGTAGGACTTTAATTCAATGTCGTTACCGACCAAGTGCACGTTTCGTTGCATTAACAAAACGACAATGTAAATAGGAGCAATTAATTATAAAAGTACTGGGTGGTTCAGCTGTGACGATTGAGTCTTTAAAAAATCAATTTCTTTTCCTTCTTCCTTCTACTTTTCATGTTTCAAATATTATATGGCATATAGAAGTATTTGGTCATATTCTGATATTTGTATAATTCAGCTGGTTTCATGTTGATTCCGTATAATTTAAATATCTTTGCTAACCCAAAAATACTTCTAAAAATCGATTTCCCAAAAAACTGTAGCACTTCGGCATTAACATTTTCTTTGTAGCCAAACATTGTTCCATAGGTTACTATAAGCTTTGCCATGGACTTGTTAATATCCATTTTAGATATTTGACTGAGGTCTTTTTTGAACGTTCTCCTTAACATGCACATGCATCTGTTACTGCTCTACAGCCTTATTTTCGCTTCCTCTGTAATGCTGCTATCAATGGTAATACAACTCCATGATAATGTTCTCGGCTCCTTCGATGTTGACTAAATTCTATCTCTTGAACCTCGTGTTTTTATACTAATCATCCAGTTTTGCTTTCAGTTCTCTGTTAAAAACCACATAGGTATGTATACAGGACAATATATAATATACATTCAAAATGTTTTTTATACCGGCTAACTTAAAAATAATTACATCTAGTATGCTTTGAATTTCCCATAATGCAAAAGTAATAACAATCTAGCGGCATATAAAAATTTACATGCAAACAAAATTCAAAACCTACTAGATGTAACTCTTTTTAAGACACCCGGTAGTAATTTAGAAGATAAGTCTTAATTTTCAACTAGAACATGTTGAGTAAGAAATGAAAAATTAAAAAGCTTGAGTGAAAGCAAACATTGGAATTGTAGTCGAAAATGTTTTTATATGCAATAGAAATTAATTGTGTAAGGGAAAGCATCTAAAAGAAAATCTGGAAAAGGCATCCAGAACTTCAACAGTAAGTGGACATTGTGACACTAAATCATTTTAAAAATCACAAAGTAAACTGGGTGTAAAAATGTCTTGACGTTCCAAACAATACGGAAAAAATAAAAGAAAACACTTGAATGCGAATTACATCAATTTTCAAATTAAAAAATCGGTACCGGTGGTATTTGAACCGTAGTATCTGCAAATGCAAGCTTTAAACGTTCACCAATTTCTACAAGTCTACAGAGCCCTTCCTATACCATTGCGTTGCAGCTGGCTTAACCTTTACGCCGAGCATGTATTAAGTTTCGTGCCGAAGCGAGGTGCGTTTCAACCAAATCGCGCAATGAAAAATAAATTATATTTTTTACAACAATAAATCAATGCAGATAATTCTTCCACTAAAAATTTCTTTATTTCTTACGCAGGATGTATACATATATTTATGTGCAAGAGTTTTTAAGATACCTCGATGCTGAAACGTATGTCACACATTCTCCGTACTCTTTGAATAAAAAATTTGTGTAGCATTTGTTACAATTAATTTTGATATTAATTTGTTATCATCTAAATCTAGAAAGATTTTTTTTTAAATGCATCGGCCGGGAAATGCACCCAGGCCGCACGCGTGGCAGGCGAGCATTGTACCACTGGACCAACTATGCTTGATTGAATAAGGCGCTGCTATAATGGTATATGAGCATAGTGAATCACCCGAGCTAACAGCTGCCTCAGTGCAGCCTACGGCCACAAACGCTTCGATCCGCTACTTACACGATTTATAAATTAAAACTTTTTCGTACTTTTTCGAAAATAAAAACCGGTCTGCGATCTAAGTCTAAAAATTAGCAAAATGTTAAGCCATCATACAACTTAATCGGTCCAGTATCTCCGGAGGAGATAGCGAACAAATTAACATACAAATATACAAAGAGACCAACGATTTTATGTTATAGGATACTCATAATTTATTGGTAAATTATCGCACATCTAGAAGTAATATAAGTCAATCACGCATACACGCAAGTTTTTTTGGCTTTACCATTAAAATTCTCCACGAGCCGCCACTGGTTTAAACTGATACTATATGGCATAACAAATTGCTGAAAATGGAACCTACAGTACGAATTTGCAAAAGTGTTATACGTACGATCTGTAATGTTCTGTGCAGCAGAGACAAGGGCAGACGCAGAGAAAACCAAAAAAATACTGGAATTAGCAGAAATACACCTCCTCTAAAAATTTCTGAGAAAGAGTAGGTGTGATAGGATTAGCAACAAAGAAATACGACGACAATGTTAGATTCAGGAAATAGAAGAATGAGTAAAACAAAGGGGAGAAGAGTGGAATAGCCACATCTCTAGAATGTCAGAAACAAGGCTGTAAAAACCAAAATATCGTACTCCGGATGAGAAATTACCATATCACCACTCACCAGGGCCGTCCTCCTAGTCGATGGAAAAACGCTCTGGATTAGAACACGCTGGAAGCTTAGAATGAAGAAAGAAGAAGAAGAAGAAAATTTTGGTTATGCTTTAGACTTTAGAGTATATACAAAAACATAAGAGAAAGGTTAGAATAGTAAGCTATTGATCCCCAACAGCATAGAATGGCAAGAAAGACGAAGAGTAATGGAAGAAGCATATTCTAGCTAGTAACCCATTCAATAATGGACGAAGAGGAAGCAAATCTAGCTCTTAATGTAGGCCGCTGTAGTTGTGTAGTAGTGCAACTGGTTTTCAGGTAATCTGTGCATCTAACAGCTTTAGTATCCAAGGTTTAAGATGTCCAAAATCTAATTTGCTTCTGTCAAGTGACTTTCTTAGCCCCCAAATTAACACAAAAAGAGTAGTCCATCTTCTGGCATGAACCTCACAGATTCGCGCGAGGAGGCGATATAAACACAGAGTATTTTCGGACTGGGGCGTGCTTGAAATTTATCATTTAATAACACCTTCCAAAGAGCATCTGTAGATTCCAGGAACTGGCCAGTTTTTTGCCATGAGCGGCGCCGAGAAATTCGTAGACTTCTTATTTTTAAAATTACCACCTAGGTGGCATTCTGAAAGCAAATTACGGAAACTCCAAAGCGATTCGGAGATTTTGGAAGTTCCCAGGCCGCGATTTTCTGTAACTGGACGCCGGCTGGAAACCGAAAGTAATCGGAATTAAGTAGCCATCGATGAATCGGTAAAAGTTCAGTAGACTAGGATCGGATTTTGAGGTCTTGGATAAATGACGCCTGGCATTTGCATTTCGCAAGGTACATACGTGCACGAGCTAAATCGCACTCGCAAAGCAGGTGAAATTCGTCAGATCTTCGGATGAAAGTAGGAAACAAACAAGGCCGGCGTATGTAAGAGGCTTAATTAATATGGTAATGTTTGGGACAATATTGCATTCATGTACCGATTCTCATCCCATTATGTAAGCGTTTCCCATCGCCAAGATAAAGCATTCATATGTAAAACAAGTTTCTAACTTATGCCGAGATTAATTATTAACGATATTTCTGCGAAGTGATTTTTTCTGCGAATTTATTGCAGCATTGCAGTTCCGGACGGCTTCGATGAGGTGATGACATTTTGAGGTACCTTCTACATCTTCCATTGGGCGTTTCTCAATGCTTGCTCACTGTTGACAACAGGATGTTGAGTATTTAAAACAGAATGAATAAGCAGAAATGTGACAAACACTTCAACTACCTAAAATACCTCAATTATTTTTTAATGTGTTAAAACATAATATGTGTTGTGTAACATGCATTTTTAGTTCAAAGCACGTAACTGCCGTAAAAACTCTTCCCAATTTACAGCAACGGCGAGAAATGTCTCATGGAGTTGTTAAAATTTCACCTTTAGGAAAGTTGTATTTAAAGGAAGTTTTGGGACGGTTTTTATTGTGAAAATTCGTTAACAATGCAAATTTCCCCAAATGCACTTTGTTAGCTCTAAACATATACTACATCCTAAAAATTAATTTTTGTGCTGTGCACGTTTACAAGCCCATTTTCACTCACAAACTTGTTTTGAACAGACATGAAGTAATTCCAACCCATGCTTACAACAATTTTAAGCAACACGTGTAATATGAATACCTACGTAACTACTCAGTTACTCACACCTCTTAAAGCGTTTGATTTAAAAATTCCAATATGGGAATATTTATTAACTGTGAAATGGCATGAACAAATAGCGATCAACAGGACAACAGACATCTAAGAAGAAAATAGTCTATTACATCATTATGGCATATCTTTCTCCTACGATCCCTAGTAAAAGTACTGCTCTTAGCAATAGTTTCTTGAATTAAAAGTGACATACTATAGATCAGCGTACTAAAAGTAAATCAAAAATGATTGTTTAACATATCGATGACAGATTTCAAATGAAAAACAATTAAACTCTGCAAGTTAATCAAAGGTAATGCAAAAAAGAACATGATAGTGCAATAACAGCTGAAATGCAACAACTTAGGAAGATTTCAGGCAAGACACGCCTGGATGTGATACGAAATAGATTATCGTAGAGTCACTGAACCAAGAAGCGATACTACAAAACTGCTATGGACACATAATTAAAATGAAACAATATAGTAAGAAAGACAATGGAATGGATAGTTAGAGCAAATAGAAATACGATGATCGAAATGAAGAAGATGGCGATTGACCAGAATGTTTGAAAGAATTGAGCGAGAAGTTGAAAACGGCCAAACGCTACTCTATAAGTCAAAACGAGTTTCGAGACGAACAAAAAGACGCAACAAGTGTAAAAAGTTACTATTTATTGCACGTGTCATGACAATTGACCAACGATACCTTAAACCGAGTTGTATAAAATGTCTAGGATAATAACCAATAACACTTTTTGGACGAGTTTGCATACCATATTCTTTCTACGATTGTTTTGAATATACATAAAAATATTTATGCTCGAGTTGTTCTCCCTTTTACGTTAGTTTTTCCCATTTTTATTTGTTTCTCCTCTACCCATATGTTTAATTTAACTTTGGTCTTCTGATTCGGCGTCTATTATCCTCGTGTAAATTCTAAAAGCCACAGTAGCTAGACATATAGCTCTATAGTTATCACAATTAGTTTCTTCTGCTTTTTTTATTATGATAGCATGGGATAACTAAGTTGTCCTGTCAATCTTTTGGAATTGTATTCAATCTCCATGCCTTTCTGTAAGTCTTCTGCCTTCCTCCCCAATCCATTTTACCATTTCTGAGTCTATGCGGTCTCCCACGCTTTCTTTTCCTGTGTTTCTTAGCTCGTCTTCTAGATCTTCACAGATGATTTCTTCCATCTCTCTCAGGTTTTCTTTCATTCTTTCTATCCGTGCCTTGTGTTTCTCTTCCTTCCCTTCGAAATTGTCAGTATAGTGACTAGTCACTAGTTTTTAACTGGTTCGCTTAGTTTCTTAGTTCTTCTATTTCTTTCATTTTCTTTCCTCCTCTTGCTTTGATTCTATTCCAGAATTTTCGTTCATGTCATATATTCGGTTCATTTCTGTTTCAAATTTTTCCCAATTACTCTCTTAAACTAATATATTCGCTTCTATTTTGATCTGATTTGATTTGGTTAATTTCTTTAAGATTCTTTTTTATTTTTATTCTTTTCCTTTTTTCCGCGTTCGACCACGTTATTTGTTTTTGGTCTTTCCTTATTTTTCATTTTCCATATTGTATTTATTTCAATTTTTGAGTATTGTTTCTTTGAGAATGTTTTATCAATCATCCAGATTACAATTCTGTTCTAACGCTTGCGAAGGCCTGGTCTGTTTTTTCCTGGTAGATTTTTTGTCCGGACCCCAACCTGAAAGCTCCAAGAAGGGTTTAAGCCTTCAGCACCTGCAGTCCGCTGCAAAGCAAACCAAAGCTTTTCTAACTGGAGACTGCCGTTGTTTTCGCTTCCCATCTAGCACTTTTCAATTGGAACTACGATTCTGCACTTTCCTTCCGCAATCCAATCGTTGCAACCCTTCATACGCTGGCAATTGGTTAATGAAACCCCTTTATTAGAGCGGCTTTACCGCCTCCTGTAACGCCGAGACACCTGAGGATTCCCCGGGCTCCAACCGGGAACTTAAAACCGCCCCACTGCAAACGGCCTGTATAAGGAAAGAGCTTTGCCTTGATGCATTCTTGACCAAAAATAATTCAAGGGCCTAGTTTACCAGTTAAAAATAGCACACTATGAGCTTCAGCCACTAACACAACCCCGCATAACGGGACCCCCCCCCCCCTCCCGAGGGTCGTATTATTACTTGTAAAATACTATTAATACCCAGAATTTGACAAAATCGGACGGCCATTTTGCATATTAATGGTTTTATTACAGATGTAAGCCACGAACTTGGCAAATCTAAGAAAAATCGGTAATCTAGTTCGAGAAGCCACCGCTCCGCCCCTAGCAAATTCAGCTGCTAGATTGATAACCTATCCCCCCCCCCCCTCCCACCCCAAAGAAATATTTATGTATTATATATATCACATGTAGAATTGTTTCTTATTTTTTTTTTAAATATTATGTCTCTAAACAGATCAATAATGATATGTTGTTTCGCAGTTCTAATTTTTGAATCCTTGACCTAACCTTACCGTTAAGAAGTGAGTAATTGAATATAGTAATTTGGCTAAATTTTACCTCACCAGAGCAAAAGTTTATAACGTCAAAGTTATTCTACGATCTTACTATATTTCTGTTGTTCTTCATAATTAATCAAGTCGATATGCAATTCTGCTTTTACCATTCTATGTGCTCTTACTATTTCTGTTTATGTTATCCTTTGAATATAGGTTTCAGTTTCAGTGTATATAGTCTCACGTCTATTATACTTTCTGCCTACCTCCCCTCCGCTACGTATGTTTATTTTTATTTCAAAGGTTGTTGTCAAAATTAATTTCCAATTAATAAGTCCTATGTTTTGGCAGAATTTTATCATCTTGAATCCACTTCTTTTATCGTTTCCTCTCCATATCTCCGCATACATCTTAGTCCTCTATTTATTTTATTTTACTATTCGCATCTCCCATTATCATTGCGTTTGTACTTCTTTGTCTTGCATAGTTTAGCAACTCCTGTAGTTACGTATAGAATTCTATAAATATTCCGTTTTCTGTACCTTCTGTCAGAGCATATATGTATATTATACATAATTCTTCTTTCAGTTGTATTGTTATAGACATTCTGGGTCATATTGATATAACTTTGGTTATTCTTGATTCAATACCCTTCTTTACTACTATTTTTACCCCATTGTTTTCTGTTTGGCTGACTACTACTCCTGAACGGTGTAAAGTCTGTTTCGAAATTCTATCATTCCGCATCTCGCTTTTTAGTTTCACTTATTCCTCGAATCCATATCTTGTATTAGTTGATGTTCACTTCAATATCGTTATGTTCCATATTCCATTGTCATTTCTGCCTTTTGTTATCTTTTCTGTTCAGTTCATTTCCCATAAACTCTGCTGTGCTTGTCATGCTGTTTTCCCTTCATTCCTACCTACTTCTGCTACACGTATTTTGACATTCTGTGTGTGTGACTTATGTTCCTGAACATCTTTGCTATTCTATCTCTCTCTGTGTCTTCTTCATCAGACGATCTTTCAGTATATATTCTTCCTCTCTTACCGATTTTTCTTCATTTGTGATCTCAACAATTATTTTCCAATCGATCCACTTTATATGTTATAGCATGTGTGTGTAGTATGTTGTATGCTAGGTTTGCTTTGAATCTCTTTTCGCCTGCCACATCATCTGCTTAATTAGTTGTTCTTGTATCTCCTTGGGGTAATCCTCATTGGTGGATACTTTTATTCTTAGCCTCTTTCAAGATTTTCGTATTCTTATTCCAAACACTACTGGTTTAAAATTGGTTCTCATTTTTTTAATTTCTTCTTCTGTTCTTTCTAAAAATAACTACGATCAGAGATAAAATTTTATAATTACAGTGTCTACCACTTCGATGAATTTAAAAAATGTTCATAACACTTGGGCTAAAACACAGATGTTGATTATTCCCAAAAGATCTGACAACGATTTGAATAAGTTGTAACTGCTCACCCAGAAATATTTACCATCTGTGCGTTGCTATTGTTATAAAAAATAGTTTTTGGGCTCTTAAATGCCAATTAAAAACCAATTTAGAGTTCACACAATTACCAGAGGTGACTCTCACAGTTTAGGTACATTAAACGCTGAAGGTCGCTAATGAAAAGATTCCCCGCCGTTTGCTTTCCAGGCAATTTAACCGTAGCAATTAACAGATTATTTGTTTTTGTTACGAAAGTTATATAAACTTGGAGTGTTAATGGTATAAAAACACAACTGTTGAATTTAATATTGGCTATTATAAATGCAGAGGATAACAAATCGAGCAGTAGCCCTCGCAAATGTTTATTTTTAGAATTTCAACTTTTAGAGCTTCTTGGGTTATGTGAACTAAGTTATAAAAGACGGAAGTTTTAATGAAATTAGAAATTGTGATCTCACAGCCATGGAATATTTATAACGCCGACGACATAGGTGTAAACTAAAAAATAATTTTTATTAATTAAATGCAATTATGAGTAAAACTATTTCCTATTTAATTATAATCAACCTTGACCTTTCAACATTAACGATTTTTGCATTCTTTGTATGCAGTTATAAAAGAAACTATTAAAGAAATAAGTTGCAGCAATTATTTGTAAACTTGGTTAGTTTATTAAACGTACACCCACAATTTTAAATAATTATCTGCCATTTGTTCATTTGACGTTCGTTTATGTTTGCCTTCATGAGTTTGTAAATTTTCTAACAAACTGAAGACATCTCGCAGCTGATTAACCCATGCACGTTCATTTGTCTAAATGTGAATTTCAATGTAATACTAGAATTTAGTAATTAATTACAACGAGCTATTAGACAAATGCAACCCATGATTATATATAAAAATATTGGACATTAACAACTATTATTGCAGAACATTTTGATAAGTTTGCTTATTGTTGAGTTGTTTTAATTAGCTTGTTCTAGAACTAAAATGTTAAACTCATCACCTTACAACAATTTTCAAGTTCAGTGAACTGGCTGCCAGTATAGGGCAGGATTTGTAAACAAACTTTCTTAGCTTTTTCTAATCGTAGACATTAATAAACCGCTTTTACGGTTTATGCTCTAAACTAGCTGAGCACGTAGAAATGTACCACAATTTGCACTTAACACAAATATTTGCCATGTCGTTCATTCATTGGAGTTAAAACGGCCCGTAGAAATGCGTTAGTAGATTTGAAAGCGATATTTCGCTCGGGGATTTGAGATATCGCTTTTTGCTGAAATATTTCCCAAGTGCACTGTGTCGGTGTGTTGGTGTCAAATTTCAGGAGATTGGAAAAACCGAGTTCAGTAATTCATTAATTGCTACAGCAGTAAACAAGGCAAAAAATCATTTTTGTGTGTTTGTGTACACATTGGTAGGTTAAAAAGTATAAATTTTAGTTTAACCTCGCATATGAAACCTGAGAACTTGTTTGTGTAAAAACTTGTTAATTTAAGATTTATTAATTATATATTTACGTGAATATTCTTTAACCTGGGTAAATTGATCTTTGAAGTTCCTTTTCATAAGGCAAGTCTAGACTATTAACAATTAAATTTAAATACTTAGTTTAAGTTCTTCATCAATTCTGTTCCTGATTAATAGCTTGGAACTGCATCAAAAAAGATTTGTACGAAACAGGCAGTATTAACACCGACTTTATGTTAATTAAGGCTAAGTAAGACCATTAGGTACAATAATAAACGTTTTTAAACGCACGGAATAAAACCAAAGCCACTCATTTAAAGAGCAAAAATGCGCCGACGTCTGCTCTCATTAGCGGATCAAGTTATTTATAAATTTGCATATCTGGACAAAACCTTAATAGTAAATTTAATTTCATGCAAATGAGCTAGTATCGAATTTATAGCTCGAGGCCAAGGCTGTAAGTTCAAGTTTTATATCGGGATTTTTGTCTAAAGTTGAGTCAATAACATCGATTAATTGTGCAACAGTTCTAGTGAAACTATCCTCACGCACAAAGCGCGACAAAATAACCATGGACGTAACAAAGGTTTTGTCAATTACCCGCATTTTCCACAAAAACCGTGACAAAAAGCTAATTGCGGTTAGAAAAGTGCCCAATCTGCTCTAAATAGACTTTTAGGCGTTTCATTATTGTTTCTGCAGATTAGGATATTGTGCAAAGCGGTGATTTGTAACTTCCATGGCAAGGAAGCAATTTTGCTCTGATCGGCTGTGAGTTGGCAAAAATGCCTGCGTTAAAGGCTAGGGCTACGGTAATTTGGAACAATAATTCGTTATGTAACCCGAGGTAATGTGGCAAAAAGCTGGCCGATCATATTTTATTTTAATTTTAACTTCGTTACAAAAAACCAGTAGACAGAAAGAGAGCCAAGAGCTAAAGTTAAAGCTGCAAACAACACAACAAAATATATTGCATAAAGACCTACAACAAATTCTACAAATAACTGATATATAGTTAAAAGTAAAGTGCCACGAAATAATTACAATAAAAAATATTATATTTGTTTTCTAAAGTAATATTTGGTCCTTTGCCTGTAAATAGTTTGTTGCTATTAAGGATTGGTTAGTCACTTTCCTTCAACCACATGTGTAATACAAATTTTTCTAGTGTGATTTTCCATTGCAATGTTATTATTAGATTTCACTGAAATTAATATTGCTTGTTGAAATTTTTAATTTTATAGGCAACCTTGAATTTCCAGAAACCATTTTAAATAGTTATGTATAAGCATAATTCTACATTAACGATTTCTCTAAAAAAATGTGTTTTAAAGTTCCTTTATCGACCCTGTTTGGCTTCTATATATAGTACATTGTATTAGTGTATACAAATAATTTCATTAAATCAGTTTTTCTGTTAACTAACAGTAGTAGAATATATTACAACAGTTCGTTGATCTACAAAGATATGAAATCATTAATGGAGTTATAACAACAATTTGATATGAGCTGATATTTCTTTATCAAATACAACCCTTTTCCATTAATCGTCCAATTGGATTTATTTAGTCATAAGAGTTGAGATTTATTATCGCCTTCATATAAGTATTTCAACAGCAGTAAAGCTGAAGATAAGAGAACTTCATAGTAGCAGCATATGAATTACATAAAATTGTTCGATAAATTGAATTAGACACAAATACAAACATAACACTTTTAAGTTTTACACTTAATGCCCAGAATCAGTCAAATAATTTCTTTGGGCAAAATCAGGCAGGTGGGGATAAATATCACCCCAGAGTTTTTGGGTAAAAGAAAATAAAGTAAATACAATTTTATGCATTCTCTATTTTATTTCTTGTCAAAATCAGTTAATGCTGTTATAGAAGGGTGCAATTTTCAATAGTGATATCCCAGTGCATGTCAAATTGTCGACAGTGACTAGCGCTTGACTGCATTGGAAAAAATAGGCAATTTGATTTGCACAAGAGATATTCAACATATTATTTGCTTTAAAGTTATTTTAACGTTAATATCTATTTTTAAATTGAAACATTAATTTTAATTACAAACCTAAAATAATCTTTAAATTCCAGAATTCATCGTCAATTTGCACTATTGAATAAAATGCAAAATTATCGACAATATGCACATTCACATGTCACTGGCTGAAATATTTAAGTTCCAGCTCTTTGACTGATCCAAAGCTCTTGAGGGAAAGAATCACATCTAATTGCTGCAGGATCCAGACACACATAGTTGTGGTACTCCAGGTATACATGTCTAGATTTTTTGTTACATGTGCTTCAACAAACAACATCATCCCAGAGTATTTTTTGTGTTTTGCAAGGTGGCTCAACAAAATGTTCTTAAAAATATAGTGGTTGTAGATTGAGTAGAAAATAAGAGGACCTGTTTTTATAATAACGATAATTAATTAGAGGGCTACAGACTCTTTAAACTATTTGACTTGAAATGCGTACTACGATAGAGCCAATTGGTGTATTTAAACTGATCACTTAAGAACACCACAAGTCTTAATAAACCAAAACTATATTTAATAGACTAAAATTAAATTTAATATATTTCTCCCCTGATTGTCTTTTCTTCTGTTAATATGCTCACTTATCACCTGTAGGGTCAGTGACTTTAGAAATCCCCACCGTTTATTTTTGAGTCATTTTGTGCCATCAACTTTTTCACAATAATACTTCTTTTCTGATCTTTTGTCGGGATGGCTTATATTTTAGGTCTTTCTTATTCGTCTACAATTACCCATAAGGACAGAAACTTTATAAGTTTTTGTTCTCACAGTTGGCAATTGTTATCATGTAAGCCTCTTAGAGTAATATACCTTTAAATGTTGAAAAATGTAACTTTTTCAGGTAGGTGGGGTAAATATAACCCCAAGACACGTATGCTGTGCTGCTTGTGTGCAATACTCGAATCAGCATTAAGCTCAATTCTGAAAAGGTAGTGAAGTGCACAATTTGAAAAATACAGGCGAAGCCTAAATGTGTACTTCACCTGATCGAAGCCGGATTAAATTCACGTTAGAACTGTAATACATAATACCCCCCCCCCCCCCGCCACTGAAGTTACTTTTTATTCCTCATCTGGTTTATTTGCCTTGGGCATACGGACATCGGCAACTAAATCCACATTCGTGATAAAAAGCTTCAGTGTCCTGGTACACAAATTACTATTCCATAAAATTTATATAGAATTTAATGGGAAATAAAGTCAATGCAGTTTTCTTGTTATAAGCATTCCCACCATAAAAATTTAGCATTTCTTAAGGAGAGCGATAATGGGATATGCAGTTTTCAAAAGAAATGTTCTTAATATACATATTATTACCAGCTTTCAATAGAGCACGTTTTTAACAAACATTAAATTAACAATATTATAAATAAATACAAAGTACTATCTGCGTTTTCGATAAATGAAATAAACCTCCCAAGCAAGTGCAGCTTCCTCAAATAGCTTTAAAAATATGCAAATTAAGACGATCTAAAAATTATTCAACTGATTTGTATTCAGTCGGTTATTTTTTTACAGTTTGTATTGGCAGACTATACAGTTTGTTTTTTATTTTTCCCCGCTTTGTAGCAATTTTATTATGAATTTATATGCCTCACTGAAACTGTGTAGTATTAAAATCAGGATTAAAATCCCTATCAATTGATTATGTTTTTATTATTTAATTATTTTTGAATTTCTTTATAATATAAAATTTTATAATATAATGTTTCTTGGTTGCAAATAATTGTTAACGCCTGCTGCAATCATAAAAACCGTCTAACGAGTTTTAAGGAGAGAATAATAATAATAACATGACCAGCTGATAGATCTTTAGTTCTGATTTAAAAAATACGTGTATAGTGTGTTGGGTTTTAATTCACAGCAAAGCTGCTACAAGGCGAAGCAAACTTAAAAAAACTGTAGGACAAACAAAATAAGAAAACACCGATGAGAGAGTCACCTATGATCTTCTCTTAAAATAGAAACATTCATATCAATATTTCGGAAATTATAAAAGCGATGTGAAAATCCAAAGTGGTCTAATAATAATATCAAATGTCAATAATTTTTTTAAGATTACAAAATTGCATCACTTCCCAATTCTACCATTAGTAAGAATAGTAACTCTTAATACATAACATTTTAAAAATGCCAGAAATGTAAACGATATTTCTTCATATTTAAATTTTTTAAAATGATTTAATTATATTTCTCGAATTGCATCGCAAATTCTCTGGTTTAAGGTTTCTGAACCTGCAAACACAACGATAGCTTCAAGTTTTACTCTATTTTTTCTAAATACCCATCTGAGTGGCTGCTTCCTTTCTATATATTCTTCCCGCAAAATTCGTATTATTTTTTGACCACGATAAAAATAAGAAAGGTGGTGTCATTTTCCACTCATAATTCAACAAATTGTACTACGAAAATTTTCAACAATTCAAATGTTTGTACGTGTCCTGTACTTCTATTCAATAATATTTATATTATCGTGCTCTAAAGTTTAAGTTTCTATTTAATTTTATTGTATCTGCAAACGATTATGGATTTGTTAAAATCAGTTTAAAAATAGCCAGTACCTTGTTTCTTATCTCTCTAACCGACTCTCTAGCTCTAGTACTTAATAACCAAGTTACCTAAGTAAGTATACTAGTGTATGGAAGTCAATTTCTGCGGCTCTGTAAATAGGTATACAAAGTTTAGTTGTATGCACGCAACAAAATACACGTACCTTCGACTATATTTCTCAAAAAACTGATTTTTTAAATCTGACCGCGCTGGTATCTACAGTGCATCCTAGAAGTATGGTGGATACATTTTTTAAAACTCCAATTTCATATTTAGGGGTTCGTGGTTCATCCCTGCTTAGTTTCTCGTTTTACAAATCACGTGAACTTTGATAATCACCACAAACTATTTTCTGCTTAAAAAATACCCTTTGTGTAAACAAAACGAAGCAGGGTTTAAAAAATTCAGAATGCAATGTTTATGTTTATTTACGAAGTCTTAATATTTGCAGTAGCAAACAACTATTAGTGTCAAATATTTTTTTACTGTCAAAAAGTGAATTAATTATATTGATGCTAGAGGCAAAAATGTATTATTCACTATTACAGGACAGAAAAGGCAGTGAGTTCTTTTAAATAGTATGTTTCCAACCACTGTTTTCAAGTTGAATGGCTATGTGAATATTTCAAAGCCAATTGTTATGCATACTCTTGCAGAAAATAACGAATTCGGAGGTTTTACATTTTTTTGTTGATTGGAAAAAATCGAATTAGTACAAATTGTGTCTATATTGACCTTTAAATTGGAATCCCAACTCTAGCATAAACTGCAAAAGTTGGTTACACCAGTGCGTGATGTGTTATGTCTCATGGCAGTGGCATTAGTGAATCTTACTTTATTTACAGAAAGTTAATCGACATCGTTTCTTGAAATATTTTAAGAACAATATTTGTATAATTTTGGAGAAGTTAACTGTGCAATTTAGAGAAAATTTGCGAAACTAGAGCAATTCAATAGCTACCGCAGTCCTAGGCCTCACTGTGACGACGTCTTGAACAAACAGTATACTCGTAGGAAATTCGTAAAGGTGAAGACATCTTAAGGAACGGATAGGAACGGCGCATCAATTCCATTAGAAAAAATCACCAGCGTTTTAAAGGGTTTCGTCGGCGAATCGAAACTTGTGCACTGAATAGCGGTAGCTACATCAAAAAAACTGTTGTTGTATTTAGATTTGCATTAAATAAAAATTTAACGATCAATTGTTAGCAGCTTTATCTCAGAACAAGTGTTTGTATTTCATGTATTATTAACCCTGAACGTAGTTTCACGATTTTAAAACTGTGCATTCTGGACTTTTCTTAATAACTTAGTAAATTCAATTTGCAAGACGTGAAAAACTACTTACTCAAAATAAGTGTCAAACTAGGCAGGGACGAAACCCTAAACATGAAATAGGAATAAATTTTTTCCATCATACCTCTCGTTGCATCAGTTCTGGGGCACACTGTAGATGAAACTATTTCTCTGGGAGGGCAGCAAACAACCTTAATCCGGCCCTGATCGCGGGCTTATCACTCACAGCCGCGAGTTTTCAGAAATTTTCGCATACCTCCGCGGGTATCTGCATATAAGCACGTTAACAACGGCTCGGGTCATGATCCCGGCTTTGAATTATATCTGCTAGAGGCTGCACAGCGTTTTACTCACCAGCGGCTTTTAGTCACAGTCACAAAACAGTCAAACACACGGTGCACTCGCGAAATCCTGGAGACTTCGACGCTGGGTCGAGCGAGCGCCGCGTCGCGAAACTGATAAGAGCGCTAGGCGCTAACCGTCGATATCGAGGAAGCCTGAAGAGTCACTGAGTTCAGTGGTCGGACTCGCAACTCTTCGCGATATGGAGAGTGACTGCCGATGGTGATGGTGATGGTAAGCCAGCACATGCCGCGACCGCGACAAACCGCGGAAAAAACAGCGTGCGCCGCGGTTGAGAACGCAACTAAATGGCTATTGTTGCCAATGCGGTAGGTTGTGTTAATTATACAAATACACGTACGGCATAATGAATCTTGTGTCGAAAGAACAAACAATTTATGTTTTGCGCACCTACCTCGGCCCGTCTGCTAAAATTCCTCCGGACGCCTATTAATAGGGATCGTCTGGAAACATCCGCTCGGAGATGTTTTATTGGTTCTTTAATATATTGCACAGATAGGGTAATATACAACACTAATATAAATATTATCGAAAACACTTCTTTGTTTTTGCAGATATTCTTGGAAGCTGCGGAAGAACAAAGGTTTCAAGTCTATAGAATTTATGGTGGAAATAAAAGGAGAACGTCATTTACATTTAAGTATTATTTCATTTTGTTTCTTTAACCCTTTAAGTAGAAAACATAAATATACGAGTATATGCCACTTTTGTCTTTCGCTTCAAAATTTATTTCATTTATGTAGAAACTCAAATCTCTCTTTCAACATTGGTGGCGAATTATTTATCATTGCCCTCAACTTCTAATTGAAACATAATAGTTTGTTAAATTAAATTAAATTACGGCGAAACAATGTTTACATCCTAAATTAATTACTAATTGAAATTACTTAATAGATTTCATTTTTTATTCTTATACTAATGCTTCATATAGTATATTGTGTATCTAGGACGAAAAGTGTAACATTCCCAGACGACTGTGAATGGAGTCTGGGAATGTTGCTTTTTGTCCAAGATACACATACTATTTTTCCGCCGATCGATACGAGTAATTAAAAACATTAGGAAATAGTACTCGAATATTCCCTGCCTAGGCCGGGAATATTATTCCTGTATAGTTGTGTTGTAAATTACCTAGCAAAGGCTGATGTAATGGAATGTTTGACTTTGCTCAACAAAATTTTGCCAATAATGTGACAGTAGTATTACGATTGGCGGAAAAATTAATTTAAAGTCTTTTTAAACATAAATACAGTGTTACAAATTTAGTACTATAAAATTAATTATTATTGAACTCCTTAAAACGTAAAAAATAACAATTTTGATTTATAATTTAGTATATAGACACTAAGGTACCAAAGTTCGGTGTTTTTTATTAATATTTAGGCATTGCAACATATCTAACTTGGAATAAATTAACGTATACTTATTGCAATTCTATATTATATTCCATACTTTCAATTAACGTTTTATCAAGTAAGTAGAGTAGGGATAACAATATTCAAAGTTTGGATTTATTATCCTATTGTAACCAAATATTTTAATAAAAATATATGGCCGCGCTGGTGGCTCAGTGGTAAGAGCGACAGATTCGTAACCACAAGTGATCAGTGGTCCTGGATTTAAATACCGCGGTAGGCACCAGAGTATAAAGAAAAATCGTGTGAAAAACACTCAGAGTGTGGAAAAAGTCCCCTACACAACTCATAGGTATTTTAGTGTTTATTCATATTCCCTTTGTATTAGTTATTGATATCAAGTTATTCAAGGGATGTTGAGGATGTTCATGTGTATTACTCGCTTGCGATCTGCGGGCAGTTAACTTAGAATGACCTGGATCTTACACCACAGCCTTTTTTGTTATCAAAGGTTTAACACCTGTCTGCTTTAAACCCGAATCTCCTGCAGCTCGCAGATGGCGTAATTCCGTCAGTGTTTACATTGCCGTCTGTTGTTATCCAGAAGGACTGTACTCGTTATAGTAAGTAATATGTCACTCCGCGTTGCACATCACTCAGTTTTTGACGTTAGACACTTAGCTGCAGATCGCACATCGTTTTAATTTAGACACTCGCTGATTAGGCTGCAAAGCTGTTATACGATGTTTTCACTTTTATTGGTGCCTTTGCATGCTTTTAGTGAGGCGATTTATAACCATTGCACGAATAAGACGCCAGTCGAATAATTTTATATAAAAAGTAGCTCATTTCGAGATGTTCACCAATTACCTTGGCAACTGTACACTTTTCAATTCATTGTTACACTAGTACAAAATGGACGCAAGATAGGGTTTTGCATGGTAAATTCTAAATAAAAAACAAACGCTTCGTCAATATTTGGTAATCGCCGTCGTTGTTGTTTATTTTCCCCGTATAGTGATTGTTTATTTGCGCTATGAATGTTTTACAATGTTGCCTACCGTATTTGATTCTAAATAATAAGTCATATTACCGAATTTATGAGCAGTTGGAGAAAAAATAGTATGTTTCATTCCCACAAAAAAGCGTTTTCGGGACACGTAAGACTCGCCGGATGACGTGAAGCGGAGTCCGGCGATCTGTCTTACTTATCCCGAAATCATGCATTTTTTTGTACCAATGAAACAAATAACTATAATGTTACAGTTGCATATAGTTTTTATATTAATTATTTATACCATGAACAAAATGGGCTCCAAAATATTTTCTTGTGAAATACCGAAAGTATTTTCAAATTTATCTGAGAAAACACCATTTACCTTTGTCGCCTGGGATCTATTTAACAAATAATCAATAAACCAATTCCTGTTCCATACCTATTCAGCTTAGAGATTAAAATGTTACGGTCAATTTTCTTAAAAGCGCTCTTTAAATCAAGAAATACTGCTACTGCGTAGTCGCCATTGTCAATTGCACGCCAATTAGAAATCGTAAATTGAAGGGCAGTTTCACATCTATGATGACTTCTAAATCCTGGTTGATTTTTAAATAATATGTTGTTATTATCAAAATACTGTGGAATTTGCTTAAGAACAATTTTCTCAATAACTTTTCAAAAACCGCTATAACGATTTTTTTTAAACTTTACTTTTATATTACATTTTTAATGTGTATTTATGTGAGATAGATGATTTTCAAGTTGAATACCTCTAAAATGGTTTTTTTGTTTTTTCTTTTTTTATTAACTCCTATTTTAAATAGAACACCCGGTATAGTATTACAGTTTTGAATTCAGCTTAAAATTTTAAAGAAAATTTGTCTCTTCAACTAACGCTCTATTTTGTACGGTTTATGTAGAATTTGTAATTTTTGGCAAATGTTTAAAAATTAAAAGTCGAATTTTTGGCTTTATCAGATCACCGTAAAAGGAAGTTGTGGGCGTGTATCACACCAAATTTTTGTTTATTGGCATCACTCTACTATTCTTTAAGTTTTCCAGTTTGCAATAAGGTATTAATTAAATTCAGGAGCAAGTGCGGAGTAGTTTCCTTCAGTATTTTACAGTTTAATACATCGGTAATATTAGATTTATTGTTCATAGTATTTACGATTGATTTAATATCACCTAGTGATACCGCCATAATTTTACACATTTTTGCATGCAGTTGAATTGTCTAAATCTGAAAAAATAGGTTGGCTGATTAACTTCACCGTTTCTAGAATGTCACTAATGCTATCAACAAAATCCTTGTTAAAACATGTCGCTTTATTATAGTTAAATTCCACCACTGTCGCCATCCACAAGTTGGAAGATTATTTCTCCACTTTTAGGTTTAATTATGTGTTTCAAACATTTCTCCATTCCTTTAAATTCGTTATGGAGACTGACAATTTGATTGCGATACTGTAACCCCTTTTATATTTTAGTAAATTCACTGCCTAGTTTATATTTATTCTGCTTTTCGTCATCAGTAAATGCGTCACTATTTTTTAAATTTACATACTCAAAGTCTCTTTGGTTAGTAGCAATTGTGACTTCATCGTCAAACCACCACGGCAATGAAACATGATCTTCTTCATTTCCAACTGAGCAATTTTATTCATAGTGGCATCAAATATATCAATTATTTTACCAAAAATGCACTCCACTTTAGTTGGTGCAAGAAGCCAATCAGCATTTCGTAAATCCATCTTAATATTGTCATATTTTCTTCGGGACTAAAAACAAAAATAATTTAATAGTATTGAGACACTTGAAGAAACAAATAAAATCTAGTTTTAGATTTTGTTTTCATAGGTTTTGACATATTGGTACTAACTTCCTATTTTAAACGGTACGGTTGGCAGGAACGTCGTTTTTATGTTTATCTTGCACCTATTTTTATAAATAATCGAATTAAACGCTAAGAACAATTTGATAGTAAGCCATACTTGTTTAATGAAACAAAAGCAAAACTTCAATTTGTATCTCTGTTCAGTTTTAATGGTGCTTTAGAAAGTAATGTTTTATTTATTATTTGCTTCAATGAAAGTTTGACACGGTATGCTGTTAAATACTATAATCAGGAGTATTTATTTACAAAGCCATAAAAATGCAGCAATTATGAGAGTATTCTTTACTAATTAAATTAAAGTACAATATATTAAATATTTTTATTGAAAGCAGAACTATATGCATGTATAGTTCTGCTTTAAATAAAAACAACGTTAATATCTGCCAAAACAAGATTCAAGTAAAATTATGTCGTGATTTAACTTTTAAAGTTATTGCAAGGTTTTTTTAATTGACTTGTTAATAATTTATTCAGGATAAATTATTGTAGTTAATTCTACAAGTTTTAATTTAATTCAGCAACGTAGGTAACTTTAACTTTTTATATTACGATTAAAATTAAATAGAAATCAAAATCGTACTTACCGTTTGTTTTCTGATTAATCAATCACGCCTAGGGTTTTTCGGTTCCGGGTACCCGGACGCGGACCCTACGAGTCCAGTTAGGAATACCTGAACCCGATACCCGATCTAAGACTCGACGAGACCCGAGTAAACGTTTTTTAAAATTATTGTAATATTAGGTACCTACTTGTAAAATTGTAATTATGTTCAAAGAATTTTTATGTTTTAACTTTATTATATTATATTATATTACATATACTTTAACTTTACTATATTATACTAGTCACATGTGTTTTTTCAGTTCCTTATTTTTATTTGTATTAGGAGTATTACTAGTTCTTTCAAATAAAATGTAGATACATAATTCTTTTTTGTATATTCTTTTTATCTTAATGATTAATGATTATAATATTGGTTTGTTGTGAATGAATTGTCGATAAAACAAAAACAATATTTATTATGCTTTAGCTATTACGTTTGACTTTTTTTCTACTTTAGTTTATTTTTAATCAATTCTCTTTTAAAATGAATTTAAGTAATATTTATCATTTTATAAATTATGAATTATCAATGTTATTAAATACCTCTAGCTCTGGTAGAAAGCATTTTTTAAGAAACACAAGTCGTATTCACGCATTATCAAGACTGTTCTTATTCCTGAAAATTCATTTTTGTATAATGAAAACCAAGTTCAAAATTTTGTGACAATTCGGACGTCTGTGAACGTTACTTCAAATTATGCAAGTACAAAATCAATTCACAAATACCTTTTCGTTACACTACTTGTCATTCAACAAACATTAAATAGTAAGTAATCCTTTTTACAATTACCTCACTTCACTCTTTCTATGTTTTACTTTCATTTTATTCAATAAATACCTGCAGCCGTCACCTGTCTAAGGACCCACTTTATTCCACATAATAATTAAATTATGTTAGAACCTTTCTGTTTCCTATAAACTAAAGTCGTGTTTCACTACGTGTGTCTCGTCGCGTATAATACAAAATTTTAGTCAATTCTTATAATTTCATTAACCAATAAATAAATAAATTAAAAAAGATAAATATTGTATCGACAGCCGTGAAATGTCATAGTGACAATTTGGAAAGTACCGGAGAGATCAAATAAATTTATAATTAGAGTCATCTGTAATTCGTATTATAAGTGTCGCAGTACTGAAGGGTATTGTCAGTGTATGTCAAATTCGAGCTTAGTAGGTTAGGTTGTGTTTGTTATTGGACACAGACTGGCGTAAAACGAAAAGGTCTTAGATAAGAAAAACATCGGAGTCCGCTATGGTACAATAAGAAAGGTCGAACAACTGATCCCCTCCAACAAAGATTATTTGCCCAGACTACAGACAGAAGGCGTTTACCAGCTCCAATGTACTTGTGGCAAATCTTATATCGGACAAACGGGAAGAAGCATCCAATGTCGAATAAAAGAACACCAGAGCCACGCACGACTTGGAAACACACAAAAATCAGCCATCGTAGAACACGTATTAGGACCAGAAGATCACAAAATAAATTACGACTCCGTAAACAAACTAGCCAAGACTAAAAAATACGTCCCTTGTGTTATTCGGGAATCCCTAGAAATTATTAAAAATTCAAGCCGTTAGCAATATAGTAAGTATTACATATATGGTTATTTGACACAGACTGACACAAAACTTAACCTGAAAATTACGAATTTGACATAGCTTGACAGTGCTACCAACAATGCAGTAGTATAAATAATGAAAACTCACTTGTGAATAAAACTTCATTTTAGTCACTGAAAACAGTTGTATAATGTATGGTAATAGGCGCTACTGTAAGATAATAGTTATTTACTATACAAGTGGGATAACAGCATCATTAATATACGTATGTAAGCACACAAGTATATTAATGATGCATTATCACACATGTATTGTACAAAACTTTATCTACGACTGCCTAAAATTGAGAAAAGTGCATTAAGAGAAATGTCAGATCTGTCATTTTCAAAAATATTTTAGTAGGCAAATGTCATTATGTCATTCATTTGACACTATTTCAGTTAGGTAATGAAGTCATTACACAACTCAGTTGCGTAATGAAACCATTAAATAACTGAGTGGTGTAATGAGCTTCATTACATAACTGAAATAGTGTCAAATGAGTGACGTAATGAGTTACTTATCCCACCGGAGTAGATAAAATATTTTATTCAATTCTTATGGTTAAAGTTATGCCAGAAGCATAAAATAGGGTTTTATCTATTTATGTCACTCAATACTGCATTGTTGGTAGCACTGTGAATCTATGTCAAATTCGAGATTTGCAAGTTAAGTTTTGCATCAGTCTGTGTCAAATAACAAACAAAACCTGATCTACTAAGCTCGAATTTGACATAACACTGATAATGCCCTTCAGTACTGCCAAACGCATAAAAGAGTCACAGGCGACTCTAATTATAAAATTATTTGATCTCTCGGTACTTTCCAAATTGTCACTATGACTTTTCACTGCTGTCGATACAAAATTTATGTTTTTTACTTTCTTTTACAATAAACGAAGTATTGGATTCACCCCAAAAATTCGGAATTGAGTTTTCAACAGATCTTTACGTTTTAGAGTCCTCTGATCCCAAAAAAACATTTTTTTTTATTGGGCTGTCTGTGTGCCTGTCTGTGTGTCTGTCTGTGTGTCTGTCTGTCTGTGTGTCTGTCTGTGAACAGAATATCTCAAAAACGGAAAGAGGTATGGCATTGAAACTTCATATATAAGTTTTGTGTACTATGTAGATGCGACAGCAAGCTTTTGAAGAAAATCGCATAACCGGAAGTACGTGTTTACTCTTGTGATTTTTCAGTTTTTTTCGATTTTTTCAAAAACGGCTCTAACGATTTTTTTTAACTTTACATTTTTATTACATTTTTAATGTGTATTGATGTGAGATAGGTGATTTTCCAGGTGAATACTTCTAAAATGGGTTTCTTTTGTTTTTTTTTTCTATTTTTTTTATTGACTCCTATTTTAAATAGAACACCCGGTATATTATTACATTTTTGAATTGAGCTTAAAATTCTAGAGAAAATTTGTCTCTTGAACTAACACTCTATTTTGTACCGTTTTTGTAAAATTTGTAATTTTTGAAAATTTTTGACAAATGCTTAAAAATTTAAAATAAAATTTTTGGCTAATTATAAGATCACTGTTAAAGGAAGTTGTGTGCGTGTATCACACCAGATTTTTAATTTATTTATTGGTTAAATAAATTATAAGAATTGAATAAAATTTTGTATTATACACGATGAGACTCCCGTAGTGAAACACGACTTTAATTTTTTAAATGGAATCTTTTTAGATATCTTTATATTAACGAAGTTACGATCTGTCTAGCGATTTACAAACACCCTGTAAGTATAAAATAATATATGTTTTACCTTGTAAAGTATCTATATCGAAAGTATGCATGCTTAATTCAGTCTAAAATAAGTTTGAGCAAATTGTACACTTTCTTCCAATAAAGTTTGATTTAACACAACTTTGAATAAAACCATTAGTGAATAAAACATTTATTTTCAAGAGTCTCTCAGAAACTGTGCTTACTACTGTCTAATTCAATGGCATTTTTCGTACTGTATTTGAATATTACTTCTGAAGAGCAAATATATAAGATAATTTGTTTCTTGAAATTCTCCTGTTCGATAGGATAGGATTCGTCATAGAAAGTTTATAATAGAAATCGTAATTTGGATATGTTTTCATACATCAGAATCAGTTTACTAAATAATTATTTGCTAAACTATAGTTATGAATAATGGCTGATAACTATAATAAAGTACGCATTCTTTAAGTGCATTCGTCACACGAAATTTTTAATTAAATGTAAGTTCTTATCAAACACTATATCAAAATCAGAGTCATTGATCTGGAAATGTGCGACTAAAACTGAGCAACATTACTAAATATCTCGGAAACTTTTTTCTACATTTTTTACTATTTATAGGTTTTAATATTTTGTACGTATGAATATAAAAGTAGGATGTAGGTATGCGGATCACGAAATTAATTGGATAAAATCAAATCTGGAATAACGATAATAGTTTGAAAACCCTAAAGAGGCGTTGATATCAACATGAAATAAGGATGAAGCTGAATTATTTCTTCAGCTGAAATAACAGAATACAAAATACGTTATTTACCATTCGGGTTAAAAACTACAACTTATGAACTTTAATTCTGTTAATTGAAAAAAACCATTGGCTTATCATTGTGGTGATAATATATGTTCTTACTAAGATTAAAATAAACAAATCTATTACAAAAGGTATATTACATATCAATATTGAAAATATATCCATTATTGATGTGTAGAATGCTATCGCAAACGTACTGATATTATGCTAAAGCATGTCTAACCATTCTGAATGTTGAAATACTGAGCAATTAATAAAAACGTCATTTAGTGGAGAACGTGATCTTTACAGTAAAAGACGTAGCATGAAAAACAAACATTCTACATCTAAATAAATCTTTGATATGGTCTGATTCAAACACGGATAATTGCGAAACATTGTAAATATTACTAGAGCACGTAAAATATTCGTTAGATAAATCGTAATGAAGATAAATAGTAAATATAAAACACATTATGCAGATACTGGTAGTATATTGCTGTTCATTTGGTTGAGAAAGCCTCTGTTTAATGATATCATCAAATCGTTGTGTTATTACAGTCCCCTTTCATTTGTAATAAAATAAGGCTGCCAACATTCTAATTTACGGAATCATAAGATGCTTAATAAATTTTATGAAATTCGAATCTGTTTTTATTTATATTGCAGAACATTCTTCATAAATACACATTCTGCTCAACAAATATTTTTAAAAATTGTGAATATAGTCAGAATGTTATGACGAATAATTTGGAAATGGTAAAGATGAGAACAAATACAAATGAAATAAGGCTTGGACAAAGAAAACTTTATTTCTGAAGGGTATTTTAACAAATAATAGACAATAATAAGTATTTATGCAATTCTAAATAATTTGTTGGAAATTAATTTTATTTAATTCCCAATTTTAGACAACTTCATATGCCCACTGACCCCAAAACAAGAAGACTAATTTATTATGAAACTGAACGCTTTGTCATTCAATGTCACTTTTCATTTCCACAAATTTTCAAAAACAGTTTAAATTTTGATATAAAAAGTGGTCCACATAAACAAAATTTGATATTCACTTCTTTGAAAACAGTACACGTACTCTTAGCTTTTAAAATTTTCAGACTGATTCGGCCATTTTGGTTCATGAGTTAGATTAACGATATGGTTCTTGCTAAATACTTAAATATATGGGCATCAAGGCATCAATTACCATACAGCGACAATACGAGATTTAATTAAAACTAGGCTACTACACTTTAATAATCAACTTTAATAATTCAACGCCAGTAACAATACCATATATAATGTTTCAACTGAATAAATTTAAAAATGCTGACAATATATAAATATTCTCAAATTCATTATATATAAAAGAAACTCGGGATACAACTAAATAGTTTAAACTACGAATTATTATTACAGGAATAACACATGGATAGTTAGAGTAAAATGAGCCCTGAATTCAAATTATTACAGAAGATTTTATGAGCACATGGTATATAGGGGTTATGCAAACACAAAAGAATTGGTTGGATTAAAGGCGTCCGGAATTGATCAAGCGAAGAATGTAAAGCCCTAATTAAAATAAGCATCACCCAGTTCTATTTATCTTATTCATAAGCAAACACTTCGCTCAACGGCCAAATTGAGAGCATGTATCAGCAAGATTCCCATATACTATTCATGTCGAATAGATAAATAGAAAATGCGGCATATACAAAGTAAGTAAAATTGGTAAACAACTGATGGTTGTGTGCTAATTACGAAATAATAACGAATTAAAGTTTATAATTGGAGTAACAAAGAGCTGTAGCTGCGACCCCGGGTGCACAAACAGCTTTATCAGCATTCGAATATTTGTAAAAGAATATCGGAGAAAACGTGGAGGGTGTCGGGGGTTATTCCAAAAAAAAAACTAAAATAAATCCAATCAAACATTAAATCACATGGAGGTAGAACGATAAAGGTTCCGTACTTGAGCTTTTGTGTGGTCAAAGGTGTATTTGCGTCCAAATTCTCTAAACCATTTCACTAAATCATCATTTCATTGCTGACGATTTTCGAGGTAAATCCGCTTACGGCATCGGAAGTAAACTGAGGACTTATTCTGTAATTAATCTGCAGTTAATCTTCAATTAAACTTCCATCATGAATCTGTCACCGGCGTGGTTGCACATTGCACGACGAAAACAATCCTCAAACAAACCTCACTTGTATATCTGTTTGAGGAGCTTCCAGCCTTCGACAGCAGCGACAGGCAAGTGTACGGGTTAAAGATTTCCTACTAAACTTCGTGGATAAGTTATAAGTTGGTTTTATATGTCTCACTTCAATAAAAATTACCTACTTAGTTAGATTATACTTTTAATGGAGTCTACTTGCTGCCCTATTTTAATTCACTATAATTCGTCGATGGTCAATATTATTTACTGTTTACAAGATTTCAGTTTTGTTCTAGCCAACCGTTTTGGGTTCGTTTAGCGACCGTCTTTTTTATCTATTCTTGTTTGAGTTTCTATTTCAACCCACGATTATCAGCGGCTTACACCACGTTGTATTTCTATTACCCTAGTGATTTGATTTTCCATTTTGAGTTCTGCGGATTTGTTCCAATTTTATTTATTAGCCTCTTTGTCTCATAACATTATCGTGTTTCAAATATCGATAAGGTGGGAATGCTGTATTTGATCAAAGGATGTGTACTAATCTCTAAATAATTAAAAATAATGTCTCGGAATTTTGGAAGAGCACCTATACACAGAATAAGGCTGCTCGTGTTCCTACTGCTGTAATGTTTCGTACCTTCCGGTAATTTTTAAGTTTACTTTGATCATTTTATTTTTCTTATTTTTCTCGGGTATGCGCAGATGCTGATGGGTTCGTTGTACTCAAATGTGTAATTACAAGGATAACAAAATGTAGGAATAAACTGTGTAATGTGTTTAGATAGATATACAAAATATGTCGTAATTTAAGAAAATGTTATGTACATTAATATAATAAAACAAAAATCCTTCAGCGTTTCGTTATTTTGGGGACGTTCGGCAACCCACACTGCACTCTTGCTTAGCCCGGTTGCTGTCCTTGGATTCTCTCAAAGTACGTTGGAAGTTGGTAGCTGCAGTAGCTCGTAGCTCCGATGTCCTGGAGCTGGCGGATCTGAGTATATTTAACCATCAACAAGATAGCGCGGTGTTGTTTTGATTTTTCGAGCGCACATATTCGTCTGAATAAAGGCTTTTACGGTGCCTGTGGTGTGTGCAATTTGGATGTTAAGCTCGGTAGACCTTGGGGCTCTCTTAGTATATAAGTTTGGATCTCCAGGAATAACTTAAATAGGGCATGTTTCCTTGAAGCGGAGTCCGCCTTTTCACCACCAGCTTTGGCGGAGACTCCGCGATGCGCCGACTAGCAAAGTGCGCTTTGCCTTCGGATGTTCGCGGGGACGGTGTCTTTGAATTAACACCGCTTGGAATGCAAGTATGCTAGCTATGTAGAAATATTTAGTTTAAATGGAGCTAGTGGGTGCTCTTCTTTTACGAGTTTTAAGGAAAGCGTTCGCCGATTTGGGCCTCCATTACATGCGTACGCGGTCGAGAAGGTATTAGGAGAGGGGAAGTCTAGGGACTCAAGTCCGAGGACTCAAATTATTTGAAATGACTGCGGATTCCCCTTTTATACTCTTCAGTGCCCTCGTTATGGGTGCCTTTCTAGAGAAGGTTGGAGAAAACCTGCGTGGCGTACCGATTTACTCGCCGTATCGCAAATCCGAACGTTATGGAGATGTAGGCAAAGATTGTAACATGAATTAGCTCCATTCAAATTTCTAGTGCACTATTTGTGCCTTTACTATAAGACTGACTACCTTATACTACGGACTTACCAGTCAGAGAAACGTCTTGAAGACGCCTTATATTCTGGACGGAATGAAAGGAACGAAGAAGAAGAAGAAGAATTTGTGCCTTAGGTAAATTTCACTGGGGAACTAACATTACACAGTTTCCTGAAATCTGAATTGTGTATTTCCTACATGATCCTCGGATTTCCAATATATTCTACTGTTCGTTATTTTACGGAAAGCTGGTAATGCATGGGTAATCAAACTACTAGTTATACTGCAATTAATAGAAACACGTACCCAATGCCATGTAAACTAATATTATTTTCGTTTTATTCTTAAACTATCTAGTCTTTACTATCTATCTCATAGTCCCTTCTCTCTCTCCCTGAAGCCAAGTTTATATACGCTACTGTTTAATGATTTTCTTTTTTAAGTTCAAGTCTAAGGTAATTAAAAATGTTATTATTTATACTTATCGCTTTCTTCATCTTCTTATTCCAGCATCAGTACAGATTTGTTATTATTCAATTATTTCTTTTCTAATGCACATGCAATATGTCAATCTTACATGGTTTGTCCTAGTATTTTATGTAAAGCCAGTTTATAGATAACTAGATATATAATTTTACTGAATTTTTCAGTTTATTTAAGATGACAATTTTGAGCTATGGTATTTCAAACTAAGCTTGCCTCACTGCATATTGTTTTCTTTTTCACATTTGTAAATCCACATTGTTCAATTAAAAAATGTAATGTAATAAAATGTCAAATAATTGAGAACTAATGCATATTGTTCTGTAAATTTTCAAAATCAATATTAAGGCAAAAACAGAAATGTTAAATTTTAATTTTAAAACGTTCTGTAAAATGGTGACGCGTATTAGTCCCACAACGCGCAAGGTTGATCGACAAATTTACCATTCTTGTATCAGTAAGTCACAAAGTAACTCTTATCACTAAGGAACAGGTCGAACATTTTAAAGGAGGTTGTCGAAATTACCTGGTATGTAGAACTGCTCATGGTTGACGGGCTTTCGAAATAACTCGATATTATCATTGATTAATACCGTATGCAAGTGCTTTGTACCGAAATAAAAGTTCAGCTGTCACTTTTATCTGAACATATATTTATATTTATTTATGACGTACACAATCTAGTTTTGCGCAGAAGTACCAAATTTCCATATTTTCATATGCAACAGTTTAGGCCCCATTAAATTTAAAATATGAAAAACCGATTAGCTACGTATTCGAAATATTTTCAGAAATAGATACTTTCAGATCACATTTTTAAGTACCAGTAGAAAAATTCTCTGTAAATGTTACAAGAAAATAAACAGTGTAGTTCTTATTTGCATTTAAAATTTGCATAACAAAATTTCTTCTGTAACGGGCATCGCAAACAAATACGGAATAGGTGAAGTCTTATAAACTTATATGTCGAATTGTATTTCGGTTGCGGAAGTGCATCATAAAAAATATGGGTCTCATTCCTACACACAAACAAAGTAGACCCTGAATACAGCTCCTGTCGCTTCAAGAGTTGTTCTTATGTTATTGTTTAGTGAAATGTAATTGTCATTGTGTTTTCAACCTCATGACGTGTAAACACTGACGCTTCCTGTTCCAAACTGCAGACTCTCGCAGCTTAATTGTATTTCTACTTTATGTTGTAGCTATCGTTGTAATTACTATTTGATTAGCTATTAATTGAAACGTGTTTTATCGACTGTGATATAGTTACTTTCCGTTAATAGTTCTGCAATTGTTGGTTTTTACATAACTTACGCTTGAAATAATTTCACTTAAACTCATTCTAAAATCTCGCAAGTAACAATCTCTAAGAAGATTCTAATTTTTACTTATTGGTGTATTTATTTTTCATATAATTGTAAGTATGACCAGATGAATTAGATAACTGATAATAAATTCTACTAGGACTGTTCTGCAACTCTGCCAGCTCGGAGTTAAAGCCCATAGAAATAGAGACACATTTTTTTTTATTTTTATCAATTGTTTGTAATCCACTAACGACAATGATTTTCTAGAATAATTATAAAAGAAGTTTAACATGACATGTGACAACTTTTGAAAACCATAGTTCATCGTAATCCACAGTTAGTTATGGTTCCGTGAATTTATAAGTGAACGGAGTATGTTAGAAGATAAACCGAAAAGATGCTTAAGGAAAAGAGGAATATAATTCATAGAGAAATTCAACAGAAGGTTTGTAATGATTAAGAATCAATATAATCTAACCTACCTTCCTTTGTCCAATGTCTTATCATAACATTCTTAATCTCATTTATTTTTGTCGTTTAAATTGGTAAAGTCATTTGCTGCGGCGTTTCCAAAAACTGCGTGTGTCAGTTAAATAGTTCGTGGCGTCTACCTAAATTACTGTTCTCAAAAACTACAGATATATTTACTACCTATATTTGTTTGGACCTACAACGATGATAGTGCCTGTTTGTAGTTAATTTAAATACAATGCCAAATGAATAAACGGACTTTCCCTTTGGCTGTATGGAGCTAATTGCTTCAGATTGGAAAAAGTGTTATAACAGTTCCATACCATTCGACATCCAATTACAAAATCTTATCTAAAAAAAACTGGTACTCGCACCGTACCTTTGCAAACGCAGAGTGTACAACCAGCACTGAGCTTACTCAGAGGGAAGTCATATGTTTCAATACTTACTTAAAAACCCAGAATTAAATGCCAACAGGTAATGTGGAAATTGATGAAAAAATTGTGAAACATCTTTAGAAGGAATGCGAAATTTGTACCAGCAAACATTCATAATTTCATGTTAAGAAGTATGTGGAAGGAAAACCATAACGCCATGAAGAAGGAGAAAAAATTGTGGAATAAGAAGCTAAAAAAGAAAGTAAAGAAAATAATGAAAAATGGAAAATATGGAAAGAAACCAAAACTGCTCAGGATAGAGAAGTATATCGATGAATAGGGGATGAGAAAAAACAAACAAAGAAAGAAAGTTAGGAAACACGAGGGAATTAATTAGAAAGAAAGTTCAATTAAAACTGAAGTATATTTTAGAGGGCAGTAAAATCATTATAATAATAATAATAATAATAATAATAGTTTATTTCCAACAGGGGCAACCCCAATTACAGGAAATATATGTAATACTTACAAAAAACATAAAATAATGTATATATATATATTGGCTGACAAAGGAAAGTAGAAAATTAAACAAATCTGTGGTAAGAAATCACTACTCAAACAGTTATAGTATGCGAATATTAATTTTAAAAAATAAGTAAATAAAAAAAAAATAGATTTAGATTAATAAAACAAGACAAGCAGATGTGTACATGAAACCGCAAGGACAATTGTAATAAGTGCCAAAGTAGAGACCATCAACTATGTAATACAGAAATCATGTCGCAAGGGCATACAAAGATTAAGATGAAGATGTGTAATGTACAAAACTTGCCCATACAGCAAATTATCCCTCCATCGAGATGGCAGTACGAAAGTTATTAAATGACATAAAGAAAATGTCAATATCTCGATTCAAGTTGTTATAAGCATTCGACATTGCTACAATAGGCGATACAAGTTGACCATTAGTTGAAGGCACTGCATAGGTAAAAGTAAGTCGGGATCTAGTTCTAGTGTCAGGTAATTTGAATTGTAATTGAGATAACAGATGAGGTGAATCAATACGATAATTTATTAAATTAAATAAAAAAATTAGCAAGTGCATATTTCTACGCTTAGCAAGATCAGTGAAGTTAAAATGAATGAGTAAAGAAGGATAATCAGAGCTGACGTCATTTACACCAGATCTGAAAAGACAATATTTTAAGAACTTTTTTTGAATTTTTTCAATTCTGATTATGTAATGAGTATAATAAGGATTCCAGATAATATCAGCATATTCTAATTTTGAACGAACCAAAGTATTGTAAAGGATAATTAAGGTATCGGGACGACGAAATAGACGTGTGTTACGCATCAAGAAACCTAGCTGCCTTGATGCTGAATTTAGCATCATCTCGATATGATGAGAAAATTTGAGTAAGGGATCAAAAGTTACACCTAAGTCGGTGACGGTGGTAACACGTTGCAAATTGGTATTATTCATTTTATAATCGAACGTAAAGCTGTTCAATTTACGGGTGAAGGTCATACATTGGCATTTATTTATATTAAAATTGAGATCATTACACTCTGACCACTCCCATAATCGGTCAATATCATTTTGTAATTGTAAACAATTAAGAGGAATCCCTATTTCATAAAATAATTTGAGATCATCGGCATACAGCAATACCTTGGAATTTAAAACAAATTCACTTATATCGTTTATAAATAACAAAAAAAGCAATGGACCCAAGATGCTGCCCTGTGGTACACCAGAAAGAGCAGTAAACTCATAAGACAAATGTCCATTTAAATATACTTGTTGTTTTCTATTGGCCAAGTAAGAACTGACTAAATAGATTAAATTTTGAGAGAAACCGAAATTATGTAATTTATGTAGCAGAATAAAATGATTGACAGAGTCAAAAGCCTTGGCAAAATCGGTGTAAATGACGTCAACTTGTGACTTTTTGTCCAAAGCGTTAGATACATATTGGGTAAAAATAGCTAAATTAGTGATTGTCGAACGTTTATTAATAAATCCGTGTTGATCAATTGATAGGGAAGTAACTTGTTGTCGAATGCTATTATTCAAAAGAGATTCAAAAACTTTACCGAACACGCTTAAAAGGGATATGGGCCTATAATTAGAAATAACAGATTTGGAACCTTTTTTAAAAACAGGAATAACCCTCGAGTACTTCCATCTCGCTGGAAAAACGCACGCATCAAGGCAAGCATTAAAAATGACACATAAAGGCGATACCAAATAGTCAGCACAACCCTTAAGGATGTATATAGGAATATTGTCTGGTCCTGAAGAGCGTGTGTTTTTGAGGTTTTTTATAACTGCAAGCAAATCATTAGTAGAAAAATTAGATATATTAATAGTTGATGGTGTATATGTGTTCTCTGTCATATTATGATTTAAACTGGTATCTTGCCTATAGCAACTACTAAAAAAATCCGCAAAGGCATTCGCAATTTCCAAGCCACCCTCAACCAAAATACCATCTTGATCAACCATTGCGTTGGGCAGATTAGAACAATTGTTTATGCCATTGACAAATCTCCAAAAAGACTTAGGGTCCTCAATAATATTTTGCTCAGCATTAGATACATAATCTTGATATGCCTTATTTATAAGGTTCTTAGTATCTGTACGTAAGCGTTTAAAACTGTCATAATGTAATTGAGAACCCGTACTTATGAAGAGGCGTCTGTACTTTTCCTTAAGTTTTAAATTCTTAATAATGGATTTATTGAACCAAGAAGGGTATTTAGTTTTTTTAGTCTGAAATTTAGGTATACAATTATCTAATATAGTGTATAGAATTTCATAAAACTTGTCGACAGTGTCGTCAACAGATGTCAGATTCTCAATTGGAGACCAATCTGCATCTTTAATGAGTTGTACTAGCAACTCATAGTTACCTTTCTTAAAGTTATATCGTGACTCATTATTAACACTACACGCCTTCATTTTAGGAACATTGACATAAAAATTACAAAGTAGCGCAGGATGATGAAAATCTGCCGGTACTAATCCAAACGGTTCAGGTGTAACATTTACAATAGAACGTGATAAAATTAAATCTAATATTCTACCATTACTATTAGTAACACAATTAAACTGTTGCAGATCTAAGAAATTAATAAAATTAACTAAGTCCTTTGTCTTAGAAAGCAGCTGCACACTCTCGGTATTAAAATAGTGTTTATAGTAGTCCCAGCAATTGAAATCGCCGAGAATAATACAATTACCTTCATGGACAAAAGATAAACTTCCTAAGAATTCAAACAAAATTTCATAATCAGCTCTGGTAGCATCCGTAATATATAAAATAACAAAATAATAAGAACAATTAAAATTGAAATCAATTTTGAAACAGAGTAAATCGCATACGGTTTCCAAGTTGCAGACCAGATCCACCTGGTGAACGCGATAGCTGACCCGTACAGCTGCGAGCACACCACCGCCTCTCTGTTTACCTGTAGCAGCTGTGTTTCGATTTTGTCGAAACACCACATAATTGTTGCCGAAAAGTTCACTATCAGATACACCATCTTGCAACCACGATTCGGTAATTATGATGATGTCGTAATCACAGTTTTGAACATTTAAGTAAAAATCGTTAATTTTGGAGTTCAAACCGCGCACATTCTGATAAAAAAGTGAAATGTTTTTATTTAACACAGGGGATTTAGATGCTGTGCTGGAATGATCCTAGTTCTTAGGCAAATCTTCATGCGAACGTATTTTCACAACAGGGGAACCGTCGCTTTGTTTTAGATATATGGTACCATTCTTAGACCATAAATATTTATATTGTAGGTCAGCTTTAGTTTGTTTTGCTTTCCAAAACAAGGCCTTGTTGTAAGGTGGAAGATGCTCATTGATAAAAACCCGACCTGTCCCACTGTTGGTAATTATATCATTGTTAGTGAGTTTAACAAGCTTTCCATTGACAATAAAAACATCTCGGATTTTGCGGCTATTGAACTGCACAATTATCGATTTGGGTTTGGAGCTATTGCGGTTCGGGATACGATGTATCGCTTCGATACAATTTATATTAAACGGATCTATGTTTAATTTAGAGGCAACCTTGGTTAGGATCGATGTCAGATCTTCGTCTGGAAACTCCGCTAAACCATGAATTTCGACGTTTTTGTTGCGGGTGTATTGTTCCAAAGAGTTGATTTGGTTATGGAGAGATCTTATTTCAGTGTTTTGGACAGCTATTGTGTCCTCCATTTTTAGTATTCTGGATTCGCCAAGCTCAACATCAAGCTTAATTGTAGATATTTGACTTTGAAGTTGATCTAGTCTCTTGGAAAAATCGTCAAATGCATTCATAAGCGTTGCAACATTTGAATTCAGACTAGGCAACACTTTCAATTGTTCAGTGATGTGTTCAAGCATGCGTGTTTGGGACGCAGATTGACAGTCATTTCCATCACGCTTATCACTGCTGCAATTTTTACACTTCCAGAACTTTATGGTTTTTTCATCACACATGTTTCTGAATTGTTCAATTGACAGCTCTGCACAAACTAAATGGAAAGCACCAGCACAATCACCGGCGCACTCAACACTATCGTCGTAGCGACCCAATTTCTTGGAGCAAACAAAACACGACAAACCTTTGGCAGCCATATTGCCATCAAGTATATATAAAATAAATAAAGAATATGGAGCCTTAGAAATAATGAAAAATTCTACAAACTGAAACAGAAGTTATTTTGAAAGCATAGAATAAATACCAGTAAATTGAAATAATCAATTCAATAGCTATTTATGATACATGTTGCAAAATTGAATAGTTTTAGGCACACGACGTGGTTTGTCAAACAAGGCCGAATTTTATATACGACCTTAATTTTTCTGTTATTAATCCATAAATATCGATTTAACAAAGGTTTGCATCTACAACACTTCTAATTTATGTCATAATAAACAGTAGGCCTTGGCGCGCGGGCGAATGTTTGAGCAGCCAGTACTGTCAAGGTCAGTTACGGAAGGTAATTGTTAATACTACAGATCTGACTGTATTCATTACATAACGCTTTAATTATTTCAAAAACACTTTACCTGTAACGCAAGAAGTAACTTGAATAACTTTACAACTTCACTTCCAGTTCGAAATTGTAGTTTTATAACCTCACTTCACTTTTAGCACATGGGCTAAAAGTAAACAGCTGATTTCTTTAACCACGGTAAACTATAAAACGTCACTTTTAGTGAAACAAGCTAGCGCTAAAAGGCCTACTTTTACTTAGTGGTCGTAGATGAAAATAATGAGAAACTTTGAAGTTTGACATTTCTTAAATGTGACAGTCTGTCAGTTATCTGAAATATAGAACGATGATTCGTTTTTCATATGAAAAGAATAATGCAAAAACAGTGCCTTAATAGACCCCATTAAAGCACTATTTTCAGTGTTTATATAGCCACATTAAAAGTAGATAAATAAACTCATATTGTTCAAATAAATAAATGAGTAGCAGGCAACATAATACCATACTTCAATAAGTACAGATTGGACAAGAAGAAATAAAACATGGGATAAAAAACATTAAAACATGTTAAAATGGGAGAAAATCATGGAATTGATAAAATGATTAGGAGATACGACAAAGAATTCGTTACGCAAAATAATAAGTAAAGCATGAGTAGCATGCAAAATACCTAAGGTTTGGAAAGATAACATCATTATACCAATATGCAAAAAGAGAGGGAAGAAGCTAACTATCGAGCATTGAGCCTATAGTCGACATATATAAACTATACCCAATAACAATAGAAAACATACTAAGAGAAGAGAAGGATAACTAGAAGACGTACTACGAGCATTCGGTAAATGTAGGCATACACAATGTAATATATGCATTCCAAAGTATATGCACGTGACTTTTCTAGACATGCTGACATTTTTTGACAACAGTACAAGAAGGAAAATATGACAATTAATAGAAAAATGGAAATAAGCAATAAACTGGATAAAATGTAGAAAATATTTACAGAAGAAAATGAGAAATGAAAAAAGAGCTAAAACATAGGTTATCAAAACATGAAACCAATAGTGTTGCTCTATGCTTATGATGTAGTGCTAGTAATAGATTTCAGAAGTATAATAGTTGTATGGTCAGAACAATGTGAAGAATTAATATTAAGATAAATGCAAACAAAGGTAAAGTGATGATAATAAATAACACAAACAAGCAGAAAGGGAAATATTATTTAGAAACCAAGTACTGGAGAAAGTAACTACATTCGCATTTAGGTATAATAATTAACAATGACGAAAAGATAGACATTGAAACAGCTAACAAACTTTTAACTTTTTCCCAGTCAACGTTACATATACTCAATGCGACAATGTTCTCTGAAAGATGTCATTTTTTGACAGTAGTTTATTATGATATGTTTTATCCGACTTTTTCCACTATCTCGAGTGTTCATCACACAACGTTTCGAGAGTTTCTGATCTACTCCCTCACGAACTTCTGGTTAGTCCTGTGATAAACACTCGAGATAGTGAAAAAAGTCCGATAAAACATATTAATGCAACAAGCTCCGGAAGTTGACCCATTATAGCTCAAATTTGAAATCGTATGCTCCAAGATTCTACTCAAAAAAATTCAAACTGCTCACAATCAATGTAATACAAATAAATATTGACTTCAAATACACACAAATGAAACAAGAGAGTAAATAGTATTACACCTAAAATAGAGTGTGCTGACACTAACGGTTAAAGACTACGAGCGATATAACTTGGTTCTACGCACATTTACCAGGCAAATCAACTAATGACTGACAGGCATTTATAATTAAACAATTAACACACCTCCAACTAGCTCAACGGTGGAGGCTATAATGGCGGCAGTCGAAGGAGGGATGGAGGCGATACCCTCTGCTAAATAGTTGATTGATTGAAGAAAAAATTATTATAGTTATACGTACAGATTGACTTAGAACTAGACAGCATATACATATAGCCAAGAGAAAGAAGATGGCGGATTGGCGTCCGTAGTCGGATGCTGGTGGGGTCTTTCAGAGGCGGCGGCTGAAGGGGCGCCGTGTCCTGGAAGGGGCTGGGGCTGCAGGATCGGGCGCTTGTCGGCTTCTCGGGGGCGTCGGCTAAAGTGTCTCGGTGTCCTGGGAACGGCGTAGCTGCAGGAGCGGACGCTGATATTCCTCTCGGTGGCGGCTAGCGTGGTGTGGCGTCCTGGGAACGGCGTAGGCGGAAGGAACGGGTGCTGATCCTCCTCTCGGGGGCGGCGGCTGAAGCGGCTCGACGTCCTGGTAACGGCGAAGATAGCAGGAGCGGGCGCTGATCGTCCTCTCGGGAGCTGCGGCTAGCAATGTGCGGCGTCCTGGGAACGGAGTAGGCGGTAGGAACTGGTGTTGATCCTCCTCTCGGGGGCGGCGGCTGAAGTGGCTCGACGTCCTGGGAACGGCGTAGGCGGCAGGAACGGGTACTGATCGTCTTCTCGGGGGCGGCGGCTGAAGTGGCTCGACGTTGTTAGGCCTTTTTGGATAGAAGATTCTGGGCAATCTTTCAAAACAGCATCAAACAAACCAATAGGTACACTTGGGTGCAGGCCGCGGGATGAATGACAGCAAGAATATTATCGGTAGTAGAGTTTTAATTAAATATATAAAAAAATCCCAGAGCGCCAACAATTTTTGAAGATACGACAATTGCACCCCGGTGAACTATGGAGAAATTGTAAACTCTATACCTAGCACGCAATACTTCTTGAAAGATAGCTTCACACAACTCCTATAAAGATAATTTAAAATCGTTTAATTTCATACAGAAATACAATACATATCTTTTACATTGACTAACTTATAACTAGCATGAAATGAAAGGTGAGGACCGCCCTAATTAAATATCACATGCACTAAATGTACTTACAGTTTTGACAGAACATTGGGGTTACAACATATTAAAATGGGCAGCCTCGCCAGCTGCTCGCCGCGATAGACTTGGAACTCTGATTCTGGACGTCGCTGCAATCGTACTTCGACGTCGGCAGAGAACGTTTCGCTGTCGATGGTGGCCGTTTTGGCCGGCAATAACAGCGCCGCTCCCACGGGTCGAAAGGCCAAACCTCGGGGTTAATTACACCCCACAATACGGTACCCTCTTGTGCCCTAACTGTGCGCCGGCGACAAGGAGAAGCGGTTCCGTGGAGGCTCGAAAGATCGCCTCGCTAACTTTGCTGCACGTGGCCAAAAGGTCCAGCGACTTCAGAGTGAAAACGCAATTTGTGCCAAGTACGGCTCGATGACGAAATGTTGCCTAGTACGACTTGCTGTAAGAGGGAACATAACATAACATATAGGCCAAACCACAATAGAAAAAGTTTAAGCGAATAAATAATATGCATATGGTAAACCAGTTCATATTGCAACGGAACGAAGTGGCTTATTCTATTTTATCCCGTTACGTTCTTTGTCTCTTTAGTAGCTCAAAGCCAAGGTTCGTTTTGTATTAAGCACAGCGAAACAAGTCGAATAAAATACTATGTTTACCATAAGTCTTACAAAAGAAGATAATTAAGCATACCTAAGGGTATTTTGCAATATGTAATCATAAAACAAAATTGCATATTCTTCGGCTCGCACTACGCCTGGCGTTGCAGTAGACCATCTGACCTCCGCACCACATGGTCGCTGTCACTGTTAGGTGCCAGTCTTGACGACAGAATATATGCAGCAATGCCAAAATGGCCGGTTGTGTTCTGTAAACAAACAAGGGTTTATTGCAATACGAAATTGTAGGTGTGATAATGAATTTGTGACGTTGGTAATGGTGTTATTTTGCTCAGTTTCCTAGAAGAATTGTCTTACGTAAATCTTAAGCACTTTCTTTAACCTTGCAAGTGTATTTCGGAGGATAGTTGCGAGTCTAAAAACGCACAAAATTTTAACGGGCGCCTCTGGCCTGGCGTGGTGATTTTTCGGGGTCGTTACGCCGAACCAGCGCTACGGCGCGGCGGTATCAAGAGATATTTAATGGTTTTAGAAATAGGGAAAAATGTATCTATCTAACGGAAATTATATACGGGGGCTCTCAGGAAAGTTTCCAACATACGCTAGACCAGCGCTATAGCGTTATCGATGGATGCTTAAGGGTTCTGGGAAGGAAAACCCATGCACCGCACTGAACCAGAGCTAATGCATGTTCGGAACATATTGCTTCTCGGACTGGATTATTCTGCACTAGATGAAGGTTTCTGCTTCTTGAAGCGGAATTTACAAGTTACCAGGCAGGAGCACACTTTTTCTACGGGGATCGAGTGCGAATCCAAGTCATCTTTGACGGACGCTCCACCTTCTCTGGTCGGAGCTTGCGAGGCTCTCAACCCTCCTGAGACTGAGGTTGCTTCAACTGGATAAAGCAGGACTCAAACTAGCCTTTATGGCCGGATTTGTGCCATTTTATATGGTCTCGGGTTTCCATCTGCTGAGGAAGCTTGCTGGAGGTAGGGAAGCAGGAGAAGGTAAGGATGCGTCTTGAAAGAACATACATGGAACCGCTCATCGTTTAATCCTTTCCTGAATCATGCAACGCACCAATAACCAATGCCTAAATTTAATGTAACAAATTACAAATATCAAAAATTATATGCCAAGGATGCTATACAGTGATATGGAAATACTAACAAAAATATGGACAAATTACGACGATATCTTAGATCTTGTTGAAAATACCCGCCGTCACTGCATTTGGCGCACACAAACAAGATGAAGGAGTTGGCCATTCGTTGAGCTCTTGCGCCAAATTCTTGCGCGGGGGCAGATCGTCAATTGCCCAGCGACAGTCAAGTAAAAGGTTTGTATGTGTGATATGAGCGTGAGTTGTTTGGGAAAAACTTACCGCAATTTTTTTTTAAATATGTCATTTGTAGGGTATATTCAGCTTCCCAAAGTGCAGCCTATACCCATTTGAAATTTCAATTCGTCTCGACCCCCCATCGGCTATAATGTACTAATGCTTAAGTATATCGTATATCGTCCCGCTATCTGCCTTTCCGCAACCGCCATGTAAAGCACCGCTTATCGTCGACGAAACCTTGGAGAAAACCCTTGAACGCAGCCCTGAAAGGGCTATAGGTCATATCGTGTATAGAACGATGCCAATTTGCTAGACGATAACCGTGAAGCTGACTATTTTGATTTCAACCAAGCCCGGCAGTCAAGTACAGCTTCTATTCGAGTCCACAATTCTCGACCAATCACTATTGTGGTATTACCGACGGTCAGATTTTCGCTTTAGCATTTTACCGTTTATTAACTCCCTGCATCCAGATAACTTAAACTTTTTTTTAATTGACAGTGAAGAACGTCGAAATCGTCATTAAAATACGAGAAATAGGCAGTGGTAATACATTATTTTACGACTTTTTGAAGTTCGCGGAGTGGCAGCTCGGTAACAGAAAAGGTTAACATAACCTATAAGAGTATACAAATAACTAATTATTTATTATTGAATATGTGATCTACAACAACTTTGGGGTGTGTGAAAAGTGGAGCAGCCTTAAGCGCTATGTACCAGTGTATTAATATTGCTTCCCCTGTGGTGTTTTTCTTCAGACAAACGTCTGCCAAATATTGTTTTTTAGCTGCAGGATTATGCTGAAGTAAATAGACACAAAAAATACGTTGTGGATAACAACAATACGTTGATAACATTTAATATAATTTTGGCCTATACAAATCAATGCACAAGCAAGTCCATAATTAAATATAGTGAGCGATTAATAACTGGCCTGACAACAGTGAAATCTTGGTTGACAAAACAGAGCTCGGTATTCGACCACGTAAAGTATGTCTAGCTTATTGTCTGCGATCGTGTCTATATTGACTTCTGACCGTTTGCGTCCGTGGAAGTGTTAGAACAATTTCCCTGAAGCAATTCCTTTCCGCATTTTATCCCAAAATTTTTCCGATTCACGTAAGTTAATCCGTAATTCAGTGGTGTACTCAATACTTCAGTTCATAGGATACTTTCTTCCGCTCACTTTTCAAATATTAGCGCATTGTGGTTTCTTTATGTTCTTCCAAATACAATTCTTCGTAAGCTTGTTTTACAAAGCAAGCTTTGTTCTGCCCTCGCATGCTGCATGGGTAATGTCACCGGCTGTTATCACATCGTAATGAATTCTTGACGCCGGTCAGTCGGCTGTGATTTACATGTGGTTCCACGTTGTAAGCGAAATTTAGTCAGAGATTGCATCAGTTTGTTGGAATTTTCCGAGGGGGTACTGCTTTAGCATGAGCTGAAAAGAGATGCATTTTAGGGCGCTGCAGCAGCGGTTGGGCTCCCCGCGTCTTCTGAATTGAATTACCGCCCGTCTCTGAACTGCAAAACACGTGTGTGTGTTCGCGCCCTCCGCGGTCCCGCTTTATGCGGCCCCGAGGGTAGCTTGTAAAAGAAATTATATTCCCGTTTCCGCTTTCCGAATACTGTGTGTGCTTTTGTTAATCTGTGGGTGCTTTCTTAAGAAATAGAACTGTTCGTTTACGTGGCAACCCTTGGGGTTCGGTGTGTTATAAAAATTAGCTATTGGGGGAATGCAAGTTATGCAAGTAAGGTCGTTGTGATCAAAGGATCCTTTACCGGAAGGTTGCGAGATCTTCATTTTCGCATAAGCGGATTTATCTACCGGATTCTTAAACTAGTCAACTCGATATTAGTACGACGTCATGTTGTATTTCGCAAGTTATTCCTTACTGGAAGTGTCGTTGCGACGTCTTTTTACCCTTGGGGGATTATAATTCATCTGGCCAACCCCGGCTATGGCAAAGTTGATCGAGGCCTTGTTCCAGCATCCCACCAACAGCTTGTGCTCTTCCAGTTATTCTTTTCTTCAGGCATCTTGGGCAGTTTGTTTGGGAGAAGCGATCAGCTGCAACGCTGCACGTTATATGCAGTCAGCTGATCTCCTTCAGGTAACCTGTTATTGTATTGTAACTTTATTGTGTATAACGTACAGTGAACGTCCCGCCAAGTGTTGAACAATCCGGCGTAATATTACATTTACTGTTAGAATTATTGGTTTTGCCAAATTTAATCAATTGCTGTCATATTTCCATGCTGTTTAACATAACGTTGTGGCAGTTTCGTTCTTGAGCCACATTATGTAGTTGCAGTCAAGTTTGTTGTTTGTAACTAAGTTAACGTGTTGCGCAATTTAACCTAACCAACCTCTTTTGTTGATTATTTTTAAAGGTAACTGGTAAACCTTTCATGTTTATTGCCATACATATTTTTATTATTTCAATACAGTCCATTGTTAAGTATTGATGCTTTTCATTTGTGTTTATGATATTGGCATGCGTTGTGTGTGTGCTTTTAAATTGTAAAATGAATTTAGCAGCTGCATCATTGAGTTATTTTGTAAGGTAAGTCAGTGTTGTACGTGGATCGTCGACCAAACTCTGCCAATGTGAATCATTTACTTCCACATTCAGAGTGCGCTCACCTTTGTTGTTGATGTTGTTTTACCGATTCATTCCGAATGTGGTGGCGCATCAATTTGAACATCTTTTACCTCTCGTACCGGAGTACAACCCTAATTCCAAAGTCGAAAAGAACCTGCCCATCTCCACTTCAGTTTTAGCCGGATCAAACCTTTCTTGTTACCGCCATCTTAACAGAGCTAGGGCCTTGTATTCTAGGTTTATTTCCCGGTTATGTCGTAGTATCGTGTTTGTGCGGCAACAGAAGATTTATGAACCCCCCGACTGGATGGGTTGGAAGCCCCTTTCACAGAATGTGCTAATTGCATTGTACGATCTCCGAGGATTTTACCCCAGCGACCGATTTATAGGCCTGCGACTCGTTTACCTGGGTGTTCAGGCCTCGTATCATTCTTCTGATTGCGGCAATGGAGTCATTGTGTCTGCAGCGTACGAGAGATGGAAATCCTTGCATGGTATTTTCAATGCCGTTGTGGTATCATAATGCTGCAAGGTGCGTTAATTTGTAGTACTTACATTGAAATGCCGCACGTACTAGCACTGCATCAACAGAGGTTGTCAATCACTTGTGACCCCTTGCCGATTTCCCAGCAAATCTCCTACTGGCACATAACGGTCAGCATATGCAGTGGAATCTTCTCCATGATTTATGCGCTTCGTAATGAATCCGCGTAATGAATGCCATCTTAATAGACATCTTAAATTTACTGTATGATTTGTATTTCGAAAGCAGTTCTGCGTATTTTAAAGTCAGATACGCTATTTCGAACGTCACAAAACAAGGTAGCTTCAAGTCTCGACGCTGGGTACGTACATATTTCATGTCACCGAGTAACATTTTCCTAGTGGAATTTTCCCATTATATTACCGGCATATACACTACTTCGCGTACATAACAAGATTTTATTCCCGTACCTTTCCACGTACAATTATTTTGACTTTTGTTCTGATTTTGTGGCGACGTGTGCTCTCGCACATTCTTTGCTGGTCGCTGGCGATTTTCTTCCACTTTGGTGCAAATTCTGTCAGTGCTAAGATACCTCCTTTTGTCAGCCCGATTTTGATTTCTGTGGTAAGTTTCACGTGGTCATTTTAGCCTACTGTCGTATTCTTGCCGAATTGGTTTAACTTTCGGGGTATTCCTAGCTCTTTTGATCTTGCTCTGATTCCGTAACGAAATGCTTGTTCGCGTACTTATAATATGTAATGATATCGTATCGAGCTGTCGTAGCCCCTTATTCCGATGTTCTCCTCTCGTATCGTGCACTTGCTGTCATGATCCAGTTTGCTGCTTCCGCTGTGGCGTGCCGTTCGTAATATGGCTTTGACCTAAATGTAGCGTGGCTGATCGCCAAGGAGCTAGTAATCTGTCAAGGGAGTCTGTATTTTAAGCACGGAGCGACTAATTTATATATTTCAGAATCTTGTAGAGTGCTTCCACGACTTGGACTGAATTCATAAAATTCCCCGTAACGTTTAACTTGTATTCGTTTCGATTGAGACTTTATTGCTGTGCCGAATGGCAGCATTATTCGACTGTATCCATGCAGGATCCTTTAAGTTTCACCTTTGCTTATATGTTGGATAATTGAACTTTGATCTCGTACATTGCATTTTGCGTTGTGCATATGCCTTCGACGAGCGCCCTTAAGACCCCATCGAAGTTTAAGTTGCCTTAGTAATATTATTTACTTTTGATATTTAACAATCTATGTAGTTTGTTTATTTAACGTAATTGCTATTGTAGGTATACATTTACTGTTATATTTTAGAGCTATGTTTACTGGGTGCACGCGACGTATTGAACGTTTGTGTTAAACTACCATATTTATACTATTATACTACTATACTATGATTATGCATGTTTTAGTTACTGTAGACGGAGCTATGACCTGGTTAAGATATTTATTGCATTTCAGATTATTATAATTTTGGTTAAGCTTTGAGTTTGACTTCTCGTTTTTATCTTAGCACAGTTGTTATATAAAAACTTATTGACATTCCTTTTGTACTGATTAATGAATTTAAACATTTGTAAAGAACCGAACCCGCCGCCGTCTTTACTGTTAGCTCATGTAGTCACGATGGTTTGACTTTGGCGTTAAATTTGGTATCAGTTTATAAAAAATGATACGACTCACCACCGTATAAGTGATCTCAGAAAAAAATACACTTTACCTGTAGGGATTGGTTAGAAAATCTGAACATTTAACACTAGAATAGAAAGAAAATCACCTGATTGATTTACAAACTACTTAACAAGAGCAGCGAAACTATCACTGGAGTAATGTGAAAGACCGAAACAGTTGGAGAGAAAATATACACAGGTAACCATGAAATCCTGATACTCGTATCAAGTTGTTGACTATAACAAAAAGGTACGAGGTAACGCAAAGCCGTCTGTGGAGTTGTTAAAGGCTATATCGCCCAAACAATTGATAGAGCGCAAAATCGCTACACTAAAGTATCACCATACCAGTAGGTTGATATTACTTAGAACAGATTAATCGGTGAACAAACAGTTACCTCTATTTCTAAATTGTATGCAACGGAAAATTTCAAAAAGGTGTCAAGCATCTTTACCATCGGCAAGACGGTGCTACAACTTATACCGTTTGTTGCGTATAAATGGAACGCCAACATTTCCGTAGAGGTAGAGACACTGTTTGAAATGCAACTCTTGGTATAGATAAAGAATTACTTAGTTTTCTCTAACTTTACAATTAACTCGATATATTGATACTTGTGATAGACAACGCTTGCCTAATATTGAACAATAGAACTTCAAATTCCATACCTTTTTTACTATTTTCGTTGTGTAAGTTATAGAATCGTCGGAGAGGGCCTGCAGATTCTCCTAACTGATTTCAGTCTCGCTTCTAAAATTCAGTGTCGACTTGCTCAATTACTTTTAACGTAATTTGTTGCGTTGCTTCTCAATTTTAAATCAGTTCAGATTAGTTTTTGTCTTACTCAAAAATAATGAAAAAGCAATTATGGCATAATCAAATTCAGACTTGGGATAACTACTGCTACCTACATTTTCTAATCTGCAATGAGAGCTCTAGAAATATTCACATGGTTGTCACAGCAGTTGTAGACTGCTCCAAATTCGTGAAGCGGAAACAATTTTCGTTATGGTGACACTATTAAGATAAAGCTTGCACCAACGAACGAATTGTGCTCAAATTTATTAAATTGCAGGCCATAGACTAAAACCGCCATTATAATTTCACGTACTACATATAGAAATAAATTGCGGTAATTTAAGAAATTGTGATAACATAAGATAACTTTTATTAATGCCAGTTCAGCTCTACTGAAATGGTGTGTTTAATGAGGTAGATTGAAAATCAACTAATGCGCCTTTCATTGTTATTTATAAAGTATAAAGGTTTAGGTGCAGTTTTCGTATAAATTTAACTTAGTGCTGTCTTATTTCATGATTAATACCCAACGTGCTATAGAAATTTGTCATGTCGGATCTTCGAATTATATATATAACTTGCCTAACGACTAAATAATTTATTTTTCTAACGCTCAGTATATGCTAAAGCTACGCGTCTTGTTCCTTACGTGAAATTCCAAATAAACGAATGCTGAGCACCAGGAATGTGGAATTAAAACGCACGTGTTGGAAGCATTTTACACTTGTATTATTCGCAACCGCTTCCCATTGAACGCGTGTTGTGACCTTAGAATTATAGAGCAGCTTGGCATAAATTATTTTTTTAAATAAAATGGAAAGAATTTGCATAAGTTATTGCGGCAATTCTCGCGCAAATTTTCTCTCCATTCAGCTAAATGGCTTATGCAGAGAAAAGAGTACACCAGATCGAAATAAATCGAGTCAATTTTGAATTTTTGCTAAAAAGAGAAACGTGTACGGTCCTGCTGTGCAGTCGTTGAACGTGACTCTTCGTATGCTAGTGGGCTTTTTAGTTACTTCTAGCATGATTTACGTTCTTATTTACCAACGTCTCCCTGGAACAAAATAAGGACAAGTACTGCCAGTGGGACGGAAAAGACGACGAACTGCAATTATATCTACTGTTGGTACATGAAAATCACCATTTATATGGGATTTTACAAAATAAATAATAGTAAACTTCTTTCCAGTTCCAGTTTTCTCTTAATATTTAACGTTAAGATGGTCTATTTAATGCAATTAATCAAGCAAATAAATAATTTCCAAACTGAGGGCATGTACTTTTAAAAAACTATAAAAATAAATTTTAATAGTATGCAATGAGTAATTACAATATACTTAACAATCATGGTAAAATAATTCTGATATCTCTGTTAAATTCCAGATAACTTTCATTTGCTTGTGTGACTGGGTTAGTGAAGTAATGTATGTAATTTACAATTACTTCCAAAAAGGTTAGCCAAGGTAAACTCGGATAATGTTTTACGCTTATGACGTACAGTAAATTTTATTTGACTGTGTGCAATTAGTAACAAAAATAATAAGTTAGTATTAATGCAGTTACTTGCAGTCAATTTGATAACCCCGATGTCGGGGTGTATCATTGGTTGCCTGAGACACAGGTAAAATACTTCTGTGATTTAAAAATTTTAAATTTTCAGGGTAGGTAGGTAACTAGAAACCTTTGTGTTACCTATATGTATATTTAACGTATTTGTTTGAAGCTAACTACTATATTGCATTTTTATATTTATATATAACTATTATATTTACATACTATACGTAGACATACATCCGGTCTTATAAAGGCCACTAATCTGATGTTAAGTTTAATTCGCTGTTAAAATAAACAAAAGCGCATCAAAATTTGTTTACTAATGAATAAAATGTCATAAGCACTGACGTTTTGATGCGCTTTTGTTTATTTTAACAGCGAATTAAAGTTAACGTCAGATTAGTGGTTTTTATAAGACCCGCAGTAAGTCCTACAATAAAATGCATAATTATGTACGTAGAGTAGCTACAAATTTAAAAACAAAACAACAACCCAATATTATTACACCACATTGACACACTTGACAGTAAAATTAAAAATTAAATAGTCCATTCAATAATACCATGAGATTAAAAAAATTATTCTGAGCAGGCCTTGATATGTATTATACGTTTGGCAGTACTGAAGTGTATTGTCAGTCTATGTCAAATTCGAGATTAAAACGTTAGGTTTTGTTTGTTGTTTGACACAAAGTGACGTAAAACTTAACCTGCAAATCTCGAATTTAACATAGACTGACAATACACTTCAGTACTGCCAAACGTATAGAACACATATCAAGGCCTGCTCAGAATCTTTTTTTTTTAAATCTCATGGTATAATATAATAAAATTTTTGTTGCAATACTAATATGTTATATTTTATCATATTCCTTCTTATACACTCTAGTCTTCTCTATTTGAGTTAAACCTACTAAATTTTTATTTTATTTCAAATTAAGTATTTGTCATTCGTTTTCAAACTGTAATTTATTTAATTATGTATGTATTATCTGTAACCTCATTTACTTTGCGGTGTCGAGGCTGGTGCTATATGCGCTGGCATCACAATGATCAACTTGCCCCGGATTCGGGATACAGAGTTGGATCGCGCCTTTGGTGCTTGCGCAGCAACCATTGTATGAGGTGTGTGTCTTGGTGATGTGTTGACCTTGTTACTCTATCTCTTAGGTCTGTGGTTCTGAGTAGAGCACAGTTAATTTGGTGCCCAACTGTGAATGGTCTCACCGAGCCCGATTCTAATCGCCAAGGATACGGAAACATTCCGACCCCAGCGGGATTCGAACCGAGGACTTGCTTAATGCAAGCCTGGCGCTAACCCATCTGCGCCACGCAGCTTCGTTTTTATTTAATTATACTATTTGAAAATCCACCTGTTTTTCAAATAACTATTTTTCATACACATTTCCACCTTATACCTGAATAAATCCAAATTATTTTTAACCATTGTAATCCATTAATTTTAATAAATTTGATTCTAACACACATTTATGGTGTATCATAACAATATGTACATGTGATTGCATTAATACCCGTGTTCGGGTGAAGAGCAATAATAATAATAATATTAATAACTATAACGACTAATATTTGTATAATACTATTAACAGTTTCTATTAAAATAAAATAAAACACATGTGTACGCTTGAAAAGGGATTGAATAAGTTGTTTAATTACTATAAAAACATGTTGTTTTCATAGAGTTTTCTATGGCAACGAACTTACTCTCTTCTGAGAAAATAAAAGATTGCCAGGTAGGAAAGCTGCTATAACTGTGGAATAGGATGGAGAGGGTTATATTTAGCTACAAAATTTACTGGAATTTTTCAAGGACACTTAAACTATCGATAATATATATAACATACAAAACGTAAAATATTTATAATATCAAAAGGATGTGCAAATTTGTTTCTTAAATTGTTAATTTCTCGAGAAATGTTTCTATTTGTGAGTGCAGCGTCAGATATCAAACCTTCTATGAAAGCACGAAGTTCCTCAACTTTTTTGATTACCTAATTAAATGCAATATTTATTAAAAAATAATATGGTTACAACTGTATTTGTATAACCACTTGTATAATAAGTTTGGCTAGTGTAGTTCCTTTTGTTGCCCTTTGCGACATACACCGCAACCCGCTGAGAATATTTGTCCATTAACGATGTAACCATAAAAACTCAAATAGAGAAGACTAGAGTGTATAAAAAGGGATATGATACAGTTAAGTAAATTTGTTTTTGATTATTATTGATAATAACAAACTTGAAAAATGTAGAAAAACGATCTTGGTCTGATTAAAAATATTTAAAATTGCCTTGTTTTTTTATTAAGAAATGTGTTGACAAATATAAAAAGGGTATACGTAACATCTACGTGGTATATTAAAAATTGAATTTTAATAAATAACAAGAAGAAGCGACGAATTAACCAATGAAGATTATTGATATGTGGTAAAAACTAATGGATTAGAGAATTCTTCTATACAAGTGAATCGTTGAAGAAATATTGGGTCAACTTTATTGGAAAAATTACATTTGACATATTACATTAATCAAATTGGATCACGTAAGCGGTTTGTTGCTGAATAAGATTTCCAGAGGAGTATCATCGGAGAAAAGAAAAAAACATTCCAGGAGGGTGGTAGTTTTCTGTAGCAGGTGGATGTCTGCAGGTTATCTGTTTGCTAAATACTGTAAAAAAATGAAGTTTGCTGATCTTGGATGGTTGGGAAGTGTTATTTGTCTGTGAACAGTGCATTGCAGGAAGGTGCTTGAAAGGGTCAATTCGCAGATCAAAAGGAAGTTGCCATCTGGATCGTTGTGTGAATCAAATAAAAGGTGGATGATTTCTTATTAAAAATCATAACTAGAAATGAAATAAAGACAATAAGAAGGTGAACTAATTAATAAATAATTACTTACTGTGTTTTTGATATTGTTGAGTACCATTGAAACGATTGGGCATTTGTCATTTGAAATTCAAATTTGTTTTGACAGCTGGTTGACATAAGTATTGACTTGTGCGAATGAGATTTAAAATATTAGAGCATCAATCTTTTAGAGATCAAGTAACTAGATAAAAGAATCCACCCCTGATTTTTCAGGAGCTACCTATAATAGTAATTATTGACATTATAATACAAAATAGGACAGTTTGTAATTTAAAAAACAGATTATTGGCAATATACTTGAAGGTTCAGTTCAATATATATTGTATAACGTGCACATATACATATCATACCCTGTAGTGATACCACTAGCCTAGATCATGCGATACTCGCGCATGCGTAGTAATTAGTTACGCATGTCTAGTAGTCAACCAGTACTCACATTCTCTAGTTAAAAGTGAACTCATTTCTATTTACTCAAAGACTTAAATAAAATACAATTTACAATTGGAGGTTCTGTGTTAGCCTTCAATCATTCCGCATACACACAGTTACATAACATGGTGACATCGGTGGGATGAAAAACTAGAGAAAAAATTCGAGATTTGTAGGTGGACTATAGTGTGGCATGTGGTGACATTGACTTTCAAGGAAAAGTCAAAACTGAAATCTGAACTCGTAAAGTGAAAAAGTGCCTGGACCGACGAACACATTCACTGTGATCTCTCCTGACCCATTCACATTTTCAAATCAGCAGAGTGGCCAAGGTGGAAAACAGATTTGAGAGGTTCCGTGTCTTTCTGCCAAGGATGAAAAGGACCAAGTTCACTCTAGTTTACCTCATGGCGGAGCAAGCAGAAGACATATTCACTTCTTTCAAGCTTGACGCCGCGTCGCCACGGCTAAAAGGTATGACGAAGTAGTGAAAAAGTTTGATGAACATTTAGTTGTCAAGAAAAATGTCATTTACGAGCGTGCGAGATTTAATTTGCGAGTTCAGATGCCGGGTGAGACAGTTTTATGCTTCATTGAAGATTTGCACCGTTTGGCAGAATACTATGAATGCGGTAATCTTCGAGAAGGCCTCATCCGTGACCGCATTGTTGTGGGAGTGTCCAATCGACGCTTGTCTGGGAAACTTCAGCTTGAAGCTAAATTGACGCTACTGGCCGCCACTACTTCTGCACGTCAACATGAGGCTGTAAAAACGCAGCTGTATGAACTCCAGACTCAAAATCACCAAACTGTGAGCCGTGTGCAGAATAAGGGCCAAAGAAAGTCACCAAATCAAAATCAGAATTCCATAAAGCTAAACACTGCGTCCACGTCCTCCAAGGGAGAAAGAAAGCCAGAAACTAGGTGTTCCTGGTTGGAGCAGGCAAAGTGCACAAAAAAACCGAGTGTCCAGCCCACCAAGCAACCTGCAACACATGCAAAAAGCAAGATCATTTTGCAAAAGCGTGTAAATCTGGCTCCAGATCCTCATCATCGAAGCAAGTCAGTGATATTGCTGCTGATTCGATTTTTGTGGGAACTGTGACCGACAAAGCAGTAATAAGCAAACGCTGGACGACGGAAATTATTGTCGGCGAAATTCCAATCTCCTTCAAGTTGGATCCAGGGGCAGACGTGATTGTAATTATTCCTTAGCTTCACTATTCAAAATACTTAAAGAGGAGATTCAACAAGCTAGAGGAACCTAATAGACGACTCACTGGATCAGATGGCAGAGAGTTAAATACAGTCGGTATGTTAACTGCAATTCTGTCCCATCGCAAGTCAAAAATTCAGTCCACTATTTATATTGGGAAGGGTCTCGACCGACCGTTACTGGGAATAAATAAGTGCGAGGACTTGACTTTGGTGAAACGACTGGACGAAGTTCAGATTCAGTACACAAAAGTGAATCCAATGAAGGAATTCAGCGAAGTTTTCAAAGGATTGGAAACTTTCGACACACCATACGAAATAAAACTTGAAAGTGACGTGAAACCGTATGTTATTTACGCACCAAGGAGAGTTCCACTTCCACTACTGGACAAATTAAAAGAAAAGTTGGACAGTATGGTAAAGTTGAGACCGATCGAGCCAGTAGACGAACCAACAGAGTGGTGTGCGCCTTTGGTTATTGCTCCAAAACCGAATAATGACATTCGAGTGTGTGTTGATTTAACAAAGTTAAATCTAAGCGTGAAACGTGAGCGATACATCATGCCAGTGCTGGAGTCAACACTTGGGAAATTAAAGTGAACCAAATTCTTCTCAAAAATGGATGCAACTTCTGGATTTTGGCAAGTACCCCATACCCCTGACTCATGCAAATACACAACATTCATCACAACCTTTGGGAGATTCCAGTTCAAACGCCTTCCGTTTGGAATTACATTAACTCTGATCACTTTCAAAGGAAAATGAACAATCGCCTCAAAGACATTGCGGGTGTGGTGGTACATACAGATGACGTTCTAGTGTTTGCTTCAACAGTGGAGGAACATGACGAAATTCTAGGACAAGTTCTTCAAAGACTAAAAGATGCAAATGTGACTCTAAATCCATCAAAGTTTGAGTTCGGGGTCACCAAAGTGAAATTTTTGGGACACATTGTTGACGAATCCGGAATTCTTTCCGACCCAGAGAAAATCAAGGCGATTGTGGACATGGCCCCACCGAAAGACGTTTCAGAAGTACGTGGTTCCATGGGAATGGTGGGCTATGTTGGAAGATTCGTGCCTCATCTTTCGGAAAAGGGTCAATCTCTGTACGAGCTAATGAAACATGACCGAGAGTTTCATTTGGGAGCAGAACAAGAAAGAGCATTCGCGGAAATCAAAGAAATTCTGACGACCGAACCAGTGCTAGGAATTTTTGATACGAACAAACAAACAATCATTCAGATTGATGCATCATGCTACGTATTGGGAGCTGCTCTCATCCAGATTGATGATCAAGGTCACCGTCAGGTCATCTCCTACGCATCACGCACGATGGCCGACACCGAAAAACGCTATGCTCAGATCGAAAGAGAAGCACTAGCAATAACATGGGGATGTGAGCGAGTTCTAGAGTTCATCGCGGGGCAGAAACTCCTGATCGAAACTGATCATTAACCCCTAATCCAAATCTTTACGATTAAAAGTTTGGATAACCCCTCACGACGACTCCCACGCTTCAGAATGAGAACAATGCGATTTTTATTTGACATCACCCACGTTCCAGGCAAAGATCTAATTCTTGCCGACGCATTTTCCAGAAGTCCCCTGGCAGAAACAGCAGCAGCGGAAGAAATGCAAGAAGACGAAGAAAAGTACTTGTCATTCGTCACCGGCTCACTCCCGGCTTCTCGGTCAAAGTTGAACAAAATAAGAAAATTACAAGCTGATGATCCGGTGATTCGGAACATCAGAAAATACATTTATGGAGAGTGGCCTGCGAAAAAGTTCTTAACACCACTATAGAAACAGTTTTTCGACGTACGTGACGAATTAACGGAACAGTAGGGACTTCTACTCCGAGGATTTAGAATAATAATTCCTCTAACACTGCAAAGTGACATTCTAGAACGGATTCATGAGGGACATCTGAGAATCACAAAGTGTAGGCTGAGAGCCAGAAATTCAGTGTGGTGGCCTGGACTATCAGGGGAAATTGAAAAATTTGTGGAACAGTGTGTGTAATGCAACAAGGCCCAGCTTTACCGACACGAACCGCTAATTTCAAAGGAATTTCCATCACGTCTTTGGCAAATGGTTGCTATGGATTTATTCAAGTATGGAGGACATTGGTACTTGAGTTGTTGGGATTTCTATTCAAGATACCCGGAATATGCGAAGTTGGAGTCGCCGACCTCACGAGCAACAATCCAGCACCTCAAATCCATATTTTCCCGCCATAGAATTTTCGAAATCGTCCGCAGTGATAAAAGAAACAGTTGGAACCGACCAGAACATCCGAATTTCAACAATTTGCTCGGGATTACGGATTCAAGCATGTTACATCAAGCCCTATGTATTCCCAAAGCAACGGATTCGCTGAGTCCGCTGTCAAATTACTCAAACAAGAACAATCTGGACTAGTACAAAGCTATTCTTCAGTACCGATCAACTCCTCTCTATAACTGGTTTATGCCAGCCGAACTTCTCATGGGCAGGAAGCTGAGAACAACTTTACCCATCATCCCTGTTCAACTTCTACCGAAACTGGTGCAACGAGATGACATCGACAGGCATGAAGAGAAAAGAATTCGGTCTGAGAAGGACAACTACGACCGTCGTCATGGTGTTCAAGATAAAAACTTTAATTCAGGTGAAGTGGTTTGGATTAAAGATAAAAAGACTTGAGGTACAGTGAAAGATAACGTTGCTCTGAGATCCTTTACTGTCGAAACTGACCGTGGAGTGCTCCGAAGGAACTCTTATCACCTCCAAAAAGCAAACCGTGACGAAATTCTGTAAGTTGAAGTTGATCCAGGTATAACGATTTGAACAATCGAGGCTTAGTGACACTTGAAGTTCCAGAAACTTTAAAAACTCAGCCTCCTACTACTCTTACTACTACAAAATCAGCATCAAGTGCTAAACCTGGTGGTGCAAGTGCGACAGTGCAAGTGCAAACTAGAAGCGGACGAGTGATCAAACCACCTAAACGCTACGTACAAGACTGAAAGGCATGATTACTCAAATTTACTAAAAATACATTTTAATGTATGTTGCTGAAAAAAGCTTGGATTCGATTCATTATAAACGAAATTATAAGAATGAAATCAATGTAGCAACTTTTAAATATCTGCCTGTCAATGAACAGTAGGCCGAGATGTATTCTGCTAGAGATGCCAAATTTACCAAATTTATTGAAATATTCAAAAATTTGATGGACAAAACTTTTCCACTCCAAAGAGCTGTTTTGCAAAAATCTAACTATAGATCCAGAAAGCTTTGGAATACAACAGATTTAATTAAAGGGGCGAGTTTCTTCGTCACCTTTATAAGGAATTCAAACGCAACAGTATTGCTCAGCTATTAAGGTTGTACAGAGTGATGCTTAGAAAACTAAATACAGGGCTGTATGGAATATTATTAAAGGTAAAGTTGCACAGAATAAACAGAACAATTACTCTTAAAAATGTTATGATAAGCCAGGTACACCTTTAGCAAATTTCGGTGTGCAGCATATATAATATACCACAGCACTACAGGCCTTGGAGGCCCTTGACTTCAATGTTTCCACTATTTGTTTCCACTTTTTCCGGTTTTCACTTCCTGGAGCCACTTTTTCTTTGGTCTTCCTCTCTTCTTTTTCCCCCCTTCTCCTCCGTAGAAGGCTTTTTTCACCACTCTTTGCTCTGACATTCGGCAGATGTGTCATAACCATCTTGCTCGCTGTGCTCGAACTCTTTGTGTTATTTTTGTCTTTTTATACAAATCCATCACCTCTTTATTTGTACGCCTTCTCCACTCTCCTTCGTCAGTTTTTATGCCTCCCATTATCCTCCTCAAGATTTTTCTCTCCCAGATTTCTAGCTTTTGTTCGTCTTTTTTTGTCATTACCCACGTTTCACATTCATACAATACAACTAGTCTTATGATTGTTTCATAGGCTCTAATCTTGACTGCTCTTGATAATTTTTTTTCTCTTAATACTTTTGAGAGTGATCCTGCTGCTTTATTTCCTATAATTATTCTTTTATTGATTCCATATTCCTCTTGGTTTGTGGCTGTTATCGTCACCCCCAGATATTCAAACTGGCTAACTCTCTCAAAAATTTGTTCTCCTTCTTCTGTGTTAAATTTTACAAATTTATTCTCTTCTGTTACTTCTACTCTCGTCTCCATGTACTTTGTTTTTTCTTTATTTATCTGTAATCCAAATTTTTTCCCTTCTGCTTCAAATTTTTTGAAAACCATTTCTAACTCTTTTTTTGATCTAGTTACCAGGACTACATCGTCTGCATAAGCGATACATTGCGTTTTATGATGGTAAATTGAGCCTGTTGTTTGGATCTTGCTATCTTTTACTATAACTTCCATTACCATGTTAAATAGGTTCGTTGACAGCGGGTCACCTTGTCTTAACCCCCTGCCAACTCTGAATTGTTCTGAGACACTCCCATCTATTAGAATTTTATTACTTGTATTTTTAATGTCATTCTCACTAGATTTATTAATTTACTTGGAATATTCAACTTTACAAGTGCTTTGTATAATTTTTTTCTACATATTGAGTCGTATGCCTGTTTAAAATCTATGAAGAGCATATGCACACCTAAATTTTGCTCATAGCTGTTGCTTTGGATCTGTTTGATGGTGAAAATTTGGTCTATTGTTGATCTTCCTGGTCTAAAACCTCCTTGGTATTCTCCCACTACACCTGTAATCTTTTTCTTATTAACTTGGCCATTATCTTATATACTACGTCAAGCAGCAAGATTCCTCTGTAATTTTCACACATCGTCCTATCCCCTTTCTTAAAAATTGAACAGATAAGTGCCTTACACCAATCATCTGGCATTCTTTCTTCACGCCACACTCTTTGTATCAAGTTGATCAATTTCTTCTGCAACTTCTCGCCTCCATGTTTTAGCACTTCTGCCGGGATTCTACTCTCCCCCGCACTCTTATTATTCTTTTGGTCTTTTATAGCTTCATATATTTCCTTTTCTGTCGGCTCTTCTACCTTCTGTTCATTAACTTCTGCTGCCTCTTGAGTTGCTTGCGTGATTTGTAGTTCTTTTCCTTCTATCTCGTTTAACAGATTATTAAAGTACCTTGCCCATTTCTCCTTTGTCTCCTCTATTAACAAACCCTCTTCTCTATGCCGTATCTTTGTCTATCTTTTTTCTCTTTTCTTAGTGTTGGCAATTCTTGCCTGAGTTTTGCTATAACTAATATGTGATCGCTGTCTGCATCTGCTCCTCGGTAACTTCTACAATCCTTGATCGCTTTAAAGTGTTTGGCTTCTATTAGTACGTGATCTATCTGATTTTTGATACGACCATCCGGCGATATCCAGGTAACTTTGTGTATGTCTTTGTGATCCAAGCTTGTGCTTACTATCTTCATTTGATTCTCAGCCGCAAATTCAATTAACTTTTTCCTATTTTCATTACTTTCTGCATGCAAACTTTTCCCTCCCGTAACATTTTGATACATCATCTCTCTCCCTACTTTTGCGTTTAGGTCTCCTATTGCCATTTTTATATCATACCTTGGTATATTCCCTACTATATCACACATCTTTTCATAGAATTCGCTCTTTGTTTCCAGATCCTTTTCTTCTGTTGGGGCATGCCCATTTATAATACTGATCTTTCTATATTTTCCTTGCAGTCTTAGGTAACATCACCTGTCTGATACTGCTTTGAAATCCACCACCCTTCTTTTTATCCTTTCTTGTATCAGAAAACCCGTCCCAAGATATTGATTTTCCCCACTACTCTTAAACATGATGTGTTTACCCAAATCAATTATCTCACTTCCAGTTTGCAGTGTGTAGCTAATGCCTTTAATAACTTCTTTGTCAACTCAAGTACGATTGTAACTCCACCAAAATATCCTAATCTTAACAAAACGCAGACTTATCCCTTACTTAGACTGAATCCAGTTTCTATACCAGAAATCTATGAAATTGTTAAAATCGTTAGTCATAAAACGTCAGCGGGTAATGATGGTAATCCCGTGCTTTGTGCTAGGTATTGCTGATGATTTTGTTATTTACGTGCTTACAGAGCTCATTAACGAATCGTTTAATGAAGGTGTTTTTCCTTCCTACCTCCAAACTGCCCTCGTAAAACCTATTATATAAAAAAAACATAACAAGAAAATTCAAAACTATAGAGCAATCTTGCTTTTATCTGTCTTCTCCAAAGTTTATGAAAATGCATTCCATACCAAACTGCTTAAGCATGTTAACGATGATAAAGTTTTATTTGAGCGCCAATACGGCTTCCGTCTTCACCTATCAACAGAACTTGCACTGTTATCGACAAATAATTATATAACACAAAATCTAGATAAAAATTAAAAACTTGTCGGCATTTCTTTCGATCTTAGACGTGCCTTTGACACAGTGTCGCACACCATTTTATTGGAAAAACTACATACGTACGATATCACTGGCTTGCCACTTACATGGATAGCTTTGTATTTATTAGAGCGCACTCAGAAAGTTGTATTAAAGAACAACAAAAATGAAGGGCACTATTCAAATCTACTTGAAGTTAAAGCAGGGGTACCCCCAGGCAGTGTTTTAGTTGAATCTTTAGATACAGGATTAGTTCCCATGTTTGCGAAGATACTTCAATTATCCTGTCGGCTGATAGCATACAGGAACTGACTACTTCAGCTACTACTACGTGTGTTACCAAAATGCAGGACTACTGCGAGCGAACTGGTCTAATTCTGAATTTTGATAAAACTGAAGTGATCTCTTTCTCAACTAGAAAATTGTTATATCCTCACCTAATAAAACTGAATGGCAAAATCTTAAAAAATAAGACTATACGCTTCTTGGGGCTGCAGTTAGATTGTAACATGACATGGAATAGTCATATAAATAAAGTTCTAAAGGCTTTATTGATGCAGTATTTTGTTTTTTGGAAACTTAGGAATTGTGTTATGCTATTATAATGCATTTGCTTTTAGCATTATCTCGTACGGTATCGTTTGTTGGGGAAATTTGAGAAACATAAAGGGTGTCCTAAAAATACAAAAACGTATTATTAAGATTATCTTGAAGCTGAAGTAGCGAGTCATGTTGACAGGCGTTTTGTACCTTAGGAATATTGACTGTTACTTCTCGACTGATTTACAAATCCATGATGTATGTTAAAAACAACTTGTCAAACTTAACAAAAATTAGTGATAACAGTAGGTAATTATAACTTATACTACAATAATGTACTGATTTTGCCTAAGCATGCTCTTGCTCTCGGTGCAAATAGTTAAGTTATACAATCATCTTCCTGAAAAGATCAAAAACATTGAATCATTCAATCTCTTCAAAAAGAGACTAAAAAGTTTGTTGTTAGGCATTACTTTCTATTCTGTTGAAGAATTTCTCCAGTTTTTCTTTTGTTTAACCTGTTGACGTTTCCGATACATTGTACTAGTGTCTAATGGAAATAAAATATTATTATTATTATGTATTTTAAAAAATCTGTTAAAACGTCTCCTCCAGTTTCAAATCACATTTGACTCTTCAGTTTCTTTTCTTTGCAGTATTAGTAGTTTCTCGAAATTGAACTGTATAAGTATCTGACGGCAAAGTTTACAATAAAAAGATTTTTTGCTGTCATTAAACTAATGATTGCATAAATTTAACAAACTCTTAGCTTACTTGAAGCTTTTACAGGTCGAACAAATTTGAGTGATACGTAATTATAAAAATTTATTTATTAATTTAGTCCTTGCCACTCAAAATGGCGCACCTGAATAATACATATTACCAAAGAGCATATTCACTTGAATTGTTGCTTTTTCGTAGATGTGTTTGAGCAGATTTCGGTATCACGGGTCTATTCTTTAGAGAACTTTAATAAAAAAATGCACAGAGTATAATGTTTCTCTTCACCTGGCTTTCATCGATTATGCTAAGGTTTTCCACTCTATAGAGAGGTGGGCTACATTCAATGCAATGGACAGTGCAAGGTGTTAATGGTTCTGTGTAATTCACATATTTAAGTTTTTCCAATATTTCTTTTTGTGCAATGTCCTTTATAATAAAAGATATTGCTGTACGCATTGTCCATGAACTCAAATTTTTTATGACATACTTCTCCTAAGACTACGTTCTATGTAGTGTGTTAGTTTAATAGAGAATGCCGATACACTAATCAACTGATGTAATATTACATACAATAGCCAGATCACTGGCATAGCTTGCTGCATTGCCAATTTTTGGGTCACACAAAGATAGGCAAGTGTAGTGGGACTCACAATATCTGTATACATTTTTCGTGTATATACGTGAGTGATGCCATGAACTAGATGCTGTATAAGCAATATGTACACGTACCATTCATTAGCCTGGCCAAAAATGTATGTAATCATCTCTTGTGCGTTGTTCAACTGAATAAGTACTTGTAAATGTTGATTTGCTGATGAGCCCACACACAGGCTCAACAACGTATGATTGGGCTACCACAATCTACCACTAATGTAGATATTCCGGTGATGTTTTATTTCAAATATGGCAATAATTTTTAATTCTAATAATCCAAAAGAAAACAGCATATGCACAGAACAAAAAGTATTCAAACGCAACACAAAATGTACATAAGTGTTAGAAAACGAAAGACGATAATTAATTTAATAATGGGGAAAAACACAGCATGCAGAACATCCACAAATCCAATAGTTTTTCTTGTAAATGCATATGTGGTTGAAATTTTAAGACTTATTTGCAATGTGTATCCCAATAAGTCTGTCACAAAAATATCTGGCGCTGCCCAATTTTTTCCCCCGCACAGTTTTGCATGGAGATACCTCTACGTGTGTGGCGTAAAACTGCACACTTACTGAAGTTTTATACAATTTCATGGCAAAATGCTAAATGTCATCAGTATTCAGAAGTTCCAGGCAGGTTACCTCATCCAGCTAGTCTCTGCATCTGTGACCGGCTATAGGAATATTTATCGCATGGAAAGTGAAACACTTCTCATTGTTCTGCAAGCAGTTATATCTACTGATAAGAATTAATTTATTACCAAAGCAGTCCTCAGAGCATTCATTTTCAATGTCTAAGATTGCACCGCATTTGCCTATAGGAAGCTGCCTTAATCCTCGGATTGTATTACATTTCAGGAGCACTGTTTGTAAATAAGCCCACCTGTTTACTAACGTATGTAAGAAAAGTTTCAAGAAAAAAATTGAGTAGGTACCTATATTTAATTAAAATTCAATTTTATAAAAACGTTTAAAACATGTCCATCTTATATTTAAGGTTGTATCATTTTATATAGTGGCATGCATTCTGCTATTTTCAATGGCCCGCATATGTCACATAAGCTCTTGAACAGAATTTACATGAATTTCATAATCTTTTGAAATAGTTTGCGACGAAGTTGTTCCTTATTTTGGTTATCCCAGCCATTGTCATACATCTTTTTGTTTAGTAAAGCCCAAAAATCCTTGATAGGTTTTGCGTGAGGAATAGTGAGTGGATTGTCATGTTTTGGTATACATATGGAACATTGTGCTAATTTGCATTCCCTTATATAAATTATTGAAATTAACACATTTCTTGGTCTCTCAATATTTTGGTATTAGTCCAAGCATTCAGATTTCCAGTTTGTAAATAAAACATTCTGATCAATGTGATGGCAAAATTTGTATTGTTCATAGATTTTTTGTTTCCAATAGCAACTTGATAATCCATCGTTTAATGATATTTCTCCACTTTCAAAAAATAATCCCAAAACTTTTTTTTACACACGTTACGTTCTTGACTACAGTACAGTTAGCCTTCACATCACATTGAAACTGCTCACCTCAATTCTGCTACTTCAGCGTTTTGGCCCATAACTACCATATAAGTTTGGGCCCTATTTCGGATAGTCCCCATCAGCTGCCAGCCACTCGTTGCATTGAGACGAGAGAGTGTGTTAACACATAACTCATGTTATGCTGACTTACAGCTTGGAAATTGTTTTACATGTTTTAAGCGGTATCGAATAGCTACCTCCAGATCTCATTACTTAAGCCTTGACATATTATAACGATAAGGTAGATGATAAAATATATTTTCAATGATAGAATAGTTACTTTTATCTAATGCCATATAGACTGTTCATGGCTGGGAGGGTAGCGCCCCTGTGTCCCTAAGAAGCAGCCGTGTAATTAAGTTGTTTCCATTAAAATACTGTTGTTTATATAATTGATAGCTAATTCCTTTACATTTAAGTTTTCTTTTGCCCATATACCCACCCCATGTGCATCATGTTTTAGTTTAATTTTCTATATCACTGTCGAACGTATTTTTGTAAAAGAAGTTTTAGTATTAAACAATGGAGTATTACAACTAAAACTTTACCTTAGTCATCTTGTTTCGTGCTGACAAAACAGGCCAGTCCAGCATTTTTGTATTAATGTAGAAATGGAGAATTTAATAGTGGCGGTGGCTACCACTTTACACTTCTGCCTCCACATATTTTGTAATTCTCTTTACTTCATTTAGAATCTGATAAATCATCAGGAAAATCTACCGGACATTGAGAGTTTCCAGAACTTTCTAAAGCAGCGTTTCTCAAACTGGGGTCCGCGGACCCCCGGGGGTCCGCAAACGCAATCTAAGGGGTCCGCAAGTTAAGACCGAATAGATCTATTACCTATATATCAATAGGAATAGATAATATGGATTTATATAAAACTGACCCATATTTAAAAATACTTTTTTGTGCAATTGTTTTTGAACCATTTCAGGCATGTTTTTCCAGCCCGTAAAGTTCGACAAACCTCGCCTAATAACTGCAAGTAGGCTTACTCGATAACGAAAACATCAGTGGTTAAAATTTGGTTCAATGTTAAAGCACCTCTATAATACGAGCATGCTTGTCAGCCATATTGAATCACATTACAAAAGCGGCAAATTCAAAAAATTAGTTACTTTTCAGAAAATGAAAATACGTTAATGTGTATACATTTGATGCAAAGCATAAAAGGCAAAAAACACAGGAAAACGAAGACAGCTGGCAACTCAAACACGTGGTTAGAAGCTAGAACAGCGAGAATAGATAATATAATAACCCACAGCGACTGAAATGTTTGACATTGTAGGGTTATATTTTGGTTGCATCATGTCCACCAACATGTAAAGGCGAAAGTACTGTGATGCAGGATTTTATGCAACTTGTGCGACATGCGTCTGCTTGTATTATAAAGGGCTCTATTCAATGTTAAAACGTCACGGACTTTTGGTTACGACTGCGATTTGATTACACGTTATCACAAAAAGCTTTGACGCATCTAATGTCATTTTGTACGACATATTTATGTGAACGAGCGTCTGCTACACTTGTATACATAAAATCAAAATACGGAAATCGCTTATAAAATGTAGAACCACAACTACGATTAAAACTTTCTACTTTTGAGCCAAACATTTTTAATCTTATTTCTGTAAAAAACGCATTAACAATAAATAGTTATTATTATGTATGATTAAGAATTTACATTATATTAATATTATTATTATTGTACGCCTGTATTGATACTACATATTCTATTAATTTTGTCAGTGTTCTTGTGTTTTACTAGCCCTACTTTAATAATAAAAATATCGAGCTCTCAAATATTATTTAATTTTAGTACCTGTACCTAATGTAGCAGCAAAGTAAACTGTTTTTAAGGTCACAGGGGTATATAAGTCATAGACTATCTATGGTCGATAAAATTGTATGGGGGTCCTCGAATTTTTGTCAGCAAATAAGGGGTCCGCCGATGTCTACAGTTTAAGAAACGCTGTTCTAAAGGATATTTCAACTAAAAGAAGAAACTAATCGTTCCCCCCAAATTATAAACAATTAGTAAGTCTTTATGTTAGATAATAAAATATAGAAAAAGATTTTATAATCCTTGAGAAGGTGCTTGTTCTCAAATAATATAGTCTATAAATATATAAGCGGTTTTTATACAGCTTCTTCTCCCCGTTTTCCGCAACCCATTCTCCATTTCTTTTTATCAAATATTGTTTCCTCTTCCAAATCTCGTCTCTCCATTGCCAATTTAATCTGGTCGTCCCATTTCAGTCTAGGTCGGCCACGTCTCCTTCTCCTGTCTGGTTTCCCTTTCCAGCACTTTATCGGTAATCTGTCATTTGGCATCTTCATATGCCCGTACCACATTAGCTTTCGCTGTTCTATTTTTTCGCATAGTGTTGAGTTTACCCTCATATCTTTTTTTTTTTTTTTTTTTTATTAACTATCAAGCATATTTACAATCTACTATATAACATAAGTAATAAGTAAATGTGATGTATGATTTTGACTTGATTGGAGAAGTCTCCCATTGGTGACGCTCCTGCTAGTAATAAGAGGCTCTTAGTCCGCTTCATCTGTTGGGACCAGGTCCTTTGGCCACTGTCGTTTGAGTCTTCGCTCAAAATTATGTTCTGCTGCTAGCTGCCTTACTAGTCTATTGTCGTGGTTTGGTAAATTTTCATGATAGTGGATTACAAATCTTCGTATTTCCTCTGTGATAAATGGGATACGCAGGTCGTTGTGGAGGGTTAAATTGGAGACGTACCAGGGTGCGTCAATTAACATACGTAAAGTTTTTGATTGAAAACTTTGCAGTATTTTGGTGTTGGTTGGTTTGGTGCAACCCCAGAGCTGGATCCCATACGTCCAGATTGGCTTTAAGATTACTTTATATAGTAAGATTTTGTTCTCGACTGAGAGCTTAGATTTTCGACCCAGCAGCCAATACATTTGCCTTACTTTTATATTTAATTGAGCTTTTTTTGCTTTGATGTGTGTTTTCCAAGTTAACCGCTTGTCGAGGTGTAGTCCCAAGTATTTTGTCTCTGTTTTGATTGGAATTGGAGTGTTGTTTAAAGTTGTTTGTGGACAATCGCTGCGTTTTAATGTAAATGTTATTTGGGCTGATTTTTCCTGATTCACTTTTATTCTCCACTTAGATAACCAGTTATTCAGTATGTTTAGGTGTTGTTGTAGATTATTCGCTGCTACTATGGGATCGTCGCTTATGGATAAGAGGGCTGTGTCGTCTGCGAACGTGGATATTTCTGTATTTTCAGTTGTTGGAATGTCGGCGGTATATAATAAATAGAGGAAGGGGCCCAAAACGCTTCCTTGAGGAACTCCGGATTTTGTTTTGTTGTAGCTTGATGTACCTAGTGTTGTTATATTTTACTTGATAGTATCTGTCTGATAAGTATGATTTAAGCAATATGTAGTAAGGAGCTGGTAAATTGAGTTTTATCTTATAAAGTAGCCCTGTATGCCATACCTTATCAAAAGCTTTTGCTACATCTAAAAAAACAGCACCGCATACTTTACGCTCTTCGAGACTTTCTGCTATTATGTTCACAATTCTGTGAGTTTGCTGAATGGTGGAATGCCCCTCGCGAAATCCGAATTGATGAGACGGAATAATATCATTGAATTCAATCTGCTCTTTTAATCTTCTTAATAGTAGTTTCTCGAATAGTTTAGACATTATTGGTAATAAGCTGATAGGTCGATATGAATCAGCTAGATTGGGTGGTTTACCAGGTTTGAGTATCATTAGCACCTGGGCGAATTTCCATGTTAATGGATAGTAAGATAGCCGGAGTATTCCGTTGTATATGGTTGTGAGCAGTACTAACGGTCTTCTAGGCAAGTTCTTTAAAATTACACTAGTCACGAGGTCGTAACCTGGAGCTTTATAATTGTTGAGCAATTTAATTGCGTTTTGTACTTCTGCCGGAGAAAATGGCTTTATCGGTAGAGACATTTGACAAGGTGTATTGAGAAATGTTTTAATCTCATCGTCATCATTGCCGGGACTGGGTGGAAGTGGTTCAAATAGTTGTAAGAGGTGGTTTGCGAATACATCTGCTTTCTCTTGATCTGTTCTAGCCCACTCGCCGTTAATTTTCCTAATTGGTGGTACTACTTGTTTAGGTCTTTTAAATTTTTTTGTGGCCTTCCATATTGAGTGATCTTCACTGGAGAGATTCGATATATAATGGGCAAAGGTAGTATTTCGTGACTCTTGAAGTGCTCTGTGGAGCTGACGGTTAAGTCTGTGATAATGGGTTTTGTCTAGTTCGTTTCTTGTTCGTTGCCACTTACTTCTTGCTCGTCGTTTTTGAGTAATCAGGTCACGTATATGTTGGGGTATGTTAACATTCTGAACTTGTTGGTGCTCTTCAGCTGGCGTTGCTTGCCATGCTGCATCTTGGATCAATGTCGTAAGATATTGTACTGCAGTATCCAGGTCTTCCGATTCCTTTATTCTAATTGTCAATTCTGTGTTAGCTTCTAAGAATTGTTGAAACTACTTCCAATCGGTGTGATTTGAGTGAAGTTTTAGAATCGTAGGTTTAGTTATGATGTTTGTGCTAAGAGTTATAATTATTGGTGTATGATCTGTTGATAGATCTTGATTACTTTCGGCTTTAGTATATACGTCTGAAATGCCGTAAGTTACCGCAAAGTCCAACAAGTCCGGTATTTTATTGTGGTCGGTTGGCCAATATGTTGGTTCTCCTGTTGAGACATGTCTGTAATTGTGTTTTTGTATAATGCGTAGTAAGTTTCTTCCTTTTGTTGTTATCAACCTCGATCCCCACTCAGTATGCTTAGCGTTCCAGTCACCTGCAGCTAAGAATTTGTTTCCTAGCGTAAGAAAGAAGTGTTCATACTCTTCGCTTGATATGATATGTCTGGGTGGGCTATATATTGATGCTACTGTAAGTGACCAATACCGGAGACTAACTTGAACTGTCTTGGCTTGTATTTTGTCAGTTTGATAGGAAGATAGCTCATGATGTAAAATAGATGTTCTCACCAGGATTCCAGACCCTCCATGCGCCGTACCATCTGGGTGTATGGTATGATAAAGTGTGTAGTATGGTATACTGAATACACTTCTGTCGGTAAAATGGGTTTCAGAAATTATTAAAATGTCTATAGCGTTTATTTGAAGGAATGTTATTATCTCTTCTTTATGATTGGATAGCCCATTGGCATTCCAGACAGCAATGCGCACAAATGACGCCATTATTTAATTAATTTATTTATTAACGATGTAAGCATGTTTAACATCATGCTGTTTTGATTAATCATCTGGGTGAACATTGCTTTAAATTCATCAAAAAATTTGGTTAGTTGTTCGCTTATATTTCCTTGTGGTTCATTTGTTGTTTGCGTAACATTCCTTCTTGAAACAATTTCCGAGTAGCTCGGTTTTTGGTGCTCATTATATCGTTGCGAATAGCTAGAATTGGTTACCTGGCCGTTGACTGGAATTCTGTGTACAACTTCATTTTTTAGGGTTTCTACTGTTTGTTTGTTTCTAATGTTGTAAAGGTCCTTATATACGGAACAACCTTTATAGTTTGCGGGGTGGTTGCCATCGCAATGCACACATGTAGGTGGTGTTTCTTTAAGTTTTCTACAATCTTTAGTGTTATGCGCTCTTCCGCATTTTACACAATTATATGGCCTAGTACAATACGTTTTAGTATGTCCATATGCTTGACATCGCGTACATTGAACAATTGTGTTTCGTTTTTTAGGGGGTTCTACTGTTATTTTTTGATTATCCAGAAATTCCAGTTTGTAGATGTCTTTATTGTTATTATTCGGTTCTAAATCGATGAAGAAAAGTGGTAAAGGTTGTTTAGTAACTCTATGACGTGCATTCATTATGTTTCGTACTTTATGACCTTTTTCTTCGAGCTCCTTTTTTATATCGTGTATTGGGACTGAAGAATGTAGGTTTCTTATTACAATTCTGTAAGCTCTCTCCTCCTTTAACTGATATGTGTGGTAGACAATCTTTTCATTCTTTAAGTGGCTTATTAACATCCTGTAGGATTCTGGTTGATGAGTATTAACTTTAACAGTATTGTTTGGCAGGGTCTTTGAGTAATATTGTTCTTTTGCTAACACTGGTGTAATAGTTTTGATCATTTCTCCAAGATTTTCCACTCCGTGAATGTAGACAGGGGGAGGTTTGTGTATTTTGGGTGCATTATTATTAGTGTTACTTGCTTCTGTATTATCGCCAGTAATTTGTGAGGCAAGTACTTCATATGTGTTTGATGTTTCCATGTTTAGCGGACTCGGAATATTTTCATTTATTTTGGTGTATCGTTTTCGTTTTTTGATAACTTGCCATGTGTGTGCACTGGAATTTTCGCTTTCAGTACTTTCTCCCTCATATCGTAGCGAATTTTTTCATTTCTCATTCTATCGAATAATGTTTTTCCACAACATCTCCGGCAGTAGTTCATTTCCATTCGCGAAAACAGCGAACCAACAGATGGCGCTGGGATATTTCTATAAAGGTGAACAATAAACCGGCTATAAAGGTTACAAAGCAGTTTTGGCGTTCTTTGAACACGTCTAATTGGGTGTTTTGTATCGTTTTAGTGGCGTTTTTAGTTTTTAATTGTATATTAGTAACATTGTGACCACAATATGGTAAAAATAGAAGTGACTCTTTCCAATATATTGGAATATATTGGGAATAGAAGCAGACAGCTGTATTTAACATATATAATGTAATAATATAAAATATAGGTGGAATATATGATGATTATAAACTAGTCAGCAATACCATATTATTATAAAAGAAATTTAAACCAATATTATGTTACAAAGTAAACAATACCAATAATACGAAGAACATAGTTATTGCCGGTTATTGCCTAGTTTTAATTTTGCTAGAAAATACGAGATTGTATCATACAGAAAATAAATTACTACATTATCGTATTTTATTGTCAGCCAGTATTGGTGGTGATAAGTTAACAATAGCTGCTATTATAGTTATAATACCATTAGCATATGGAATTAAATACCAGTTAAATTGCTCTCTTTAAATTTTGAAAATTTTAATTCTAATTGCCCTCTCTACATGAACTCGAGCCCGAGCAATTTCAGCTGTCATCTCAGCTTCTTCTTTTGAAAAATGTTGTTGTTGCCTTAAAAATAGGGGTTTTATTAATTTTACTAAGTGCTCGTTACATTCCTTTTCAATTAAAAATCCTTTGTCAACCATCGTAAAAATCCAGTTTTTCAATGACATTTTCATAATTAAAAATTGCTTTATCTATAGTACGCCCCCCACATCCAGCACTAACAAATGATATTAGGCCAGATGGTGATATCCCAATTAAATATTTTATTGTATGTGTTCCCTTATAATGAGAGTATGACATTACGCTACACTTTAAACATTTCAGTTTCTGTATTCTAATTTCAGTACAGTCCAGTACTACTGTAGTGTTTCCAAATTTATCACAGCATTTTGGAATATTATTTAACATTTCATGTTTACTGGGCCAATATATTCCTTGTTTCAAGCTAACAGCTAAAAGACTTACTGTTGAGTAAAACATACTTCCGCACAAGGTTTGACTAATACATATTAAACAAAACTGCTAGACAGGCTACAGTGACTATATAGACAGGCAAATGAAATATTAAGCTTAAATTTACACAGAACCAAAATAATTCTTGTTTTCCTGTTTTTTGCCAGCTGCATCCATTAAAATTAGCAGTCCTTTCAGCATCTTTTTAAGTAGCTATATAGTTGCTTGCTGATTTATAACGTAAACAACCATCATAAATAAACTTATTTAGCAACAAATAAACTCAGAACAATCTGACATGAAACAAAATAAGCGAATATTTCGGCTACAACAGTACATATAACATTGGTTTGTTGTTCACCCCTATCCATTTTCTCAATTTTGATAATAGATTTTTGCGAATTGCATTGATTTTTTCTCCATTCTTTTTGTAATCGTCCATGTGTCCGAACCGTATGTAGAACAGCTTTCCACAAGTGTCATAAATAGTTGTCTTTTAATCTTATTAGTTATGTCTTTGCTCCAAAGCAAAGAGTGCAGCTATTGCGTTACTACTTTACCTTTCTTGATCTTATTTAATATATCGGTTTTGTCTAACCCGTTATCTACTAAATTTACTCCAAGATATTTGTACTCGTGGGCTAGGTACTTATATATTTCCCTTTTCTGTTTCTATTTCAGTGCCCGTATTCCCTATCACCATATACAGGCAAACCTTGCCGTTCGTGAATTTGCGTTTCGCTGATTTGATTTTACGGGAGGCACTTATGTGCTCCCTTTTCTTTGCTGTTCGCGTGTTTGCGGATGAAATTGCCAACGGTAACTGTTTCAACTTTCACACAGTAAGTAAATAAAGCGAACGTATGCGGTTTATGTCATGAACACCTAAATAACATTATATATTTTTCGAACTTTTATCACTGTTATTCCACGGTTATATAACCGCCCTGGTGGCCTAGTGATTAGAGTGGCAGACTAGTAATCACAGCGATTAGCGGTCCCGGGTTCAAACCCCGAGGAAGGCACAAATTACGTAGAAAAACGTACAATATCAGTCCTTCTCAGGACTAACCAGGAACACCTGAAGACGGGAGTAGATCAAAACTCCCAAAACGTTGTGTGATTTACATCCTACAGTGGAAAATGTCCGAAAAACATATCATAATAGACCACTGCCAAAAAATGACATTCAGAGAACCACTAAATAACATTATTTATCACGAACTTGTAAACACACTTATCGAGCCGATTCCTTTGAATCTCTTATTACCAAATTGGACCTCAAATAAATTGTAAAATTATAACTTGAATAAACAAATGGACATTCGAGCTCTAGATTCAAGTGGCAGACTTATGTTACGTATGGAATTTTAGTTTGTATACGCACGTTTATGTATTTTTGAATTTTTTGAGGTTGCATAGTATAAATAAATCTAGTTAATGGAACTTAACCCCGTTTTTATCGTTTATGTGTTTACTTGCGCATAGCGGTTTTGCGCTTCGCGGCGTTCTTCTGGAACGTAAAACGGCGAGGTCTGCCTGTATTCGGTTTTTCCAAAATTTATTTCAAGGCCCCACTCTTCGATTTCTACAATCAGTTTTTTTGTCATATACTTTATATCTTCTTCATCCTCTGCAAGAAGCATCTGGTCGTCCGCAAACAAAAGGGTGTGTATGAAATCATTCCCAATTTTGACTCCCATATTTTTTCATTTTTTGTTCCATGTTTTTAATGCCTGGTCTAAATAGATTCTAAATAACGTGTGCGAGACGCAACACCCTTGTCGAAGGCTTTTACTTATTTTAAATTCCATAGAATAATTTCGTCCTACCTTTACCTTGCTTTTGTTTTCCTCATACCACATTTTTGTGGCATTAATATAAGTTTGGTTTATCCCACTGTCTTCCATTGCTTGCTATAATTTATTGACTGGTACACTGTCATATAAATGCAATTAAAATTTTGTAGTAGTAATCGAACATGATGTAATGGTTTGTTTGTTTGTTTCTTATAGACAAAGTGAAGATGTGTGGACTACCAGGTACCTTAAACACCGACTGCTGTGGTCATATGGTCACAATCCTACTAGAATTTTGCTAAGACTAAGGAGTTTGTTCCAACCCTAGCAAGGGATCTTTTAAATGCTATACGTGGTAGTAGTATAGCACCCACGGTTTTATATCTCTTCCGAAAGATGGCATTCTGTAGAACTTTTATTACATTTTTTTTATTTTTAAAAACCTCAGCAGGACCTGGAATTGAACTCACAACCCTTGGATCTGCAGTCAGAATGCTGAACCACGGCGCCACCGAGCACAACAACAAGTGTAACTTTTGAATATTTCCGAAAACAAATGTGTACAGTTAAACTTGTTTGTTTGTTTGTTAATGGACAAGGTCTAGGCATGCAGAGTACCAGGTACCTTAGACACCGACTGCTTTGGTCATATGGTCAAAGTCCTACTTACAATTTTGCCGAGACTAAGGAGTTCCAACCCTAACAAGGGATCTTTTACATGCTACACATCGTAGTAACATGGGACCCACGGCTTTACATCACTTCCGAATGATGGCATTCTGTAGAAGCTTTCATCTGCATTTTTTATTTTTGAAAACCTCACCGGGACCGGGAATCGAACTCGCGACCCTTAGATCAGTAGTCAGGATGCTTACCACTGAGCTACCGACCCCGGCACAGTTAAACTAAAAATTCCAAAAATTTGAAAAATGATTTCTCGAAAAATACGCCTCGAGTCAAACTTCAATTAAAATCTTACTAGCGTTTTATGACTGAGATGTAGTATGTTGATTCAATTAAGCAAATTATTAGTTTTTAGAAAAGGTTTTATAAAGTTCCAAAACTATTTTTTGTCATAATGTCAGTGTACGTGGCATTATGTTTATGTTTACATACTTCCTGGTTATTGTTTTAGATGTTTTACGCGGGATCGACTAGCGATCTTATTATTTAAACCTTGTTCATTTGCAATTTATGTATCTTTTGTATCTTTGTACTAAATAAACTCTGTTCTTTAAATTTATTCAGTGTCACTCATTTGTGGTGTCTTTTTAGTTCATATCAGATGTAGGATTCTGATTTTTTGTCTGTTGTCATTTCTCTTATTGAGTCGTTCTCTGTCCTGTGGATATAGGTCTCTCTGTCGATCTTGTGTTGTTCCATATCATTTCTCATTTAGATATAGGCAAATAAATGTTGGAATAAAAAATATTTTTTTAGTTTTAAATTTTATAGCAAACGCTCGTTTATAAAAAAAAATGTTTAAATTCCCCTTCGAGTTTGCTATATCCGAGCTTTACCGTACATTGTAATAATGTAAGTGTATTGTTTGCTCTAATGATCCACATATTTTAAAATAGTAATTTCAGTGTAATAGTCAGTCATAATAATAATATTTATCTGCAAACGTCATAAAAGTGACAACTTATGTGTCTTTATTGGCAAGGTAAGTGTCACTTTATCGGATTAAGCAGATAAAATAGCAACTTTTCCGTACTTTATGTGCCTAATCACACAAAATACAAAACTCAAACATTTCGGCGAAATGTTTACATCGTAACCACGAAAAATTGTATTAGGTATTAGATTATGTTATTCCTTTACTTGCTAATAATTAGTGTTACTCTTTATCAATTTTTAATTTATCTGAATACGTTTGCGGTTAATAACGTTAATTCCCATAAAGAAGGCCAATGCCAAACAGCATTAAGGTCAGATCCATATACTGCAACTTGCATTTACCCAATAAAAAAAAATATGAACTGAGTTATGGATCTTACATGATCATAAAAACATGTTATATTTACTATATTATAATTGTTACTATTGCAGAAAATATTAATTTTTATTTAGTTTAGAATTAAGATTACGGGTTTATCAATTTATGTAACTCAAAAGCAGTAGAGGACAATGTACGATGGATTTCTTGTTTCTGTCTCTTGTGAACAATGGATATTTGCTTTTTCGTGATGGAAATACAATTTATTATTATGATTATTACACCGAAATTACTATTTCAAATTAAGTGGCTCATTAGAGCAAAAAGTATACAATTTGAAATAAATACAATTATATTATTGATACATTTTAGGAATTGCAAATAAAGAATTCGCTTTCCTTACATGTAGTTTTCATATCTAACAACCCTCTTCTTTTGTGTTTTTTTATAAAATGGTCCTTTTAGATTATATCAAATCAAGGCTGAAAACATGAAGGTTTTATAACAAAAGTACGAGAAAAAACTTAAAAAGGAGAAGTTTTAGAAAAGATAGTCTGTTATATCTTTTTTTAAATAGTAAAGGCAGGTATGCATGGTGTAATTTAAATGATTATTATATCTGTCACTGAAAGGGTTAAGTGTTGGTAATTAGTAAGGTAAAAGGTTACACCATGATTTTGTTATTTCTGTTTACAGCAAATATATTATTTCCGTAGTATACAATAATATTTTTGTAAGTATTTATTCATACACAAAAAATGTGGCAGTGATTTCAGATCAAAATACAGTTTTAATGTTATATACATTGAGAAATACATTGGAATGTTGAAATATACATTTAGCATTATGATGATTACAAAAATCAGTAAATTTATCTATGAATATACACACTTATAACAATCACAGAAATATTTGTTCAGATCTATGCAAATCCACAAGTATTAGAAAACATTACAATTTGGAAAGTTATTCTACAAAATTATATGAATTTCATACGAAAATAGCAGAACTCCTCTATGACTTACAAACATTAAGTGTCAAGATTTGAAAAAACCTGAAAACGCTAATCCTAGAACTCCAAACTGTGCTGTAGTACGTTTTAGTTATACACTCTTTCTGAAGACACATTTACAGATATAGCTACAATAAAACTAACAAATAGAATAGTTGCACTTATTACAAACATCGGCGATATAAAGTGAAGTATATACAATTTCTTTGGTACACTGAAGATTCTTATGTGGCAGAATCAATAATAAAACTTTAGCATATTTTTATAAACATATCTTTCCCTGTATTAAATTATTTCGCTACTTTAGGATCTTAATAAATAAATAAATATTATTTATTTAGGAAACTTGTTTTGTACATTGTTGATTTTCCAAATCACTCTTAATAAAGAAACCAACTCTAGAAAAGAGCATCTACTTAGAATTTGATTTACTTATAAATAACATAATTTTTGTACCAATAATGCAATTACAAATTTTAAGGAAGTATATGGGTCTATGGCAAATTATTCGATGTACAGAACCATTACAACTAATGACATTCACTTAAATACGGTTAAGTAAATGCAGTTTTCTGAGTTTCGGTAATATATGCGGAATATCAATCACTTTTCTAAAATACCAGTTAAATTTCTTTCCAACTCCTTGCCTCCATAAAATAATTTCATTAACAAAGTCTAGATCACAAAACAGTCAAACACTTTTTTAAAAGCACTTGTCACCAACATATGGCAATTGTGACTATATCATACATTAAAAAAATCTACTTCGCAACTTAAGTAAACCATTACTGTTGTTGCAATAAGAGTTGCTCTAACTCGTCCGCAGACCTAAGTAAAAACGCTGCTGACTCACGGTAGCCGGTGATGAGCTGCCGGACTGCTGCCATTTCGCCAGTGCTCAACTTGTGGTTCAGTAGAGGCTTCTGCTTCATACTTAAATCTGTAGGCCCTAAAAGTAATTATAAAAGTATTCTTTTTATAATTTAAAGATTCTAAAAGTGATGGTGATGGTCTACATGCTTCCTATTATGAACTTACCTGCGGCTTCATCTTGGAATATTTCAAAATGATATTCTGATTGCGCCATATTACAAAACTAAAGAGATAATCTAACTAATGATGTGTTTTTATTATATAGGTACTACCTAATTCTATCAATGAAAGTAATTAAACCGGGAGACCATGAGTATGATACATACCATGTTATTTGTATTTTTCAATTCGTTATTTGTTAATATGGTGGAAAAACAGTTTCTAAGCCTTTACAGTTAGCTTACTTTGTCTTTGGAAATTTATTTCACGTTGTAGTTCGTGTAAAGAAAATATCAGCTATGGCTCCACCATTCTTCAACCAACATTAAATTTTAAATAAAATTATGAAGAGAATTTTTACTTGTATCAAAATTCTGATAAAAATTGCAAGTTTCATTAAAATTTTTAAAAATTAATCAGAAAATATATTTGTATTTTGTATCAACAAATCTCGAATTATATTGAAAACTAAGGGTTTTTTAGGGGACATGCAGTACCTTGTGATCAAAGGGTATGCAAACATATCTCCTACTAAAATATCTACTTGAGTAAATAATATGCAAATGCTAAACACTGTATAAAATATACCTAATACATAAATAAATTCTAAAATCACCCAATAACACAATTTATTATAAATAAAAAATCCTGTATGCAAATACATTGCTGTGTAGTTTTATCTATATACGTATATATACTTAATAAATAATATAGAATATCCGTCTTCTTATTTAATTTATTTTAAGCTACAATGTTTTTTTTCAAATTTACGATGCAGTTACTTTTACTTTTCAATCCTTTTTTGAGCAATCAGTAATCGGTATATACATAAAACACACATTAAAAACGTCTAAAGACCGAAACACTTCTACCTCAACTGTTCTAATTTAAGGATAACTCCCACAAATACTATAAAGAAACACAAACCATTTGTAAGAAGTCCTCCACCAGCACTAAAAGGTTGCCCAGGGAAAAGAGGGTACGGGCCTGCTCTCTGAAAAGCCTGAGAAAAATTCGGCCGATACATTGCTGTCGGTGCTGATCCTGGAGTAGTGGAAATACCCATACCATTTAAGGGTGTAGTAGATAAACCCGCACTTGATACGCTATAAAGGGAGAATCATTCATTACCTTAACGCTTACATCTAGTTCTGGATACCTGTGCAAGGCAATCATGCAAATGTGGTTATACATTTGTGTAAAATACATAGAGCTCTAGCACTAAATTTATGGGTAAGTGTACTCTACAAATAATTAAGCTACTGATACATAACCAACTGGCAATCGACAATGGCTGGAGAGATGGAGTTACCTCTTATTAAGGCTGAATTACAAACGCAAGTACCTATCAAATACATTACAAGTATAAGTGAATAAGTGACATTTAACCAGACTTTAAACTCAAATTATTCATTATAAAAAGGTTTATTTGTTATGAGTAATGGCCATTCAATAATAAAAATAATGTATAGTTATGCATATTTTGTATTTATAGTGCTATAGTATGAATGTTTAGATTTTAAAAGCTTTCAAACCGAAGCACTAGTAACAGTGTTAAAGTAATATAACAAACAATTATAACTGATAATGAATCAGTTATCTGATGCCTTTTTTAGATTCTTCAATGATGTAAAGCCACTTCAAATCCATGAATTTGTTTTTCTATTTCATTTAGACCATAAGACACTGTTGGTATCAGTTTGGGTACATTTAATTATAGGTAACAGTTTTGCTCTGTACAATATGTGGTTGTACCCATGGGCTTAAGTTGGGGCATCACTTTGAAGGGGCAAAATCAAAACTCTGCCAAAAACACAAACTGCCAAAAATGGTTTTCAGAAAATACTTGTACTTCAAAGTCAAAATTTTAGGAGGGGAGGGCCACTGTCCCCCCCCCCCCCCCCCCCGCTGCATCCAAGTACCTATGGTTGTACATGCACTAACTTAGGTTTTGGTTTCAATCCATAGTAAACAAATGCAAAGGATTCTCTACTCTATAAGTTAGGCAATCTTAATCAGCATTGTTTATTATATTAACTGACGAAGTGTGGAAAATAGATTCGTATAGTGGACTTGAGAAATTAATATTTGAAGTAAGTAAAAAAAGAGTTTTCTGTTAATGTTATTTGGTTTCCTAGATTTAGTATTAGTACCACTATTTAATAGTTTAAACTTCTGATGGTCGATCATGGATCAATGTTAACCCAAATACCGTTATTATGAATAATTAAAAAATACATTTGTATCATTTAAACAGAATGTGTGTATACTATGCTATAATAAATTGAAAATTCAAATTAACATTCAATTAAAAACGAATAGACTTGAAGGTACAGAATGACCATTTGGGACCAATTAGAATTGGTTAATAAGGAATAAAAACACTGTTAACTATATCAAATTGACTACTTTAGGTTGCACAGTAAGTAGCAATATTATTTCTTACATAAAACTCCCACTTGTTCGTTATGCTTCCCATAGAGGCAAAAATACCTAGCATAAACATTTTGTGTGTTTTTTTTTTAAACTTTAGAACTTTTATTGTTTTTTTTTAATGATTGCCATACCTTCTCTTCTGTATTTTTTTAAAAGGTTGGTTATCAGACTTTCTACTAAAATACACAGTTTTGTAACTCAGAATTAGGAAAATCAGAAAATTTGAAAATTTAAATGATGAATAAAGAGCAATTTATTTATACAAACATTAGTTTTTAAAATTTCATTTTAAAAAGTAGGCTTTTTTAAATTAATTTCGGTGTGTGAACACTTTGTTTTTAATTTACGAATGAACGATTTTAAAGAGACGTTTCCTTTGTTACCAGAACTGACCAACGCACTTGACTAAAATGAAGGCAAATAAAATTCTATACAAAATAGGCTTGAAGTATATAATTTTTAATAAATAGCCTGGTGATCACTCTTCAAAATAATGCAAAAACAGGGGTTGCCATAAAAAATCAATAATGGCCCTTATCTACAAAGTTTTTGATTTTACCTTTTCTTCTAAGAGATTATGGTAAAAAAATTAATGATTTATTTGCCACAACCCAATAACTTTATTAAATAGTTTCGTAGCCAAATTTTTAATATATATGTAAGTGTTCATTCCAAGACTTACTTCTTGTGGAAATAAAATAAGGCACTTAAAATACATTATACTATTAATAGAACCATCATTAGCAGAACTTGTACTCAGAATTTATTGACAGTTTGAACAGTGCTTGGAAAAATACGAAAATGAAAAAGTCTGCACTCATTGTAGTTAGGTTATATCAAAAAACTTCCTATTGATAAAATTACAAAAAATCGATTTAGAAAAACTTGGAATTGACCCAAATCATCTTTCTCAAACGTATATATAATTTTTTTATGATGATTGTTTATACTTGGCAACTAATCATTACTAAAACAGAGAACACCATATACTCAAAAAAAAAATTATTAAAGTCACTTTGAGTGCAACCGAAAGTATTGTTATTCCTTATTAGAACGTCCCTAATTTCAAGAAATTCGTAACATTTTGTAGGGCACCAAATATGGTGGTCCTTCAACATACATTTTGGTCGAGGTAACCCATTTGGGATCAAATTAAAATGTTCTAAACTCCACAATAAAAATAAATGTTCAGAATTTCTTGTATTTTTTACATGTTTTAACTACACTTTTATGATAAATTAGGTAAAACAATTTTTGTGGGTGTTTTCCAAACTCAAGGTTCGAAATTTGTATGCTTAATTCGCCATAAAAGTATCTGAAACATGTAAAAAAATGAGTTTTCGAAACATTTTAATTTCATCCCATACAGGTTTCATTTTGAACTGCCAATTAGTAAATTATTATAAACCATAACGGTATCAATGAAATAAAATTGAATTAAGCTTGATTCGTGTTCAAATACAAAATTCCAAATTAACTGATTCTAAATTTTAAGGGAATTCAATATAGATGGATTTTTTATCTTAGTATGTTGTCTATGGTTCCTGCTAGACCGTTAAGATTCTATATAATTTTCTGTTTAGTTTGACATACTCTCTCTGACAGAGCCTTTTAGATCATAAAATAGCCTGCAGTCATAATTTCAGTTAACTGAAGTGTTATTATTAATAGTTATTTAACAAACAAGTATGTTAATGAAAGCGATTAACAAGCGGTCAACGAAAAATATTAAGAACTGCTACTTCACCACAAATCATAAACAGAAGTTCTTTTAACATTTTTAATAGAACTATGAAAAAGCAGTATGTATTAGCAGTTTTCTATGTCTGAAAAGTATGCCCATTTTGCTAGTGTATGATGTTTCACAACTTTTAAAATTGAATTAAACATGATATAATTCAGCCAGACGACGTCGGTTAACTATTGCTAATTTACTTCAAGATTTATTCCAACACAATTTTATTTATTCATATAAACAGAAAATTTATGAACTGATATTCTAAGAAAAACTAACTTCACTATCATTTTAATAGACCCTTCTACACTAGAGGGAGAGGAAGATGGGATTATGTATGCATCTTTAACCCTTCTGTGACTGTGCTAAATATTTCAGCTATCTCAGAAGCATATTATTTATATTTTCTTAAACAATTTATTTACAGCAATGCTCATTTGTATAAGCCTTGAGAATAAAGATTGACATTTGTTAATACATATACTTGTTCCCTTTTGATTTAATTTTTTTTTACTTTTTCATGTTGGCGTAACCAACCTTATACATTATTGCTGTTTGTAGGTATTATCAGTACCTAAAATAGTTATGTTCTATTGTGTTCAGTTTGACCTATAATACCTTAAAAATAAATATAAAACCATTAAAGTAGCAAAAACTGAAAAAAACGGGGTAATTAAGTTACCCCGCATGGTCTGTAAAGTATACTCCATTAGCACAGTCACGGGCGGGTTAATAAATCCTTGTATATGTCAAAAATGATTAAATGAGACTACTACATATTCACTTTCAGTATAAATTGGCTCACTCACCTAAGTCCAGTAGGTTTAATATCTGGAGTCAAAGATATTCCTTTACTAATAGAATTGGGAGTGGTAGAAGGTGTCGTGGAGGAAGGAAATACACCGGAACTGGTATCTACTTCCAACTTCACAGGGGGATTCCCAGGTAAGTCTATACTTCTGCTAATAGCTGCAGTTGTGTCTGTCGGCTGTAAGTACTATATTTTAGTTGTGATAATGTAGAAACTATCAGACACTTACTGTAGCTCCCGGAAGTAAAGGCATAGGCTGGCTCACTGGTTCAAGACCTAAACGCATTCGTTTGGCATTATGGCTTTCATTTTCACATGCTGTGGCTAAAATTTGTTCTGCCTGGACTGAAGTTAGATGTGCTGGTGTTGGACGAGTCTGCAAAATGCTGTTTAGAACAATACTTCTGCAGCTAACAATCGAAACACTTACCGAATCCCAAGGTGAGTTTGGGTCCCTTGCCCTTTTATTCCTCCTACAAGATTTCAGGTACGTCCTGATTCGTTTCCTAGCCCTTTCTGCGAATTCAGGAAACTGTCGTGTACATGAATCGATGATAGCCTGAATTTTTTCCTTAGGCTGCTTGCTTATAGGTACCATTCTATCTAAATTTTCATCTACAAACAGTCTTACAAACATCTGCAATAAAATATTTGTTTAGTACAATGCACATGAAACATTTGCTAATAAAACTGACATTAAATGCCTTAAGTCTTTCTGGGTCGTGGGTTTGAGTATCAATCTTATCATCACTTTCATCGTCATCATCATCCTCATCTTCTTTGTTCCCACTTGAACTAGTTTCGTCATGGGCTGACCCTGTATCAGCATTGACCGGACTCTAAAAAAGGTGACTTAATAAGTGGGAAATTCCCTTTTAGCAACCTAAAATGGCTATGCAGCATTCCACGGACACTAATTGCAACTTTTAATGGCATATAAAGTATAATTATGTCAACAAAACAAAGTCTGAAAGTGAACTTGACACTCTGCTGCATTCAATGCAAACAGCTGCACAAGGAAGTAATCTAAATTCCGAATAACTTGATATAATAAATTCCAGCGGAGCAAAGTCTGCTTAGAAATAATGGATATGTCATTTTCGAGGACACTAGAATAGCTTTTGTTGGTAAATCTCCTAAGGTTGCATTGTAGGTACCTGTTTCTACATATCTCACGCGGTCTAGGCGTAAATTCACTTTTAAGTACATTCAGGGTTGCAAGGTTTAATTTATAAATCAAGCACTTAAAAGGAGTTGCTTGATGTCTAACACCCATTGTTTGCAAATTCTCATAATCAGCGGCGAACTGGCAGCAATAGCTTGGCCCGCTATAGATAATAAGAATGTTTTTCAAATTTATGAAAATTGGTGTTTATTTTTTATTTTCATATTCTGTGAAGAAATGAGAGCAATACCAAAAAGCCTTACTTACTTGTGATACTTACTCCAATTCTTATTTTGAGACAAGTATGTATTGTAAAAAAGTTCAATATTCATATGCGAAACTGCACTTCGTGAAGGTCAAATTTAAAAATTGCTTGGATAAATGATGTTGCATAAGAATCTTTAAAATAAAAAAAATCGGTTATTTGAACAATTTTTAAATTTGAAAAATAACAACAAGAGAAAGCTTAGGGCTAAAATCCGGAGTTTACTTAACTCGATTCAATCATTTTTCATGCCAAATTCTAGAATGTGAAGCAGAATAGAACTTTAAAACCGGTAGTTTTAATATATTTTTAGAAGGTCTGATGAGTGTAACGGACTTCACATTTCCATCTTTATTGCCCAACAGGAAACTGTGTTTACAAGACAGGTAATAACAATAATTGGTTTGTTAGTTAAAGCACTTTAATGCCACTTCATAACTGATTCAAGCCAGAAAAATGTATATCACATGCAGAACCAATTATGATTTCAATTACAGCACACTGTATAAATCGTTGATATAATCATTGTATTCGTGTTGGGAGTGGAACAATAAAATACTATATGGTACCTAGATGCTAGAAACGTGAAATTTTATTTGACCATCACCATTATCACTAATAATGGGACAGTTAATGGATTCCACTATGTAACAGTTCGTACAAAAAACTACAGAAGCAGTTTTCCTAAAACTTTCAATGTTAAGAAAGCTATATTGTCAATATGCCCAATAAAATTGAGACTGGTGTCAAAGATATATTATTTATAAAAATGAAGAGGCATAAATAGCGGCGTAGGACACGCTTGTTACAATTTTGCGCCCAACGTGGGGCTCCCAAGAGACGTTTTGTCACTTCATCATAAATTAAATATTTTAAGAGTTTGGAAATTCTGTATTTGTTTATATTGTTCGCTATCAGTGGAAAATATCATACAAAAAAAGTGAAAATACTATTTAATTCAGTAAATATTTTTCCCTTTAGTTGTTTTCATGTCGCATTTATAAACTGCATTCATTATAAGATGGACAAATTATCGCAGTAAACTTAAGAATTCTACTGTTAACATGTATAAGGATGAGCTAAATGCGGCTTTTTGTATTAACTTGTAAAATACACAATAAAAAAAATGAGGTGTGGTCAGCATACGACTTTTTTTAGGGCTTGTAAAAATAAGTCTGGAGTTTTTCTTACAAAAACTTTTTAAACAAAAGTTGTAGATGATTGCATAATATATGATCTTGTTGAATGAAATTTAATTTTTATCAAACAATTATGAAAAAAAAACGGAAAAAAACAAGAGTAAATTACTATTTCCGGTTGACCGATTTTAGCCAAAAATCACTGGGATCTCTGAATAATATTAAAAACGAAGATATACATTTTCAGGCCAATCAATTCAACTATCTGGGCTGAATAGAGGACACGGACTCACAGGCAGACATTACTTTCAAAACAACTTTTTCTGAATCAGAAGATACAAAACCAAATATTTTTGCAAAAATCTCGACTTCAAAGAAAATCATCATTACAAAGTAAAGCGAGGCTATTAAAAAAAAAAGGAAATACATAGCTTCAACTTTCAATGTTATAGTGAACAATGAATTGGTGACTACTTATCAGATATTATTAATAAAACAAATCTGGTGTGATACACGCATACAACTTCCTTTTACAGTGCTCTTATAATTAGTCAAAAATTTGATTTTTAATTTTTAAGCATTTGTCAAAAACTTTTTAAAAAAATTACAAATTCTACAGAAACCGTACAAAATAGGGAGTTAGTTAAAGTTAATTAAAAAAAGACCAATTTAGAAGTCTTCAACTGGAAATTCGCCTATTTCACATCAATACACATTGAACATGTAATAAAAATATAACGTTTGAAAAAAATCGTTAGAGCCGTTTTTGAAAAAATCGAAGAAACTGAAAAATCACAAAAGTAATCACCATATTTCCGGTTATGTGATTTTCTTCAAAAGCTTGCTGTCGCATCTAGATAGTACACAAAACTTCAACGCCATATCTCTTTTCGTTTTTGAGATATTCTGTTCAGACAGACACACAGACACAGACAGACAGACAGACACACAGACTGACAAACAGACCAATGAACAAAAACATGTTTTTTGGGTTCAGGGGACTCTAAAACGTGAAGATCTGTTGAAAACTCAATTTCGAATTTTTGGGGTAAATCCAATACTTCCTTTATTGTAAAAGGAGTAAAATATATGTACAGTGTAGTGCAAAAAAAACTATTTTCTTGATTAAGAGCTGTATCAAAGTGTTATTCTAATGAAAAATGATTGCATATTTAGATACTACAGATACGTAAAAACGTCAAAAATGTACAAGTGTGCAGTTTGTTGCAAACTTTTTGAACCGCACTATACACAAAAGTCGATTGGAAACAGCGTCATTAAAACAAGTAGATTAATAATTTATAACTCATCAATGCCAGATGTGTTAATATTAAATATAAAACACTACCTACATATACTGGGTGGTTCATAAGTCACGCTATTATTTAGAAGTTAAATAACTTTTTTGTCTGATAATTATTCTTAATTACGTTTCGTTTACATTCAACTAGCTGGATATTCTCCTTTAGTTGCTGGATAGTTTGGAGTTTGTTGGCGTAGCCCCAAAGAAAAAAAAATTGGAACGCTGAAATCGGACGAACATGAAGGCCAGTTGAAAGCTACGTTTCGTAAAATCACTCGCTCTCCAAACATTTCTTCCAAAAACTGCATAGTGGCGATACTGGTATGAACAGTCGCTCCATCCTGTTTCCACCATACCCCTGGATTATCATCAACAGCGAAAGGAACAAAAATCCTCTAGTATTATTGCAAATTTAGGTGGATTTCTGACTTGAAGAAGACGGGTGAATGCTCTTTAAGTGAGCACAATGGAGCACTAACTTTGAAAATAAAATTCAATGATTTTGATCTTTTTTATCTTGCTGAATTTTTCCATAACTAATTTTCAAAAATCAACTTCAAAAACTTAACAAGTAAATACAAAACAATTGACAATCAAAAACCTTACTCAAGTTTCCAATGGTAGCGCGACTTGTGGGCCACCCAGTATATTCAAAATTATTTATAACATATGGTATGTATGGAATCGAATTAATTTAAAAATATATACTTCAACTGCAAATATACACAGAGCGTCTCAAAATAGTGCAGACAAACATTTAGAGGCGATAGACGAGACCGAAGCATTCAAAACAAGCATGTTTTGTTGAAGAATCCATGTTCGAAAACGATGAATGCACATGTGTATTTCAATACGACTTGAACCACCACCGACATGAACTACCACTGACCTGGTTTAGTATCAACATTCAGAATTTTATGACAAATATATGAAACGCCACAGAACTGAAATACCGTCGACTTCGATTACCACCAATGCGCATTTATATCTGACTAGAGCTATTGTCGACGTAATCTACTACTGACTGGAAACACCTACAACCGTATTCGACAGCAGGTGCTGAAACACATCTTACGTGAACGATCACGAACTTGTATTTCTTCCGAAACTACTACTTTTCTAGCAATTTATGAAGTAATCGTCAGAAAATTTTTTGTACTATAATAAAATGTTTTAATTTGTACACAGAATTAAATTCTATCAAAATGACAACTCATGCAATCTTGTTTGTTTAGCGTATGACGTATTTTGGCCAGAAGAATTTAAGCAACGGCAAAAATAGTTTTGCTCAAATTTTGCGGTTTCCGCACAGTACAGTCACAGATAAAGTATTTACGCTAGCGATAATGCTGTGCTTGTTAGCAAGTGCAACTCACGCGTTTCGCTTAGGCAATTTGTTTTGTTGCAATGCAAGCAGATCGGCGGTTATTCCTTCGGTGGTGTTTCACTTCGGTAGTAAATCTATGTGGTGGTAATTCGTATCGGTAGTTATTTTAAAGTGGATGTAAACTCAGCAGGTGATAATTTACTTCTTGGCAACATTAAAATAACACAAAATTGTAAGTAAAGCCACTCGGTGTTGCTTAACACAGCTGTCAGAGAGCAGGAAGAAAATCAACAACAATGCAACCCGCCGAAAATTAGTGTAAAACACCAAAGGCTGTCAAAGAGACTAATTCGAATTTCTAGATTTACATTTAATCAGCACACCCATTAATAAAATTATAATAAATATTCACAATTTCGTTTCAAGTATTCTAAATTTTAATGTTTATTTAGTTAGTAATTTTATTATATTCTCTCGTTTTCTGCTGAACCAGTCCGAAGCTGCTCATAATGTTAACGCATTTTCTTTTAAGACACAACTTTGTCATTAGTTTAGAATTTCAATAAAGTGAACAATTAAGCAGATTAAAAACAGCAACGTTCAGCTAGATTGAAATGGAGGCTCGGGCACTTACAGATTGATCTCTTGGGACTGGTGGAGTGGCTTTTCCTTTCGACAGGCCCAGTGCTGAGTGATACTGTGCCCACAATCCAGCCATTTCTTCTCCGCCTGGAAGAGCCGACAGGTCTGGAATGTCTCCACTCCCATTTCTGTTTCCTGATGAGCATAATTCAGGTTACTTACACAAGAATTTATATAAAGCACCAAAGAAAAATGGTTTTCGATTTGTTTCCACAGCTTTCGCCAGTTTAGTGATCAAAGGAAGACCAGTCACTGAACGTATCAGAAAAGATAGGAATGCAGAGTTAGACTGTGTGAATAAATGGAAAACTAAGGCGAACTGAATATGTAATGTGAGTTCGATTTTGCATTAACTGATTAAAACAATGTAATAAGCCAATCAAAAGTGTTACCTTGAGTCTGGTTGTGGTAGTTCCATGCCAAGAGCATCAACTTGAGTTTGTCGGTGTCTTTCATAGCCCCAGTCCCTGCACAGCCAATCATGCCACGCATTAGCAGGGTTGGTTTGCAATAACCGGGTAATTTGTGATTAATTTATGTTCAAGGATAACAGTCACTCAACAGCCGCAACTATTACACACCTTTAGAAGTATCGTTATGTAACTAAAGTTTCTACGGGAAAACTATCTAGGTTTAAATACGGCAAATCTCAGGGGTTACTGGATAAATTATAATAACCTACAGTTTTGACTGCTCAAACATCAAACAAATGCCTTTGAATAATTAATTTTTAGTGCCATTCTTGATACATACAAATAAATCGAAGACACTCATTATTCCCCCAGTAATTGTAGCGTATTGGTTTAATTAAAAGGTAAATAGTTGGTAATTGCAGATAATTACCAATAGTTGATTGTAATTTATTACTACGTTTTTTAATTAATTGGCAAAATGATTATAGCAATAAAAGATATTTTATTAATGGTCGTTTGATTTAGCAACACGATGAATAATTTTGCTTGATCTTTGTAAATGAAGGTAAAAATCACTTAATTATTTTTGAAATTGTGTGAGCCACGAAAATCTAGTGCCAATAGAATTCCCCATCCGGCTTTAGCACGGATTTGATTTCACTAACAAAATTTCCATTCAGCACTTAGCAGAATTGTTTAAACATTCAGAGGCTATTTTAAAAAATGCACAAGTAACAAAACGAAAAAAGCATTATTTGTACCTCTAAGTACAGCTAAGCTAATCCAGTTAACTACCTAGTAAAACGGATTTAAATACTACATAAACCACCACATGTACTAAAAGTGTAAACAAAATAGAGCTACGCTACGTGGACTTCGAAGTTGCTAAATAATAAACGAGAATAATCCAAAAATTCTACCAACCCTGCTACACATTACCATATGTACAAGCGCGAAAATTTGGCAAAGTAACACTAATTTACTAATTGAGACACAAGGTAGTTGTTTAAAAAACTAAAACACGTTGATGAACGACTGATTTAGCAGTAAAATGATGGTTATTAAAACAGGTGTTGAATGTAACGGTCATGAAATCGTTATTATTCGTAATTACGTAATTAACGTACCACTGAAGTGGTCTTCTTCGTTCCCTGTTTCCGAGGGCTCTGGAGTGGCCAAGTTTTCCTGCAACAAAAAGGGAAAATTAATATCGCATTCGGCAAAACACACAGCTCGAGACCAAAGCAAGCAGAGGGATTACATTAGAGGTTTCCTTGCGGTGATTTAAATGTGATCGAATTACGAAAGAAAAGCTTTTTACGGTTTCAGAACAAACAGTCCTGACCTTTTCATTTCAGCTGAAAGCCTCCGGCAATTTAACCGCCAAACACAGAATTTTTAACAAGTACGAAGAAGTCGCGTTCGCATTCTGCTTCGTGGAGCACGTTGGCTAACTCGAGGAAAAGTAATTATTTTAAATATGGGTTACAATGGTGCAATTACAATTTCAAATTAGCCGCTAAGTTGTATGTAATTTTTTATGCTTTGTTCTACAGTTCGTGTCTAATAATTGTCGTACGTTATTTTGAAAAAACACTTTGGAAGACAGATATTGCCTAGGCTCCAATAGTAGAGAAAATACGCAAATTCGATTTTCATTTTAACAGCGATCGTTTATTTAAATTTTAAAGCGTTCGGTAGCTAAACATGGAACACAAATTAGTTGTTAAATTTTCTATATACCGAACTTTCAAAATATGTCTAAAATTGAAATCCTGATACTCGATTTTACAATGTCAAAGACAGGCATATAAAGTACTTGAAATTTCAATCTTCTGAGGCAATTAAAGGTTACTAAGCGTTCCTCGTTCCTTATTTATTTCTCTACCAGGTGCTCGCTCTTTTAACTTTTTCACCGATATCTACGTAGCGGCAAAGTAAAAACCAATCTGAAACTAAACGCCAATATTAGGAATAAAAACACTGCAAATTGTGGGTTGTTCTAACTCTTATGGATAATAATCCCAGAGGACGATTTAATTCCTGAAACGAACGGTTTATTACTTCCCTGCAGATAGGTGCTGTAACCTTTAAGGGGGGGTTCAGTCAAAAGCACTTGAAGTACAAACCCCCAGCGCTTCGGCGTGATGTCAGCACAGAAAGGCCGAATCGGCCAATTATTGAATTTATAGAGCCGCTTATTTCGAGGTTTGATGATCCATAAATTCAATCATTGATCGATTCGGCCTTCATGTGCTGACATCACGCCAAAACGCTGCAGCCTTGTTGTTCAGGTGGTAATGGTTCAGCTGTTGATAAGCCTTTACTACAATACAAGACAAGAATTTCTGTCGGTATTTACTGCGAAACGGCCTAAAAGTAAAACGTCCAGGTGGTCGTTCGGCATATCCCTATATATAAACGTATGTTGTGCCTGCGTCCCTGCGTGACGTTTTTATCGGCTACGATCGGGAACACTTCGTCCGCAATCGGCCGTCGTGTCGCTTGTCTTTGATAGCACAGCGACAAACAAGCATGATATGTATGCCTTTGTAAGCGACTGGTTACAGCATCTAACTAACAATCGAATTCCCCAGGTTCGAATCCCACCGACGGCAATTTTTTCGTTGCGCATTAAAGTAATTCGCATTGCTAAGCGTTTCCTTTTGTTGTTTGAGTATTAGTAGCACCACTAAAATATGGTTACCTACCTGTTTTGTACATATTTTTGAACACTCTATAATGTTAAAGACGTTCAAACATTTTGTTCTGAAACTTTTTTATATACAATACAATATTAAAAAACTATTTTAAGTAAAGCCACCTATGTTGCTTTCAAAATAGAACCATTTATTCCTAAAAATTGCATTTATGTAAAAAGGACCCCAAAGTAAGCATTTTGCCTAAATTTCCAATCTTTAATGATGACCTAACACAAATATAGCTCTGATTTTACCATCCAGCCAGCGCCTTGATTGTTTTCAAACGATTGGCAGTAACTACCATAACCCCATCGCATCCTCTTAAATGCTTGAGGTTGCAGTTTACGCGCAGTTCACTTCGGCGATAACAATAAGAAACCGCAACCTATAAATTTGAACATTTTCAAAGCGAAAGCTCTAAAATGAAGAGCGCATTGTGCTTGGCCAGGAATAACCAATAAGACGCAGCTTCAACGTCACCATACTCGTAAGATAAGATGCCAACAACTTTTATTAGTGTCTATAAAATACAAAGGAATTTCTTGCGGTACGTGTAATAACGAAATGTGGAAATGGCTAGTTATAACTTATAATACAAAAGTCGCATAAAAATTTAGATGCAATTTAGAATCTAGTAAGCGAACAGCTTTGGAGCATTACAAAGAGAACGGGGAAGTACGTGCGATGCAGAGTGCAGTTATGGGAGATCTACTGCGGATGCATGCTTTCGAAAATGTTATTTACAAACCTCCAACTTAATGGTCACTACTGTTATATAACTTCTAGGAAATATTTAAAACACAATGAAAAACGTTAAAAATGTTTGCCTAATTCTAATTCACAGCCACAACCTGCCAATTAATGTAATTTTGGGCGACATATTCTATCATTTTAAATGGTTTCGTTATTTATGGCATCAATAAATTATTTTTGCCATACATGCCCAATTCTACAGTCATTAGAATTGGGAGTTACATTTATAAATATTGGGAAGCATTTGTCGATTAAAAGTGATATATTGAACCCCAAAAGTAAATCAAGTTGCATTCAGCAAAGTTCAGTTTACACATTGCACATTATTTTTTTATGCTGCGACTCAGCAAACTGCCAAACGTTTCGATTAACTCTTAGTACTAAATTCCGCCGTTTTCGCGGCGACTTTCAAGGATGAACAACAATGCACTACACGAAGCAATTAAATAAATCAAAACACGTAAATAGTTTCCGTGCAATTATGCTGATTGACAGAAGTAGTAGGAGTGGTTTCTGGTGGTGGTTTGCTGCTGAAAGAAATAATCTAAATGAAAACACTGACATTTCCAAGTACCTATGTTGGATATTTATGACAAAATCGTTCCGCTTCAGTGATCACTTTTTACACTGAGCTATTCGACTAGGGCAGAATATAAAAAAGTTAGTGGATTAAAGCGTTGCTTTATTGCTTAATAGCTTGTAGACAGTTCTTCACTGAACTTTTTAGACGCTTGTATCACAAAAACCCAAGACGAATAGGAGGCAGTCTAGCAGTTTTAGTTTAACGCCAACGAAAATCTACTTATTCGAACTATTTTACGATTTTTGTATCTGTCACTACAGTTATACTGTGTAACATGCAGCTGACAAGCAATTCCAACAGCTACATGAAGCACATTTACCTAACCACTTGAGGCAGTTCCATTACAATCACATCATTTTAACGCGTCGACTGCCGATGGAATTTTCAGAAACCTGTTCAAAGGCTACTATTATATTTTTTTTAAATCTTGTGCAAAAGTGTTATTTAGTGCCCCTGAAACAATTATTAATTGTTTTTCTAAGTTTCCGGGTTCAAAAGCACTATATGACTCAAGGGATGAGTCACTGGCATCTTGGATTTTCTTCAAGATATGACTATGACTCAACACGTGAGTCATACAATTTTTGATGTAAAATAAACAAGACACATTTATTTATATAAAATCAAACATAAAGAAACTATTATTCAGAAAACATAAAACAACATACATAGACAACCAATATTGGTATTCTTTGGTAAGTATTTATGAGTTAGAATTTTTTATGTGAACGAAACAAAGCATAAAACAGCTGGTATGATGCATGATCTGCTCATGAATTTCATTTTCTTCACTTGAACTTTTTCATCCTACTAGAACTCACTTTCGCTTTCTTCAAACGCCTTTTCTTCACTTAAGACAGTTTATTATAAGTTAAAGAAGTTAAAAGCTCAACAGTTAAGTCATCGGCAGTCAACGTGTTAAGAAGGTGTTCAGGCTATATTGTTGGTTGCCTATCCGCTAAACCACTTACAGTCAAAAACCACTTTTCCAGTTCTTTGGCGAAAACTATGGAACTCAAGTAAAGCTTGATAATTGCTTCTATTTACAAACACACTAATTACTCGACAACAGAATTCTTTCTCATATTTTCTAAAAATTCCGGTAGATATTCATTTCTTCCTAAGCGGCTACGGTAGGTATATAAATTGAAAATTGAGAAGTATATACATTGTCGCAGTTACGTAGACTCTAGTACATTATAGGACACCCCCTCTTTAAACGGTAGTTCATTTTATCGATATTAGGGCAAAGATGGCAGGTTGCGTTAACTATAAACATTTCAAGCTGATAAAAACCAAATGTGATCGACTTCTAGAAAAGAAGAAAACGAAAATAGTATATGTCGAAGAACACACAGTAGTGGTAATAAGTAAACTTCACCCTTGCTATTCCCAAACATATTCTTTTTAATCGAAAACATTACCCCTCCCCCTTCACTCTAAAAAACAACAAATTACCAGGTAGGAAAGCTACTATAACCCTGTATAATAAAATCATAAATCTACTTAGCTATAAGACCTCCTGGATCTCTTCAACCATCCTTCTTCAAGTTATTAATAATATAATACAACGAAAAATGGGTAACAAGAAGAGAAGATCAACCCGGGCCCATAAGGGGAAGATCTTGGGAAGATGCAGCTTGCTGGAGATATCTACCGGATGAAATGTAATGGATATTGCTGACATAATTTATGAATTTCACACTATAGTTCAACGGGACTATCATTCAATTTGACATTATTTAGTAATAGTGTGAGTTTTTCAGAATTGGTTCTGCGTAACAAGCTGTCAGCTGGGTGTATAGGTGTCGTAACCGAACACCCAACAACAAGTTACGAATTTTGATCGTGGTCCCAGGAGGGAGGTGCAACACAAGGAAGGTGAACTTAAATTTTCGTTTTGGACATGTGTTTGGAGAAAGTAACGATAGTTTGTTGTTTGTTTGTTTTTTAATGGACAAGGTATAGGCATGCAGAGTACCAGGTACCTTAGACACCGACTGCTTTGGTCATATGGTAATACAAAATATAAATCTATATCGGAGAGATCAAATATGTGTTGTATGTTAGATCTTTATGTTGAGAGATAAAACTTGGCTATTTAATGATGCAATCTACGTGGCTGGATGGCAGTGAGAGACACGGAATAACAGGTGCAGTATGAGATGGGGGCCGGGCAGGCTCAAGATAAGCAGAACAACAGTCTACATGGGACAGGGTAGGAATGTTATTAGGGATGTTGAGCAACTGTCCAACTCAGAGAATTGTCAGAACTTGAAGGCATTGGCGAATATCGAAGCTAAATGGTAGAGAGAACGTCGATGGGTCATTATTATATAGTGCTAAAGCTGTGGTATACACTATATTATAATATATTCATGAATTAGTAGAGCTACATAAAACATGTCTATCTGAGAAGACGGATTTTTTTCATTGTTTGTTTACTAAACTCGTTCTTTACATGTTATATAGAACACAGTGATGGTGATGTAGCAGGCGGCCTCTTCTTTAAATGTTAGGTCAGATCTAAAGATGAATTACCGCAAGTTAAAATTTCCACGATATTAAAAAAGGCTCGCTGCAGTTATTGAGGCAAAGTATGTGGAAATTAGATATACAAGCGACCCCTCCTTTAAATGTTACTTCGGTTCAGCATTATGGGAATAAAAATGGGTGTGTGCGGTACAGTATAGACCTTGTGATCTGACAGATGCCAAATGTGGTTAATACAAGACAGGCAAAATGCAATAGTGGAATGTTCAAGGAATTTAGGTTAAAAACTAGCGGTAACAGACTTTATCCGAGCATGAAGTCATTTCGATTATGCTCAAACCGCCTGAAAATCTAGATGGAAAGCGTCACGACTAAGCACGAGTATATCATCTATATATTTGGAACTGGAAAATGCATATATGAGCGAATTTGTAATAAAAACTGGCGGTAGTAGCGGCTTGATCCTTAAATGACGTCACCAGGATTATACTCAAACGTCACATAATCCAGCTGGAGAGCGGTGACGACTAAGCGATCTGGGAGCGAGGACAGTAATCCGGCATTTAAAAATATTAGAGCTGAATGGATTAGCGTGATGTTGTGCATCCAGCGTGCATCGCTAAGCACGAGGAACGGAATGTTCTGGTGGCATGGTGCGGCCAGACAGAAGACACATAACTTCGTCCGCAATAAAAGTGTGGCCTTTACTGCAGCAACTTTAGTGTTGTGCTCGGAGCTATGCGGCGCATTCTGGGAGCTCTAAAAAAAGACCACAAAAGGCAGGAGCACATAATCCTGCACATGAATGCGTACTACTATGTAACGCCGGCTTCTCAATTATCTCGCATGTACCGCTTCGCAAAGAGAACCGCTCGAGTAACTGGAAACGGCGATTTTTCAGCTACTATCTGCAGTTGCCGCCAGATAATAAGATGTCAAACACGGGAAAGTTGGAGCAGCGGGAGCCGTTTTCCACTTCGGCAACTTCTTGTTAGGTTGCTAGTAATTAATGGCGCTCGTTTAAAATTTGGACTATCGACGGGGGTAAAAATAGCATCGAAAGGGATTAGGACGAATTTGGAAATTAACGATCTCAGTCTGTACCACTGAAAACAAACTGTGACGTACGGTGATGCATCATTACAGAAATCCAAGAAAACTGATGTATAAACCTTTAGAAAATTGGAAAGCATAAAACATGCAGCAAAAATTACACAATTGAATTATGACATAGTCCCAAACATTTAATGCAATACGTTATGTACTTCAATTTAAAGTAATTTTAATGTCTGATTGACCGACCCTTGTTCTTCAATACTAAATCACATATTGTGACATGGAATCATTCCTTGATCATAGTGGTTAATTGGATTCAGGCTCGGTGATTGTGCTGACCGGTTCATCCCCCGCCGACTTTAATGATCATTATCAAACTTAACTACTTTTCTTCTATGGAAAACAGCATTTTGATCCTGAAACTAAGACTTTAGTTATCAAATCTTTCATACTAGATCGCATTTTGTCATGCAGTACTTCAACGTACTCAGTTCCATTCATTGCAGTGGACTAACTTCTTAACCAGAGGTTGGATACCTGATTGGAAATGCAATTGGTAAAAATGATTTCCTCCTCAAATGTGCATTACGAGTATCGTCATCCCCAACGGTTGACAAATTGGGATTGGGGTTTGCTTGTTGTTTACACTCACGTAAATAGAAATAACGCCTAAATACGTTGTGGATATCAACAGCAATTTAATTCTTTCCGACATCAAGGCACACATAAGTATACAAATATTATATATATTGCGCCATTATGAACACGCGTGGTAACGGATGAAAGAATGGTCCTTGACCCGATTTTGTTTATATTTTCTTGTCCCATTGCGTCAGCGGACGGATTTATGGCCCACGACTCTTCTGTCCGGATGGTTTGGAATCGCTAGTCTTCGGTCGCGCCAACGGCTATTGTGTTTTCGAGAGTTTTGCGTCAGAGGAGAGATTTACGGCCCCCAACTCGTCTTCCCGGGTGGTCAGGAATTGCCCATTTCTTCTGGCTGCGCCACTGTGTCTTTAAGGATTTTCAACCTTGGTCCTCTCAAGGCCGAAATTTCCTGTAGCGCGCGTTTAACGCTGCAGTTCAGCTAGGTTTGTTAATTTTATGTGCTTGCGCTATTTCCGAGTCTTATGACTTCGAGTCTTGCGACCCTCTTTACACAGCTTGGCAATCATTAGCGCCCTTTGTCGATTTCAAGCGAACCTCCAGTTGTCATATGATGGTCAAGCCTTCACAGGAAGTTGTGCACTCAGGATTAATGCGCTTCACCCTTCAGTCTTTTTTGTGGGGTTTTTAATGTCGCTATGCATGGTTATTTGTGCCCGCTAGTGGAAAATTTCATTTAAGTCGACACAAGATTTTTGTGGCCGTTGGAGTAACTGGAATTTGAACAAAAAAATTTTGGCTTGGAACCAGATGCTTTACCACTAAGCCACCGCCACTGCTATATCAGTATGATTGTTAATAATAGTAGACTCACCAACTTTGTGCTGATATTTTTTATTGCAAACGCCAAACATTTCCTGAAAAACAATGGTTTCTTCTTTGCTCTGCCACTCTTCGAGTCTAAAATTGACCTTGATCCGTTACTACCAGATTTGTCGATTGTGGAAATTCCACCTACATGACACTTTTCGCGACGAAAGTAATAAAGGAAAGTGGTAGATTTATAAATTTAATCAGAATTAAAGTTAGATGTAATTGCAACTCATAGGACTGTAAATAGGTACACTTCTGTGCAATAAAATTAAGCACACACGGCTTTGTTGTATTTATTAATAGCGTTTTATTTTTGAAAGGTCTTCGTTCTGGTCTTTTAATAACGGTGTTATTTTCAAGTTATGTTGTTTTATCATTTATTAAAACTGCTGCTAAGCAATTACAATAGACCCGAATTATACAAACTAGAATATTGTGGAAAATAGTCGTAAGACCTGTGCTTAATTTTATTGCACAGAAGTGTACACTTTAAAAAAAAACTGTGGACGTCAGATGAAGTCATCTCGGTATGAATTTCGCCCGGCGATGGAAACTAATTTTGCAGTATAAAAATTTTGTATGAATATTTCTGTGGATTTTAATTGGTTTATTTGCATACTTGACCAAGACATTTTTAAACAGTAAGATCTTATATTTAATCTAAAAATGCAATAATTGGCGAAAACGCCAATATTCTCAATATAAACAAAAACATCTCTAACCTTTGATAACCAAAGACTATCGTTGTTTTTGACAATGAAGTCGTAAACGCGGTCTTTTCCGTGAAAAATGCGAAAATCCATTTCAGAGGTGTCCGAAAGAAGTCTTTTATTGAAGACTGAATGTTTTTATAATAAATAACAACTCACTTTCGTGATAAAATGATGCAGATATTAGTCAGTATACATAAATATACAAAATATTTCCATCTGCTTGTAATTGATGACTTAATTAAATGTTATTCAATAGAATTACTTGAAGTATTGTTTTTAACCTTTAACCTGATGTATCAAACAAGAATATCTGTTTATGTTCTGTATTGTCAATTATGAAGTACTAACCTCACTACCTAGAGAAAAGACTAAAGGTTTCAAAAATATTTGCTTGTATTAAAAAAGTTTTCTTTTGAATTTCAGACCCCCAATTACTTACCATATTGCTCCAGGTATACCTAATTGTTCAGATTTGAGTTTTCCAGTTAGGTTTTAATTTCTAGATAAAAGTATATGGTAACATTTTTCAATTTCCTAAGCATGTGGAATCGGAACTTTCCTACGTTACGACAACTCAATTAGTCTTGTATAATCGGTTTGTATCGGGTAATAAAACAGCAGACCCTACAATTTTCACTTTACTAATTACTATTTTTATTCTTACTGCCTTTTCTCACGAATGCGACGTTCTCGGACCGTGCTCAGTTCCTGATAGTTTAGACGGACAGGAATGCGCAAATGATTAACGGACCCAGGAGTGTGAATCGATTGATTCCTTGCCGCGCCAAGAATGCTGCTTCAAAGTCTCCATCTTCTCCGAAGTCATTGTCAACTCTTCCACAAGATGCAAGTGCAGCATTCCTCCAGGGTTATCCCTGCTTTGTATTTCGCAAAACAAAAAAAAATGCCAGATGCGATATTGAAGAGTAATTGCGTTTGCAAGCGTATGCAAGGCACCGCAGATGACTATGCAAATGTTTGGTGGCATTAGTAATTGTTAATTGACGCGTGAAGGTAAATGCAGGTTCAGTTGGCTTAGGCCGGGCTGGAAATATGAGTTTCCTTATTAGAACGAAACCATGCTTAATAGGCAGTGAAATATGGAGAAAATACGGCTTGCATGTTCCAAGCAAATTAAACAATTATACATAAAGATGAGGCACGATCACGTGGAGCAATTAAAAATGCTCCTCTGAAATAAACAAACCTCGTCACCGAGGAAAGGCCGGTTCTGCACGTCGCGGTTTGCGAGTTTGCATAACGTGCAAAGTTGAGACGTCGCAGGGTTGCCAAATTGGGCGATTAATCGCAAATTTGTTACTTTAACATTGCATATTCGGCAGGAGGAATTAACAGTTCTTTTTTTCGACCGATAATAGTTAACTTCTGAAGACGGTCCCTCTCATTTTCTTCCACTTTCTTCTGTATTGTACCTTTTCAGCTCAGTGCCCACTTGTTAATGTGTTTTACATATCAATCTTCTTTGTGGTCTTCCGATACTTCTTTTCGTCTCCCTGAATCACAGCCTGACCAACCCATCTTCACTTGAATTGTGCTACGCATTTGATTATGTCTCTATTTTAGTTCATCTTGGGGTCTCATAATTTAGTGTTTTGTCCTTCAAACAAGGAAACACCACTTATTGCCTTTTTCATCGACCTGGGAAATAATAATAATAATAATAATAGAAATGTGTTTTATTTCCCCAAAATTAAAGTACCTACATAAGAACAGAAAATTATTATGCCAAGAAAAACTGATAATATAATAATAGGGAAACCACAAGGTATAAGTTCAAGCGCATTACCTGGTCTCACACCCAAGTAACACTAATGCTCTTATTGCGATCTTCAAGGTGGCTTTAAAACTATACAATAAAATTTCGAATAAAACCAAATGATCTTCAAGACAGCCTCAAAAACACCATAGAGCAGTTTCTATCCAAAAAGGGCCCATCCTAAAAGGGCCTTCAAGACTACATTTTAAAACTATATTAAAACCCTTTAGTTTTAATTTTATATTCTTAAAGAGTTCTTCAAGGCAACTTTGAATTTATTTATTAAAACTTATTAACTGACGTTTTGCATTTAAAATATACTTGCGGCAGATTAAATTACCTTGAGAATCATAATTAATCCTAAAAGAGCTTTATTAAGTCGGACAACTTTTGTAAGTCTCTATAACAATAAGAGCAAATCTTTTTTTTTATTTTAGAGAGTGCATTAAATTCTTTGCTAAGAATAAGTGGTTTTTAAGAACTTTTAGTTTATCTTAAGGTAACTTTAAAACCAATATCGTTTTATTAGACATATTAAAACACTTTTAAAACCCAAATAAATGTAAATTGTCTTAAAATTGTTACTTGGGCACCTAACCTTGAAAAATTAATAACACCAATATCAATCCCAAAATGCCTACAACTACTTTAAAATTAAAATTTAAATTTAAAAAATTCAAAACTCTGCAATTAGTATGGCATAGCTCACACCACTAAACTAAGTAAATAAATATACTGCTATAAAGGTAAATAGGTAACCCGTCTAGTGATGTAGCACCCGCTATTTAGGTTGGAAAGTTTCGCTGATTTACAAGAACACGTTAAAGACGTTTTTTTAAACGAATTAATTGAAAGACCTACCGGTCGTAGGGAATTATAAACTTTTGATATTTGATACCGAAAACTTCGTTCGAAAAAAGCTGTTTTGTGACAAGGTGGCGTGATGGTGTGCTTGAATCTAATATTGATATTGTGAACGTCTTCTCTAAAAGATTTTTTTTGTATAAATACATTTTATGACTTTTGTTAATACCGTTGTTTCTATGCGGCATGTACTTACTGGTAGTATATAGGAATCGTACACCTTACAGACAGAAACTGACACAAAACCTAACCTGCTAACCCCGAATTTGATATAGACGTACAGTGCCACCAACATACTATTCATAACGAAACTCCGGCGAACCGCTGGCGAACGACTATGCATACGGGTGTTAATGTGACTAAGAATATATTCTTTTGTTCTTCTGCACCCTTTTCCAATACCACATCTCGCAGACATCAAGTCTTCTATCTTGTGCCTTGATTATCCACATTTCTGCGCCGTATAGTGTAATTGGAAATATGTACTAGTGTTTTTATAATTTGTTTTTTTGTGTTAAGTGGGATGTCGTTGTCTACCCACGTTTTTTGCAGGTCTCGAACAGTTCGCTTAGCCATTTCACATCTACATCTAATTTCTCCCGTGCTGTATCGTTCATTTATAAGGAGTGCTCCTAGATATACATATAAAATGATCGACTACTTGAGATTGGCGTATATATGTGATGTCAGGTTTATTATTCTGTGCTCGATGATCATGATCTTTGTATTATGATGATTAATTTCTAAATTTAAGTTATGACTTTCTCCCCCCCCCCCCCCCAAGTTCTGCTAAATCTTCGCGGATATTTACAAACACGACAGTGTCGTCTACATAGCGCAGGAAGGTGATTTTTACTCCTCCTATGGCAATGTCACCACTCCATTTTTTCCAGGGTCTTTCTTAGCGTGTATTCACTGTGCATGTTGGAGCATTGGTGACAGTATGCACACCTGTCTGGCAACTTTTTTGATCGGTTGGTACCCATTTGAATATCTTCTTTAGCTAATTTGTGTCTTCTATTCTATTTGTATGCCCCAATCAAATCAACTGCATTTTTTGTAACTCGTCCAAAATATTTTTATTTTTCTCCTTACGTTTTTATCCCATAATATTGGATTTAGAGATTTGACTTTAATGTATTTAAGTAAATTTGGAGGTGATCGATACTTTCAACAACTTTGTATATTTAATTTGTATGGACCAATTTCTCCGAATGCTAACAACAAAGGCGACTAGGTGATGGGAGTGCAATCCATTAGCGATTTCTACTTTAAGAAACTTGGCAACCGTGGCCTAAGTTGCGTCGAACTGGGTTCGGAAAGCAGCCTTGACCAGAAAACGTAACAGTTTCATAAATGCATTAAATTATGCAGCACTTATGAATTATTACGCTCCTGTCTGATGTTTTGCGTTTGGCTCGTTTCCGGCGAAAACAATGGTGCTTCCGGTCTTACGACGTCTCCTGACCTCTGCCGGCGGACCCGGCGTCACGAACTTCCACTAAAATATATGCATTATTCTTCGAACACCTGTTTGATTCCTCGGCCGAAACTGCTCCGCAATTAGCTCGTGCGATGGCGCAATAAATCCAAGCACAATAACAGCCATCAAAATTTGATTAGCCGAACGAGACACCTTCGATCAGATTCTACGTCGGTCGCCGGTTTCAAGTGGCACGACGAGATTGTTAAGGCAGCAGACAACTCGACAGGCGTTATGTTGAGATTGCGGATTATTTTGCAACTGGAGGGTCAACGGACAGCGGACATAAGATGTTACTCGACGTGGACACGAGGATATGTACCTAAGTACGGTGTGCTGTCAGTTTGGCTTGGTTTCGTTTGAAGCATGGAGCCCCGCAAATAGATTGCATTCAAGGAGCATGTTGATATGCAAATGCGAGTTAAACTTTTAACGGAGGAATGTTCTCAAGCTTCGCCTGTCCCGGGTCTGCAGCCATGCACTGCTTCTCTAACCTCAATCATGATAATGTCTCCATTGAAAAGTTCAAAATTTCAAGCGTTGCTAACGAAAGCAGGTTTCCAAGAAGATGCCTAGCCAAGATAGACTTTTCTTAGCAGCGGGTCGTCCAGGGGAAGAACATGAAAGTCCCGTATTTCTCAAATTGAGCTAAATGTAGTCAGCGAGTAAGAATGGTTAGTTCACCGGAAAGTTAGCGAGAATTTGTTGAGTCCACCAATACTACGCGCAGTTGGCGAGCATAGAACAGTATTTTATTATTATCACAGCATCTTTGAAACGGGTTGTAAATCTCAAGTGAAGTTGGGCAGGCCACGCCGCAAAAACAAGGGACAACAGGCGGACGAAGAATATTATTGAATGCCGACCTAAACAAGACGCTTAAAAAAAATAGAGGACTCCTCCAACTCAATGGGGGATGATTTTAAGCCAGTGTCCAACAACTGGATGAAAGAAGCACGAAAGCGAGGCCTATGTGAGTGGACGAGGAAGGCTACGTGATGATGATGATCTGTGAAGCATAAATGGGAGATCACCAAAGGATATGAGAGATAAGCACCACAATCGCCCCAATAAAATGTCTGAAGAAATAAAGATTGCTGTTCATGGAGACAATAAGTCTCTTAACGGACGAACTAGTCACTTCAATTTGCACGATTCTACTAAGACATATCATAATTTTATCAGTTGTTTTTAATCTTCAAAGAAATTTACGCTGAAATGAAGATATCTTATGGAACATATAGATCAATCTTCAATAACTCTAGTATCTCTCCTATACTTTAGAACATACGTTGAAGAATAATCACGATAGGGAAACACGCGAACAGCAAACCTTTGGAAACTGGATGCAATAGCATAATCCCTTCAACCAACGTAGTGAATATTTAGTGAACTTATCTTCAGGGTTAGTAGTTGATTCTACAACAAACTGCCACGAAACACTTCAGAAAGGTGTAAGTTCAATGTCGTCAATGATTGAAAAGAAAGTGACGGTAATTCAAACAAATGACAAAGTAGCGACCATGTCGTCAATGATCTGCGCAAGCAAAGTAAGAGAAAACAATATTGATGTGAACTCACACCAGTCAAGTTATTCAGCAATATGTTGTGTGCATGCAGTTAAAGGATCGAACGAGCTGAGAGCATTTCTCGAATATGAACTGGCACCTACTCCTCTTTCTCTTTTCGTTGAGTTTCTATGAGAAAATGCTAGAAATCATCACGTCGCAGCTTTTAAAATGGAAGAATCAGCAATAATAGACCCATGTATTTACATCCTAGATGGGGGACACATATTTCACGGTATTGTCTAGCCCAAGCCCGCAACCAATCAAGAGGTCATAAATAATTACTCCTCACAAGCCATTAGCCAGTACTGTGGTAACTGTATTGTAGTAAGAAGAGCAGCAAGAAGGAGATCAGTAGATATAAATTTCAGTGAGAAAACTGTGTTAAAGTGTTCTGCCATGTGTGCATATTGCCAGGCATTATCTTGTCAGGGAACAATTATTCGTACTGTCATTCTATTTGTACATAATATGCTTATGTGTTGCCTTTGTTTTATTTAGAACCTGGGAAAACACTATACCATCCTCCTTAGCCTGGCTCCATAGCTCAGTGGTAAGCATTCTGGCTACTGATCTAAGAGTCGAGAGTTCGATCCCCGATCCCGGTGAGGTTTTTAAAAAATAACAAAATGCGGATGAAAACTTTTACAGAATGCCATCATTCGGAAGTGATGTAAAGCCGTAGGTCCCATGTTACTATGATGTGTAGCATGTAAAAGATCCCTTGGTAGGGTTGGACCTCCTTAGTCTCGGCAAAATTCTAAGTAGGACTAAGGTACCTGGTACTCTGCATACCTAGACCTTATTCATGGGGTTGCCAAGAGGGCCTATAAGGCCTACTTGCTAGACATGAGTCTCCCCAAAAATATTACTACTACTACCATCCTCCTTAGCTGAATTCTATTTAGTTATGACAAAATTCGACTGAAAATATGTAAGCGATATATTACAGTATACTTCGTTCAAAATTGAGATTTTTGAAAAAGCAGTAACACTCTATAGTTCATAATTCGAAAACGGTTAGTTTTAGAGAAAAAATGGCACTAACAAAACTTGTTTACTTTATTATGGTCTACATTTCTTTTGTTTTCGTATCTATCTGCAACGGTTAAGGAATTATATATTAAAAACCAAAAATAACCCGCCATTTTTAATATGGCGCCTGTTGCACAGCTTTGATTTTAAGGAACTTTTATAAGTGTATTCATTAAGAAAGCAAATACAACATCTCTACCAAATTCCTTACTTATACTAATTTTTTGAACGTCAAAATCTATTTTTCTTGCACTTTTTTTATTCTAAGGTGAATAAACTTGAAATTTTCTGTAATTCTTGCGGGGGTCCAAACAAAGTGTTACTATACTCTGGTTTATACACCACTTGGTACATGACAAGCGAAAATTCAAATCCGTGACAATTACATTTCCCGTAAGGAGTTAATCAACAGCCGCGAAAGCGAATTTTGCAGCCGTAATTACATCCGCAAAATTCAACTTTTCAGCAGGTTTGCACGAAAATATATTTTTTTGTTGAGGCTGCTTCCAATCCCTGCAGACAAATACGAAAACTTGCAGTTCCTCAAAAGGTCTTGTGGCGTAGAAACTGCTGAATATTTTCAGTATGCTGCCAATATCATAATCCTACTGAGTGATTTTTTAGTTCTAGTTTTCTATTAGTGATGTATCTAAAGGCATTATATTTTTGTTTATCAAACATCGTTTGCTAATGACTACGAACAAGAAAATAGTAAGTCCTGGACTTACCACTCTTTTAATCTGCAGTTTTACGATTTACAGCAGTCTAAAGTTAAATGTACGGAGGACTTGTACGGTATGCTCATATTGTCTCGACATAATAAATTAAAATTAAATATGGAAGCTAATAACCATCATTACAGAACCGTATTTCGTAACTTTAAAATCCTTGTACTGTAAAATTACGTATTTGTGATTAATCATGTTTTTCTCCTAGACCCTTAATTTTTTCCTGTAGCTCCAATATTTGCAAGGTGATTGAAAATGCAAGTACATCGTAAATGCGTTTTCACGGGATAGAAAGCCTAAAAATGTCATAAACAAATGTTATAGAGAAACTTTTCAAAACATTTTTCCTGATGTTCTACAACAGTTTCTGAAAAGTAACAAACTACTTCCGGGATTGGACCGTGTCATGATTGAGATCGAAGAACAGTTCTTCGATCTCAATCATGACACAGTCCAATCCCGGAAGT
>OW679195.1:156871612-156937436 GCA_940337035.1 Agriotes lineatus
GTGGCCAAGTTTTCCTGCAACAAAAAGGGAAAAATTAATATCGCATTCGGCAAAACACACAGCTCGAGACCAAAGCAAGCAGAGGGATTACATTAGAGGTTTCCTTGCGGTGATTTAAATGTGATCGAATTACGAAAGAAAAGCTTTTTACGGTTTCAGAACAAACAGTCCTGACCTTTTCATTTCAGCTGAAAGCCTCCGGCAATTTAACCGCCAAACACAGAATTTTTAACAAGTACGAAGAAGTCGCGTTCGCATTCTGCTTCGTGGAGCACGTTGGCTAACTCGAGGAAAAGTAATTATTTTAAATATGGGTTACAATGGTGCAATTACAATTTCAAATTAGCCGCTAAGTTGTATGTAATTTTTTATGCTTTGTTCTACAGTTCGTGTCTAATAATTGTCGTACGTTATTTTGAAAAAACACTTTGGAAGACAGATATTGCCTAGGCTCCAATAGTAGAGAAAATACGCAAATTCGATTTTCATTTTAACAGCGATCGTTTATTTAAATTTTAAAGCGTTCGGTAGCTAAACATGGAACACAAATTAGTTGTTAAATTTTCTATATACCGAACTTTCAAAATATGTCTAAAATTGAAATCCTGATACTCGATTTTACAATGTCAAAGACAGGCATATAAAGTACTTGAAATTTCAATCTTCTGAGGCAATTAAAGGTTACTAAGCGTTCCTCGTTCCTTATTTATTTCTCTACCAGGTGCTCGCTCTTTTAACTTTTTCACCGATATCTACGTAGCGGCAAAGTAAAAACCAATCTGAAACTAAACGCCAATATTAGGAATAAAAACACTGCAAATTGTGGGTTGTTCTAACTCTTATGGATAATAATCCCAGAGGACGATTTAATTCCTGAAACGAACGGTTTATTACTTCCCTGCAGATAGGTGCTGTAACCTTTAAGGGGGGGTTCAGTCAAAAGCACTTGAAGTACAAACCCCCAGCGCTTCGGCGTGATGTCAGCACAGAAAGGCCGAATCGGCCAATTATTGAATTTATAGAGCCGCTTATTTCGAGGTTTGATGATCCATAAATTCAATCATTGATCGATTCGGCCTTCATGTGCTGACATCACGCCAAAACGCTGCAGCCTTGTTGTTCAGGTGGTAATGGTTCAGCTGTTGATAAGCCTTTACTACAATACAAGACAAGAATTTCTGTCGGTATTTACTGCGAAACGGCCTAAAAGTAAAACGTCCAGGTGGTCGTTCGGCATATCCCTATATATAAACGTATGTTGTGCCTGCGTCCCTGCGTGACGTTTTTATCGGCTACGATCGGGAACACTTCGTCCGCAATCGGCCGTCGTGTCGCTTGTCTTTGATAGCACAGCGACAAACAAGCATGATATGTATGCCTTTGTAAGCGACTGGTTACAGCATCTAACTAACAATCGAATTCCCCAGGTTCGAATCCCACCGACGGCAATTTTTCGTTGCGCATTAAAGTAATTCGCATTGCTAAGCGTTTCCTTTTGTTGTTTGAGTATTAGTAGCACCACTAAAATATGGTTACCTACCTGTTTTGTACATATTTTTGAACACTCTATAATGTTAAAGACGTTCAAACATTTTGTTCTGAAACTTTTTTATATACAATACAATATTAAAAAACTATTTTAAGTAAAGCCACCTATGTTGCTTTCAAAATAGAACCATTTATTCCTAAAAATTGCATTTATGTAAAAAGGACCCCAAAGTAAGCATTTTGCCTAAATTTCCAATCTTTAATGATGACCTAACACAAATATAGCTCTGATTTTACCATCCAGCCAGCGCCTTGATTGTTTTCAAACGATTGGCAGTAACTACCATAACCCCATCGCATCCTCTTAAATGCTTGAGGTTGCAGTTTACGCGCAGTTCACTTCGGCGATAACAATAAGAAACCGCAACCTATAAATTTGAACATTTTCAAAGCGAAAGCTCTAAAATGAAGAGCGCATTGTGCTTGGCCAGGAATAACCAATAAGACGCAGCTTCAACGTCACCATACTCGTAAGATAAGATGCCAACAACTTTTATTAGTGTCTATAAAATACAAAGGAATTTCTTGCGGTACGTGTAATAACGAAATGTGGAAATGGCTAGTTATAACTTATAATACAAAAGTCGCATAAAAATTTAGATGCAATTTAGAATCTAGTAAGCGAACAGCTTTGGAGCATTACAAAGAGAACGGGGAAGTACGTGCGATGCAGAGTGCAGTTATGGGAGATCTACTGCGGATGCATGCTTTCGAAAATGTTATTTACAAACCTCCAACTTAATGGTCACTACTGTTATATAACTTCTAGGAAATATTTAAAACACAATGAAAAACGTTAAAAATGTTTGCCTAATTCTAATTCACAGCCACAACCTGCCAATTAATGTAATTTTGGGCGACATATTCTATCATTTTAAATGGTTTCGTTATTTATGGCATCAATAAATTATTTTTGCCATACATGCCCAATTCTACAGTCATTAGAATTGGGAGTTACATTTATAAATATTGGGAAGCATTTGTCGATTAAAAGTGATATATTGAACCCCAAAAGTAAATCAAGTTGCATTCAGCAAAGTTCAGTTTACACATTGCACATTATTTTTTTATGCTGCGACTCAGCAAACTGCCAAACGTTTCGATTAACTCTTAGTACTAAATTCCGCCGTTTTCGCGGCGACTTTCAAGGATGAACAACAATGCACTACACGAAGCAATTAAATAAATCAAAACACGTAAATAGTTTCCGTGCAATTATGCTGATTGACAGAAGTAGTAGGAGTGGTTTCTGGTGGTGGTTTGCTGCTGAAAGAAATAATCTAAATGAAAACACTGACATTTCCAAGTACCTATGTTGGATATTTATGACAAAATCGTTCCGCTTCAGTGATCACTTTTTACACTGAGCTATTCGACTAGGGCAGAATATAAAAAAGTTAGTGGATTAAAGCGTTGCTTTATTGCTTAATAGCTTGTAGACAGTTCTTCACTGAACTTTTTAGACGCTTGTATCACAAAAACCCAAGACGAATAGGAGGCAGTCTAGCAGTTTTAGTTTAACGCCAACGAAAATCTACTTATTCGAACTATTTTACGATTTTTGTATCTGTCACTACAGTTATACTGTGTAACATGCAGCTGACAAGCAATTCCAACAGCTACATGAAGCACATTTACCTAACCACTTGAGGCAGTTCCATTACAATCACATCATTTTAACGCGTCGACTGCCGATGGAATTTTCAGAAACCTGTTCAAAGGCTACTATTATATTTTTTTTAAATCTTGTGCAAAAGTGTTATTTAGTGCCCCTGAAACAATTATTAATTGTTTTTCTAAGTTTCCGGGTTCAAAAGCACTATATGACTCAAGGGATGAGTCACTGGCATCTTGGATTTTCTTCAAGATATGACTATGACTCAACACGTGAGTCATACAATTTTTGATGTAAAATAAACAAGACACATTTATTTATATAAAATCAAACATAAAGAAACTATTATTCAGAAAACATAAAACAACATACATAGACAACCAATATTGGTATTCTTTGGTAAGTATTTATGAGTTAGAATTTTTTATGTGAACGAAACAAAGCATAAAACAGCTGGTATGATGCATGATCTGCTCATGAATTTCATTTTCTTCACTTGAACTTTTTCATCCTACTAGAACTCACTTTCGCTTTCTTCAAACGCCTTTTCTTCACTTAAGACAGTTTATTATAAGTTAAAGAAGTTAAAAGCTCAACAGTTAAGTCATCGGCAGTCAACGTGTTAAGAAGGTGTTCAGGCTATATTGTTGGTTGCCTATCCGCTAAACCACTTACAGTCAAAAACCACTTTTCCAGTTCTTTGGCGAAAACTATGGAACTCAAGTAAAGCTTGATAATTGCTTCTATTTACAAACACACTAATTACTCGACAACAGAATTCTTTCTCATATTTTCTAAAAATTCCGGTAGATATTCATTTCTTCCTAAGCGGCTACGGTAGGTATATAAATTGAAAATTGAGAAGTATATACATTGTCGCAGTTACGTAGACTCTAGTACATTATAGGACACCCCCTCTTTAAACGGTAGTTCATTTTATCGATATTAGGGCAAAGATGGCAGGTTGCGTTAACTATAAACATTTCAAGCTGATAAAAACCAAATGTGATCGACTTCTAGAAAAGAAGAAAACGAAAATAGTATATGTCGAAGAACACACAGTAGTGGTAATAAGTAAACTTCACCCTTGCTATTCCCAAACATATTCTTTTTAATCGAAAACATTACCCCTCCCCCTTCACTCTAAAAAACAACAAATTACCAGGTAGGAAAGCTACTATAACCCTGTATAATAAAATCATAAATCTACTTAGCTATAAGACCTCCTGGATCTCTTCAACCATCCTTCTTCAAGTTATTAATAATATAATACAACGAAAAATGGGTAACAAGAAGAGAAGATCAACCCGGGCCCATAAGGGGAAGATCTTGGGAAGATGCAGCTTGCTGGAGATATCTACCGGATGAAATGTAATGGATATTGCTGACATAATTTATGAATTTCACACTATAGTTCAACGGGACTATCATTCAATTTGACATTATTTAGTAATAGTGTGAGTTTTTCAGAATTGGTTCTGCGTAACAAGCTGTCAGCTGGGTGTATAGGTGTCGTAACCGAACACCCAACAACAAGTTACGAATTTTGATCGTGGTCCCAGGAGGGAGGTGCAACACAAGGAAGGTGAACTTAAATTTTCGTTTTGGACATGTGTTTGGAGAAAGTAACGATAGTTTGTTGTTTGTTTGTTTTTTAATGGACAAGGTATAGGCATGCAGAGTACCAGGTACCTTAGACACCGACTGCTTTGGTCATATGGTAATACAAAATATAAATCTATATCGGAGAGATCAAATATGTGTTGTATGTTAGATCTTTATGTTGAGAGATAAAACTTGGCTATTTAATGATGCAATCTACGTGGCTGGATGGCAGTGAGAGACACGGAATAACAGGTGCAGTATGAGATGGGGGCCGGGCAGGCTCAAGATAAGCAGAACAACAGTCTACATGGGACAGGGTAGGAATGTTATTAGGGATGTTGAGCAACTGTCCAACTCAGAGAATTGTCAGAACTTGAAGGCATTGGCGAATATCGAAGCTAAATGGTAGAGAGAACGTCGATGGGTCATTATTATATAGTGCTAAAGCTGTGGTATACACTATATTATAATATATTCATGAATTAGTAGAGCTACATAAAACATGTCTATCTGAGAAGACGGATTTTTTTCATTGTTTGTTTACTAAACTCGTTCTTTACATGTTATATAGAACACAGTGATGGTGATGTAGCAGGCGGCCTCTTCTTTAAATGTTAGGTCAGATCTAAAGATGAATTACCGCAAGTTAAAATTTCCACGATATTAAAAAAGGCTCGCTGCAGTTATTGAGGCAAAGTATGTGGAAATTAGATATACAAGCGACCCCTCCTTTAAATGTTACTTCGGTTCAGCATTATGGGAATAAAAATGGGTGTGTGCGGTACAGTATAGACCTTGTGATCTGACAGATGCCAAATGTGGTTAATACAAGACAGGCAAAATGCAATAGTGGAATGTTCAAGGAATTTAGGTTAAAAACTAGCGGTAACAGACTTTATCCGAGCATGAAGTCATTTCGATTATGCTCAAACCGCCTGAAAATCTAGATGGAAAGCGTCACGACTAAGCACGAGTATATCATCTATATATTTGGAACTGGAAAATGCATATATGAGCGAATTTGTAATAAAAACTGGCGGTAGTAGCGGCTTGATCCTTAAATGACGTCACCAGGATTATACTCAAACGTCACATAATCCAGCTGGAGAGCGGTGACGACTAAGCGATCTGGGAGCGAGGACAGTAATCCGGCATTTAAAAATATTAGAGCTGAATGGATTAGCGTGATGTTGTGCATCCAGCGTGCATCGCTAAGCACGAGGAACGGAATGTTCTGGTGGCATGGTGCGGCCAGACAGAAGACACATAACTTCGTCCGCAATAAAAGTGTGGCCTTTACTGCAGCAACTTTAGTGTTGTGCTCGGAGCTATGCGGCGCATTCTGGGAGCTCTAAAAAAAGACCACAAAAGGCAGGAGCACATAATCCTGCACATGAATGCGTACTACTATGTAACGCCGGCTTCTCAATTATCTCGCATGTACCGCTTCGCAAAGAGAACCGCTCGAGTAACTGGAAACGGCGATTTTTCAGCTACTATCTGCAGTTGCCGCCAGATAATAAGATGTCAAACACGGGAAAGTTGGAGCAGCGGGAGCCGTTTTCCACTTCGGCAACTTCTTGTTAGGTTGCTAGTAATTAATGGCGCTCGTTTAAAATTTGGACTATCGACGGGGGTAAAAATAGCATCGAAAGGGATTAGGACGAATTTGGAAATTAACGATCTCAGTCTGTACCACTGAAAACAAACTGTGACGTACGGTGATGCATCATTACAGAAATCCAAGAAAACTGATGTATAAACCTTTAGAAAATTGGAAAGCATAAAACATGCAGCAAAAATTACACAATTGAATTATGACATAGTCCCAAACATTTAATGCAATACGTTATGTACTTCAATTTAAAGTAATTTTAATGTCTGATTGACCGACCCTTGTTCTTCAATACTAAATCACATATTGTGACATGGAATCATTCCTTGATCATAGTGGTTAATTGGATTCAGGCTCGGTGATTGTGCTGACCGGTTCATCCCCCGCCGACTTTAATGATCATTATCAAACTTAACTACTTTTCTTCTATGGAAAACAGCATTTTGATCCTGAAACTAAGACTTTAGTTATCAAATCTTTCATACTAGATCGCATTTTGTCATGCAGTACTTCAACGTACTCAGTTCCATTCATTGCAGTGGACTAACTTCTTAACCAGAGGTTGGATACCTGATTGGAAATGCAATTGGTAAAAATGATTTCCTCCTCAAATGTGCATTACGAGTATCGTCATCCCCAACGGTTGACAAATTGGGATTGGGGTTTGCTTGTTGTTTACACTCACGTAAATAGAAATAACGCCTAAATACGTTGTGGATATCAACAGCAATTTAATTCTTTCCGACATCAAGGCACACATAAGTATACAAATATTATATATATTGCGCGATTATGAACACGCGTGGTAACGGATGAAAGAATGGTCCTTGACCCGATTTTGTTTATATTTTCTTGTCCCATTGCGTCAGCGGACGGATTTATGGCCCACGACTCTTCTGTCCGGATGGTTTGGAATCGCTAGTCTTCGGTCGCGCCAACGGCTATTGTGTTTTCGAGAGTTTTGCGTCAGAGGAGAGATTTACGGCCCCCAACTCGTCTTCCCGGGTGGTCAGGAATTGCCCATTTCTTCTGGCTGCGCCACTGTGTCTTTAAGGATTTTCAACCTTGGTCCTCTCAAGGCCGAAATTTCCTGTAGCGCGCGTTTAACGCTGCAGTTCAGCTAGGTTTGTTAATTTTATGTGCTTGCGCTATTTCCGAGTCTTATGACTTCGAGTCTTGCGACCCTCTTTACACAGCTTGGCAATCATTAGCGCCCTTTGTCGATTTCAAGCGAACCTCCAGTTGTCATATGATGGTCAAGCCTTCACAGGAAGTTGTGCACTCAGGATTAATGCGCTTCACCCTTCAGTCTTTTTTGTGGGGTTTTTAATGTCGCTATGCATGGTTATTTGTGCCCGCTAGTGGAAAATTTCATTTAAGTCGACACAAGATTTTTGTGGCCGTTGGAGTAACTGGAATTTGAACAAAAAAATTTTGGCTTGGAACCAGATGCTTTACCACTAAGCCACCGCCACTGCTATATCAGTATGATTGTTAATAATAGTAGACTCACCAACTTTGTGCTGATATTTTTTATTGCAAACGCCAAACATTTCCTGAAAAACAATGGTTTCTTCTTTGCTCTGCCACTCTTCGAGTCTAAAATTGACCTTGATCCGTTACTACCAGATTTGTCGATTGTGGAAATTCCACCTACATGACACTTTTCGCGACGAAAGTAATAAAGGAAAGTGGTAGATTTATAAATTTAATCAGAATTAAAGTTAGATGTAATTGCAACTCATAGGACTGTAAATAGGTACACTTCTGTGCAATAAAATTAAGCACACACGGCTTTGTTGTATTTATTAATAGCGTTTTATTTTTGAAAGGTCTTCGTTCTGGTCTTTTAATAACGGTGTTATTTTCAAGTTATGTTGTTTTATCATTTATTAAAACTGCTGCTAAGCAATTACAATAGACCCGAATTATACAAACTAGAATATTGTGGAAAATAGTCGTAAGACCTGTGCTTAATTTTATTGCACAGAAGTGTACACTTTAAAAAAAAACTGTGGACGTCAGATGAAGTCATCTCGGTATGAATTTCGCCCGGCGATGGAAACTAATTTTGCAGTATAAAAATTTTGTATGAATATTTCTGTGGATTTTAATTGGTTTATTTGCATACTTGACCAAGACATTTTTAAACAGTAAGATCTTATATTTAATCTAAAAATGCAATAATTGGCGAAAACGCCAATATTCTCAATATAAACAAAAACATCTCTAACCTTTGATAACCAAAGACTATCGTTGTTTTTGACAATGAAGTCGTAAACGCGGTCTTTTCCGTGAAAAATGCGAAAATCCATTTCAGAGGTGTCCGAAAGAAGTCTTTTATTGAAGACTGAATGTTTTTATAATAAATAACAACTCACTTTCGTGATAAAATGATGCAGATATTAGTCAGTATACATAAATATACAAAATATTTCCATCTGCTTGTAATTGATGACTTAATTAAATGTTATTCAATAGAATTACTTAAAGTATTGTTTTTAACCTTTAACCTGATGTATCAAACAAGAATATCTGTTTATGTTCTGTATTGTCAATTATGAAGTACTAACCTCACTACCTAGAGAAAAGACTAAAGGTTTCAAAAATATTTGCTTGTATTAAAAAAGTTTTCTTTTGAATTTCAGACCCCCAATTACTTACCATATTGCTCCAGGTATACCTAATTGTTCAGATTTGAGTTTTCCAGTTAGGTTTTAATTTCTAGATAAAAGTATATGGTAACATTTTTCAATTTCCTAAGCATGTGGAATCGGAACTTTCCTACGTTACGACAACTCAATTAGTCTTGTATAATCGGTTTGTATCGGGTAATAAAACAGCAGACCCTACAATTTTCACTTTACTAATTACTATTTTTATTCTTACTGCCTTTTCTCACGAATGCGACGTTCTCGGACCGTGCTCAGTTCCTGATAGTTTAGACGGACAGGAATGCGCAAATGATTAACGGACCCAGGAGTGTGAATCGATTGATTCCTTGCCGCGCCAAGAATGCTGCTTCAAAGTCTCCATCTTCTCCGAAGTCATTGTCAACTCTTCCACAAGATGCAAGTGCAGCATTCCTCCAGGGTTATCCCTGCTTTGTATTTCGCAAAACAAAAAAAAATGCCAGATGCGATATTGAAGAGTAATTGCGTTTGCAAGCGTATGCAAGGCACCGCAGATGACTATGCAAATGTTTGGTGGCATTAGTAATTGTTAATTGACGCGTGAAGGTAAATGCAGGTTCAGTTGGCTTAGGCCGGGCTGGAAATATGAGTTTCCTTATTAGAACGAAACCATGCTTAATAGGCAGTGAAATATGGAGAAAATACGGCTTGCATGTTCCAAGCAAATTAAACAATTATACATAAAGATGAGGCACGATCACGTGGAGCAATTAAAAATGCTCCTCTGAAATAAACAAACCTCGTCACCGAGGAAAGGCCGGTTCTGCACGTCGCGGTTTGCGAGTTTGCATAACGTGCAAAGTTGAGACGTCGCAGGGTTGCCAAATTGGGCGATTAATCGCAAATTTGTTACTTTAACATTGCATATTCGGCAGGAGGAATTAACAGTTCTTTTTTTCGACCGATAATAGTTAACTTCTGAAGACGGTCCCTCTCATTTTCTTCCACTTTCTTCTGTATTGTACCTTTTCAGCTCAGTGCCCACTTGTTAATGTGTTTTACATATCAATCTTCTTTGTGGTCTTCCGATACTTCTTTTCGTCTCCCTGAATCACAGCCTGACCAACCCATCTTCACTTGAATTGTGCTACGCATTTGATTATGTCTCTATTTTAGTTCATCTTGGGGTCTCATAATTTAGTGTTTTGTCCTTCAAACAAGGAAACACCACTTATTGCCTTTTTCATCGACCTGGGAAATAATAATAATAATAATAATAGAAATGTGTTTTATTTCCCCAAAATTAAAGTACCTACATAAGAACAGAAAATTATTATGCCAAGAAAAACTGATAATATAATAATAGGGAAACCACAAGGTATAAGTTCAAGCGCATTACCTGGTCTCACACCCAAGTAACACTAATGCTCTTATTGCGATCTTCAAGGTGGCTTTAAAACTATACAATAAAATTTCGAATAAAACCAAATGATCTTCAAGACAGCCTCAAAAACACCATAGAGCAGTTTCTATCCAAAAAGGGCCCATCCTAAAAGGGCCTTCAAGACTACATTTTAAAACTATATTAAAACCCTTTAGTTTTAATTTTATATTCTTAAAGAGTTCTTCAAGGCAACTTTGAATTTATTTATTAAAACTTATTAACTGACGTTTTGCATTTAAAATATACTTGCGGCAGATTAAATTACCTTGAGAATCATAATTAATCCTAAAAGAGCTTTATTAAGTCGGACAACTTTTGTAAGTCTCTATAACAATAAGAGCAAATCTTTTTTTTTATTTTAGAGAGTGCATTAAATTCTTTGCTAAGAATAAGTGGTTTTTAAGAACTTTTAGTTTATCTTAAGGTAACTTTAAAACCAATATCGTTTTATTAGACATATTAAAACACTTTTAAAACCCAAATAAATGTAAATTGTCTTAAAATTGTTACTTGGGCACCTAACCTTGAAAAATTAATAACACCAATATCAATCCCAAAATGCCTACAACTACTTTAAAATTAAAATTTAAATTTAAAAAATTCAAAACTCTGCAATTAGTATGGCATAGCTCACACCACTAAACTAAGTAAATAAATATACTGCTATAAAGGTAAATAGGTAACCCGTCTAGTGATGTAGCACCCGCTATTTAGGTTGGAAAGTTTCGCTGATTTACAAGAACACGTTAAAGACGTTTTTTTAAACGAATTAATTGAAAGACCTACCGGTCGTAGGGAATTATAAACTTTTGATATTTGATACCGAAAACTTCGTTCGAAAAAAGCTGTTTTGTGACAAGGTGGCGTGATGGTGTGCTTGAATCTAATATTGATATTGTGAACGTCTTCTCTAAAAGATTTTTTTTGTATAAATACATTTTATGGCTTTTGTTAATACCGTTGTTTCTATGCGGCATGTACTTACTGGTAGTATATAGGAATCGTACACCTTACAGACAGAAACTGACACAAAACCTAACCTGCTAACCCCGAATTTGATATAGACGTACAGTGCCACCAACATACTATTCATAACGAAACTCCGGCGAACCGCTGGCGAACGACTATGCATACGGGTGTTAATGTGACTAAGAATATATTCTTTTGTTCTTCTGCACCCTTTTCCAATACCACATCTCGCAGACATCAAGTCTTCTATCTTGTGCCTTGATTATCCACATTTCTGCGCCGTATAGTGTAATTGGAAATATGTACTAGTGTTTTTATAATTTGTTTTTTTGTGTTAAGTGGGATGTCGTTGTCTACCCACGTTTTTTGCAGGTCTCGAACAGTTCGCTTAGCCATTTCACATCTACATCTAATTTCTCCCGTGCTGTATCGTTCATTTATAAGGAGTGCTCCTAGATATACATATAAAATGATCGACTACTTGAGATTGGCGTATATATGTGATGTCAGGTTTATTATTCTGTGCTCGATGATCATGATCTTTGTATTATGATGATTAATTTCTAAATTTAAGTTATGACTTTCTCCCCCCCCCCCCCCCAAGTTCTGCTAAATCTTCGCGGATATTTACAAACACGACAGTGTCGTCTACATAGCGCAGGAAGGTGATTTTTACTCCTCCTATGGCAATGTCACCACTCCATTTTTTCCAGGGTCTTTCTTAGCGTGTATTCACTGTGCATGTTGGAGCATTGGTGACAGTATGCACACCTGTCTGGCAACTTTTTTGATCGGTTGGTACCCATTTGAATATCTTCTTTAGCTAATTTGTGTCTTCTATTCTATTTGTATGCCCCAATCAAATCAACTGCATTTTTTGTAACTCGTCCAAAATATTTTTATTTTTCTCCTTACGTTTTTATCCCATAATATTGGATTTAGAGATTTGACTTTAATGTATTTAAGTAAATTTGGAGGTGATCGATACTTTCAACAACTTTGTATATTTAATTTGTATGGACCAATTTCTCCGAATGCTAACAACAAAGGCGACTAGGTGATGGGAGTGCAATCCATTAGCGATTTCTACTTTAAGAAACTTGGCAACCGTGGCCTAAGTTGCGTCGAACTGGGTTCGGAAAGCAGCCTTGACCAGAAAACGTAACAGTTTCATAAATGCATTAAATTATGCAGCACTTATGAATTATTACGCTCCTGTCTGATGTTTTGCGTTTGGCTCGTTTCCGGCGAAAACAATGGTGCTTCCGGTCTTACGACGTCTCCTGACCTCTGCCGGCGGACCCGGCGTCACGAACTTCCACTAAAATATATGCATTATTCTTCGAACACCTGTTTGATTCCTCGGCCGAAACTGCTCCGCAATTAGCTCGTGCGATGGCGCAATAAATCCAAGCACAATAACAGCCATCAAAATTTGATTAGCCGAACGAGACACCTTCGATCAGATTCTACGTCGGTCGCCGGTTTCAAGTGGCACGACGAGATTGTTAAGGCAGCAGACAACTCGACAGGCGTTATGTTGAGATTGCGGATTATTTTGCAACTGGAGGGTCAACGGACAGCGGACATAAGATGTTACTCGACGTGGACACGAGGATATGTACCTAAGTACGGTGTGCTGTCAGTTTGGCTTGGTTTCGTTTGAAGCATGGAGCCCCGCAAATAGATTGCATTCAAGGAGCATGTTGATATGCAAATGCGAGTTAAACTTTTAACGGAGGAATGTTCTCAAGCTTCGCCTGTCCCGGGTCTGCAGCCATGCACTGCTTCTCTAACCTCAATCATGATAATGTCTCCATTGAAAAGTTCAAAATTTCAAGCGTTGCTAACGAAAGCAGGTTTCCAAGAAGATGCCTAGCCAAGATAGACTTTTCTTAGCAGCGGGTCGTCCAGGGGAAGAACATGAAAGTCCCGTATTTCTCAAATTGAGCTAAATGTAGTCAGCGAGTAAGAATGGTTAGTTCACCGGAAAGTTAGCGAGAATTTGTTGAGTCCACCAATACTACGCGCAGTTGGCGAGCATAGAACAGTATTTTATTATTATCACAGCATCTTTGAAACGGGTTGTAAATCTCAAGTGAAGTTGGGCAGGCCACGCCGCAAAAACAAGGGACAACAGGCGGACGAAGAATATTATTGAATGCCGACCTAAACAAGACGCTTAAAAAAAATAGAGGACTCCTCCAACTCAATGGGGGATGATTTTAAGCCAGTGTCCAACAACTGGATGAAAGAAGCACGAAAGCGAGGCCTATGTGAGTGGACGAGGAAGGCTACGTGATGATGATGATCTGTGAAGCATAAATGGGAGATCACCAAAGGATATGAGAGATAAGCACCACAATCGCCCCAATAAAATGTCTGAAGAAATAAAGATTGCTGTTCATGGAGACAATAAGTCTCTTAACGGACGAACTAGTCACTTCAATTTGCACGATTCTACTAAGACATATCATAATTTTATCAGTTGTTTTTAATCTTCAAAGAAATTTACGCTGAAATGAAGATATCTTATGGAACATATAGATCAATCTTCAATAACTCTAGTATCTCTCCTATACTTTAGAACATACGTTGAAGAATAATCACGATAGGGAAACACGCGAACAGCAAACCTTTGGAAACTGGATGCAATAGCATAATCCCTTCAACCAACGTAGTGAATATTTAGTGAACTTATCTTCAGGGTTAGTAGTTGATTCTACAACAAACTGCCACGAAACACTTCAGAAAGGTGTAAGTTCAATGTCGTCAATGATTGAAAAGAAAGTGACGGTAATTCAAACAAATGACAAAGTAGCGACCATGTCGTCAATGATCTGCGCAAGCAAAGTAAGAGAAAACAATATTGATGTGAACTCACACCAGTCAAGTTATTCAGCAATATGTTGTGTGCATGCAGTTAAAGGATCGAACGAGCTGAGAGCATTTCTCGAATATGAACTGGCACCTACTCCTCTTTCTCTTTTCGTTGAGTTTCTATGAGAAAATGCTAGAAATCATCACGTCGCAGCTTTTAAAATGGAAGAATCAGCAATAATAGACCCATGTATTTACATCCTAGATGGGGGACACATATTTCACGGTATTGTCTAGCCCAAGCCCGCAACCAATCAAGAGGTCATAAATAATTACTCCTCACAAGCCATTAGCCAGTACTGTGGTAACTGTATTGTAGTAAGAAGAGCAGCAAGAAGGAGATCAGTAGATATAAATTTCAGTGAGAAAACTGTGTTAAAGTGTTCTGCCATGTGTGCATATTGCCAGGCATTATCTTGTCAGGGAACAATTATTCGTACTGTCATTCTATTTGTACATAATATGCTTATGTGTTGCCTTTGTTTTATTTAGAACCTGGGAAAACACTATACCATCCTCCTTAGCCTGGCTCCATAGCTCAGTGGTAAGCATTCTGGCTACTGATCTAAGAGTCGAGAGTTCGATCCCCGATCCCGGTGAGGTTTTTAAAAAATAACAAAATGCGGATGAAAACTTTTACAGAATGCCATCATTCGGAAGTGATGTAAAGCCGTAGGTCCCATGTTACTATGATGTGTAGCATGTAAAAGATCCCTTGGTAGGGTTGGACCTCCTTAGTCTCGGCAAAATTCTAAGTAGGACTAAGGTACCTGGTACTCTGCATACCTAGACCTTATTCATGGGGTTGCCAAGAGGGCCTATAAGGCCTACTTGCTAGACATGAGTCTCCCCAAAAATATTACTACTACTACCATCCTCCTTAGCTGAATTCTATTTAGTTATGACAAAATTCGACTGAAAATATGTAAGCGATATATTACAGTATACTTCGTTCAAAATTGAGATTTTTGAAAAAGCAGTAACACTCTATAGTTCATAATTCGAAAACGGTTAGTTTTAGAGAAAAAATGGCACTAACAAAACTTGTTTACTTTATTATGGTCTACATTTCTTTTGTTTTCGTATCTATCTGCAACGGTTAAGGAATTATATATTAAAAACCAAAAATAACCCGCCATTTTTAATATGGCGCCTGTTGCACAGCTTTGATTTTAAGGAACTTTTATAAGTGTATTCATTAAGAAAGCAAATACAACATCTCTACCAAATTCCTTACTTATACTAATTTTTTGAACGTCAAAATCTATTTTTCTTGCACTTTTTTTATTCTAAGGTGAATAAACTTGAAATTTTCTGTAATTCTTGCGGGGGTCCAAACAAAGTGTTACTATACTCTGGTTTATACACCACTTGGTACATGACAAGCGAAAATTCAAATCCGTGACAATTACATTTCCCGTAAGGAGTTAATCAACAGCCGCGAAAGCGAATTTTGCAGCCGTAATTACATCCGCAAAATTCAACTTTTCAGCAGGTTTGCACGAAAATATATTTTTTTGTTGAGGCTGCTTCCAATCCCTGCAGACAAATACGAAAACTTGCAGTTCCTCAAAAGGTCTTGTGGCGTAGAAACTGCTGAATATTTTCAGTATGCTGCCAATATCATAATCCTACTGAGTGATTTTTTAGTTCTAGTTTTCTATTAGTGATGTATCTAAAGGCATTATATTTTTGTTTATCAAACATCGTTTGCTAATGACTACGAACAAGAAAATAGTAAGTCCTGGACTTACCACTCTTTTAATCTGCAGTTTTACGATTTACAGCAGTCTAAAGTTAAATGTACGGAGGACTTGTACGGTATGCTCATATTGTCTCGACATAATAAATTAAAATTAAATATGGAAGCTAATAACCATCATTACAGAACCGTATTTCGTAACTTTAAAATCCTTGTACTGTAAAATTACGTATTTGTGATTAATCATGTTTTTCTCCTAGACCCTTAATTTTTTCCTGTAGCTCCAATATTTGCAAGGTGATTGAAAATGCAAGTACATCGTAAATGCGTTTTCACGGGATAGAAAGCCTAAAAATGTCATAAACAAATGTTATAGAGAAACTTTTCAAAACATTTTTCCTGATGTTCTACAACAGTTTCTGAAAAGTAACAAACTACTTCCGGGATTGGACCGTGTCATGATTGAGATCGAAGAACAGTTCTTCGATCTCAATCATGACACAGTCCAATCCCGGAAGTCGTTTGTTACTTAATGACAATGGCCGTGAAAGCCTCAAAAATCAACAGTTTCTGAAGCATAAGTAAAAGTATCTAGAACTATCATCATTTTTCAAAACAGGGCCTTATAAAAGAACAACTTAAAATCTCGTCGCTTGAGCCTTCAAATCAGTCTCTCCGGTACAACAGTTGAAACAATGGAGAATCTAGTAAAAATGTACTGACGAGTAAAAGGCGCCTGCTGACAATAGTTGAATCAACTAATATAGACTTATTAAAACCAGTTTACACTCCGAAAGACCTTTTCTAATAGGCACCGATACAATGCTCTTTGCAAAAAGGGAAACGGCTTCAGGTTTCATCCTCGTCAAAGGATTGGAATCCTGGAACTGAAGATAATTATAGCATTTTCTAAATACTTCGACAGCATGTAGCTACAATTCGTCTCTGGGGTGCGGATGGTTACAGATTCCAATTATTATCAACCTTTAGTATACATTTTTACGTTGACTATCCTTTCGCCTTTGTCAATTGCTAGATTTGTAACATGTACGGCATCTCGTTTTAAATTAGGAATTCGTTAAAATAAAATAGGGGACTTGTTTACCTGAGCAGCAATTCCTTTTGCAGTTTCTTGAAGCTACTGAGGACACATAAATATTTAATATGATAATTTAGCGTTGCTGTTTTCCAGTACGGAATTTTACTGAGATTTCATATTGTGGAGAAGGTGGGGCACAGAATGCCAAGGTTTTATCGAGCAAATGACTATATGCGCATCCTTCGAATTAAAGAAAAACCAGCAAATGGGAGCATCTTGTACCTATTACTCTTAAGCTGTATTTAGAATGAAATCGTTACTAAACCATCAATATGACGACACCTGGCAATCGCGCCTGCAAATATGTTACAAAGCATACCTCCATTGTTCGAATCAGTCACGATTTTCCCAGCCTTGAGTCTTCTTGAAACTTGAGCGAAGGTACTTAGGTAGAGTATCTCGTGATATATGCCATGCCGTCTAGATATTACGCCCGACGTCCCTTTCGGAGACGAATTAAATTAAACTTCGGCTTTGAAAAAAGGGAAGAGAAGGAACAAGGGGCTCCTCATTATTAAAATTCTGCGTCGCGCCCGGTAAACAAACAGCGTCCGCTGTGTGCACACGGAAACGGGATGGCTTCTCCTTGCTTCTGCTTTTAGAGGGATAATTAAAGTTAGTTTGTAAAGTTTAGTTTTGCGATAGTTTTAGAATTTTACGAGGGGTTGATTACGTGCGTATTTTGATGTACAAAAAATTCTTTATCCTAAAAAATGCCTAAAATGTCTTCCAATCGCCTCTAAATACTCCAACATTGTCCCTCTAACCTCGCATTTTCCTCGTATTGTCTCAAATAACTTTCCTCATAATTTCCTCAAATTACATCGCATTGCCTTTAAACGGCAACATCAGATATTCGCTAACTTAATATGCATACCTAAAATAACAATACACGAATATAATACGAAACGGTCAATTAATTATAACGAAAAAGAGTGAAACAATAAAACTGTTCATAGTACTAGTTCTGATTGTATATTTAGAATAAGGTAAAGCATTGAACAAAACCACAGAAAAAACGAAACGAGTTCTAGACATATAAGTGAAGTAAATTTACAATGAGGTAATTTCGCCTGTGCAGCAAGAAATGCTCGTACAAGCCTGTCCGAAAAACGAAGCGGAATATCAACTTTCAAGCAGCTATCGCTGGCAATTTTCAAGTTCAACTCAGTCGTAACCAGCCCAAAATTGGAAGCGGATGTCCCTGCGACTCATTGTGAGGGTTGTTTGCGTGCTTAGCCTATGGGCTTTGGGAGACGCAAGTATCACACCATTCGAGGTTTCGCTGACGCAATCCAGTGCTCCTCCGCGGATTGGAAGATAATTCCATATAGGAAAGTTTAATGTTCAGCTATGAAAAGCTTTTGCGAGCGCAAAAAAACGTGTTGACGTACGCAAATAGCGTATGTTGTTAAGGAGTTAATTCTAGTTTTCTTTTATGTTATTTCTGTGCGCTTTATGCGCTCTTACATATGTTTTGAAGTCAGTAGATTGTGTGAACAGATTGGCTTCTATTGTGCATTGTTTGAAATTAGTTTCAGCCCGAGAACACTACAGCTTCCTGTTTTTTGGCAAATATTGACACTTTGCATCCACTACTAGGGTAATTTCGGAAGTTTCATGTTCAGACCGACCAAGGTAAACACAAAGAACAACTACTTATTCAAATATTAAAGCGAACGAAACGTCTTGTTTAAATTAAGTACCACGTGAGGGCCTAAACCCCACGTACTGTCACAATTCACATAACCTACTTATCATTGTCGGAGTCATCATCCATAACCATTTTATTAATAACTTACTCTTATCGATGCTATAAATATTCCTGATCCTGATTCCGCATCAATTTTCTCGAGAAAATTTCTCGGTGTTCTACATCTCGTTCATCAAAACTACTAAGAGCTTGTAAACTATGTAGTATATTTCATCAACTTCAAAAGATTATATAAATAATTAGGAATAACCTTTTTCATCTCGTTTTCCTCCTTTAGAGTTGTATTTTTAGTTCCAGTGACTTTTCTTTAAAATAAAACTGTAATTTATCAACTTCTGTACTATGAATGTGAAGATTTGTTGTAGATGGATATAGAAAGAAATTCTCAGGCAATTTTGAGGTAATTTGAAAGATGATTGTGTTGACCTTTTCATTATTAATTAGGTGTAGTTTTGTAATAGCAATGTTTCCCTATGTGTGTGCAGTTTTTAATTTTTCGCACCTACTTGGTCCTTATCTACTGTATTAAACACAAATCTATCAAATCCGCACACAAAACCATATAAATAAGGAAGCCCGGTTATGTTACCCTTGCTGTTGTATGTATCATAATAACCGGCTCGGATTAAAGATACTGTGTGTCGTTCTAGCTTATTTAGGTTAGTTGCAGTCTTTGATCGTGTGTGTTGTAAATATCCTTAGTTACATAAAAGCACAATAAACGGTGTAACTATTGTTATATATATATTTAATGATATGATATACATATCATTAAATATTTCCATGGCTTTTTACCAGAACTTCGGGATGCGAAATGCGAGATTAGCATTGAACTACACTGTGTGCAAGATAAGAATGGACAGAATGGAGGTCTCGTAACAGGTAAGAATATTTGTTTGGTCTTTTGTGCACCTTTGATCTGCACTAAACAAAATTCGATGGAGGAGGCGGACGATCTACACATGTTGTGCGCGTGTTTATCCGGAACACACTGTATATTTTGATACCAATCACGCAGTGCGTGTGCAGCACTTTCATAGATTCATTTACAGACAAACGACTGAAAAGTTGTATTTGAAATCACATGAAAGATCACTTTCTTTACTACTTAAACGAAAGTTGTACCAACAACTCGCGTGTCTCTACAAGACCTTGTGTATGACCAATTAAAAAAATAACACCTTTGCATGAAGCTCGCCATTTAGCTCGATCATTGCGTGCCAAGGGGCAGAATTGGCCAGCTAAATTATTATATAATCCGCGATCTGCACGAAGTCATGTGCTGGGAATGGGACAAGGTGCCCAAAACAGGCTGCCTCAATGACAAAAATGCCTGTCCGCTCAGGCGAGGTTGAAGAATTACATGCTGCGTTGTAAGGTCTCGAAATTTATAACATGTACTTGCATATGAATGCGTTGAAGATGCGATTCTCAGACGAACACACGCATACAATCGCCTATTACATTATGCACGACCTACAGCAGACAGAGGGACGTTGCAGACGACCTGTTCTCTAATAAGTGGGAATGTGCGTAGCCCATTCGTACACTTTTTAAGTTTTGCAGCCACAATCACGCACTCAGTTTCTCCGCAAAAATGCTGCTCGCACCAGACTTCGATCGCTAACGAGGGAAAATTGAAGTCATCAATCATGAATGATATCGTATTATTTTGCAATTAACCAGACTTTAAAATCAGGCCTACGTAATACCAGGTTTTCTAAGCTACTGCACCTATTTTCAGCAACTGATGAAGTAATTACTACTTACATGTTGAATTTAAAAGAAAAGATGGATCAACCTCTAATATCCTTTCGTTTTGTATTACAATTTTTTGTATCTATTCGCTTTAAAAATATGAATAGTGGAAAAGGGGGATGATTGAACCACGGGGAACATTCAACCGGTCTATTGATTTTTGCTGAGATTTGAATTATCCGTCTTTTTGATACTGCAGAGGTTTGCGGATGTTTTATAAAAGTTATTATTTTCGTTATTTGTATTTCAAATAAAAATATGTACGTAGTAGTTTTATATATTTGTATTAAAACTTTGCTGATTGTATTTAAATATATAATTTTGTTCTTATGCTGCTTATGGGGTACATTCAACCAGTGGTTTCCCTTTTATAGGTAAATTTCAAGCCATTTAAAGGCTAAGAGAATGTTTCCACATTTTAGGGAAATTTGATAAAATCTTGAAATTGCACGATTACTAAGCCTTCGATTCAAAGAGAGATACACAATAGTTTCAGTTAAGCAAGTTGATAGAGCAAACAACTTTCAAATTTTTGCTGGAAAATATGGCAGGGTTTTATGACACTGTAGTGACGTAAATACAGGTTAGGAAACATTGGGAAACTACGGAAACATACAGGAAACAGGAAATCATAAAATTAAAAGAAGGCAACGCTGATTACCTATCGGCGATTTACATCTGACTTGAACTACCACCGACTTGGTTTACTATCGACATTACGACTTTTGTTACAAATATATGAAATGCCACCGAACTAAAATACCACCGATGTGGATTTAGACTCAACTGGAACAACCGCCGACGTAAACTACCATCGTTTCGGTTTATCACGAACTACATCCGACAGCATTTGCTGCAACACATATGTGAGCGACCATGAATTTGAATTTCTTCCGATATTAACATTTTGGCAGCAACTACAGTATCTTAACAAACTCATTTTTGGTTATTTACTGATTTATTACGTATTTTAAATGTGTTTAAAATGTTTTTCGTATTTTTCATGTTTCGGTTTGAAAATAAGTACCCTAAGTTTGGTTTTTTATAATTATATATTTTGTCTGTTCCAATGTTTCTATTTTTCAATAAAAAAAGTAAATAATAAAAACTTTGATTTATTTATTCCGTAAGGGATCCAAATTTTGTGTACTTGGGGCAGCAAAAAATGCCCTGCTTCTAGTGGCAACTTCCCTTAATCCGACGCTGAACAAAGCAATTATAAAGAGTGCAAATTCTAAAGTAGATACCATACTGGAAAGCAAATTTTACTAAAAACTGAAGAGATAGAATCAAAAGATTTAATTAGGGTTTATTATACAGACAGATTTGAACGCTTGTGTACGAGTATGCAAAAACAATTTTCTTCAAAGTTTTTTTTTCCCAATGTCGACGTCGTTTTGAATGTTGGCAGAAAAGATATTGTCGCTGTTATTAGCAATACAAGGTATTATGTTTTAAATGGAACTTTCTTCAGATATATGTTACTTGAATAAATAATATTTGTATTCTTAACTCGTATGTGAACCTGTGAAGTTACAATTTACCTATTTATATTTAAACTATATAAATTTTTTAATTATTATAAATTTAGTGAAGATTCGGTTCACGAATTCCTCGATTATATAAAAGCTTTGTCATGTTCAGAGGCTACGACCCCTTGCTTTTAAGTTTCTTATTTGTGCTTTAGTGCTAACACAATCATACCTGTTATTAAATTATACATTCTACATTAATTTATAATTCTGCAACTAAGAATGTATTTATAGAAAACTGTAATTAGTTTGCTAGTCTCACACTAGATGGCGTAGGTGACTGCATCTAACTTCAGGGCGCTCCCGATAGATAGATATATTAATAAAACCAATGTTAACTTGAATAAATAAATAACCGTATTGTGTTTTGCTACTGGTTTAATCTACCCTAGAAAATGTAAAGCTCGTCACTCGATCAATTATTTCTGTTAAAACCTGCTTTTTGGAAAGTTTAAGTAGTAAATCGAGCGATTTATTAATTTCAAAGCCGCAAGTGAGCAAGGTTGTGTGGTGTGTAATGTAATTAAAATAATTACGTGTTATTAGTGATTCGACTGATACAACGTTTCCAATGCTTTATTATAGTAGCATGTGTTTATCACCATTATTTATGTTACCGTACTATGCAAATGCACCATGTGCAAGAATAATTACCGCTTGGGACTACCGCAGGTCAAATTGGTGTCTTCCAGCCAGCAGAAACGCTCTAAAACGACAGGTGGAAGAAAAGCGTTTTTGCAACTAAGGAATTTAGACTTATACAGAAATTGAGGAAAAGTTTAAAGCTGAAAATTACGACCAAGTGCGTTTAATTGATCTTAATGCACAATAAACGTAAGTATGTACTTGGAATTCAACATTGTAAGTAATGGATAAATTACGAAGCTGTTGATAAGACTTATCACAGTTAAATGTTAGAAGTGTACGAACCATGAAGCAATTTGCGCGATAATATCACTTAAAAATTAAGAAGGTATCAAAACATGATATGCATTAAAAGTAATTAGTCATAACAAATACTTGCTCGAATATCAGTAAGTCATTTTTAGTTTTCTAGTAGTCACATAACATAGCGTTCCTACAATGAGGTTTTTAATGTCACAGTCTGGCAAACAAACGAACATCGATAGCAGCGCCAATATTCCAGGACAATTAACGGTTTTGCAACTTGCAATTCTGAAGTTCATAAATGCATCACAAAGGCAAGAAATCATTAACAGCACTTAGATCTCGAAACTTGGACTGCTCATCGTACACAAACGCGATTTCCTCAAACAGGTCACGGTTAGCAAAATAATGAGGAGCGAGCGTTAATTCGGCTGCATTCCTCGATTCGAACAGCGTTCGCGCACTGATAACACGTTTGTTTCCGATAACAAGTCATATTCTGCTACTGCACGTCGCGGCGATAAATACGCCTACAGTATTTTGAAGAAGCAGTAAAACCTAATTGAATTCCGCCACAGATCTGCAAGAAGCAGGCGCTGCCTGTGCAATACTAATAAAAGGAATTCGCGAAAACAGCCCCCATACCGGTACTGTTTTAGCAGGAACCAGATGTCGCATGCAAATTTTTATATGTCTTGCACTTCTGGTTGTTCGGAGTTGTTTTAATGTTATTGTGTGCAAAGCAAGTGCCTGTTTTATCGTAAAACGCCTTAATTTTACAAACAACCACCTTGACATAATTAGATCTTATTTTTATTGTACCATTAAATTCAGAGAAAATAGTGTCTTGCCATGGAGTAAAATTAGATACTAGAAGCAATATACTCGTACAATGCCTATATGTATATACTTGTTAAAGGTAAAAAGTACCTTGACATTTTTCATTGTCAAATTATGCTTTGTTTAGAATAAAATGTAAAACACTTTAACAATGTAAAACCTCTTTTACCTTTTGTTGCACTACGCTTCTCCGTATTTTCGATACACTTGTGTATATGTTCATGTGTGGTCTTGTTAATCTACCTAGTAAATCCACCATTAGTTTAGACAGGTAGGGCCATTTCCGATGCACAACATAATCAACTTCCCTGTCCCACTGAGTGTATATTTTTGTGTGTAACCTCGTTATTCTATGGCATACAACAGTTTTCCGGAAGATATGGTTATGAACGTTCTTAGTTTAAATACACGTTAAATATAGCTATGACATCGCTGAAACAAGCTTATTTTTTCCCATTTTAGATATTCAGATGCACAATACAATCAATTTTAGTGTATGATTTCTGTGTAGTATATGTTTATGTGGTTTTGTTATTCCACTCACAGGACAGTCTTTCGAAATTATGATTATACTTTTTTAGTTTAATACACGTCAAAACTTCCCTGTCTGTCTTGTGTGTATATGTTGGTGTGCAGCTTAGGTATTTTACTTCGTAGAACAGTCTTTCGAGAGATACGGTTCTTAGTTTACATACACGTTGAATATAGCTATGAAACAGGGGAAAGAAGCACTCTGATTATGCCAGCTGCGTGATCTTGCGAAACGTTAGTAAATATGGGTGCACAAACAGCAACAAGGCCACATCTGCCTAAGCATCCTCGTTCTTAAGGTACTAAAACAACACGAGCTAGCAAAGAGCATAGCCATCGAGTGGCCATTGCTGGAGTCCACAAGGTGCAAGGCACATTAAGCTAGAGAATGCTGAGTGTTTATAAATAAAGACTACGCGGGCTAATCCGAAATTCTATGTTAACAAGTATATGTTTTCCTATTTCAGATATTTTGCTGCCCACAAAACATAGTTAACTTCCCTGTGTGACTTAAATGTATCTGTTTGTGTGTAGTCTTGCTATTTTACCTCATAGAACAGTCTTCTGAAAGATATGGTTATTAACCTTCTTGTTTTACATACACGTCAAATATGGCTATGGTATCCCTGAAAGAAGCGTATCCGTTCCTATTTTAAGATATTTCGATGCACAACAGAATCAATTTCCCTATCTGATGTCTGTGAATTTGCTTGTGTGTGTTCTTGTTATTATAGCTCAAAGAGCAATCTTCCGAGCAGAGCCGGATTAAGGATATGTGAGGCCCAGAGCAAAATTTTTTAGAGGCCCCATTCCCATTTATGCAACGGGTACAAAGCGATGTAAATGATTAGAAACTGCACTAGATTATAACCATCGAATTTTTTCGAGGCCCCCCAAATTCGGCGGCCCGGGGCTGCAGCCCCCTTAGCCCCCCCCCCCCCCTTAATCCGGCTCTGCTTCCGAGACATAGTTATTGTTTCTTAGTTCAAAAACAAATTATCTTTTTCTGTTTCATTGACAAAACTTATTGTTTAAATAACCAATTATGCATAATAAAGAACTTTCGGTTTAAACTGTAGATCATGAAGCACAAAACAAATCGATTTCATTCTATTGAATAGACTAAGACTACTGAGGTTGAATAACTGAATGAAATATAATTATACGATATGAGCTTTTGAATACCTTTACCTGCTCTACTGCATATTTAAAAAAAAAACGTTGTAATTGCTTAGAAGTCCGACGAAAATTATAAAAACTCGTTGATTCCCAATTATATTTCATTTATAAATAAAATAGGTTCCCTAATTTATTTAATCGGGTTTCGACTTGATTTAATTTCCCAATCAATGGAGAAAATAGCTTTTTCTACTAAATTAATATTGTACTCAAAACTAATAGGTTTTGAATGCCTTTACCTCTTCTCCTGTACTTTTATGAATGTTTTCATTGTTTAAGAATTAAAAAATCACAGTTGAAAATGATAAAAAGCTGATTATACCAATACGATACGATTATTAATTCAGTCAATTTTCGACTCCAATCGACTTACGATTCAATTCCATACATTTTCTAGATCAATTGGCAAAAATATGTCCTTCCTCTTCTTCTTTCTCAATTAATCGACTTGGCATCAAATCGCTCCAACTTAATCCAATAATAAAGAAATCACAAATAAAAACTGTAAAAATTAGCTTATGCCAATTCGAATCGATTTATAAATGAAATCGATTTACTAATTCAGTCAATTTACGACTTAATCGATTTACAATTTCATTCGATGAAATTTCTAGATTAATCGACAAAAATCTATTCTTCTACGAAACGATTTCATTGGATTTCTCAATTAATCCAGAACAGCTAATTTTTTACTGATTCTTAATTCGTTAATCACTGAAACACGCAAACTTAATCCCAAAATAATTAAATTGAATATTGAATGTAATAATTGAATATTTTTACCTGTTCCACTACATATCTAAGAATGTTTCAATTGTTCAAAAATCACAGATGAAAATGATAAAATATTGGTGACCCGATTTCAGACTGCCATCAATTCTTTTTGTTCAACGACAAATAAATGTAACATGAACTATTGTGTGGACTATATAAAAGGGGCGCTTACCACAACGGCGATGTTACCATTGCAAAACAGAAAATAATCGATTGCACTTGCACCAAATAATATTTAAAGAATTGTTACGTCTTCTTCGGTCCGAAACGATAAACAGATAAATTACTTTATGAAGCCATAACAAGAATGTCCGCAAAAGCATCAAATTTAAGTAAAGTATGCTGGGTGAATTTGGGTATAACGACGCGAAGGGACAAAGGAATTCCACAGCAGGTAGGAAGGGTAAAGTGTGCCAATTTGCACTCCTATGAATTGCAGTTACATTTAACATTAAAATTAACTTTACAAAATTTATTTCTAATTCACCAAGTCCGTTCAAGCCTAATTCACAAATAAAGATGTTTTACCGATTGTTAAGTAAATCGCTTTTTACACGGCGAAAGCTTCGATTTAGTACTAGACGAAAAATTACACCGAGATCTGGTTGGCTATGTGATGCAATGTATTTGATCAGAAATTGTTGACAATCCCTAAATTTCCGTAATATGTACGTATTCCATCAAGGATGTTTTTTCCAAAACATTTCACATTAGACGTTAATGACCCTACACTTTGAATGAGTATTTCGGGAAAATCTATTAACCTTAAGATCGTACTTTTCAGAATTTCCGACATATAGTTAAAAGCTTCAACGACTACAATTTTTACGCGAATTAAAGTAATATTCGGTTGTTTTAAGACAAAGTCAGCATTGCCTAATATCAAACAATTTTTGCACATAACTGGGTTAGTTTTGAAATTAAGTAAGAAATCTTATGTCAAAGAAAAGAAAAAAAAAGTGGACGTGACTACCTCCCTGGACTTTCCCATACTGGAAACTGTTCATATCGTCTTTATTCAACAGTCTTTACAACATATCAAAATTTCAACTCGATGACTCACGTCTTCATCGTGATAAGCGTTTACACTTTCACGTAAATTGCGGGTAAATATAAAAAAACTAGTGAGTCACCCGAACTACGTTTCGGTTCGCAAAATTAAGAGAAATTCATTAATATAAATTAAAAAAAAAGATGCATCGACGGGATCGAACCCGGGGCTCCCGCGTGATAGGCCAGCACGCTTACCGCAGAACCACACTCTCCTGTTTGAATAATGCGCGCACCCGAGCTAATAGTAGACAGCGTTAGGCGCTCCGCTCTGCTGCCTAGAGAAGTTAATTAAATTATACTGCTGCCTAGAGAAGTTAATTAAATAGGTCTGAAAATTAGCAAACTTTTAAGCCATCGTACAACTTAATCGGTCCAGTATCTTCGGAGGAGATAGCGAACAAACATAGTTACACGCAAACAAAGAGAGCTACGATTTTATGTTATAAGATGTGTAGTTCAAAACGTGACCACCGAGCTTCTGTAGATGGCGCCAAGTGGACAAGCCGCTACTGTGCTAGTTTATGTATTATTTTCCTCAAAACGGCTGTAGCACCGAGGTGAAATTTTCTAAGTACCTGGAAATTATATTTTCTAGGGCATACAAAATCGATTTTTTTATTTTTGCGGAAAAAGATTCTTTGACGCAAAAATATAACAACCGTTAGAATAAAAAAATTATTTTTCAAAAATAGAGGGGGGACTTGGCCGGTGCGCTTACATATATCCACGAGTGTAATATTTTTTTGCATATTCATATGCTCCATTATGCACTGAGCAATTCAGTGAAAACCCCAGCTACCTATCTTGTTTTGTTTATTAATGAAAGGGGTTTAAATTTTCAAACTTCAAAGCTTCGTAGAGGGCGCCACAGATAATTCATGAGATTCTTTAAAAAACAGATCGATAGCCCTTTTCGGGGTCTATCAGTGTATGAAGTTTAAACAAATTGCTGTGGGCAGTTTTTGAGAAATGATTTTTAGAAAATTTCCAAAATTTTGAAAATTTGTAATTTAGGCCCCTTAATATTTTTCAAAACACTTTTTATATCACCTCATGTTAGCCTTCATATACTATTCAGAAAACAAAAATCAATTGAATCGATTCATCCGTTTTTGAGTAATAGGGCGTTAAACTCAAAATTTTCAAAAAATCATAGCGCCCTTCAATTTAAGCCTAGCGAGTTCGAAAAAAAACTAACAGATTTGTCTTATGACCCTCTATCATTATCCGTGATAAAATTTTCAAAATTTTAATCACGAAAACAGTGATACCAAAAAAACATGCGTAACTTCCGCTTCCGGTTTCGGATTTTTTTGAAAAGCTTATTTTGTCGATGAATGTTCGATACACCCCCGCATTCCAAAGCGCATCAAAATCGGAGCAATACTTTCGGCTGTAGGAGCGTCACCCACCCACACACACACCCACACACCCACACACAGACAGACATTTTTTAAAAACCACTTTTTTGGGTTCCTAGAGGCCCAAAACGGATATTTCTGTGAAAATCTCGATTTCCAAAATTTTCATGATTCCAAGACTTCCCTATACCTATGGGTATGGGAAAGTAAAAATGTTTGGTAATGCCAGTGCCATTTGAAGGTGAATTTAAAATAAAAAATTAATATGTATCAATACCTCCGCAGTTATATAGAAACAAATTAAGGTAGAAAACCGCATTCAAATTTCGCTTAACGTAATTCTGTCTAATAAACGATTAAGAAACTATAGTTACAAGGTTCGCTCCTTACTCCACACAAGCGAATTAATTGAATATTAAGGCAATAAGCGTCAAACTGAGGTATCGAATCGTGATTCAATTAAGCATTTGGGCGAACGAAACTAGCAATAATATTTTGGAGGCGGGAAATTCTAAACAAATCCGCGAACAATGGCGCGGGCACCCAATAATAATCGCGTGGCAATAAAATCGAAATTACTTCCCGACTCCTCGCACCGAAAGTAAGCTCGTAAATTGCCTGTTTTTTGAATTTCGCAATTCACAAACGCTTAATTGTTTCAGTCACAAGCTAAATTGGTCTGTTCATTTTCATTTCGCGCTAATTGCTTTAAAGCGGCACTTTATTTAGTTTAATTGATGCCACTCGGTAATTTCCAGCGCCGACGATTAAATCTCACATCCTAGAAAGATTTTCCTAGAATGGAAAACTGGATGTCACTTACAATTACGCCGCTAAACAGCGCCTGTTCTTATTTAGGTACAATTATGAGCCGTTTCCGCTACAAAAACTTGACAATGGCGCGCTCAAAACAAAGAATTCGAAACGCAACAATGGAAAGGCGGCAAGCAGTGGGACTCGGATCAGAAATGACTAAATGAGGACGTTTATTTCGCCAGGAGAGTTCGGAGTTGGAAATCGAATTAAATTTAAATCTGCAGTAGTTACTTCTCGTTAGAGAAGTCCCAAGTTCGCGACATCTTTCTTCGCCTTTTTCTATACACTAAATCAGGTAAATTACTTTTCGAGATTTCGTTACCAATCGATTTGCCGAATCATTTGTAATGTAGTGTGAGAGTGAATAGAGGGAACTTCGTAGAGGTAATAAACTCAAATTGGAGGTCTTGTCTTTTTTCGATAAGAGGATTCTTTTCGAAACGAAGGTCTCTTCTGAACGAACAAAACGAACTCAAAAAAGATCACCAATTTAGATATTAACTAATCAAATAATCAAAGCAACAAAGATATTAACCGTATAACGCTACAATGAACTTTCTCATACTCATTCCGTTGTTAGCGTTCTCTATTTTAATTTTGTATCACGTATATTAATAAAATTACATAATTGCGGCCAATAATCAGCTCACTCACTGCTACAAGAGTCTTCGACGTAACTGCATATTTAACTTATAAAAACTAAATGTGGCTATAAATATTACATTTCTTCCACAAAGGGTTGAGGAAAGCTTTTGAAACAACGCGTGCAGATAAAGAGTTGCAGTAAGCAATTGAATAACGGCTAGGAACGCATTTAATTTTGAGAGAAATGCAACTGCACGTGCAGCACAGCTTCATGTAATTACTATTGAGGCAGTGATTGGTGAGATATTACAAGATCTGTTGATTTTAATTCCAATCTACACGTTGGATTGCAATGCCCTGATCCTAAAAAACAATAAAAGCTATACGCAATTCACAATTTCAGACTTGCTCATGGTGATTTGACAGTTTTGTATATTTAAATTGGGTTTTTTCCTGTGTGCATCGATCTTTTCAATAGAGGTTATAGTATTTAGAATTTGAAAATGCTATAAATGACAATCCGGCTCATCTAATTCATGAGACTTGGTCACACATTTTCAGTTTGTCTAAGCCAAATCAGTACTACAAGCCACTGATAAACTAAAAACTCAAACAACCTTGAAACATAAATCATGGTTAGTCTCCGACCAAAATAAAACCTGGGTTGCACTGACACGTTAAACTAACTTTGAAACATAACTTTGGACCAAGCGTTATATTAACATTGAAGTGTCGCGGAAATCAACCAAATTTTCAACTTTAAGTGGTTGATTCTACGTCAGCCTATGACGGTCTTTTAACGTTTAAGTCATGACTCATGACCAAACAAGAACGTTATGTGTGGACGTTATAATACAAAACACGTAAGTTTTCAACATTGTTGCCCACTATTTAACGTGTTTTTTACGTTTGGTCGCCAAACTGAAGTCTTTTGAACATCATATTATTGTGCAATCTTCACCCATATATGTTAACGTTATAACACTGTTGTTGGCGGTGCTTCAGAAAATCCTACGTGCTTTATATGTTAAAACGACGGTTTATTAACGTCATTGTTAACGTTATAAGCACGTCACGTTTCAACCACAACTTCCACTTCTTTTTGACGTTGAAACGACGTATTAATGGATATAAAATTGATATTTTATTTACCACAAAAGAACGATATCTTTTTTCGGAATAGTTTTTATTGTGCCCAGGCCAATTGAATAAAACGGCGACTTCATTTAATAAACTAAATCTCAAAACCGATCGGTTAACTGCTTCAACACTATGTAGTTCTATCCAAAATCACCAGCCGCTGTACGTTAAATGAAAAAAAAAAGCTAAGTGGAACATGAAACGTATTACCTACCATATATTTTTTAATGCAATTCTGCTAGCTTTATGTCAAAGTGGAACAACAAACACACAACGTTTTAACTCACAAATTTTTCGATTTTATCAGTGACACAAATAGCCAATCCAGATCACCAAACATAAGAAGAAAACGGCTTGTCAGCATACTGTTACGTTCCACTGTGGTGTGGTAGTATAACACGTTTCAATTGGTAGGCACTATCACGTGAGCAATGACTTTACGCGTACAACTCATGCGATTTTGTAAACGTCTTGTCAAGGTTTAACATTAAACGCTGGCTACACCAAATCAACGACATAAAAACGTAATGCTAAAAGTAATTACCACGTTGTATCTAACTAATATCGACGTTAAGTGTTAACTACTATCTAAATAGCGCTTTATATTGACGTTATTTTAACGTAATATGAAAAATCTTAAGTTTTCGTGGTTTTATAAACGTCATGTCTACGTTGGACTTAGTCGAAAAAACGATTAAAATGAACGACATAAAAATTAATGCAAAAACGTTATTATGACCTTGTTGAAACAACGGTATATCGATGTTAAAAGTCGACTACTAGTCTAAAAGGGGATTTATAACGTTAATGTAACATAATATGGAAAATGGAAAATTTTTGTGTTTTTATAAACGTAAAATCTACGTTTTACATTAACTGTTGGTGTAAAAAGCTCTTAATATCAATTACACATTGAAAAAATGACGTTAATTGTTGGACTAAAATGTAACGTTTAATTTTCAACGAATAACGTCTTTTTAACTACGTAGATGTCTCTTCGACATAATTTAAACGTATGTGTGCCTGCTGGGGAAAGGATAGTTTATTCTCCTTATCTGCTATATTATTATTAAGTCATTGTTGAGTACCACTTAATAACGTTCCCAACAGGCACACGTCGAAAAGACGTTGACAGTTGAAAATTGGCTAATACATAGTTGAAAATTAAACGTCGTGTTCACAACGTAATTATGCCATTCATTGGCTATGGCATATATTGACAGTGTTTATATGACGCCAATATGTCGTTAATTTTAAATGTTTTTAGACCAGCAATTAATGTAAAACGTTGAAATGACGTTCCCAAGAACTTACAAATTCTACCCTTCTTTGGTGCGTTATTAAAGTGTATTTAAAAGTAGTAGTCAACGCTTAATGTTATTATGACGTTAATATAAGTACGAGTTATACGTTACGAAACTACGTTATTATATTATTAAACTAGCAGTCCAGTGAGACAAATGTCTCATTTAATAAAACAAAAAAGACCGTTTTGCAAATAGAACGCGTATTCACCACACGTACGTATATGACGTCATTGTTGGTAGCAAACTACCAGTCGCATTCGCCTTGATAAAATTTGCCTAGAATCTAACCTAAAAAGTTAGGATTATAATTAAGATAATAATTAGTGTTAGAGACTGAAATTCGGTTCCTGACCTGGCATGACCATTCTAAACATATAACTTTAATAACTTTTTTCTCTATCTCTTACGGTTTGGCTGCTGAAACAGCGTCCCGGACGGACACGTCTATTAGATAAAGGATTTAGATGTTTTCTAGCCCAGAAGTTAGTGTGAAACATAGACATGGCGTTTACAATAACACAAAAATTTAAGGCACCAACTATATTACCTTAAAATAACTTTAACACAAAACGCCCTTTAGATCAGTAGTCGATTCTACCGTCGATATGACGTTAATTCAACGATGTAATAATTACGATTCTGCATTATACTGCTATGTCGTTTATTGTAAGTACTTTATAGGCTATCAATTAATGTGAAACGTAGCAGACGATCATAAAAACAAAAAATAATTAACATTATTTATTACGTTAATGTAAAACGCCTTTTAGATTAGTAGTCAACTATTAACATCAATATAACGCTGTCACATCAACGTGAGAGTTACGTTTCTGCATTAAATTTTTATGTCGTTGATTTTAAGTGCATTTTAGTTCAGAAGTTAATGTCAAACGTTGACATGGCATTCGCAAAAACACGTAAGTAATGTTGGCAGCGAACACGTGTGCGCAGCGCTCCTATTACGCTTGAGCCCATTGCTCACATGATAGTGCCGACCAATTGAAACGTGTTACGCTACCACATCTCAGGGGAATGGTACAGCATGTCCACACGCCGTTTTTTCCCTTGGTCTGGTGACCTAGATTCACTGTTCAGGTTGCCTTTCATGTCGCTGATAAAATCGGAAAGTCTGTGAGTCAGAAAACAGTGTGTGTGTTTATTCGATTTTGACATATCGCTAGCAGAGGATGTTGCATTAAAAGAACCTATGGTAGGTGGTAGTACGTCTGATGTTTCACTAAGGGTAGTTTTTTCAGATCTACGATAAAACGGCCCTCGACTTTGGTTGGAACGGTGTTGAAGCCGTTACTAGATCTATTTTGAGTTTAGTTTATGAAATGAAGTAGCGTTTTATTAAGTTGTGCTGGGCACAATAAAGATTATTCAGAAAAAATCTAACGTCCTGCTGTCGTTGCTACTTGCTGTAAATAAAATGTAATTTTTGTATCAAATGAAACGTCGTTTCAGCATAAAAACAAGTTGAAGTTGTGGTTAAAACGTACCGTGCTTGGAACGTTAGTACTTTACTAAAAACCGTTAACAAACTTCGTTTTAACGTATAAAAACACTACAACGTTACAACGTTAACAAATTGGTGAAAATATGCAATCAGATGACGTTCAAAAAACGTAGGCTGGGCACCTAAACGTAACAAAACACGTTAAATAGTCGGCAATAATGTTGAAAACTTAATTCGTTTCAGATCATGATTATTACTTACGGCTGACGCCTAACGTAAGATCAACCACATAACGTTGAAAAACTGTATGATTTTCACAACACATCAACGTTAATATAACGCTCGGTCCAAGGTTATGTTTCAACGTTAGTTCAACGTGTCTGCACACTGGGTAACACTTCTGACCTTGTCAAAATCAGCAAAAAAAAGTTTGGAGAATCTAATTTTTAAACCGAGAGCGAGAGTCTTTCGATGAAAATAGTAATGATTACAATTGAAGTTCTATTCAAAGCAAATAAAAAGTAAGTTGATAAAACATGGCATTTACTAACTCACTTTCTAGTTTTTAGTTCATAATTAATATTTGTGACGCAGAGTTTTGGATCTAATATTTCGACATTTCCATTTTGAACTTATTTTTAAGCCTAGCGTTTTCCATTTCGTGGAAAAGCTATTTAAAATCAAATACTTGCCTTGTTTTAACTCGCTATAAATAATAGTTACGAACATAATAACAAATCTAGCTGTAAAAACCCCGGCTGAATGGAGTAACGATAAAATTATAATGCGACAGAGCTAGCAAACGTGGAATGTTTATTAAATTATCCAGATAACATGTCTGTTTTCATTTGCCATTTACGTTCAAGGTTACTACACCATGCAGCAAAAATGCACGCTTAGCATTCCCAGCAACCGATAATCCTAAACTGCTTAATTTCGAATATTTGTCCATGACGCCGCCGCCGCGACCGAATAACCAAGAACACGCAGTTCCTGCTGATAAACTGCAGGAATTTGGGGTATGGGGTCAGGAGCTCTGGAAGCTGAATGAAATGAATTCTTTATACGAAATGAAGTCCTAGCCGCGACGTGGAATTCTTTAAAAGTGTAAACGCTGATTGTAGCGGCCAAAGTTTTCAGTTTCTGGCAGTTAAAACGTAATCCGAGGTGCGGAATATTAGTCGTAAGTTATCACGGGGCTAATAAATTTGGAACTTCTTTATGGGGGCGCTGGAGAGACAGATTACGACGTAACAGGAGGAAGTTGAGGAAAACGACCACGTCTTGCGGCAGGGTTGTAAAACATCGCGAATTTTCGAGGACTCCAATTTTACGATCATCGCGATTTCCCCTAAAAATGAAATACGAACTTTGTTTCGCACATGATTTTATGTTAAGCGTAAAAGAGAGGTCCTGCTCGGGTTGCAAATGGTGAAATTGAGTTCCAATGCGCCGGGCAGCATGCAAACTTCATAACGAGCAATTTAATTACATTTTTCCCAAGTGCTGGCTTAAAGAGGTGCAAGGGTGTCGTTTGTTGTACTTCTGCCGGCGAGACGGCGACTTCAATAAACTTTTCAAGATTTGCTTTTAATTCAAGAGTGAAAAATTTAAAAAGTTGGACGGGACTATCGTTTCATTAAAGACCTGTTTACATCTGGCTTCGAAAACGGCACTCTTTTCCCTGATTCTAAGCTTCTTCAAAAGTAGTTCATTCGTACGCTCTTTGCGAGGTGGCTGAATTGATACCTACAATTTTAAATTTCTTTTACAAAATCTATTGTGAAAAAGCGTATCCAGTTCAGCTGAAACCATTTATTATAATATCATCTTCAATAATCACCCTCAGGAAATTCTTTTTCACTTACTTATTAATCACCTAAAAACAAAAGCTAGTACATTTTTTCAGACAATTTTAAACTAAGTTTCAGTATTTTCAGTTTACTTTTTGGAAAGAAATATGTGCATTAGAATCTACTACCACTGCCACATTAAAGCCCTACGCACACGGAGCTGCTCGAAAGAAACTGAAAAGTAACGCAATTTAAACTACAATCACTAACCAGTTGCTTGCTCGTCACCGCTAATGTATTTATATGGAGGTCCGCTCACGAAGCTACAGATCGGCTACTGGTTTGTAACCAATTTGTGATCAGTCACAGGAAACTCGACATGCTAGTCGCCGGGCTACCAGTTACCAATTAATTCTAAGAAATCAACAAATAGCCAATATGAATGAACAAGTTATTAATGTCAAATTTGCAAGGGAGGTAGCGAATTGCCTCCTTTATACTACACTAGCAGAATATTCTAATATACGGGTAAACCCAAAATGTTCTTCTTTATCTTCTATATCTACAGTGTGTCTCCTTTCTCATCTGCACACCCTTGTATCTTCCTTAGGTATTTATCTTCTGGTCGATTTTAAATTTTGGTCAGCTATACTACCCTGAGTTATTTTAGTTTGTATAATTTTATTGCAAATCAGGCTTACTGCGATCAAAAATATATGTAGATGGAAAAAATGAGAAATCAGAATAGACTCAGTGTTATCAAAAAAGTTGTTAGAAAAGTTGCTCAAAATCACAACTATAGTCGCAATACAATTTTTTATTGAAAAATTATTATTATTATTATTACGATTTTATACAATAAATGTTTCACTTCTTGTCTTCATACTCCTATATCTTCCTTATTTATTTTCTGATCGATTTCTAATGTTGGTCAAGTATACTACCTTTTTGCGATTTTGAGCACCTTTAATAGTATAATTGATCAAAATTTGAAATGGATCAGAAAATAAATATGGAAAATACAAGCCAAGAAGTGAAACATTTTATGAAATCATAATTAATAATATTTTTTGTATATTTGGATTTTGAACATTTTTGTGGTTCTGGGCAATTTTTTGCAATAATGATTTCGATAAAACTAATTTAGAATTATTTAAAAATTGTAAAAATAATGTTTTGAAAGGGTAGTATAACTGACTATAATGATTCGAAAATAAATAAGGAAGATACAGGGGTGTGGAGGTAAGAAGTGAAACAAACTGTATAATAATAATAATAATAAAGAACCATGTCTTCCTCGTCATTTGACATATTTAATTTTTCACTATATTATAGTGAAAATACTCAATTATGCAAACTAGAAAACACGACAGCCCGAAAGTAGGCTGAATCGCTGAGTAGCTCCGTGTGCGGGGAGGGCCTAAGAAATTAAAATCTCTTATGAAAATTACAGTCCATAAACTTCAGGTTATACGAATAATATTATTAGTCTTCTTTTCATCCAAACAGAATAAAAACTGGCTTTAATTAGCACAACATAATAACAAGGTTTTAACGACTTCTTTGGTGGGAGCATTTGTGCCAAGCATGGCTTTGAGGTACTAATATATCGGCGAATTACTATTACGTCACTTAATATGTAACATTAGGCACTAAGAATTCTAAATGGACTGAAGTAGGTTAAAAATAAAACGAGCAGCACAACAGATGGTCGCGTACAGAGAGATGGTAATTACTACATAGAAAGAGCAACTCCAGTTTCCTATAAAGCTGGATGTCATTTGAGCGGCCATTTAAACAATTAAGGTGTGTAGAAATGCTCCTAAGTTAAAATTAAGCCACTTTCTACTGTTTTCTTTCGAAATTTTAACATTGAAGTGATTTGGATTTCCAGAGCGATCGAATTCTAGAAGAATTCGACTTTGAAGCCTATGGGTAGAACTCGAACATACTTTAACACTTTGTTATTTCACAATAAATTGACAATTTAATTTTATCTTATAATAATTTTAATAATTTCATGGCACGTAAAAATTTTGCTGTAACTTTATAACATTTTGTAACAGTTTCCAGATAACTGATTTTGAAATAATTACAGGATAGTGTCAGAGTATTTTATATATATTCGGAATTTTTATGTAATAATTTTACGATACATATTTCATAAAAATTGTAAGATAATTTCGTATTTCCTAGTAATTTCACACCACTTCCCAATAATTCTTATAATTTTCACAGCAGTCCATGCTAATAACAAGTTTACTGTTTTGTAACAAACATATTTCAGAATACCTCGTAACAATTACTAAATACGTAATGAGCGACTTCCCGGATTGGACCGTGTCATTATTGAGGTCGAAAAACCCAGCGTTTCGCTCACTCTTGTAAGGGCCTTCATCAGGAGGAAAAGCAAAAGAGCACGGTAACTCAACGCGTAAACCACGCCAGACGCAAAACTTTTCTGTGCATAGTGACACGGTCCAATCTCGGAAGTCGTTTGTTAAGTAATGACAATAGCTGTGAAAGCCTCCGAAATCATCGTAATTACTAAATAATATTATATTTTCAGAACAATTAATGTACAGTTTTGGATTATGTTCTAATTTGATGTTATACGATAATTTTAGAGAATTTAATTTCACACTTTTTTAAAATAATTTCAATATGTTTAGGGACCATTAACAGATAATTTCCCATTTCGTGATAATGATATTGCTACCTACATATTCACTAGTTTGAATAATTTGGTAACGGTTACCAATAATAATTGAAGGATTCTTTTATAGAATTTCGTAATAATTTCATACTTTTATGAACTCGATTTTCCATGATATTTTCGGACAATTATAGATAATTTTGGATTAATATTAGTAATTGGTAATTACTTCAGACTTTCGTATAGGTTAACAATAATTAGAAGATAATTTTATAGCATTTGATGATAACATAATTATGTGATATAATTTCAACGTGTTTCCAATTTAACAATTCCCATATAATTTCGTAATATCACTTCACAATTATTACAATAATTTTTAGCACTTCACATTAACGGCAAGATAATTCTAGCGAATTTCATAATCATTTCATATTTTTGTAGAATAATTTTAAGGTTCTTCACAATATTTCACAATAATTCCTATATAATTTCGCAAAACTTTGACACCAATTCCCAATAATTTTAAACAAAATTCAACATTTCACAAGAATTTCAAGATAATTTTATAGAATTTCGTGATCATCAATTTGTGGAACAATTTAAGGTTCGACACAATATTTCACAATCCCTAATTTCCTATATAATTTCGTAATTATTTCATATTTTTGTAGAATAATGTTAAGGTTCTCCACAATATTTCACAATCCTTAATTTCCTATATAATTTCATAATCATTTCATATTTTTGTAGAATAATGTTAAGGTTCTTCACAATATTTCACAACCATTCCTATACAATTTCGTAATAATTTGATATCACTTCTCAATAATTTTAATAACATTGAGCGTGTGACAAATAATTACAAGATAATTTTAGAGAATTTCGTAATCATTTCATATTTTTGTGGAATAATTTTAAAGTTCTTCACAACAATTCCTATATAATTTCGCAATGATTTTATACTTCTTCAAAATAATTTAATAATACACATTTAGAGCACGGATTTTGCTTTTATTTAAAATATACCAACTTAAAAATCGCTAAGTAGACAATACATATACGCATGTAATGGTTAATCCTTTTGGACAGTTGCAAATAAACTAATCAAGAGTTTATGCGATTTTTACGGCTTACTATTAATACTTTCAACTTTTTTAATTGTTGACCAATACTATGTAATCTACTACTAATTTATAGTTTCAAGCGACGCTCAAGTTCACATTAAGCCAATGATTATAAATTGGTAAAAAGTTTAGATATGTATAGTTCCACAGGGCTAGTTACTGGTAGTTCAGTAATCACATTTGTAAATTTCATATTTACCGACCCGTTAGTTTAGTTTTTTTGTAAGAAGTGAAGGTTATTTTTCCCATTTCCATTTACTCTGCGCTGTTCGGGATAGTACAAAGTTATTCTGAAACATTAATGACCCTATTTTAGGGTAATGGACAACGTGGAATGACGTATGGCAGTCGATGTCCAAATTCCCCTCCTGGTTAGGTACTGAGCAAATTGGACGTAATAAGGCGATCAAAGTAATAAAAAAGACGAGAATTGTATAATTTCAGAATATTCTAGTTTGGTATTGACCGCAGCTTATTTTAACATTTGTCAGTAATTTTCCATAATTTACCAATGCAATATTACTGAAGGCGCTAGAAAGGGTTAGAAGCAATCTATTATAAAAACTTTGAGTTTGATGCAAAATTTGCGTCACTTGATGGAATTAAAGGTTTTGAGCATTTTATAATTAGGGCGTACCAGAGCCAATTTGATACCCAGCTGGATGACTGTAGTCCTGTGTAGTCCGGTACAATACAATAATTCCAGTTGATAAAACTGACAGAGCCATGAACCAAATTTGCCCACATAGCTACTATCCACGATTGTACAAGAGCGAACAAAGCGATAAATGCACAGAATGATATATGAAGCACATGGTTTATTAGGAACCTAATGTGAATGCGCTAACCCTAGGCAAATAAACGCCCGAGCAGAGGAGCGATACATCATTTTAAGACGCTCATTAATCAACAAATCGCATAAAACCCACAATCGACAAATTGGTGATGGCTCTTCTTCCCACCTCACCTTATTGAACTTGATCATAAAATCAGGGCATTTTCAAAACATTTTCCAGCTTTTTTGTTTCGAAAAGTTTGATCGTACATTGTCTAAAGCCGGGTCTACACGTCCATTATGCCGGTTCAAGTTGGGTAGCAAAGGCAGTTTTACTTTGTGATGAGGACGGAATTCACAGAGTTCACTCATTAATTATGTCCACTTATGCTAATTACTATAGACAACATAAACAGCTATAGTCATGGAATTAGGTAATGTTAAGATGAAGTAAAACACAAGGACAATCAAGATAATCGAAGAGGGCGCAAGAACAAAGAAGGGAGGAAGAAGAAACGAACCGAACCGAAGCTTGAATCAACTGGCCCTTAGCTTTTTCTTACCCCTTACTAAACACGTTTTGTGCATGCACCCTCCCACTCAGTACCGTTTAGGTGCACATGTGATAGGGCGCTACAATTACATATTTTTTGTGCTCAAACATTGTCAGCTTTAAGCCTTTTTTACAAAAGGATGGAATGTATACTAATGTAATTTATTGAAACAAGTATTCAGAAAAAAGATAATCGTATTTCCGGAATTTTAACGAGTAATCTTTAGGATATTTTAAAAGAAATGTTTGATGCCAAATTGATCGGAAATAGTGATCACATAGTTACATATTATAATACCACGGCAATTCGCATAGTCTGACAACTTGTTAATGAATACTAATAAGTTCAATGGCAAATGTCTGCTCAACTATTCTTTAGTGACATTTTACGTGCGTATATCTTAGAAGCCACTAAAATTCTCAAGTTGAACCAATATGGGACACCCATATGGAACTACTGCACGGTTCGACTTCATCCCCTTAGACCAGTCGCCTACCTCAGCTCGCCGGTTATTAATCAAAATTAGTTGCACTAATCAAGTAAGCGTTGTGTAACATAGGTGGTATGTTTAGTGCAGGCATGTGACATGTACCGCATGTATGGGTAATGCAGTGGGTGAGCGATGGGGTGGGCAACCCCAGGGCCAGCCTGGATGTGCGTGCACCTGCCTCGTGCCTCCCCGATCGATATCATGAACTGGCCGCCCCTTTGGTAACACAGTTTTACGCCCAAACCCCTAAATACGCCACCCACCGTACTATCTACACACGCTACTATCACAAAGGACTCAACAATCGTCCCCGTAAATAAAATATAATCCCCGCTGCCGCGGACTTGGGGGTGAATTTTGATAAAATCACCGATTGGGGCTTTGGTTTTCTTGGTAACGGAAACTTGGGAAAGTTTCGCCGAGTGCTCGTAAATGATTTTCGGAGGGGACCGTGACGTAAGTCATTACTGGATTGCGTAGTTTTGGGCGGCGCGAGGGATTTTAAAATTGATATTTTACATTTAAAGAGAGGGTATTAACGTATTTTTATGGCTTTTCGAAAAGTATTATATACTTATAAAAGCAATGCTGAAAAGAGCTGAACTCGTGTTTAGGGGAGTGACAACCCTTGCTTTCCCCGACCCCTTTGGTTAATTCAAGTGGATCACTCTAGATTTACCGAATGATTAATGACTAGCAAGAATAAGGACTAAATCCTGTAATATTCGTCAGTTTGGGAGGTAAAAATAGAAGTTTAAAGGTAACATTAATTATTCCTACTAAGGGTATCTTACCGTGGACTTGGAAATATGAAGCTGTTCAAAAAGAACAGTTTTTAGTCTGACAAAACTGGAAGTATACCTGATTTGTAATGTCTTGATTAAAGTGGAAGAAGATCTAACCTACGATGACAATTCAATCACCGAAAATTACTTGATTGCCGGTTTTACGGTATCCAATTTATGACGATTCAAAACAATTACAAACTCTGAAAGCCTCTGATATATCTACCTTCTATAGATCAACAGCGTATCGATGGTGGACAGTCGTCAGTTTTGACATTATTGACAGAATTATGAAAAAAAAAAGTTATCTCTTCAACTAAAAAAATAGGTTAATTTGTGATTTTGTCGTTATTTGTTACTATTTTGAAAATCTGTTTAAATACACATAAACTTTATAATGGGGTGCAGGACATAAAGCAATATAATTATTTTTCAATTTTTTCGTTAACGTGTAATTAATTTTTTAAAATGGGACTATCAACTTTTATTCTTAATAATAGATATTCCCATTTAAAAAAATTAATTACAGGTTAACGAAAAATAGAAAAGTAATTCTATTGCTTTACGTCCTGCACCCCATTATAAAGTACATGTGTATTTAAACAGATTTTCAAAATAGTAACAAATAACGTCAAAATCACAAATTAACCTATTTTTTTTAGTTGAAGAGATAAATTATTTTTTTGTCATAATTCTGTTAATAATGTCAAAACTGACGACTATAGAAGGTAGATATATAAATCGATCTTGAGCCGAATAATTTCTGTGGCTCCTACAGCCTTAAACATACATACAAGAGAAGCCACATCCCAGCCTAGCATTCGAAGATAGTGTTCGCCAGTAAACATTAAATAGAAATAAATATACGCGAATCTGAACTATAGACAATTGTGTTTTTACTTATTGGTAAGTAAGATAGAAAAGTCTTCAAAGCTTAATAAAGAGATACGTTTATATACTCTCCAGCAAATAAGCAAAACCTAACAGCACTTAGAGCCCTAAGCAGCTACTGCCACCTTTAGCGAATAATACAACGTAATTGGAAGTATAATTTTATTACGTATCGTTTACGGTGCAGTTCATCGCGAAACAACTCTTTATAGCAGCTACACTAATTGTCTTACTTTATTAATGTGAATTTGTATTACATAATCGACTGTTCACCAATGGGATACAACATAACTCTTTAAAATATTAGAGGCAAAAGGTCTATAAGTAGACCAAGGAAAAGATGACTGGAATCAAAACTGGCCAGACGGCCCAATCCAAGACGGCGATGATGTTGGATGACTAGAAAAATTTATGTTCTTGAATAAAAGCAGAAAACGTTCATGTGCATGATACGGCCCTTTAATATGGGAGAGTACTCAAAACTGTATGAGAAAGTAACATCCTTCATATATCTTTATTTTTACATCTATTGCTTTCACGATTCAAATGATATACTGACAATTTGCCCTAACCTAACTTTATTAAACGTTACCATTTCTTATATGTTTTTCCGGTCATCAGTGCAAAAACACAAACTTTACGTACATACACTCGTCTGTAATTTTAGTCAACAACATTCAGTTCTGGACTTCTGTGCCTTATATTCGTAGGTCGACCTAACCTCTTGCAAAGAGTCGAGCTAACTTCACTCTGTAGTTTTCCAAAGACACACAAGATCGAAATTTTTGATTGACTTTCACTTCTTTCTTCTAGCTAGCAAGCTAGCTAAGTCGTTTGAGCATTGGCCGCGAGGCCCGTTTTTGGGTGTATCTTTCCCATTTATCTTTCCAAAGTTATCAAATGGTTGAAAGTGTTTCCGGCTTCCTATAGCGGTGGGGCAGTTTTCCTCCAAGATGCAGGCCGTGCAATTCTAATTTTCACTGCACATGATCGTGAGCTGTTATTAACCTTAAGGAAGGCATTATTTTTCATTTTAGTGTGCTGATTTTGTGTGATTCGCGTCGTTGGCTAAGCCCGTTTTGATGTATTTGTTGGCGCCCGCATGTTACATTTACCCTTAAACATTTTATCGGTCACATGGAAATTATTTCAAGAAAGCACATGATCCAACATCCAGAGTTCCGGCGAGCTTTTTGTTTCCTTCCCAGCGACGTCGCTAGTGCCCCAAGAAAACCCGATGATCATGACTGCTATAGGGCATTAGCTCTATGTGCCAATGTTTATATTTAATTCTGAGTTATGGGTAAGATAGTACCAAGGAAAGTTTTCGATTTTGATAGCACATAGTATATTTTATACTTTAAGTTTTTCGAAGGGCTATCGACAAACTTGCGTTCTATTTTTCAAGTTAGAGATTAGATCTTTTGCCAACGCCTGAAAGGCTGCGTGCCAGGTAGGATGAGTTTTTCGCTGACCGATACTTGCGCAGTTACAGTTACTGTATTATGATTATGACCACGATATTATTAAACGCCCAATTCATTTCTCAGCCGAACTTCAATAATTTCTTTTCAATATTTAACTTTGTTTCGTATACTTTTCATTTGTGCATCTTTCATAATATAGTAAGATGTGATTTTCAGGGTTGTTTTAAATTTAGCGACCCAATGTAAGATTATGTGCCCCTTTTTTAAATTATCATTTAACGTTCCAATATTAACATGTAGTTACCTCGGAGGGTTTTAATTTACGGACCAACTTCAACATTTTTATGCCCACTTTGAACCAATTGTACCATTTATGCCCATGCTCCTTTGCATTGCAAGCCTGCTTTAATATTTACCTTTATTTGGTGGTATTATTTAACTGTATCCAACCAGTTTAGCTATTAACTGGTTATTATTCTCTACTACTGCTATATTATGTTTTATTTGACCCAACCGATACCTGCTCGTTTTTAGAGTCTAGGTTAGTGTAAGCTAGAAGGTATTTGGACTTTGGACTGTGAATTCGACTGTTTTTTGTTGTTGTCGTGGTTGACGACGGTCGCCCTTTTGTATTTTGTTTCAATGAATAACCTTAAGAATCATTGCTTGATCTTTACCAATGACAACAAATCACCGAGAGTTGTACTGGCCATTTGCTGAAGGGCAGTACCTTTATTATTATATTATAAACGACAAGCAGCTTAAAAATTAGAATGTTTTTTCAAATTGTCGTTTTCTCTGCCTTCTTAAAAACGCTATCATCATCGTCATTATATCAATTAAACTTCAAATTTCTTATAGTTGTATTGTTGATACAAGTGCGAAATATTATTGGGGATTGATAAATCACACATGTGCTTTAAAAAGCAGTATGACAACTTCGACATGTAAAAAGCCGACAGCGTCTCTGCGTAATCGGCGTAATCGCCAAATATGCAAATGCATGCAATATTATTTCACCATTATCGAACTTTACTGACCGATAATATGATAACAGCCGAAGTGCACTTTATCGATGATCAAATATGATCCTGGCGCAAAATAGCAACGGCAACCAAGTAAATAGGGAACAATGACCCATCAGTGTTTCATGAAGATAAGTTCCAGACGGAGAACGTAAAATTGTTGGTTTTTTCATGACGTAAAGTTCAAATTGCTTATGCACTGCATCGCTTATCCATGAAGGGATAAAAACTGCGGCTTATCGTATTTAGCTCAGGGACGGACTAGCCCACCGACTCGGAATTCCGATCGCGTCATGCGTTCTACCTGATCTACATTTAAAATCACGCCCAAGGGCCTGCATTTTTGCAAAATTTGATCGACTTTAAACCTTCTGCTTCAAGTCCCGCTGTTTCGTTTTTAACTTCGTATTGTTGAGTCATTGCGTAGATTATAATTCAAACAGATGGGGCAATTTCAGCTTGTTTCAGCATAATTATCGCGAAATGGGCTTATCGGCCCCCTGCATTAGATTAAATGCAGTCAATTGCCCCAACGCTTTTAAAAATGCACATGCTGGGGTGGTTTCCTGTCGAGTTTGATGAACGATCGGGTCAGAATGCATCTAGGTGACTTCTTGAGCATTCAAAAATATTCGGAAAGCCGGCTTTCCTTGCATGATGGATATAAATGACCCGCGTACTAGCATTTGATACATACACGATAAAAAATTATAATGGACATTCATCGGTATTAAGGGGGTATCGATTCGGCCGGCGTGGAATAGATTATCAGGTGAATAACTATGGCAAACTTGGTGCACTACACTGACTGAATCAATCCAAACGGGGGCATATAGTTTGTTAGGGATAGTCGGATTTGTTCCATTTAAATTACAATCCAATCAAGCAGCAATTTTAAAACCAAAGCAACGTGAATTTGATTGATCGCTACTAGCAAAGATGATAAAGTGAGTAATTGCTATGATTATCATATATAATGCAACTAGTGGGTTCTTGATTATCAAGAAGACACGAGTTGCATTCGGCTAGATTATATCACGAGTCAATAGACAACGTTTGAATAGTGTATTTTTAAATATTAAAAGTACAGTTCATGTAGTTGTTATGACAATTGTACTGACGGCAGGTAACGTGATGTTTGTGAAGGCGTGTGGGGGAGTGGTATAATCAAGGGTAATACCACAAGCAGTGGATATATTTTGGACAAATATTTTGTCGTTTCCATGTAAATTATTGCGTTTAAATTTCACGATACAAAATCACATCAAAAATGTCACGAGCCGAAGGCGAGTGACATTTAAATGTGATTTTGTTGAGTGAAATTTGCAATAATTTCTATGGAAATGGCAAAATATTTTTAAAATATATATCCACTTCGAGTGGTATTTGGGACGACTATTTAACAATATTAATACATAACGATTAAAGTTATTGAAAAATATTCCAACAATTAATATAATTATTCATTCTCAATTAAATTCAGCGGAATACTTCTAAAACACAGCATTTTAAAATTTTTAAAACAAGCCACACATTTTGTTGGGGTTTAGTGTTACGTAACCTAGCGATATCACTAAGGACAGAACATCGTTGTTAAGCGTTACTTCGCAACAAGGCTATTTATTTTTTGAGTACCTATATTGTTTTGTGAATATTTTGCATGGTGCCCAATATTCAGTGATATACTGCTGTTATTGGTTGAAAAAAGCAAATGTCTGCAATGTGATTGGCTTATATGTTATAGTGTTGAATAGTCTAAATAATACCTCAATCTATATATGAATCCAAATTCATTAAACAAAAATTGAAACAAAAATACGACAAAATATCGAATTGCTCTAGCAGCAAAACACGCGTGCCTTGTAATTTATATTACAATTATTACTTAGTTTCAAAGTAATTAACTCACATGTGCATATTTAGTCCTAGAGTATCAATATGCACTTCAACTTAACTTTCAGAATTCAATTAACAATTCACGCTGCAGTGGATACACCTGATGGTTTTCTCTACAGCATTAATATTCTCCGAAACAATGCCAGCACTTGAAAATATGCTACAGAATGCAGATAGGTTATGACGTTATGCAAGCAAAGCGGCATAAGCTCAGTACACACTAAAGCAACACACGAAAGGATTAAGAGCAATGCAGTTCCTGCATACGTTGATGCGGTTCCTTCAAACATACCTCCTGTAGGCAACAATTCATTAGAAAGAGAGTCTATGGATTAAGAAGATGTATTAGTTTGTTGTAGGTAATAACATGCAGTAATAAAAATGTATTGTCAACCTAAAGTAACAGCAGTAGTTCTCTCTTCTTTTCCTAATCCCAACTATACATAGGTTAAATTCTCATAGAATATTTAATAACAATTTTGACTTTTATCGATTTGTAATAGCAAATGACAGAGAACCATGTTTCCAGAGCTCTGTCACAAGAAATGACAACAGCATTGCAGTCAGCAGTAATAATTTTATACAAGTTCGCAAGAAGTGCACTACAAGATCTATTTATAATTAAACATCGTTTGGTTACGAAACAAAAGCATACAATTTGAACAAGCTGTGAAACAAGACAAGAAAAATGAACGGATATACTTATAATGGTAAACAATGTAATACAGAAGGTAGCAACGCAGAAATAGAGCTCGGCGGGACAGATAATAAGAACAACATATGAAAGGTGCATTGGAAATCGCGTTATGGTAAAAATAATATAGGACGTCCACCTAAAAGATGGTATGACAACGTAAGACTTGATATGAAAGGCAACTGTCCGCTCCTCGCGAGACAAAGGCGGCTCGGACCATTGGATGGCGTCGCTCTATCATGGGACGGCCTACAGTTTAATACAAATTTAAACGGATCGGACCGTTTGGTGACACCGCTCTGTCTACATGTGGAGGACCAATAGTTAAAAACAAAGGTAGCACAACAATAACAAAAAAAAAACGATACTTAATACAGGTTTGATAGCAATCCAAATACTAGCATAGAAACGCCCTCCTGACAATCCGGTCAGGTAACCAAGAAATTAAGCCCGAAGAACTAATTAATTCAAAGATCGATTTGCGTGATTAGATTAAAAACTCTACCTGGCACTCCAATTGGGTCTATTTGATATCAAAATATACGAATTTTGGTCAGCTACAACTGTTGCCAATCAAATCATTCCGGCTGGCTACTGAGAGAAGCTATAGAGGTTTAATAAAAAGTAGCAAATTGACCCCCAACTATCGCGCAGTCCGGCCATTGCGACGCCGGCTGCTGTAGACAATGGGCTTGGGGAGCTGAAATAGTTCCGAAATTCGAAGCAAGAGGCAGTCGATCTCCACGGTCGAACCCCCTTGTTCGCCCCGGAGCTACTCCTACATCCCAAGGCCGAACCAAGTTTCGTCTCCGTACTAGCTCAGACCGAATTTCCTTGTTGGCCACAACATACACAGCCCTGTCCAGGTCGAACTTCATGATCGCCCGACACTACGCATCCTCCAAGAGGCCGCACCATGATTCATCCCCACCATAGCCCCATGCAGTTCGATTTCAATTTTTTTGCATTGCACTTTGTCCGAACGCCTCTTCGAGCTCTTGCCAACCCCGAATCCGAACTTACCGCTCCGCAGAGAAATCGGAAGTACCGGAACCGTCACCAGCGCGTAACCACGTGAGTTAATCACTTCTTCTTCCTCTCCTTCTTCTTCTTTCTTTCATATATGGATTATCCATATTGGTAGGCACATTGCCTGTTTATTCCGTTAAGTCTCCTCTGTCGTTGAGGTCCAACATTCTTTCCAACGTTTTGGGGGTCTACCTGGAGTTCTTTTCCCCATCGGCTTATCGAGTTTGGCGTTTTTTACCAGTCTGTTGTCCTCCATTCTATCATATGCTTGCTCCAGTATTTTTTTCTTTGTCTAGTCTATTTGCCTACATCCGGAATTCTGCATCAGTCTCTTGAGTTCTTCACTTCTAATTCTATCATAGTGTCTTTCCACTTAATCACTTAGTTTGTAATTATTATTGTACATATATAAATGTACATATATCAATGAAAATAAAACCACACATAAACAGTCACCGCTCCAGTGTTCTGCCTACCATGCATGCCGAGTACCTATACAAGAAGCTGAGCTATGTTGTGTTAGAATAATAACTGGCAGAAATTGTATGCGATTAGCACATACTCGAGATAAATGGCAGGAAAGAGGTGAAAATTATATCAGTACTGGATCGAAAAGGTATGAAAACGAAGAAGAAAATTTGAAGTCATGAATGCATTATAAATCATTTATTCAATGCTATATTTGTAGCTCTTCGTTTGCTTCTTAGGATTAGATACCAGTTTGGCATACATATTGGAAACTGAAAATTCCTCAATTTTTATAGGCCTCCAGAAAGAGAATAATATTTTTGGGTTCGTCAGTATATCAACAGCGGTTTTAATCTAACCATTGAAACTCGTTAGAGATGTATTAAATAAAGTAAATATTGTTATATGATTCAAATGGCTCTCATATACGTTCTATAGTTTGTTATATGTATCATACAAGCAACAAGAAAGTTCATAAAGAGCGCCTTTAGAATTTTGAATCATGTGTATTATAACAGAAAATATGATGCTGTAATTTGACATTTGTTGCAAAGTGAGGCTATGATTGTCTTCTTCTGCAAGGTTTGGAAATATTTCCGTTGCGTTTATTGCGGGAAGTTTTGAGCACGGTGATGATCATTTTGCGACATTAGCCACTGTCACCCACCGTCTGTAAAATGTCAGCGACAAGGATCAGGTATAATTGTCTGAGTTATAATACATATGACTTCAAAATTGCAAAGGCATATTTGATGAACTGTGGCTAATACTATAGTTTGTTGGGAAAGTGAGAAAATAAAGTCAATATAAAAAGTTAATGATCAAATTGTATAAGAAAGAACACATTTTCCACTGTCTAATAGACACCATGCAGATTTTGCGAAATTTGATATTATGGACTCGCTTATAATGAAATTTGCTTATAATGGACTAAAAATTTGCTAAAAGTCCATTATTTATATCCCATCCTAATTTCGTTGCAGCAATGAAGAACAGGAGGAAAGATTTGAAGAACAACAAGAGCAAGTTGAAGTGACTTCTTCAGAACTTCAGATGCCTTAAATTCTTCAAACTTTATAATATTTTTAGAAAGAGGGTGCTGCTAATAAAATTGTTCATCGATTAGCAAAGTATTTTTTAAAATGACATATTTTTGCAAAGTAGATAATTTTAGATTTGTGTGTTGTGAACTTTTAATAAATGTATTACCTTGCAACTTAAAAAATAAAATTTGGATCAGATGGACACTTGGTTATAACGGACCAATATTGACTGGCCCCTGAAGTTCATTATAAGCGACGTCTATTGTAATATGAATATGTATATGCAGGGTGCTACTTTATTTTATTATTCGATGGTTGGACAGTTTTCAATATCACTTCTATACTAACCCCAGTAATTCGATGTTTATTTTTTGTGCTACTTCTGAAACTAACTTCTATAATGCGTAAGAAGAATTACTACTCCTTCGCTTCGATTTGTTGTCACCTTCCTTATGCGTGAACGACGTGATGACCCTACATGCCTGTCATGAGACACACTGTATTGTAGCAACCATAGCCGGACTATATAGCACAGGTAGCGCCCGGCAACGCCACCTACGACTTTAAAAGGCTTCCCGACAGGTGGAGGCCGCCCAAAAAGCAGGGGCGTCGCGTCCCAGATCGCGGATAAAAGGGCGACATGGGCGTGGGACGCATCGACGAAAATAGCGGCCGAAAATATATCCCGCATCTCTTTGTCTCACCGCGTTTAATTTACCCGGCCAGTAAATGTCACCGCAAATCTTTATGATTTAAAGGAGGCATTGTTTAGGAAGCACTGAAGTGGGCACTTGGGCGCCCGGGTGGGCGGGCGCGGCCATCGGACCGGGGACATGCATCAGACCGCAGAGCCGATCGCCCCCTCGGCCGCTCCCAAATCGGGGGGCGCACGCCACGGGCCCCTGGGAACGGCCGCAACGGCGTGTACCAAGATACGAGGAATGCTCATCCGCCCACTTTAAAACGCACGTATTTGTGCTGCAATTTGCGCGAAAATTATGGCCGAGGGTTACTTAGCACCACTCCGATGGCCCGCGGGGCTGCGCGAATTTTTAGCTGGCAGGATTTTATGTCCCGGTAATGCCACGGAACAAACAATAGCCTTTTTAAATGGGGTGCGTTCATGTAAATCTAATTCGTTAAAAACATTACGAATGATTCCTTCCTATGGTTTATGAATCTATACAAATATCTGCGTTAAAAGTCTAAAAATCTAGCAACTAACTCTATAAAGCAGACGTGAGTTGACTGAATTTGTGGTTCAATCGCGCGCCTACTACCTGATCGGCGGTCGATTTTCCAAAAATTGGGGACCGGCCCCTTGTGGTAGTAGAGAAGTGATGCAGCCACGTCATACAGTACGCCGTTACAGGTATGCTAGAAGAATGGGGTTCCAAAGAGGGAATTGCTAACTCTGATCTGCCACATTTCAGAAAAAAATGTCCCATAAACTGCAGTCTCCGAACTTTTACACAAAGAAAACGCAATAATATTGAGTAATCTAATATTTCTTATAATAGTAGTCATTCATATAAAAGTGACAAAACGCCGCACTAAGTTCGAGCAATTAGTCAAATATTACGCTCAAAGCCGGCATATGTGTCATCATGTGTAAAATATAACGATTGATTATTTATATCTTCAACATCCTGATAGTTCCAGCACGGTGGTTTGATATAAATATGCTACAATTTGCTAGAAATTGATAACGGCCCTACAAACTGATAATAGTTCAGTACTCTGTAGTCTATCCATTTTTATAGTGTACAGGGACGAGTTCGCCAGTAGCCAACAGAAAGCATACAGATAGTTTTGGATGGTTAAAAATAGATTTTTTAAATTCATTAAAAATTTGTTTTTATCTCTCATTTTATCATAAAACCGACATTTTGTCTACCTGACTGTAACAGCTTTCCCTCTTTTTTTCAACAAATTGTACGATAGCTGTTATGGCTTGTGCTCCTAGATATTACCTTTCATTCGTGTTTGCAAACGTATTTTGCTTGGAAAGTCAGGAATTTAACAAGTTAGAAGTCGAAGTTGAATGAAATCCTATTTTGTTGTTGAATTTCAAGAATTTTGAAGTATTTACGGCGGTAAATAAGAGTATAATTTAGATTGGAATGCTGATTAATTATGCTGTGGTCATGGTTACATGAAAATTTCATTTGGTGTGTTTTTACAATATTTCTGCCCTTATCGACTAATGGAACTTGACACGGGATAACGAGGCTTTAACGAGTTAGGAAAAATTAGAAAAGATTACCCGTAAACCTCCTACATGTAAACCACCACAGGACAGGCGTACTATACTTATTGTGTACTTTGATACTTATGTTAACTATTACAAGCGCAACTACTTATCAGTTCTTGAAAACTTCATGTCCTTGAGATTTTCGCCAATGTTCTTTTTTATTGCGGGAGCACCCATATCTTATGCATTGTGACAGTTGATTCTCTCATCGCCAGTTATACCCACTGCAATTGACATGATCTCGGAAAATAGTATAACACTGAAACAATTCTATTAGGTTTGTGCATCTGCATTGTCTCTATCTATAGGATAGTCCCTTGCGTCGATGCGTTGTTCTCCCATGTCACAAAACTTCTGAAGTATGTCAGATATACTGCTCGTAGGTAATAGTCCACAAATTACTTTCCTTGGTACTCATTCCACGTGTGATCACGTGAAGCTCTCTCTTGATTTGAAGAATTGTATGAGCTACTGTTCGATTACCGATGCTTGTAGGTGAACTTCTTAAAAGCTTCATTTTCTATTAAACTTACCTATGTTTCTGATAAATCTGTAGTTTTACAGTGGAGAGAGTGTTTTTTGATTCAGTAGTTTTTTTCATAAAATTTGGCTTTTTAACTTCAAATAATGGCGACCCTTTGTCAAAATTCTCTAGATAAATCTTGAAAACTCGTTGGAAAAGTTTGGAATAAAACAATCTGGAGCTATTATTCGGGCGATGCCCATGGAATAAATCGTATTTGAACCGTCAATCGTAGCCACATTCATACTTCGAATATACTGTAGCGCCTCCACCAAAATAGGGAAAAATAGTTTGTACAGTTCAATTTTTTCTACAGAATAATCGGGAGAATTCCGTATTACGCTGATCACAAAGGAATATTAGTGGTAAAAATTACTGTAATCATGATTTCAACCTTCTTAATACGAGTAAAAGCAATAATTATTTAAGGAATATTGATACAAAAATAATAATAGAGCGCGTTGAATGATCGACGACATTGTATCTACTTAGCATTTCATTACTGTCACAGTTAATCAAATTTTCTAAACAACTAGAACTCTGCATATTTTTAGAATCGATTACATAAGTGGCGTACGAAAGCCTTTTCATTCAGAAGAGCAATTACTACCTATAAATAGTCGCGATGAATCCTTTACCACCCTCCCACAACACACAAGTGCACTATTGTTTTATGCAAGAATGTGGAACCTCCCAGGAATAATTTAAATTGCGTGTTTCTAGTATGTTGGAAACTTTATTAATATCCCGACAGTTTGCGTTTACTTCATCTCTTGGAAAAACTTTATGGCGACTGTCTTACACGTTGCCAAGCTTTGATTTAGGACTCATGTTGCAAGTGGCATTCGGAGCATGGGGAAAATGCTAACTGGTAACTGCCTTGCTGAAAATCGCATCAGCGATATTTCACGGGATGAAATATGTTAATTGCTATTCTAATAACCCGTTATACCCTGGTATGGGGAACAACGTTTCCATGCAGGCAAGACGGCGCCCACATTAATTGAAAATTCAGACGCAATTCCTAAAAAAATCGCGTAGAACAATGAGGCTTGCTTTAACGACCCATTGAAATACGCACTTAAAATCATGGCAACAGTTTTGCACCTACTCTAAAAGCATCAAACCTGACATTTCAGCCAACTGAGACAGATATGATTACCTCGATATCAGAATTCACCGTGGGCGGCTAGTAATATCCCATAAAAATAATAACAAACGCCTTTATGTGTAAGTGTTTAAATTTATGGCATGAGTTATTAACTACTTCAGCAAACTATAATCTTGCCGGGCGGCGATTGTGCATTGTTTCCCGTTATCATTGTTATTGCTACTACCGGAATAAATGCCCTTTTATTGCTGCTACCAGGCGGCTCGCTACCAGCCAATCCGAAATTCCTACTTTCAATTTGCAGAAGGTAATTGCGAAGACACAAAATTCCACCGGACTGTGTCATTTCCCATTTGCTCCCGTTCCTGCCACATTCCAGATGCCCCACACAAGCGCGCTTTGTTCCGATAACACAACAACTTATCGGTCAGTCCAAGTGTAAATTGTGCAATCTGGCGTGGGGACTGCGGTTTTGCCTTGCAACTCCCCTAAATCGCCAGGCATCTGGTATATCTGGTTCTGCAGCTGATAAAATTTCGTTCCAGCAGTCCCCAGATAATCCCGTGGCCTCTGCGCTGGAGCGCTGGAACTAAACGTTTGGAGCGATGCAAGAACTCGAAAAAAAATCCTGAAAAACCAGTAAACTAATCCTCCCAAGGAAACTCACCCAGGTTTTTCCCAAGTTCTATATGTACAAATCTGTGGCAATTAGCAAACAGCCCATACATTGTAATTTGATATTAATATCTGCTTCCAGTTTCCTTTTTAGGAGAAGCTAGAATTAAATAAGTTCCTTTATAAAGCTCTGTGCCACGGCTGCGGTGCGACTTTAATGCTTTCAGACTGAAATCTCATTCTCCAGAGAGCATGTAGCGCGACATCGTAAGGCCGCATTTGATTCTAATTTTGCATGAAATCTTCGTTTTACATTTTCTAGTCTGCTGCTGTGATATCATTTAGCTACTGAACATGTATCGGATTCCTTCAATTATCTGGACTCGAATGATAGGAACATCGTTAAAGCTGATCACTACTGGGAAATTTGCAACGTTTTTAAAAGTATTGTAGAGAATATAACAAGAGAAACCGTAAGACCAGACTGTAAATTGTGTAGTTCTGAACTGTTCTCTCGCGATTTTTAATTTTTACCTTGAATAACGGTAACTACAAAGAGACACAATAATTGGAATGAATTTATGAGCACGTAAACCGTTTATGTTCGGGTAACGGAAAACTAATGTAATTATTTGAAATATGTCCGTAACATAAAGCTATAAGCATTACCATACTAGTTTATATTAAAACTCAGCAAATCAAGAATAAAACTACGTCGATTAGTGTTGGTGTAAAACTAGCTGCGTTTATCATTGTTGCTTTGTCAGTAGGTAAAATCGACGAATCAATCAAGAACGTATTTTGCTATAGCAAATTCCTATACCAAAAATGTCTTCCCATTACCTCTAACACTGACAATACAACGTTGCATTTTGTCTGTACTCTTTCAAATAGCTAACACTTCCTCGAAATTGCCTCAGAATTTCCCCACAACTTCCTCAAATTACCTCGCATTGTCGCTGAATTATCCTAGAATACCGTCTTAATCGACCATTTCGTGAATGTTTTATCACAAGTTTTATTTTAGGGACGCATATTTATTCGGTAATTTGAGGGAATTCTGGGGTAACTCAGACGCAATGCAAGGTAATTGGAAATTATGCGGAAATACGCTACTTATCGCAGTTACACTGGCATTCAAATTTTCCTTTACTAGATTTAGCTTCTAAAACTGACTTGTTTTTCACATTTTTTTAATATACTTATCTAAATAATATTCTGCCAATTTATAAATTACCATTAGGCATCAAGCGGTTACATATAAGTACATAACTTAGTTTTTCACTTTTTTCTCTTGCATAAAACTAAACTCGGCAGAATTCGGTAATGTGTGTTCAACCCTTAGCAACCGGTATGTGCCAATTTTAGTTTTTTTTACAACACAGCCATGATTTCCCCAGTATCATGTCCTTAGAATATTTAGTTATAATTTTAATGTCAAGGATCGATCTCGAAAAATTCGGTACTCTTACTTTTTGTTTTACTATAGTTTTGTAAGTTCAAGTAATCCAGGAAATTTTGATCAATACCAAGATCAATTCTATCATCTTTAAACAGCCAGTTTCACATTCATCTTCGTCATATTGGATAGATGAAAGAGCCATGCGTGTGCATCTTCGTATTTTACGATTGAATCATTGTCAAAAGCATCATCCATATCGATTTCAGCTATTGCACTATCCATAGAATTACATCCAGATGGCCTGGTAATTCGCTCGCATTTGTACTAAAATACCCTCAATTTTTTTTGAATTTTCTGGAATTACCTCAAAATTCCTTGCAACGCCCCAAAATTTCCTTGGATTAACTCAATATTTTCCTTGAATTTTCCCAAAATCGCCATACATTGCCTTGACATTTTTCAAAATTGCCGAACATTTCCGGGTACAGCCAAAAATTGCCTGCGCTATGTAGAATTAACTCTGAAACTTTCTTGAATTACCTAAAAATTCTTTGTATTACCCCAAAATGTTCTTGCATTACCTGAAACTTTCTTTGCATTGCCCTGAAATTTTCAAAAAGTGTCCAACATTTCCACGCAGTTCCAAAATATTCGACATTTGCTTGCGCTATGTACAATTACCTCAACATTGCTTGAAAATTTTCTCACATTGCCAAAATAATACCCTAAAATTCCATAACATTTTCTTGAATTGCCTTAAATTCTCTTGCATCGACCCAACATATTCTTGCATTCACTAAAAATTTCCTTGCATTGCCTTACATTATCCTGAAATTTTCCAAAACTGCCGAAAATTACGACGAATTGTCAAAAATTACCTATGTTATGTAGAATTACCTCAACACTGTCTGAGTATATCCTGACACTGCTACCAAAATACCCTAAAAATGCGTAAAATTTCCTTGAGTTACCTCATAATTCCTTACATTACCCTGAAATTTTGCCAACATTGAGGAATATCTCCACATACTGCCAGAAATTACCTACAAATTGCCTGCGCTAGGTATAGGAATTACCTAACATTAACTGCGAACTTCATCACATTACCACCAAAATACCCTAAAATACCGTAGTTTCTTGAATTACCTCAAAATTTAGTCGTATTGTCGTAAAATATTTTTATATTACTCTGAAATTTTTAAAAATGCGGAAAATCTCCACGCATTGCCTGAGATATCTAGAACTACTTCAACATTTCCTGAGAATATCGTCACATTGCCACCGAAATACCCTCAAATTTCGTAAAATTTCCTTGAGTTTCCTCATAATTCATTGCATTACTAAAATTTTCCAAAATTGAGAAACATCTTCACACCTTGCCAAAAAAATTCATAAAAATTGCCTGCGCTATAGGAATTACCTCAACATTGCCTGCGAATTTCCTCACAATGCCACCAAAATACCCTAAAATTCCGTAGTTTCTTGAATTACCTCAAAATTTCCTTGCATTGCCCCAAAACCTTCTTCAAAAATTGCCTACGCTATGTGGAATTACCTCTGAAATTACATCAACATTGCCTGGGATTTTCCTCACATATTACTTGAAATTTCCTTGCATTATCCAAAATTCCTTGCATATCCCCAAATTTTCCAGAATTGTCGAACATTTCCACCCATAGGCAAAAATTTCCTCAATTATTGCTTGCGCTACGTAAAGTATTTTCACACGTGACCAACTCCTCGGGTAAAATCTAGTTCTTAATATAGGCCAATAGACTGCTTTATATGCAAAATTCTTTTAAGTCTACCCCTTCCAAAATTATGTAAATTCGAACTTGGCGCTGGCTGCACACAAAGCAGCGGCAGGTGCGCGTTCCATCCGGATAAAAATCAACAGGTGTATTGATGTAATTATCAACAGGAGTCGTAAAGTTGGAGAAAGGCTAGAGAGCACCGCAGCCCAGGACGCAAATCCAGATGCGAATGGTTTAATAACCACCGAATGACTCAGTGCGCCGGTTAAGCTTTATTAACGTTTCCGATTATGGCACCTCAAAGCCATCGCTTATCAAATAAGCACGTACATAATGTGCATGTTTTGTTCGATGGCATCGTTGTGGTCGACTGATAATTGAAGGATACGTGCGCCAGAAAACAAGGCAGTTCTACGCCCATATCTAATTACCTTTGTCGATTTTTATCTACAGCGCTTATATTCTGCGGGATGATTTGCACTGTTCTTTTGTTAGAAATATTCCTGGAGTAATTATCTAATTGTAAGCTATGCTTCCCTGTGTATGGGTGTAAATAAATTAGATTTAATTAAGTCTCAGAGGCGAGGAAAACCAGCCTAATGAATTTTCCGTTGACGCATCAACTTTCGAACAATCAATTTTATTAGATTTAGGACAAAAACAAAATATTAATGATCACGATGATTCACGTCAAAACTGGGATACCTGTTAAACACTGTGGGTATCCACTGATGTACAGTGGTAGGGAAGTAACCAGTAGCAATGACATGTCGATTATTCGAAAATTCTATGAAGGTGAGTAAATAAGTTTTTGGAAGAAACAAACAACGAACTTAGTATATTATAAACGCAATGTAAAAAGCCTAAAGGTGGAAATATGAAATATTACGTAAAGCACATTTTTTTCTTTGGAAATTCTAACATTTTTCAGATATACAGCTTTATTCTTATTTGCGAAATCTGTGGATCAAGAAGATTAAAAGCCGAACGAATGTTAGCTAGCTCCCGCGTTGCTACCAAACCAAACCACTTTTGGTGGTAGGGAAGTAACAATTGCCATTCAATTAAGCCACTCTCTTATGACAGAAAACAAAAGCAATGTGAAAGGCCATATTATTTTAAAGGTGAAATGCTAATATATGTACAACTTGTATTCATTTATTTTTGTCGTTTAGAACTTTCATTTTACCGATAGACAGTATTATTTTTGTTTTTAGAGGCTATTCAGTTGAAAAATGTAATGATAATAATAATATTGATCGATATCCTTACAGAGCTAGAACAAACTAGGTCTCAAGTTTCAAGCCAGTTTTCTAAGTGGGCATCCAAGCAGTCTTAAGTGGCGGTAGGGAAGTAAAAATATAATTATCATACAACCAACTGTACTTTTAAATTGAACATTTAAACTAGCTTTGTGTAAACCATTAGTGTATAACGCCGTTTAGATGGACTAGCACTTTGAAGCTAATACTAGCTTCATAGCTGTAAAGGTAACCACAAATATTTTGTTGTGACAGCTGTCTTTGTTTATGTTTAGCTTTGCCGGAAAACAATATTCTAATGATACTTCGTTACAATTTGTTAAAGACGGATCCGTCACATGTAGCATACGTGGCTTCGGGTAGCTTCTTATCTAGCGACTTATTAAGGTTGTGTTTTATTAGCTGACTTCTACGTAGGTGTATTTGAATGAAAATTCATTAAAAAAATTACACTTTTTGTAACATCCGTTATAACGGATGCTATTAGTTTAGCATGTTACAGTTTATCGTTGGAACAGCGTTGGAACAGCTTTTAGAAGTTTTTGAAGAGAATGATGAATGATGATTGATGTATGTAAGTAATACAAAACCCCTAATAGATATTTTTTCAATATCACCAGTTGATGGGAACGACACTGACCTTGACGGGGATTTGAGCGATGATGAACATGCCAGAGATATGAACTACTACTTGGATTCAGAAATGTTATAAACTGTATGTGAAGTCAAAATGCGCGTAGAAGAAATTGAAGACAGTACCAGCGATTGGTAATATACAAAATAAGAATATGAATTATGAATTCACGCCACAAAGAAGTTTCAGAGATTATTTTAAAATGTGTTATTGTCGGATTCATATTGGGACTCGGGTGATGAAAGCCACTCAGAAGGTATGCTAACATCAGGGATAAAAAACCAGAAGTTCTCAAAACTATGCAAGTCAAATGGAAAAGGGTGAAACCATGTCTCAACATGGCCATAAAACTCCGTAGACACGCCAATATGACAAACCAAGTAAATTAAAAAAAACCTGTGATGTTTTTCAAGTTATTTTTACAAAGGAGTTGTCTAACAACTGATTCAAACAAACTTGTATTCAGCACAAAAAACAACTTCATAAATATAAATTAATGAATACTGGATGAAATGTACGTTTTTATTGGTGGTGTTCTATCGCGACATGCCAAGCATCCTCAGAAGAGGATATTTTGGTCGAATTTGTTCGACGTTCCAACAATTTTGCAAAATATTAGTACTCCTCTGTGTGCAGATTTTGAAAAATTTTCATTTAAATGGAATCTTCCCTATCACACTGACAGGGAAGATCCCTTATTTCAACCTATGCCTTTGATCACACACCTAAACGAAGCTTTTAAATTTCATGACAGGCTACAAGAACATGTGCCCATAGATGAATTTATGATACCATACAACAAACACTGTGCAAAGTATATCATAAAGGGAAAGCATATAAGATTCGGTTGCTAAAACTGGGATCTTTATGTAAGTAATTGATAGACCGACAAAATAAGGAAAACATTTTTGGTACATACTATTAGGGGCGACGTCATAATATCACTCATTGAGCAAGCAAATGCGCTCCCCTAACCAGAGTTTTGAAATATTCTTTGGCAATTACTTGTGAGTCATCTAGCTAATTGCGCAGATTGTTCAGCAGATGCCATAGAATATACAAGGCCAAGCAAATATCCTCTTCCAGAAAGAAAAGATATGGTAAAAAAGCAAGAGGTTTTGCTAGATGGAAAGACAATAAGGTTGTGACCAGTACAACCAACTACGATGGTATTAATCAGCGTACTTACATTAATTAAATATTCCAAATACGATTATCAGACATTTCTGACACGAGAGTCCTTGTCAGATGGAAATATAATAAGGTTGTGACCTTTATAACCAACTATGATTATGTTGATCAAGATACCTGCACTAGATTACAGTCATTCAGGACAAACTTTTCTCCAGTTACAACAGATCGACAAGCTGCATCCGCATGCTTCTTACCACACACGGATGCATCAAAGAAAATTGAGGTGGTCTCTCGTACTTAATTAATGTCTCCTACAGAATGATGAAAAATACAGACTTTCAAATGATGACCGGGTAGCCGGTTTACTTCGTTTTCGATAACCATGGATTTCCTCACAATCTATGGAACGCCATCCTCTCAAGATAAAATTGTTCAGCCTCCCAAGTTAAAACATCCGGTTTATGGGAGAAACCATCTAATAGATTAGAATATAACGGAGAGATGATACAAAGTGTATACCAGAAGAGCCAATTCCACTTATAAAAAAATGTGACGCCGGTCTTCATCTCAAATACTGTTTCAAAATGTATCATACACAATAGCAATAAATAATGTAGAGGCATCTAATGCGTTGTTGCGGATGCTATAGTAGATCATTTTAATATTTTTCTATTTATTTTACACAAAATGTAAACTCTTCTCCTATTTTCAACAAAAAAAATTCGTCAAAGTTCTTACACTAATGGGTAGAAACAAAAAAACCTATTGTATTTAAATACAATTGAATAACATTTTCGCTCAGTTACTTTTCTTGTTTGTAAATTTTTCAGATAAACAATTTTATTTTTCATTTGTGGAATCAATCGAAAAACGTGTAATGACTAAAACTAAAACTGCAATAACTTATTAGGGTCTAGCTTTTACCAAGCCACTTTTAAGAGTGGATACCTCACCTTTCATGGGGGTAGGAAAGTAACGCCTGTGTTCATAATAATGGTAGTAGTGAAGAAACTGTACTTTTTATAGAATATATAAGCCACGCTTTAAGAAAATCCAAACCAAACCACACGAAATACAAAATTATATTACATCAAATATCGTTAAAGATCATCTTTGGTAAGTGTCATATCATCGGCACTTTCATGTCAATTAAAAGCGAATCAAGTGAGCGAATAAGTTGTGCGAACTCCCAATCCGCTCCGCCATTTAATTGCGTTTAAAATGAATAACGAAGTGTTAATTGAGCCTGCTAATTATATTTCAACTTCAATTACAGAAGTTGCATGTTTGAGGGAGCTATTTTTAAAATCACCGACTGAAACAAATGAGCCTGACAAAAAATCGGATTAGTTTGCGCTTCTTTCAGCTGTTCGAAGTTTTTTGTGTTAACGCATGGATTCTTTGTGCACTCGTCGGATGGGGAGAAAATGCATCGTAAATGATTAAATGCAGTTTTGGGATTTAACTAGCAGCAACAAACAGTAAAGTACGTAAGAAAGTCAAGTACTCGGGCTGCATGACCTGTCACCTTAATGCAGGCTTAATTGACAGGTTAATTTGCCAAACTCGGATAAGATTAGCTTCCCTTTATGGGTATTTCGATAAGCCGTTGGCGCCTTTGAAGTTTGGATCGCGAATGGCGGCAAATGCATAATTAGCCTGTGCGGTACATTATATCATTAATTAAAACACATGTAGCAGATGCTTCTGTGAGGTAAAGACACCAAATCAGTGCTAATGCTATATTATTGTAGGCCCACAAAGGCACCATCCATTGTCCAGAAACTTTGGAAGAAAATTAAAGAATGTGAAACTAAACTGAAAACTTTTCTAGAGCTTATATTTGTTACAAGAACATACTGACACTGTTAAGACATGATAAAACAGACGTGGCGACGATATTAACAAAAATGGGTGTCATAAAACGTTTATAGATTCATTTCACAGTTTCACAATTTTTTTAGTTTTTCACATTTAAAGTAATGCTACATTTAGTTTTTATATTATATATATAAGTGGATATTGTATTGGGTTCGTCCTGTTATATCCCTAATAGGTAAATAAATTTATGAAAAAAGGGATGAATAATATACAATGACGACTTCGAAGGACCATAACTGTAGTAAGAGCGCCTTTTAGGATATTTTTTAACGTGTATCCAATGTGGTTTCGTTATCAATGAAAATGTGATAGGGAAATCCCCTACTTTAGAAATGCGAAAACCTAGTAAAAGATTGTTCGAAACGCTTACCTTACACTCTAGACCGAAAATGGTCGCACATGAAGTGGATGCAAATTACAAATGGCTCGGATGACTATTAAAACTGTGGAATTAGTTCCCCCGAGAAGAGTTCACGTCTTGGCCGCAGAAAAGCCGATCCTCTCACCGGTGCCGAGTTTCAAGTACATACAACAAATGCAAAAAGCTGGCGACAGGCCCACATATCAGTATTACAAATCGATATGAAATAAATACTGGCAGCGATCGCCGTCCAACCAATAATTAAACACATCATGCAGCTTGCAACCTTATGCAAATAACTACTTGCAAAAGCGGAATAACTGGTCTAGTCGGCCTTGGTCATGCACAGGCTCGACCGTCAGTGCAACGAGTTGACAAAATATGACCACGTGCAGGATGCGAAGTCGCGGGATCGATGCAACAACTTCTAACTCTGAAACTACAAACTTGGCGTAATTGCCGTCCACAATGCCGAGTGATTCTGTTGTGTATTTGCAAGTTTGAACGAATGTGACTGTTGGGCGCCAGTGGCGTAGAATTGGCACGGGACGGTGGGGCCAATGCCATTGGCAGTTTTAATGCAAAAAATACATTTCAAAACATTCAATGAATGCTTAATAATAAAAATGGTGGTCCATCTATCTGTATCTGTAGTAAATTTTCCCGAATAAGAGTAAGGGTACCGCCATGTATAAATATTATCGAAACGTAATTTTAAAAAATGCTAGCTTTTTTAATGCATATGAATCATCAAAAACTGAGATGTTAGAAGAAAAACGCTAAAGAGATGTCAAGAATAAAGTTTAGCTTGGGAAGCAGATGAAGTAAATTTTGAAGTTATTGAATTATTTCCAAGCACTGGACTGTAGAAGAAATCAAAACCTCAAAAATTTTAAATACTAAGAAAAGAACCAATTAATGTTTAAAACTAACAACATTGACGCAAAAAAAATGGATCGAACATTTCCCAGAGATATGGAAGAATGAGTAAATCAGTGATTAAATTGTAGTGGAAGAAATAACTTACACAAACTAGAAAGGGTAACCCTACAAAGTGTGAAAACAAGGTGCCTACAAATTAGAAAGAGAGCTACACTATATGAAAAAGCGATTGGAAGATACCCGATAATTACACCTGAATTAATCTACTAAATACTATGCTGAAGCTGCTCATATCGATATTGAATAAAAAACACCTATATCTGCATGAGAATAGGGATTTCGACGGTACCGAAGTACCACTGATGCGTTTCGATAGTGAATAGTCAGATGATAACTCACAAACACAATAGAATCGTTAAGACGTTCAGCTATTTAGGAGTTGTCATTACTAGCAGCATTCAACAAATAAGTAAATGGGCAAACGCAGAAAGCATTAGAAATAGTCGGATGTGGAATAATCGCGACATGAAATAAAGTAGTCAAAATTATAAGACAGACGTAATACCTGCAACAGCAAATATCCAAAATAGTAGAAATGAGAATTATAAGATCAATTTATGGAGTAACACACGAAGATAGACAAGCAAATGATAGTATGTATAAGAGAAATAATCAACGCGTAGGATGTAGTAAAATGGACGAAGACTAGAAGAAGAGTATGAATGAGGACAACTAGCAAACATATACGGAAGGTCAGTGGGACGACTCGAAAGAGATAGAAATAGAGCTGACTTTCTTCGTATAAAAAGTAGAGAAGACTTGGTAAATATGAACCATTTCAAGGTAGAAGAAGGAAAAGAAGAAAACACGATCTTGTAGTAAAAGTGATTGCATATAAGAATATTGCATTAACCATACATGGTAAGATACAACCCCTCGATACCGCCAGTAAGTACAAGAGGGTTACCGGTAAGTACGAGTAATATACAAAAAAATAAATGCATTTATAAGACTTATTGATATAACGAAATTAAACTGAAAGTGACTGCTATGGTCAATAATAGAAAAAGTAAATAAAAGGGATTACAACCATCCTGAAGTAAAGACATTGCTTATTAGAAACTTAAGTTAGAAATTAGCATATGTTGACAGTTGGAAAAGTCATACGTCACATACGGCAAATGATTTAAAATCGAAAGTCAGAAATCTAAAATCGACGCCAAAAAACGATACTAGACACAATAGCAAGTTAATAGTGGAAAAAGCCGACATATCGGTTTTGCAAAAATATGACTTTACTAAACCTAGTTT
>OW679195.1:156937536-156987033 GCA_940337035.1 Agriotes lineatus
GTGCTATTTCGGCAACCAGCAGTAGTAAATCGTATATATTCTGACTGATGGGTGCAATGAATACGAATAAAATTTAATAAAATTTAATGAAAAGTCCGCTTGAGTCGCAAATGCACTTATTAAACGCTATATTAATGCAAATTCAGCATCCAACTGCTGGGAGGGCTATAAAGGTATTTATTTTGCAATACTAGAACACCTAAAACACACCAGAAGTGCACATAAAGATTTATGTTTTCATGTGGCCATTCGCAAGTGAATAATCTGAAAAATACACACTCCTTAAAAATCCCAAAGTGCAATTTCGGCAATCAGAAGTAGTAAATCGTTTATATTCTGACTGATAAGTGCCATGAATACGAATAAAATATAATAAAATTCAATGAAAAGTTTGCTGAAGTCGCAAATGCACTTATTAAACTCGATCTTAATGCAAATTCAGCATTTCAATTTCTGGGAGGGTTTTAAAGGTATTTATGTTGCAATACTAGTACAATTAAAACACACCAGAGGTGCACAAAGATTTATGTTTTCATGTGGCCATTCGCAAGTAAACAATCTGCAAAATACACACCCTTTAAAACCCCAGAGAACAATTTCGGCAACCAGCAGTAGTAAATCTTTTATATTCTGACTGATGGGTGACATGAATACGAATAAAATATAATAAAATTCATTGAAAAGTCCGCTGAAGTCGCAAATGCACTTATTAAACGCTATCTTAATGCAAATTCGGCATTCCAATTTCTGGGAGGGTTATAAAGGTATTTATGTTGCAATACTAGTACAATTAAAACATAGCAGAAGTGCACAAAGATTTATGTTTGCATGTGGCCATTCGCAAGTGAATAATCTGAAAAATACACACTCCATAAAAATCCCAAAGTGTAATTTCGGCAACCAGCCGTAGTAAATGGTTTATATTCTGACTGAGTGCCATGAATACGATTAAAATATAATAAGATTCAATGAAAAGTTTGCTAAAGTTGCAAATGCACTTATTAAACGCTATCTTAATGCAAATTCAGCATCCAAATGCTGGGAGGGTTATAAAGGTATTTATTTTGCAATACTAGTACACCTAAAACACACCAAAAGTGCACATAAAGCTTTATGTTTCCATGTGGCCATTCGCAAGTGAATAATCTGAAAAGTACACAATCCATAAAAATCCCAAAATGCAATTTCGGCAACCAGAAGTAGTAAATCGTTTATATTCTGACTGATAAGTGCCATGAATACGAATAAAATATAATAAGATTCAATGAAAAGTTTGCTAAAGTTGCAAATGCACTTATTAAACGCTATCTTAATGCAAATTCAGCATCCAACTGCTGGGAAGGTTATAAAGGTATTTATTTTGCAATACTAGTACACCTAAAACACACCAAAAGTGCACATAAAGCTTTATGTTTCCATGTGGCCATTCGCAAGTGAATAATCTGAAAAGTACACAGTCCATAAAAATCCCAAAGTGCAATTTCGGCAACCAGAAGTAGTAAATCTTTATATTCTGACTGATAAGTGCCATGAATACGAATAAAATATAATAAAATTCAATGAAAAGTTTGCTGAAGTCGCAAATGCACTAATAAAACGCTACCTTAACGCAAATGTAACATCCAAATGCTGGGAGGGTTATAAAGGTATTTATTTTGCAATACTAGTACATCTAAAACACACCAAAAGTGCACATAAAGCTTTATGTTTCCATGTGGAAATTCTCAAGTGCATAATCTTAAAAATAAACACTCCATAAAAATCCCAGAGTGCTATTTCGGCAACCAGCAGTAGTAAGTCGTTTATCTTCTGACTGATGGGTGCTATGAATACGAATAAAATATGATAAAATTTAATGAAAAGTTTGCTGAAGTCGCAAATGCTCTTATTAAACTCGATCTTAATGCAAATTCAGCATCCAATTGCTGGGAGGGTTATGAAGGTATTTATGTTGCAATACTAGTACAATTAAAACACACCAGAAGTGCACAATGATTTATGTTTCCATGTGGCCATTCGCAAGTGAATAATCTTAAAAATAAACACTCCATAAAAAATCCCAGAGTGCTATTTCGGCAACCAGCAGTAGTAAATCGTATATATTCTGACTGATGGGTGCAATGAATACGAATAAAATTTAATAAAATTTAATGAAAAGTCCGCTTGAGTCGCAAATGCACTTATTAAACGCTATCTTAATGCAAATTTAGCATCCAATTGCTGGGAGAGTTATAAAGGTATTTATTTTGCAATACTAGTACACCTAAAACACACCGAAAGTGCACATAAAGATTTATGTTTCCATGTGGCCATTCGCAAGTGAATAATCTGAAAAATACACACCCTTAAAAATCCCAAAGTGCAATTGCGGCAACCAGAAGTAGTAAATCGTTTATATTCTGACTGATAAGTGCCATGAATACGAATAAAATATAATAAAATTCAATGAAAAGTTTGCTGAAGTCGCAAATGCACTTATTAAACGCGATCTTAATGCAAATTCAGCATTTCAATTTCTGGGAGGGTTATAAAGGTATTTATGTTGCAATACTAGTACAATTAAAACACAGCAGAGGTGCACAAAGATTTATGTTTTCATGTGGCCATTCGCAAGTAAACAATCTGAAAAATACACACCCTATAAAAACCCCAGAGAACAATTTCGGCAACCAGCAGTAGTAAATCTTTTATATTCTGACTGATGGGTGACATGAATACGAATAAAATATAATAAAATTCATTGAAAAGTCCGCTGAAGTCGCAAATGCACTTATTAAACGCTATCTTAATGCAAATTCAGCATTCCAATTTCTGGGAGGGTTATAAAGGTATTTATGTTGCAATACTAGTACAATTAAAACACAGCAGAAGTGCACAAAGATTTATGTTTCCATGTGGCCATTCGCAAGTGAATAATCTGAAAAATACACACTCCATAAAAATCCCAAAGTGCAATTTCGGCAACCAGAAGTATTAAATCATTTATATTCTGACTGATAAGTGCCATGAATACGAATAAAACATAATAAAATTCAATGAAAAGTTTGCTGAAGTCGCAAATGCACTAATTAAACGCTATCTTAATGCAAATGTAGCATCCAATAGCTGGGAGGGTTATAAAGGTATTTATTTTGCAATACTAGTACACCTAAAACACACCAAAAGTGCACATAAAGCTTTATGTTTCCATGTGGCCATTCTCAAGTGCATAATCTTAAAAATAAACACTCCATAAAAATCCCAGAGTGCTATTTCGGCAACCAGCAGTAGTAAATCGTTTATCTTCTGACTGATGGGTGCTATGAATACGAATAAAATATGATAAAATTTAATGAAAAGTTTGCTGAAGTCGCAAATGCTCTTATTAAACTCGATCTTAATGCAAATTCAGCATCCAATTGCTGGGAGGGTTATGAAGGTATTTATGTTGCAATACTAGTACAATTAAAACACACCAGAAGTGCACAAAGATTTATGTTTCCATGTGGCCATTCGCAAGTGAATAATCTAAAAAATACACACTCCAGAAAAATCCCAGAGTGCAATTTCGGCAACCAGCAGTAGTAAATCGTTTATATTCTGACTGAGTGCCATGAATACGAATAAAATATAATAACATTCAATGAAAAGTTTGCTAAAGTCGCAAATGCACTTATTAAACGCTATCTTAATGCAAATTTAGCATCCAATTGCTGGGAGAGTTATAAAGGTATTTATTTTGCAATACTAGTACACCTAAAACACACCAAAAGTGCACATCAAGATTTATGTTTCCATGTGGCCATTCGCAAGTGAATAATCTTAAAAATAAACACTCCATAAAAAATCCCAGAGTGCTATTTCGGCAACCAGCAGTAGTAAATCGTATATATTCTGACTGATGGGTGCAATGAATACGAATAAAATTTAATAAAATTTAATGAAAAGTCCGCTTGAGTCGCAAATGCACTTATTAAACGCTATATTAATGCAAATTCAGCATCCAACTGCTGGGAGGTTATAAAGGTATTTATTTTGCAATACTAGAACACCTAAAACACACCAGAAGTGCACATAAAGATTTATGTTTTCATGTGGCCATTCGCAAGTGAATAATCTGAAAAATACACACTCCTTAAAAATCCCAAAGTGCAATTTCGGCAACCAGAAGTAGTAAATCGTTTATATTCTGACTGATAAGTGCCATGAATACGAATAAAATATAATAAAATTCAATTAAAAGTTTGCTGAAGTCGCAAATGCACTTATTAAACTCGATCTTAATGCAAATTCAGCATTTCAATTTCTGGGAGGGTTATAAAGGTATTTATGTTGCAATACTAGTACAATTAAAACACAGCAGAGGTGCACAAAGATTTATGTTTTCATGTGGCCATTCGCAAGTAAACAATCTGAAAAATACACACCCTATAAAAACCCCAGAGAACAATTTCGGCAACCAGCAGTAGTAAATCTTTTATATTCTGACTGATGGGTGACATGAATACGAATAAAATATAATAAAATTCAATGAAAAGTTTGCTGAAGTCGCAAATGCACTAATTAAACGCTATCTTAATGCAAATGTAGCATCCAATAGCTGGGAGGGTTATAAAGGTATTTATTTTGCAATACTAGTACACCTAAAACACACCAAAAGTGCACATAAAGCTTTATGTTTCCATGTGGCCATTCTCAAGTGCATAATCTTAAAAATAAACACTCCATAAAAATCCCAGAGCGCTATTTCGGCAACCAGCAGTAGTAGATCGTTTATCTTCTGACTGATGGGTGCTATGAATACGAATAAAATATGATAAAATAAATGAAAAGTTTGCTGAAGTCGCAAATGCACTTATTAAACGCTATATTAATGCAAATTCAGCATCCAACTGCTGGGAGGGTTATAAAGGTATTTATTTTGCAATACTAGAACACCTAAAACACACCAGAAGTGCACATAAAGATTTATGTTTTCATGTGGCCATTCTCAAGTGCATAATCTTAAAAATAAACACTCCATAAAAATCCCAGAGTGCTATTTCGGCAACCAGCAGTAGTAAATCGTTTATATTCTGACTGAGTGCCATGAATACGAATAAAATACAATAACATTCAATGAAAAGTTTGCTAAAGTCGCAAATGCACTTATTAAACGCTATCTTAATGCAAATTTAGCATCCAATTGCTGGGAGAGTTATAAAGGTATTTATTTTGCAATACTAGTACACCTAAAACACACCAAAAGTGCACATAAAGATTTATGTTTCCATGTGGCCATTCGCAAGTGCATAATCTTAAAAATAAACACTCCATAAAAAATCCCAGAGTGCTATTTCGGCAACCAGCAGTAGTAAATCGTATATATTCTGACTGATGGGTGCAATGAATACGAATAAAATTTAATAAAATTTAATGAAAAGTCCGCTTGAGTCGCAAATGCACTTATTAAACGCTATATTAATGCAAATTCAGCATCCAACTGCTGGGAGGGTTATAAAGGTTTTCATTTTGCAATACTAGAACACCTAAAACACACCAGAAGTGCACATAAAGATTTATGTTTTCATGTGGCCATTCGCAAGTGAATAATCTGAAAAATACACACTCCTTAAAAATCCCAAAGTGCAATTTCGGCAACCAGAAGTAGTAAATCGTTTATATTCTGACTGATAAGTGCCATGAATACGAATAAAATATAATAAAATTCAATGAAAAGTTTGCTGAAGTCGCAAATGCACTTATTAAACTCGATCTTAATGCAAATTCAGCATTTCAATTTCTGGGAGGGTTATAAAGGTATTTATGTTGCAATACTAGTACAATTAAAACACACCAGAGGTGCACAAAGATTTATGTTTTCATGTGGCCATTCACAAGTAAACAATCTGAAAAATACACACCCTATAAAAATCCCAGAGAACAATTTCGGCAACCAGCAGTAGTAAATCTTTTATATTCTGACTGATGGGTGACATGAATACGAATAAAATATAATAAAATTCATTGAAAAGTCCGCTGAAGTCGCAAATGCACTTATTAAACGCTATCTTAATGCAAATTCAGCATTCCAATTTCTGGGAGGGTTATAAAGGTATTTATGTTGCAATACTAGTACAATTAAAACACAGCAGAAGTGCACAAAGATTTATGTTTCCATGTGGCCATTCGCAAGTGAATAATCTGAAAAATACACACTCCATAAAAATCCCAAAGTGTAATTTCGGCAACCAGCTGTAGTAAATGGTTTATATTCTGACTGAGTGCCATGAATACGAATAAAATATAATAAGATTCAATGAAAAGTTTGCTAAAGTTGCAGATGCACTTATTAAACGCTATCTTAATGCAAATTCAGCATCCAAATGCTGGGAGGGTTATAAAGGTATTTATTTTGCAATACTAGTACACCTAAAACACACGAGAAGTGCACATAAAGATTTATGTTTCCATGTGACCATTCGCAAGTGAATAATCTGAAAAGTACACAGTCCATAAAAATCCCAAAGTGCAATTTCGGCAACCAGAAGTAGTAAATCGTTTATATTCTGACTGATATGTGCCATGAATACGAATAAAATATAATAAAATTCAATGAAAGTTTGCTGAAGTCGCAAATGCACTAATTAAACGCTATCTTAATGCAAATGTAGCATCCAAATGCTGGGAGGGTTATAAAGGTATTTATTTTGCAATACTAGAACACCTAAAACACACCAAAAGTGCACATAAAGCTTTATGTTTCCATGTGGCCATTCTCAAGTGCATAATCTTAAAAATAAACACTCCATAAAAATCCCAGAGTGCTATTTCAGCAACCAGCAGTAGTAAATCGTTTATATTCTGACTGAGTGCCATGAATACGAATAAAATATAATAACATTCAATGAAAAGTTTGCTAAAGTCGCAAATGCACTTATTAAACGCTATCTTAATGCAAATTTAGCATCCAATTGCTGGGAGAGTTATAAAGGTATTTATTTTGCAATACTAGAACACCTAAAACACACCAAAAGTGCACATAAAGATTTATGTTTCCATGTGGCCATTCGCAAGTGCATAATCTTAAAAATAAACACTCCATAAAAAATCCCAGAGTGCTATTTCGGCAACCAGCAGTAGTAAATCGTATATATTCTGACTGATGGGTGCAATGAATACGAATAAAATTTAATAAAATTTAATGAAAAGTCCGCTTGAGTCGCAAATGCACTTATTAAACGCTATATTAATGCAAATTCAGCATCCAACTGCTGGGAGGGTTATAAAGGTATTTATTTTGCAATACTAGAACACCTAAAACACACCAGAAGTGCACATAAAGATTTATGTTTTCATGTGGCCATTCGCAAGTGAATAATCTGAAAAATACACACTCCTTAAAAATCCCAAAGTGCAATTTCGGCAACCAGAAGTAGTAAATCGTTTATATTCTGACTGATAAGTGCCATGAATACGAATAAAATATAATAAAATTCAATGAAAGTTTGCTGAAGTCGCAAATGCACTAATTAAACGCTATCTTAATGCAAATGTAGCATCCAAATGCTGGGAGGGTTATAAAGGTATTTATTTTGCAATACTAGTACACCTAAAACACACCAAAAGTGCATATAAAGCTTTATGTTTCCATGTGGCCATTCTCAAGTGCATAATCTTAAAAATAAACACTCCATAAAAATCCCAGAGTGCTATTTCGGCAACCAGCAGTAGTAAATCGTTTATCTTCTGACTGATGGGTGCTATGAATACGAATAAAATATGATAAAATTTAATGAAAAGTTTGCTGAAGTCGCAAATGCTCTTATTAAACTCCATCTTAATGCAAATTCAGCATCCAATTGCTGGGAGGGTTATGAAGGTATTTATGTTGCAATACTAGTACAATTAAAACACACCAGAAGTGCACAAAGATTTATGTTTCCATGTGGCCATTCGCAAGTAAATAATCTGAAAAATACACACTCCATAAAAATCCCAAAGTGTAATTTCGGCAACCAGCTGTAGTAAATGGTTTATATTCTGACTGAGTGCCATGAATACGATTAAAATATAATAAGATTCAATGAAAAGTTTGCTAAAGTTGCAAATGCACTTATTAAACGCTATCTTAATGCAAATTTAGCATCCAATTGCTGGGAGAGTTATAAAGGTATTTATTTTGCAATACTAGTACACCTAAAACACACCAGAAGTGCACATAAAGATTTATGTTTTCATGTGACCATTCGCAAGTGAATAATCTGAAAAGTGCACAGTCCATAAAAATCCCAAAGTGCAATTTCGGCAACCAGAAGTAGTAAATCGTTTATATTCTGACTGATAAGTGCCACGAATACGAATAAAATATAATAAAATTCAATGAAAAGTTTGCTGAAGTCGCAAATGCACTAATTAAACGCTATCTTAATGCAAATGTAGCATCCAAATGCTGGGAGGGTTATAAAGGTATTTATTTTGCAATACTAGTACACCTAAAACACACCAAAAGTGCATATAAAGCTTTATGTTTCCATGTGGCCATTCTCAAGTGCATAATCTTAAAAATAAACACTCCATAAAAATCCCAGAGTGCTATTTCGGCAACCAGCAGTAGTAAATCGTTTATCTTCTGACTGATGGGTGCTATGAATACGAATAAAATATGATAAAATTTAATGAAAAGTTTGCTGAAGTCGCAAATGCTCTTATTAAACTCCATCTTAATGCAAATTCAGCATCCAATTGCTGGGAGGGTTATGAAGGTATTTATGTTGCAATACTAGTACAATTAAAACACACCAGAAGTGCACAAAGATTTATGTTTCCATGTGGCCATTCGCAAGTGAATAATCTGAAAAATACGCACTCCAGAAAAATCCCAGAGTGCAATTTCGGCTACCAGCAGTAGTAAATCGTTTATATTCTGACTGAGTGCCATGAATACGAATAAAATATAATAACATTCAATGAAAAGTTTGCTAAAGTCGCAAATGCACTTATTAAACGCTATCTTAATGGAAATTTAGCATCCAATTGCTGGGAGAGTTATAAAGGTATTTATTTTGCAATACTAGTACACCTAAAACACACCAAAAGTGCACATAAAGATTTATGTTTCCATGTGGCCATTCGCAAGTGCATAATCTTAAAAATAAACACTCCATAAAAAATCCCAAAGTGCTATTTCGGCAACCAGCAGTAGTAAATCGTATATATTCTGACTGATGGGTGCAATGAATACGAATAAAATTTAATAAAATTTAATGAAAAGTCCGCTTGAGTCGCAAATGCACTTATTAAACGCTATATTAATGCAAATTCAGCATCCAACTGCTGGGAGGGTTATAAAGGTATTTATTTTGCAATACTAGAACACCTAAAACACACCAGAAGTGCACATAAAGATTTATGTTTTCATGTGGCCATTCGCAAGTGAATAATCTGAAAAATACACACTCCTTAAAAATCCCAAAGTGCAATTTCGGCAACCAGAAGTAGTAAATCGTTTATATTCTGACTGATAAGTGCCATGAATACGAATAAAATATAATAAAATTCAATGAAAAGTTTGCTGAAGTCGCAAATGCACTTATTAAACGCGATCTTAATGCAAATTCAGCATTTCAATTTCTGGGAGGGTTATAAAGGTATTTATGTTGCAATACTAGTACAATTAAAACACACCAGAGGTGCACAAAGATTTATGTTTTCATGTGGCCATTCGCAAATAAGCAATCTGAAAAATACACACCCTATAAAAATCCCAGAGAACAATTTCGTCAACCAGCAGTAGTAAATCTTTTATATTCTGACTGATGGGTGATATGAATACGAATAAAATATAATAAAATTCATTGAAAAGTCCGCTGAAGTCGCAAATGCACTTATTAAACGCTATCTTAATGCAAATTCAGCATTCCAATTTCTGGGAGGGTTATAAAGGTATTTATGTTGCAATACTAGTACAATTAAAACACAGCAGAAGTGCACAAAGATTTATGTTTCCATGTGGCCATTCGCAAGTGAATAATCTGAAAAATACACACTCCATAAAAATCCCAGAGTGCAATTTCGGCAACCAGCAGTAGTAAATCGTTTATATTCTGACTGAGTGCCATGAATACGAATAAAATATAATAACATTCAATGAAAAGTTTGCTAAAGTCGCAAATACACTTATTAAACGCTATCTTAATGCAAATTTAGCATCCAATTGTTGGGAGGGTTATAAAGGTATTTATTTTGCAATACTAGTACACCTAAAACACACCAGAAGTGCACAAAGATTTATGTTTCCATGTGGCCATTCGCAAGTAAATAATCTGAAAAATACACACTCCATAAAAATCCCAAAGTGTAATTTCGGCAACCAGCTGTAGTAAATGGTTTATATTCTGACTGATGGGTGCCATGAATACGAATAAAATATAATACATTTCAATGAAAAGTCCGCTTGAGTCGCAAATGCACATATTAAACGCTATCTTAATGCGAATTCAGCATCCAATTGCTGGGAGGGTTATAAAGGTATTTATTTTGCAATACTAGAACACCTAGAACACACCAGAAGTGCACATAAAGCTTTATGTTTCCATGTGGCCATTCGCAAGTGAATAATCTTAAAAATAAACACTCCATAAAACTCCCAGAGAGCTATTTCGGCAACCAGCAGTAAATCGTTTATATTCTGACTGATGGGTGCCATGTATACGAATAAAATATATTAACATTCAATGAAAAGTTTGCTAAAGTCGCAAATGCACTAATTAAACGCTATCTTAATGCAAATGTAGCATCCAAATGCTGGGAGGGTTATAAAGGTATTTATTTTGCAATACTAGTACACCTAAAACACACCAAAAGTGCACATAAAGCTTTATGTTTCCATGTGGCCATTCTCAAGCGCATAATCTTAAAAATAAACACTCCATAAAAATCCCAGAGTGCTATTTCGGCAACCAGCAGTAGTAAATCGTTTATCTTCTGACTGATGGGTGCTATGAATACGAATAAAATATGATAAAATTTAATGAAAAGTTTGCTGAAGTCGCAAATGCTCTTATTAAACTCCATCTTAATGCAAATTCAGCATCCAATTGCTGGGAGGGTTATGAAGGTATTTATGTTGCAATACTAGTACAATTAAAACACACCAGAAGTGCACAAAGATTTATGTTTCCATGTGGCCATTCGCAAGTGAATAATCTGAAAAATACACACTCCAGAAAAATCCCAGAGTGCAATTTCGGCAACCAGCAGTAGTAAATCGTTTATATTCTGACTGAGTGCCATGAATACGAATAAAATATAATAACATTCAATGAAAAGTTTGCTAAAGTCGCAAATGCACTTCTTAAACGCTATCTTAATGCAAATTTAGCATCCAATTGCTGGGAGAGTTATAAAGGTATTTATTTTGCAATACTAGTACACCTAAAACACACCAAAAGTGCACATAAAGATTTATGTTTCCATGTGGCCATTCGCAAGTGCATAATCTTAAAAATAAACACTCCATAAAAAATCCCAAAGTGCTATTTCGGCAACAAGCAGTAGTAAATCGTATATATTCTGACTGATGGGTGCAATGAATACGAATAAAATTTAATAAAATTTAATGAAAAGTCCGCTTGAGTCGCAAATGCACTTATTAAACGCTATATTAATGCAAATTCAGCATCCAACTGCTGGGAGGGTTATAAAGGTATTTATGTTGCAATACTAGCACAATTAAAACACACCAGAGGTGCACAAAGATTTATGTTTTCATGTGGCCATTCGCAAGTAAACAATCTGAAAAATACACACCCTATAAAAACCCCAGAGAACAATTTCGGCAACCAGCAGTAGTAAATCTTTTATATTCTGACTGATGGGTGACATGAATACGAATAAAATATAATAAAATTCATTGAAAAGTCCGCTGAAGTCGCAAATGCACTTATTAAACGCTATCTTAATGCAAATTCAGCATTCCAACTTCTGGGAAGGTTATAAAGGTATTTATGTTGCAATACTAGTACAATTAAAACACAGCAGAAGTGCACAAAGATTTATGTTTCCATGTGGCCATTCGCAAGTGAATAATCTGAAAAATACACACTCCATAAAAATCCCAAAGTGTAATTTCGGCAACCAGCTGTAGTAAATGGTTTATATTCTGACTGAGTGCCATGAATACGATTAAAATATAATAAGATTCAATGAAAAGTTTGCTAAAGTTGCAAATGCACTTATTAAACGCTATCTTAATGCAAATTTAGCATCCAATTGCTGGGAGAGTTATAAAGGTATTTATTTTGCAATACTAGTACACCTAAAACACACCAGAAGTGCACATAAAGATTTATGTTTTCATGTGACCATTCGCAAGTGAATAATCTGAAAAGTGCACAGTCCATAAAAATCCCAAAGTGCAATTTCGGCAACCAGAAGTAGTAAATCGTTTATATTCTGACTGATAAGTGCCACGAATACGAATAAAATATAATAAAATTCAATGAAAAGTTTGCTGAAGTCGCAAATGCACTAATTAAACGCTATCTTAATGCAAATGTAGCATCCAAATGCTGGGAGGGTTATAAAGGTATTTATTTTGCAATACTAGTACACCTAAAACACACCAAAAGTGCACATAAAGCTTTATGTTTCCATGTGGCCATTCTCAAGTGCATAATCTTAAAAATAAACACTCCATAAAAATCCCAGAGTGCTATTTCGGCAACCAGCAGTAGTAAATCGTTTATCTTCTGACTGATGGGTGCTATGAATACGAATAAAATATGATAAAATTTAATGAAAAGTTTGCTGAAGTCGCAAATGCTCTTATTAAACTCCATCTTAATGCAAATTCAGCATCCAATTGCTGGGAGGGTTATGAAGGTATTTATGTTGCAATACTAGTACAATTAAAACACACCAGAGGTGCACAAAGATTTATGTTTCCATGTGGCCATTCGCAAGTGAATAATCTGAAAAATACACACTCTAGAAAAATCCCAGAGCGCAATTTCGGCAACCAGCAGTAGTAAATCGTTTATATTCTGACTGAGTGCCATGAATACGAATAAAATATAATAACATTCAATGAAAAGTTTGCTAAAGTCGCAAAAACACTTATTAAACGCTATCTTAATGCAAATTTAGCATCCAATTGCTGGGAGAGTTATAAAGGTATTTATTTTGCAATACTAGTACACCTAAAACAAACCAAAAGTGCACATAAAGATTTATGTTTCCATGTGGCCATTCGCAAGTGCATAATCTTAAAAATAAACACTCCATAAAAAATCCCAAAGTGCTATTTCGGCAACCAGCAGTAGTAAATCGTATATATTCTGACTGATGGGTGCAATGAATACGAATAAAATTTAATAAAATTTAATGAAAAGTCCGCTTGAGTCGCAAATGCACTTATTAAACGCTATATTAATGCAAATTCAGCATCCAACTGCTGGGAGGGTTATAAAGGTATTTATTTTGCAATACTAGAACACCTAAAACACACCAGAAGTGCACATAAAGATTTATGTTTTCATGTGGCCATTCGCAAGTGAATAATCTGAAAAATACAAACTCCTTAAAAATCCCAAAGTGCAATTTCGGCAACCAGAAGTAGTAAATCGTTTATATTCTGACTGATAAGTGACATGAATACGAATAAAATATAATAAAATTCAATGAAAAGTTTGCTGAAGTCGCAAATGCACTTATTAAACGCGATCTTAATGCAAATTCAGCATTTCAATTTCTGGGAGGGTTATAAAGGTATTTATGTTGCAATACTAGTACAATTAAAACACACCAGAGGTGCACAAAGATTTATGTTTTCATGTGGCCATTCGCAAGTAAACAATCTGAAAAATACACACCCTATAAAAATCCCAGAGAACAATTTCGGCAACCAGCAGTAGTAAATCTTTTATATTCTGACTGATGGGTGATATGAATACGAATAAAATATAATAAAATTCAATGAAAAGTTTGCTGAAGTCGCAAATGCACTTATTAAACGCGATCTTAATGCAAATTCAGCATTCCAATTTCTGGGAGGGTTATAAAGGTATTTATGTTGCAATACTAGTACAATTAAAACACAGCAGAAGTGCACAAAGATTTATGTTTCCATGTGGCCATTCGCAAGTGAATAATCTGAAAAATACACACTCCAGAAAAATCCCAGAGTGCAATTTCGGCAACCAGCAGTAGTAAATCGTTTATATTCTGACTGAGTGCCATGAATACGAATAAAATATAATAACATTCAATGAAAGGTTTGCTAAAGTCGCAAATGCACTTATTAAACGCTATCTTAATGCAAATTTAGCATCCAATTGCTGGGAGAGTTATAAAGGTATTTATTTTGCAATACTAGTACACCTAAAACACACCAAAAGTGCACATAAAGATTTATGTTTCCATGTGGCCATTCGCAAGTGCATAATCTTAAAAATAAACACTCCATAAAAATCCCAGAGTGCTATTTCGGCAACCAGCAGTAGTAAATCGTATATATTCTGACTGATGGGTGCAATGAATACGAATAAAATTTAATAAAATTTAATGAAAAGTCCGCTTGAGTCGCAAATGCACTTATTAAACGCTATATTAATGCAAATTCAGCATCCAACTGCTGGGAGGGCTATAAAGGTATTTATTTTGCAATACTAGAACACCTAAAACACACCAGAAGTGCACATAAAGATTTATGTTTTCATGTGGCCATTCGCAAGTGAATAATCTGAAAAATACACACTCCTTAAAAATCCCAAAGTGCAATTTCGGCAATCAGAAGTAGTAAATCGTTTATATTCTGACTGATAAGTGCCATGAATACGAATAAAATATAATAAAATTCAATGAAAAGTTTGCTGAAGTCGCAAATGCACTTATTAAACTCGATCTTAATGCAAATTCAGCATTTCAATTTCTGGGAGGGTTTTAAAGGTATTTATGTTGCAATACTAGTACAATTAAAACACACCAGAGGTGCACAAAGATTTATGTTTTCATGTGGCCATTCGCAAGTAAACAATCTGCAAAATACACACCCTTTAAAACCCCAGAGAACAATTTCGGCAACCAGCAGTAGTAAATCTTTTATATTCTGACTGATGGGTGACATGAATACGAATAAAATATAATAAAATTCATTGAAAAGTCCGCTGAAGTCGCAAATGCACTTATTAAACGCTATCTTAATGCAAATTCGGCATTCCAATTTCTGGGAGGGTTATAAAGGTATTTATGTTGCAATACTAGTACAATTAAAACATAGCAGAAGTGCACAAAGATTTATGTTTGCATGTGGCCATTCGCAAGTGAATAATCTGAAAAATACACACTCCATAAAAATCCCAAAGTGTAATTTCGGCAACCAGCCGTAGTAAATGGTTTATATTCTGACTGAGTGCCATGAATACGATTAAAATATAATAAGATTCAATGAAAAGTTTGCTAAAGTTGCAAATGCACTTATTAAACGCTATCTTAATGCAAATTCAGCATCCAAATGCTGGGAGGGTTATAAAGGTATTTATTTTGCAATACTAGTACACCTAAAACACACCAAAAGTGCACATAAAGCTTTATGTTTCCATGTGGCCATTCGCAAGTGAATAATCTGAAAAGTACACAATCCATAAAAATCCCAAAATGCAATTTCGGCAACCAGAAGTAGTAAATCGTTTATATTCTGACTGATAAGTGCCATGAATACGAATAAAATATAATAAGATTCAATGAAAAGTTTGCTAAAGTTGCAAATGCACTTATTAAACGCTATCTTAATGCAAATTCAGCATCCAACTGCTGGGAAGGTTATAAAGGTATTTATTTTGCAATACTAGTACACCTAAAACACACCAAAAGTGCACATAAAGCTTTATGTTTCCATGTGGCCATTCGCAAGTGAATAATCTGAAAAGTACACAGTCCATAAAAATCCCAAAGTGCAATTTCGGCAACCAGAAGTAGTAAATCTTTATATTCTGACTGATAAGTGCCATGAATACGAATAAAATATAATAAAATTCAATGAAAAGTTTGCTGAAGTCGCAAATGCACTAATAAAACGCTACCTTAACGCAAATGTAACATCCAAATGCTGGGAGGGTTATAAAGGTATTTATTTTGCAATACTAGTACATCTAAAACACACCAAAAGTGCACATAAAGCTTTATGTTTCCATGTGGAAATTCTCAAGTGCATAATCTTAAAAATAAACACTCCATAAAAATCCCAGAGTGCTATTTCGGCAACCAGCAGTAGTAAGTCGTTTATCTTCTGACTGATGGGTGCTATGAATACGAATAAAATATGATAAAATTTAATGAAAAGTTTGCTGAAGTCGCAAATGCTCTTATTAAACTCGATCTTAATGCAAATTCAGCATCCAATTGCTGGGAGGGTTATGAAGGTATTTATGTTGCAATACTAGTACAATTAAAACACACCAGAAGTGCACAATGATTTATGTTTCCATGTGGCCATTCGCAAGTGAATAATCTTAAAAATAAACACTCCATAAAAAATCCCAGAGTGCTATTTCGGCAACCAGCAGTAGTAAATCGTATATATTCTGACTGATGGGTGCAATGAATACGAATAAAATTTAATAAAATTTAATGAAAAGTCCGCTTGAGTCGCAAATGCACTTATTAAACGCTATCTTAATGCAAATTTAGCATCCAATTGCTGGGAGAGTTATAAAGGTATTTATTTTGCAATACTAGTACACCTAAAACACACCGAAAGTGCACATAAAGATTTATGTTTCCATGTGGCCATTCGCAAGTGAATAATCTGAAAAATACACACCCTTAAAAATCCCAAAGTGCAATTGCGGCAACCAGAAGTAGTAAATCGTTTATATTCTGACTGATAAGTGCCATGAATACGAATAAAATATAATAAAATTCAATGAAAAGTTTGCTGAAGTCGCAAATGCACTTATTAAACGCGATCTTAATGCAAATTCAGCATTTCAATTTCTGGGAGGGTTATAAAGGTATTTATGTTGCAATACTAGTACAATTAAAACACAGCAGAGGTGCACAAAGATTTATGTTTTCATGTGGCCATTCGCAAGTAAACAATCTGAAAAATACACACCCTATAAAAACCCCAGAGAACAATTTCGGCAACCAGCAGTAGTAAATCTTTTATATTCTGACTGATGGGTGACATGAATACGAATAAAATATAATAAAATTCATTGAAAAGTCCGCTGAAGTCGCAAATGCACTTATTAAACGCTATCTTAATGCAAATTCAGCATTCCAATTTCTGGGAGGGTTATAAAGGTATTTATGTTGCAATACTAGTACAATTAAAACACAGCAGAAGTGCACAAAGATTTATGTTTCCATGTGGCCATTCGCAAGTGAATAATCTGAAAAATACACACTCCATAAAAATCCCAAAGTGCAATTTCGGCAACCAGAAGTATTAAATCATTTATATTCTGACTGATAAGTGCCATGAATACGAATAAAACATAATAAAATTCAATGAAAAGTTTGCTGAAGTCGCAAATGCACTAATTAAACGCTATCTTAATGCAAATGTAGCATCCAATAGCTGGGAGGGTTATAAAGGTATTTATTTTGCAATACTAGTACACCTAAAACACACCAAAAGTGCACATAAAGCTTTATGTTTCCATGTGGCCATTCTCAAGTGCATAATCTTAAAAATAAACACTCCATAAAAATCCCAGAGTGCTATTTCGGCAACCAGCAGTAGTAAATCGTTTATCTTCTGACTGATAGGTGCTATGAATACGAATAAAATATGATAAAATTTAATGAAAAGTTTGCTGAAGTCGCAAATGCTCTTATTAAACTCGATCTTAATGCAAATTCAGCATCCAATTGCTGGGAGGGTTATGAAGGTATTTATGTTGCAATACTAGTACAATTAAAACACACCAGAAGTGCACAAAGATTTATGTTTCCATGTGGCCATTCGCAAGTGAATAATCTGAAAAATACACACTCCAGAAAAATCCCAGAGTGCAATTTCGGCAACCAGCAGTAGTAAATCGTTTATATTCTGACTGAGTGCCATGAATACGAATAAAATATAATAACATTCAATGAAAAGTTTGCTAAAGTCGCAAATGCACTTATTAAACGCTATCTTAATGCAAATTTAGCATCCAATTGCTGGGAGAGTTATAAAGGTATTTATTTTGCAATACTAGTACACCTAAAACACACCAAAAGTGCACATCAAGATTTATGTTTCCATGTGGCCATTCGCAAGTGAATAATCTTAAAAATAAACACTCCATAAAAAATCCCAGAGTGCTATTTCGGCAACCAGCAGTAGTAAATCGTATATATTCTGACTGATGGGTGCAATGAATACGAATAAAATTTAATAAAATTTAATGAAAAGTCCGCTTGAGTCGCAAATGCACTTATTAAACGCTATATTAATGCAAATTCAGCATCCAACTGCTGGGAGGTTATAAAGGTATTTATTTTGCAATACTAGAACACCTAAAACACACCAGAAGTGCACATAAAGATTTATGTTTTCATGTGGCCATTCGCAAGTGAATAATCTGAAAAATACACACTCCTTAAAAATCCCAAAGTGCAATTTCGGCAACCAGAAGTAGTAAATCGTTTATATTCTGACTGATAAGTGCCATGAATACGAATAAAATATAATAAAATTCAATTAAAAGTTTGCTGAAGTCGCAAATGCACTTATTAAACTCGATCTTAATGCAAATTCAGCATTTCAATTTCTGGGAGGGTTATAAAGGTATTTATGTTGCAATACTAGTACAATTAAAACACAGCAGAGGTGCACAAAGATTTATGTTTTCATGTGGCCATTCGCAAGTAAACAATCTGAAAAATACACACCCTATAAAAACCCCAGAGTACAATTTCGGCAACCAGCAGTAGTAAATCTTTTATATTCTGACTGATGGGTGACATGAATACGAATAAAATATAATAAAATTCAATGAAAAGTTTGCTGAAGTCGCAAATGCACTAATTAAACGCTATCTTAATGCAAATGTAGCATCCAATAGCTGGGAGGGTTATAAAGGTATTTATTTTGCAATACTAGTACACCTAAAACACACCAAAAGTGCACATAAAGCTTTATGTTTCCATGTGGCCATTCTCAAGTGCATAATCTTAAAAATAAACACTCCATAAAAATCCCAGAGCGCTATTTCGGCAACCAGCAGTAGTAAATCGTTTATCTTCTGACTGATGGGTGCTATGAATACGAATAAAATATGATAAAATAAATGAAAAGTTTGCTGAAGTCGCAAATGCACTTATTAAACGCTATATTAATGCAAATTCAGCATCCAACTGCTGGGAGGGTTATAAAGGTATTTATTTTGCAATACTAGAACACCTAAAACACACCAGAAGTGCACATAAAGATTTATGTTTTCATGTGGCCATTCTCAAGTGCATAATCTTAAAAATAAACACTCCATAAAAATCCCAGAGTGCTATTTCGGCAACCAGCAGTAGTAAATCGTTTATATTCTGACTGAGTGCCATGAATACGAATAAAATACAATAACATTCAATGAAAAGTTTGCTAAAGTCGCAAATGCACTTATTAAACGCTATCTTAATGCAAATTTAGCATCCAATTGCTGGGAGAGTTATAAAGGTATTTATTTTGCAATACTAGTACACCTAAAACACACCAAAAGTGCACATAAAGATTTATGTTTCCATGTGGCCATTCGCAAGTGCATAATCTTAAAAATAAACACTCCATAAAAAATCCCAGAGTGCTATTTCGGCAACCAGCAGTAGTAAATCGTATATATTCTGACTGATGGGTGCAATGAATACGAATAAAATTTAATAAAATTTAATGAAAAGTCCGCTTGAGTCGCAAATGCACTTATTAAACGCTATATTAATGCAAATTCAGCATCCAACTGCTGGGAGGGTTATAAAGGTATTCATTTTGCAATACTAGAACACCTAAAACACACCAGAAGTGCACATAAAGATTTATGTTTTCATGTGGCCATTCGCAAGTGAATAATCTGAAAAATACACACTCCTTAAAAATCCCAAAGTGCAATTTCGGCAACCAGAAGTAGTAAATCGTTTATATTCTGACTGATAAGTGCCATGAATACGAATAAAATATAATAAAATTCAATGAAAAGTTTGCTGAAGTCGCAAATGCACTTATTAAACTCGATCTTAATGCAAATTCAGCATTTCAATTTCTGGGAGGGTTATAAAGGTATTTATGTTGCAATACTAGTACAATTAAAACACACCAGAGGTGCACAAAGATTTATGTTTTCATGTGGCCATTCACAAGTAAACAATCTGAAAAATACACACCCTATAAAAATCCCAGAGAACAATTTCGGCAACCAGCAGTAGTAAATCTTTTATATTCTGACTGATGGGTGACATGAATACGAATAAAATATAATAAAATTCATTGAAAAGTCCGCTGAAGTCGCAAATGCACTTATTAAACGCTATCTTAATGCAAATTCAGCATTCCAATTTCTGGGAGGGTTATAAAGGTATTTATGTTGCAATACTAGTACAATTAAAACACAGCAGAAGTGCACAAAGATTTATGTTTCCATGTGGCCATTCGCAAGTGAATAATCTGAAAAATACACACTCCATAAAAATCCCAAAGTGTAATTTCGGCAACCAGCTGTAGTAAATGGTTTATATTCTGACTGAGTGCCATGAATACGAATAAAATATAATAAGATTCAATGAAAAGTTTGCTAAAGTTGCAGATGCACTTATTAAACGCTATCTTAATGCAAATTCAGCATCCAAATGCTGGGAGGGTTATAAAGGTATTTATTTTGCAATACTAGTACACCTAAAACACACGAGAAGTGCACATAAAGATTTATGTTTCCATGTGACCATTCGCAAGTGAATAATCTGAAAAGTACACAGTCCATAAAAATCCCAAAGTGCAATTTCGGCAACCAGAAGTAGTAAATCGTTTATATTCTGACTGATATGTGCCATGAATACGAATAAAATATAATAAAATTCAATGAAAGTTTGCTGAAGTCGCAAATGCACTAATTAAACGCTATCTTAATGCAAATGTAGCATCCAAATGCTGGGAGGGTTATAAAGGTATTTATTTTGCAATACTAGAACACCTAAAACACACCAAAAGTGCACATAAAGCTTTATGTTTCCATGTGGCCATTCTCAAGTGCATAATCTTAAAAATAAACACTCCATAAAAATCCCAGAGTGCTATTTCAGCAACCAGCAGTAGTAAATCGTTTATATTCTGACTGAGTGCCATGAATACGAATAAAATATAATAACATTCAATGAAAAGTTTGCTAAAGTCGCAAATGCACTTATTAAACGCTATCTTAATGCAAATTTAGCATCCAATTGCTGGGAGAGTTATAAAGGTATTTATTTTGCAATACTAGAACACCTAAAACACACCAAAAGTGCACATAAAGATTTATGTTTCCATGTGGCCATTCGCAAGTGCATAATCTTAAAAATAAACACTCCATAAAAAATCCCAGAGTGCTATTTCGGCAACCAGCAGTAGTAAATCGTATATATTCTGACTGATGGGTGCAATGAATACGAATAAAATTTAATAAAATTTAATGAAAAGTCCGCTTGAGTCGCAAATGCACTTATTAAACGCTATATTAATGCAAATTCAGCATCCAACTGCTGGGAGGGTTATAAAGGTATTTATTTTGCAATACTAGAACACCTAAAACACACCAGAAGTGCACATAAAGATTTATGTTTTCATGTGGCCATTCGCAAGTGAATAATCTGAAAAATACACACTCCTTAAAAATCCCAAAGTGCAATTTCGGCAACCAGAAGTAGTAAATCGTTTATATTCTGACTGATAAGTGCCATGAATACGAATAAAATATAATAAAATTCAATGAAAGTTTGCTGAAGTCGCAAATGCACTAATTAAACGCTATCTTAATGCAAATGTAGCATCCAAATGCTGGGAGGGTTATAAAGGTATTTATTTTGCAATACTAGTACACCTAAAACACACCAAAAGTGCATATAAAGCTTTATGTTTCCATGTGGCCATTCTCAAGTGCATAATCTTAAAAATAAACACTCCATAAAAATCCCAGAGTGCTATTTCGGCAACCAGCAGTAGTAAATCGTTTATCTTCTGACTGATGGGTGCTATGAATACGAATAAAATATGATAAAATTTAATGAAAAGTTTGCTGAAGTCGCAAATGCTCTTATTAAACTCCATCTTAATGCAAATTCAGCATCCAATTGCTGGGAGGGTTATGAAGGTATTTATGTTGCAATACTAGTACAATTAAAACACACCAGAAGTGCACAAAGATTTATGTTTCCATGTGGCCATTCGCAAGTAAATAATCTGAAAAATACACACTCCATAAAAATCCCAAAGTGTAATTTCGGCAACCAGCTGTAGTAAATGGTTTATATTCTGACTGAGTGCCATGAATACGATTAAAATATAATAAGATTCAATGAAAAGTTTGCTAAAGTTGCAAATGCACTTATTAAACGCTATCTTAATGCAAATTTAGCATCCAATTGCTGGGAGAGTTATAAAGGTATTTATTTTGCAATACTAGTACACCTAAAACACACCAGAAGTGCACATAAAGATTTATGTTTTCATGTGACCATTCGCAAGTGAATAATCTGAAAAGTGCACAGTCCATAAAAATCCCAAAGTGCAATTTCGGCAACCAGAAGTAGTAAATCGTTTATATTCTGACTGATAAGTGCCACGAATACGAATAAAATATAATAAAATTCAATGAAAAGTTTGCTGAAGTCGCAAATGCACTAATTAAACGCTATCTTAATGCAAATGTAGCATCCAAATGCTGGGAGGGTTATAAAGGTATTTATTTTGCAATACTAGTACACCTAAAACACACCAAAAGTGCACATAAAGCTTTATGTTTCCATGTGGCCATTCTCAAGTGCATAATCTTAAAAATAAACACTCCATAAAAATCCCAGAGTGCTATTTCGGCAACCAGCAGTAGTAAATCGTTTATCTTCTGACTGATGGGTGCTATGAATACGAATAAAATATGATAAAATTTAATGAAAAGTTTGCTGAAGTCGCAAATGCTCTTATTAAACTCCATCTTAATGCAAATTCAGCATCCAATTGCTGGGAGGGTTATGAAGGTATTTATGTTGCAATACTAGTACAATTAAAACACACCAGAGGTGCACAAAGATTTATGTTTCCATGTGGCCATTCGCAAGTGAATAATCTGAAAAATACACACTCTAGAAAAATCCCAGAGCGCAATTTCGGCAACCAGCAGTAGTAAATCGTTTATATTCTGACTGAGTGCCATGAATACGAATAAAATATAATAACATTCAATGAAAAGTTTGCTAAAGTCGCAAAAACACTTATTAAACGCTATCTTAATGCAAATTTAGCATCCAATTGCTGGGAGAGTTATAAAGGTATTTATTTTGCAATACTAGTACACCTAAAACAAACCAAAAGTGCACATAAAGATTTATGTTTCCATGTGGCCATTCGCAAGTGCATAATCTTAAAAATAAACACTCCATAAAAAATCCCAAAGTGCTATTTCGGCAACCAGCAGTAGTAAATCGTTTATATTCTGACTGATAAGTGCCATGAATACGAATAAAATATAATAAAATTCAATGAAAGTTTGCTGAAGTCGCAAATGCACTAATTAAACGCTATCTTAATGCAAATGTAGCATCCAAATGCTGGGAGGGTTATAAAGGTATTTATTTTGCAATACTAGTACACCTAAAACACACCAAAAGTGCATATAAAGCTTTATGTTTCCATGTGGCCATTCTCAAGTGCATAATCTTAAAAATAAACACTCCATAAAAATCCCAGAGTGCTATTTCGGCAACCAGCAGTAGTAAATCGTTTATCTTCTGACTGATGGGTGCTATGAATACGAATAAAATATGATAAAATTTAATGAAAAGTTTGCTGAAGTCGCAAATGCTCTTATTAAACTCTATCTTAATGCAAATTCAGCATCCAATTGCTGGGAGGGTTATGAAGGTATTTATGTTGCAATACTAGTACAATTAAAACACACCAGAAGTGCACAAAGATTTATGTTTCCATGTGGCCATTCGCAAGTGAATAATCTGAAAAATACGCACTCCAGAAAAATCCCAGAGTGCAATTTCGGCTACCAGCAGTAGTAAATCGTTTATATTCTGACTGAGTGCCATGAATACGAATAAAATATAATAACATTCAATGAAAAGTTTGCTAAAGTCGCAAATGCACTTATTAAACGCTATCTTAATGGAAATTTAGCATCCAATTGCTGGGAGAGTTATAAAGGTATTTATTTTGCAATACTAGTACACCTAAAACACACCAAAAGTGCACATAAAGATTTATGTTTCCATGTGGCCATTCGCAAGTGCATAATCTTAAAAATAAACACTCCATAAAAAATCCCAAAGTGCTATTTCGGCAACCAGCAGTAGTAAATCGTATATATTCTGACTGATGGGTGCAATGAATACGAATAAAATTTAATAAAATTTAATGAAAAGTCCGCTTGAGTCGCAAATGCACTTATTAAACGCTATATTAATGCAAATTCAGCATCCAACTGCTGGGAGGGTTATAAAGGTATTTATTTTGCAATACTAGAACACCTAAAACACACCAGAAGTGCACATAAAGATTTATGTTTTCATGTGGCCATTCGCAAGTGAATAATCTGAAAAATACACACTCCTTAAAAATCCCAAAGTGCAATTTCGGCAACCAGAAGTAGTAAATCGTTTATATTCTGACTGATAAGTGCCATGAATACGAATAAAATATAATAAAATTCAATGAAAAGTTTGCTGAAGTCGCAAATGCACTTATTAAACGCGATCTTAATGCAAATTCAGCATTTCAATTTCTGGGAGGGTTATAAAGGTATTTATGTTGCAATACTAGTACAATTAAAACACACCAGAGGTGCACAAAGATTTATGTTTTCATGTGGCCATTCGCAAATAAGCAATCTGAAAAATACACACCCTATAAAAATCCCAGAGAACAATTTCGTCAACCAGCAGTAGTAAATCTTTTATATTCTGGCTGATGGGTGATATGAATACGAATAAAATATAATAAAATTCATTGAAAAGTCCGCTGAAGTCGCAAATGCACTTATTAAACGCTATCTTAATGCAAATTCAGCATTCCAATTTCTGGGAGGGTTATAAAGGTATTTATGTTGCAATACTAGTACAATTAAAACACAGCAGAAGTGCACAAAGATTTATGTTTCCATGTGGCCATTCGCAAGTGAATAATCTGAAAAATACACACTCCATAAAAATCCCAGAGTGCAATTTCGGCAACCAGCAGTAGTAAATCGTTTATATTCTGACTGAGTGCCATGAATACGAATAAAATATAATAACATTCAATGAAAAGTTTGCTAAAGTCGCAAATACACTTATTAAACGCTATCTTAATGCAAATTTAGCATCCAATTGTTGGGAGGGTTATAAAGGTATTTATTTTGCAATACTAGTACACCTAAAACACACCAGAAGTGCACAAAGATTTATGTTTCCATGTGGCCATTCGCAAGTAAATAATCTGAAAAATACACACTCCATAAAAATCCCAAAGTGTAATTTCGGCAACCAGCTGTAGTAAATGGTTTATATTCTGACTGATGGGTGCCATGAATACGAATAAAATATAATACATTTCAATGAAAAGTCCGCTTGAGTCGCAAATGCACATATTAAACGCTATCTTAATGCGAATTCAGCATCCAATTGCTGGGAGGGTTATAAAGGTATTTATTTTGCAATACTAGAACACCTAGAACACACCAGAAGTGCACATAAAGCTTTATGTTTCCATGTGGCCATTCGCAAGTGAATAATCTTAAAAATAAACACTCCATAAAACTCCCAGAGAGCTATTTCGGCAACCAGCAGTAAATCGTTTATATTCTGACTGATGGGTGCCATGTATACGAATAAAATATATTAACATTCAATGAAAAGTTTGCTAAAGTCGCAAATGCACTAATTAAACGCTATCTTAATGCAAATGTAGCATCCAAATGCTGGGAGGGTTATAAAGGTATTTATTTTGCAATACTAGTACACCTAAAACACACCAAAAGTGCACATAAAGCTTTATGTTTCCATGTGGCCATTCTCAAGCGCATAATCTTAAAAATAAACACTCCATAAAAATCCCAGAGTGCTATTTCGGCAACCAGCAGTAGTAAATCGTTTATCTTCTGACTGATGGGTGCTATGAATACGAATAAAATATGATAAAATTTAATGAAAAGTTTGCTGAAGTCGCAAATGCTCTTATTAAACTCCATCTTAATGCAAATTCAGCATCCAATTGCTGGGAGGGTTATGAAGGTATTTATGTTGCAATACTAGTACAATTAAAACACACCAGAAGTGCACAAAGATTTATGTTTCCATGTGGCCATTCGCAAGTGAATAATCTGAAAAATACACACTCCAGAAAAATCCCAGAGTGCAATTTCGGCAACCAGCAGTAGTAAATCGTTTATATTCTGACTGAGTGCCATGAATACGAATAAAATATAATAACATTCAATGAAAAGTTTGCTAAAGTCGCAAATGCACTTCTTAAACGCTATCTTAATGCAAATTTAGCATCCAATTGCTGGGAGAGTTATAAAGGTATTTATTTTGCAATACTAGTACACCTAAAACACACCAAAAGTGCACATAAAGATTTATGTTTCCATGTGGCCATTCGCAAGTGCATAATCTTAAAAATAAACACTCCATAAAAAATCCCAAAGTGCTATTTCGGCAACAAGCAGTAGTAAATCGTATATATTCTGACTGATGGGTGCAATGAATACGAATAAAATTTAATAAAATTTAATGAAAAGTCCGCTTGAGTCGCAAATGCACTTATTAAACGCTATATTAATGCAAATTCAGCATCCAACTGCTGGGAGGGTTATAAAGGTATTTATGTTGCAATACTAGCACAATTAAAACACACCAGAGGTGCACAAAGATTTATGTTTTCATGTGGCCATTCGCAAGTAAACAATCTGAAAAATACACACCCTATAAAAACCCCAGAGAACAATTTCGGCAACCAGCAGTAGTAAATCTTTTATATTCTGACTGATGGGTGACATGAATACGAATAAAATATAATAAAATTCATTGAAAAGTCCGCTGAAGTCGCAAATGCACTTATTAAACGCTATCTTAATGCAAATTCAGCATTCCAACTTCTGGGAAGGTTATAAAGGTATTTATGTTGCAATACTAGTACAATTAAAACACAGCAGAAGTGCACAAAGATTTATGTTTCCATGTGGCCATTCGCAAGTGAATAATCTGAAAAATACACACTCCATAAAAATCCCAAAGTGTAATTTCGGCAACCAGCTGTAGTAAATGGTTTATATTCTGACTGAGTGCCATGAATACGATTAAAATATAATAAGATTCAATGAAAAGTTTGCTAAAGTTGCAAATGCACTTATTAAACGCTATCTTAATGCAAATTTAGCATCCAATTGCTGGGAGAGTTATAAAGGTATTTATTTTGGAATACTAGTACACCTAAAACACACCAGAAGTGCACATAAAGATTTATGTTTTCATGTGACCATTCGCAAGTGAATAATCTGAAAAGTGCACAGTCCATAAAAATCCCAAAGTGCAATTTCGGCAACCAGAAGTAGTAAATCGTTTATATTCTGACTGATAAGTGCCACGAATACGAATAAAATATAATAAAATTCAATGAAAAGTTTGCTGAAGTCGCAAATGCACTAATTAAACGCTATCTTAATGCAAATGTAGCATCCAAATGCTGGGAGGGTTATAAAGGTATTTATTTTGCAATACTAGTACACCTAAAACACACCAAAAGTGCACATAAAGCTTTATGTTTCCATGTGGCCATTCTCAAGTGCATAATCTTAAAAATAAACACTCCATAAAAATCCCAGAGTGCTATTTCGGCAACCAGCAGTAGTAAATCGTTTATCTTCTGACTGATGGGTGCTATGAATACGAATAAAATATGATAAAATTTAATGAAAAGTTTGCTGAAGTCGCAAATGCTCTTATTAAACTCCATCTTAATGCAAATTCAGCATCCAATTGCTGGGAGGGTTATGAAGGTATTTATGTTGCAATACTAGTACAATTAAAACACACCAGAGGTGCACAAAGATTTATGTTTCCATGTGGCCATTCGCAAGTGAATAATCTGAAAAATACACACTCTAGAAAAATCCCAGAGCGCAATTTCGGCAACCAGCAGTAGTAAATCGTTTATATTCTGACTGAGTGCCATGAATACGAATAAAATATAATAACATTCAATGAAAAGTTTGCTAAAGTCGCAAAAACACTTATTAAACGCTATCTTAATGCAAATTTAGCATCCAATTGCTGGGAGAGTTATAAAGGTATTTATTTTGCAATACTAGTACACCTAAAACAAACCAAAAGTGCACATAAAGATTTATGTTTCCATGTGGCCATTCGCAAGTGCATAATCTTAAAAATAAACACTCCATAAAAAATCCCAAAGTGCTATTTCGGCAACCAGCAGTAGTAAATCGTATATATTCTGACTGATGGGTGCAATGAATACGAATAAAATTTAATAAAATTTAATGAAAAGTCCGCTTGAGTCGCAAATGCACTTATTAAACGCTATATTAATGCAAATTCAGCATCCAACTGCTGGGAGGGTTATAAAGGTATTTATTTTGCAATACTAGAACACCTAAAACACACCAGAAGTGCACATAAAGATTTATGTTTTCATGTGGCCATTCGCAAGTGAATAATCTGAAAAATACAAACTCCTTAAAAATCCCAAAGTGCAATTTCGGCAACCAGAAGTAGTAAATCGTTTATATTCTGACTGATAAGTGACATGAATACGAATAAAATATAATAAAATTCAATGAAAAGTTTGCTGAAGTCGCAAATGCACTTATTAAACGCGATCTTAATGCAAATTCAGCATTTCAATTTCTGGGAGGGTTATAAAGGTATTTATGTTGCAATACTAGTACAATTAAAACACACCAGAGGTGCACAAAGATTTATGTTTTCATGTGGCCATTCGCAAGTAAACAATCTGAAAAATACACACCCTATAAAAATCCCAGAGAACAATTTCGGCAACCAGCAGTAGTAAATCTTTTATATTCTGACTGATGGGTGATATGAATACGAATAAAATATAATAAAATTCAATGAAAAGTTTGCTGAAGTCGCAAATGCACTTATTAAACGCGATCTTAATGCAAATTCAGCATTCCAATTTCTGGGAGGGTTATAAAGGTATTTATGTTGCAATACTAGTACAATTAAAACACAGCAGAAGTGCACAAAGATTTATGTTTCCATGTGGCCATTCGCAAGTGAATAATCTGAAAAATACACACTCCAGAAAAATCCCAGAGTGCAATTTCGGCAACCAGCAGTAGTAAATCGTTTATATTCTGACTGAGTGCCATGAATACGAATAAAATATAATAACATTCAATGAAAAGTTTGCTAAAGTCGCAAATGCACTTATTAAACTCTATCTTAATGCAAATTTAGCATCCAATTGTTGGGAGGGTTATAAAGGTATTTATTTTGCAATACTAGTACACCTAAAACACACCAGAAGTGCACAAAGATTTATGTTTCCATGTGGCCATTCGCAAGTAAATAATCTGAAAAATACACACTCCATAAAAATCCCAAAGTGTAATTTCGGCAACCAGCTGTAGTAAATGGTTTATATTCTGACTGATGGGTGACATGAATACGAATAAAATATAATACATTTCAATGAAAAGTCCGCTTGAGTCGCAAATGCACATATTAAACGCTATCTTAATGCGAATTCAGCATCCAATTGCTGGGAGGGTTATAAAGGTATTTATTTTGCAATACTAGAACACCTAAAACACACCAGAAGTGCACATAAAGCTTTATGTTTCCATGTGGCCATTCGCAAGTGAATAATCTTAAAAATAAACACTCAATAAAAATCCCAGAGAGCTATTTCGGCAACCAGCAGTAAATCGTTTATATTCTGACTGATGGGTGCCATGAATACGAATAAAATATATTAACATTCAATGAAAAGTTTGCTAAAGTGGCAAATGCACATATTAAACGCTATCTTAATGCAAATTTAGCATCCAAATGCTGGGAGGGTTATAAAGGTATTTATTTTGCAATACTAGTACACCTAAAACACACCAAAAGTGCACATAAAGCTTTATGTTTCCATATAGCCATTCGCAAGTGCATAATCTTAAAAATAAACATTCCCTAAAAATCCCAGAGTGCTATTTCGGCAACCAGCAGTAGTAAATCGTTTATCTTCTGACTGATGGGTGCCATGAATACGAATAAAATATAATAAAATTTAATGAAAAGTTTGCTGAAGTCGCAAATGCTCTTATTAAACTCGATCTTAATTCAAATTCAGCATCCAACTGCTGGGAGGGTTACAAAGGTATTTATGTTGCAATACTAGTACAATTAAAACACACCAGAAGTGCACAAAAATTTATGTTTCCATGTGGCCATTCGCAAGTGCATAATCTTAAAAATAAACACTCCATAAAAATCCCAGAGTGCTATTTCGGCAACCAGCAGTAGTAAATCGTTTATATTCTGACTGATGGGTGCCATGAATACGAATAAAATAAAATAAAATTTAATGAAAAGTTTGCTGAAGTCGCAAATGCTGTTATTAAACTCGATCTTAATTCAAATTCAGCATCCAACTGCTGGGAGGGTTATAAAGGTATTTATTTTACAATAGTAGTACAGCTAAAACACACCAGAAGTGCCCATAAAGATTTATGTTTCCATGTGGCCATTCGCAAGTGAATAATCTGAGAAATACACACTCCATAAAAATCCCAGAGTGCTATTTCGGCAACCAGCAGTAGTAAATCGTTTATATTCTGACTGATGGGTGCCATGAATACGAATAAAATATAATAAAATTTAATGAAAAGTTTGCTGAAGTCGCAAATGCTCTTATTAAACTCGATCTTAATTCAAATTCAGCATCCAACTGCTGGGAGGGTTATAAAGGTATTTATTTTACAATAGTAGTACACCTAAAACACACCAGAAGTGCACATAAAGATTTATGTTTTCATGTGGCCATTCGCAAGTGACTAATCTGAAAAAGACACACTCCATAAAAATCCCAAAGTGCAATTTCGGCAACAAGCAGTAAGTCGTTTATATTCTGACTGATGGGTGCCATGAATACGAATAAAATATAATAAAATTCAATGAAATGTTTGATGAAGTCGCAAAGGCACTTATTAAACGCGATCTTAATGCAAATTCAGCATTCCAATTTATGGGAGGGTTATAAAGGTATTTATGTTGCAATACTAGTACCTACAATTAAAACACACCAGAAGTGCACAAAGATTTATGTTTCCATGTGGCCATTCGCAAGTGAACAATCTGAAAAATACACACTCTATAAAAATCCCAGAGAACAATTTCGGCAACCAGCAGTAGTAAATCTTTTATATTCTGACTGATGGGTGACATGAATACGAATAAAATATCATAACATTCAATGAAAAGCTTGCTGAAGTCGCAAATGCACTTATTAAACTCGATCTTAATGCAAATTTAGCATCCAATTGCTGGGAGGGTTATAAAGGTATTTATTTTGCAATACTAGAACACCTAAAACTCACCAGAAGTGCACATAAAGCTTTATGTTTCCATGTGGCCATTCGCAAGTGAATAGTCTGAGAAATACACACTCCATAAAAATCCCAGAGTGTAATTTCGGCAACCAGCTGTAGTAAATCGCTTATATTCTGACTGATGGGTGCCATGAATACGAATAAAATAAAATAAAATTTAATGAAAAGTTTGCTGAAGTCGCAAATGCTGTTATTAAACTCGATCTTAATTCAAATTCAGCATCCAACTGCTGGGAGGGTTATAAAGGTATTTATTTTACAATAGTAGTACAGCTAAAACACACCAGAAGTGCCCATAAAGATTTATGTTTCCATGTGGCCATTCGCAAGTGAATAATCTGAGAAATACACACTCCATAAAAATCCCAGAGTGCAATTTCGGCAACCAGCAGTAGTAAATCGTTTATATTCTGACTGAGTGCCATGAATACGAATAAAATATAATAACATTCAATGAAAAGTTTGCTAAAGTCGCAAATGCACTTATTAAACGCTATCTTAATGCAAATTTAGCATCCAATTGCTGGGAGAGTTATAAAGGTATTTATTTTGCAATACTAGTACACCTAAAACACACCAAAAGTGCACATAAAGATTTATGTTTCCATGTGGCCATTCGCAAGTGCATAATCTTAAAAATAAACACTCCATAAAAAATCCCAAAGTGCTATTTCGGCAACCAGCAGTAGTAAATCGTATATATTCTGACTGATGGGTGCAATGAATACGAATAAAATTTAATAAAATTTAATGAAAAGTCCGCTTGAGTCGCAAATGCACTTATTAAACGCTATATTAATGTAAATTCAGCATCCAACTGCTGGGAGGGTTATAAAGGTATTTATTTTGCAATACTAGAACACCTAACCCACACCAGAAGTGCACATAAAGATTTATGTTTTCATGTGGCCATTCGCAAGTGAATAATCTGAAAAATACAAACTCCTTAAAAATCCCAAAGTGCAATTTCGGCAACCAGAAGTAGTAAATCGTTTATATTCTGACTGATAAGTGACATGAATACGAATAAAATATAATAAAATTCAATGAAAAGTTTGCTGAAGTCGCAAATGCACTTATTAAACGCGATCTTAATGCAAATTCAGCATTTCAATTTCTGGGAGGGTTATAAAGGTATTTATGTTGCAATACTAGTACAATTAAAACACACCAGAGGTGCACAAAGATTTATGTTTTCATGTGGCCATTCGCAAGTAAACAATCTGAAAAATGCACACCCTATAAAAATCCCAGAGAACAATTTCGGCAACCAGCAGTAGTAAATCTTTTATATTCTGACTGATGGGTGATATGAATACGAATAAAATATAATAAAATTCAATGAAAAGTTTGCTGAAGTCGCAAATGCACTTATTAAACGCGATCTTAATGCAAATTCAGCATTCCAATTTCTGGGAGGGTTATAAAGGTATTTATGTTGCAATACTAGTACAATTAAAACACAGCAGAAGTGCACAAAGATTTATGTTTCCATGTGGCCATTCGCAAGTGAATAATCTGAAAAATACACACTCCAGAAAAATCCCAGAGTGCAATTTCGGCAACCAGCAGTAGTAAATCGTTTATATTCTGACTGAGTGCCATGAATACGAATAAAATATAATAACATTCAATGAAAAGTTTGCTAAAGTCGCAAATGCACTTATTAAACTCTATCTTAATGCAAATTTAGCATCCAATTGTTGGGAGGGTTATAAAGGTATTTATTTTGCAATACTAGTACACCTAAAACACACCAGAAGTGCACAAAGATTTATGTTTCCATGTGGCCATTCGCAAGTAAATAATCTGAAAAATACACACTCCATAAAAATCCCAAAGTGTAATTTCGGCAACCAGCTGTAGTAAATGGTTTATATTCTGACTGATGGGTGACATGAATACGAATAAAATATAATACATTTCAATGAAAAGTCCGCTTGAGTCGCAAATGCACATATTAAACGCTATCTTAATGCGAATTCAGCATCCAATTGCTGGGAGGGTTATAAAGGTATTTATTTTGCAATACTAGAACACCTAAAACACACCAGAAGTGCACATAAAGCTTTATGTTTCCATGTGGCCATTCGCAAGTGAATAATCTTAAAAATAAACACTCCATAAAAATCCCAGAGAGCTATTTCGGCAACCAGCAGTAAATCGTTTATATTCTGACTGATGGGTGCCATGAATACGAATAAAATATATTAACATTCAATGAAAAGTTTGCTAAAGTGGCAAATGCACATATTAAACGCTATCTTAATGCAAATTTAGCATCCAAATGCTGGGAGGGTTATAAAGGTATTTATTTTGCAATACTAGTACACCTAAAACACACCAAAAGTGCACATAAAGCTTTATGTTTCCATATAGCCATTCGCAAGTGCATAATCTTAAAAATAAACATTCCATAAAAATCCCAGAGTGCTATTTCGGCAACCAGCAGTAGTAAATCGTTTATCTTCTGACTGATGGGTGCCATGAATACGAATAAAATATAATAAAATTTAATGAAAAGTTTGCTGAAGTCGCAAATGCTCTTATTAAACTCGATCTTAATTCAAATTCAGCATCCAACTGCTGGGAGGGTTACAAAGGTATTTATGTTGCAATACTAGTACAATTAAAACACACCAGAAGTGCACAAAAATTTATGTTTCCATGTGGCCATTCGCAAGTGCATAATCTTAAAAATAAACACTCCATAAAAATCCCAGAGTGCTATTTCGGCAACCAGCAGTAGTAAATCGTTTATATTCTGACTGATGGGTGCCATGAATACGAATAAAATAAAATAAAATTTAATGAAAAGTTTGCTGAAGTCGCAAATGCTGTTATTAAACTCGATCTTAATTCAAATTCAGCATCCAACTGCTGGGAGGGTTATAAAGGTATTTATTTTACAATAGTAGTACAGCTAAAACACACCAGAAGTGCCCATAAAGATTTATGTTTCCATGTGGCCATTCGCAAGTGAATAATCTGAGAAATACACACTCCATAAAAATCCCAGAGTGCTATTTCGGCAACCAGCAGTAGTAAATCGTTTATATTCTGACTGATGGGTGCCATGAATACGAATAAAATATAATAAAATTTAATGAAAAGTTTGCTGAAGTCGCAAATGCTCTTATTAAACTCGATCTTAATTCAAATTCAGCATCCAACTGCTGGGAGGGTTATAAAGGTATTTATTTTACAATAGTAGTACACCTAAAACACACCAGAAGTGCACATAAAGATTTATGTTTTCATGTGGCCATTCGCAAGTGACTAATCTGAAAAAGACACACTCCATAAAAATCCCAAAGTGCAATTTCGGCAACAAGCAGTAAGTCGTTTATATTCTGACTGATGGGTGCCATGAATACCAATAAAATATAATAAAATTCAATGAAATGTTTGATGAAGTCGCAAAGGCACTTATTAAACGCGATCTTAATGCAAATTCAGCATTCCAATTTATGGGAGGGTTATAAAGGTATTTATGTTGCAATACTAGTACCTACAATTAAAACACACCAGAAGTGCACAAAGATTTATGTTTCCATGTGGCCATTCGCAAGTGAACAATCTGAAAAATACACACTCTATAAAAATCCCAGAGAACAATTTCGGCAACCAGCAGTAGTAAATCTTTTATATTCTGACTGATGGGTGACATGAATACGAATAAAATATCATAACATTCAATGAAAAGCTTGCTGAAGTCGCAAATGCACTTATTAAACTCGATCTTAATGCAAATTTAGCATCCAATTGCTGGGAGGGTTATAAAGGTATTTATTTTGCAATACTAGAACACCTAAAACACACCAGAAGTGCACATAAAGCTTTATGTTTCCATGTGGCCATTCGCAAGTGAATAGTCTGAGAAATACACACTCCATAAAAATCCCAGAGTGTAATTTCGGCAACCAGCTGTAGTAAATCGCTTATATTCTGACTGATGGGTGCCATGAATACGAATAAAATAAAATAAAATTTAATGAAAAGTTTGCTGAAGTCGCAAATGCTGTTATTAAACTCGATCTTAATTCAAATTCAGCATCCAACTGCTGGGAGGGTTATAAAGGTATTTATTTTACAATAGTAGTACAGCTAAAACACACCAGAAGTGCCCATAAAGATTTATGTTTCCATGTGGCCATTCGCAAGTGAATAATCTGAGAAATACACACTCCATAAAAATCCCAGAGTGCAATTTCGGCAACCAGCAGTAGTAAATCGTTTATATTCTGACTGAGTGCCATGAATACGAATAAAATATAATAACATTCAATGAAAAGTTTGCTAAAGTCGCAAATGCACTTATTAAACGCTATCTTAATGCAAATTTAGCATCCAATTGCTGGGAGAGTTATAAAGGTATTTATTTTGCAATACTAGTACACCTAAAACACACCAAAAGTGCACATAAAGATTTATGTTTCCATGTGGCCATTCGCAAGTGCATAATCTTAAAAATAAACACTCCATAAAAAATCCCAAAGTGCTATTTCGGCAACCAGCAGTAGTAAATCGTATATATTCTGACTGATGGGTGCAATGAATACGAATAAAATTTAATAAAATTTAATGAAAAGTCCGCTTGAGTCGCAAATGCACTTATTAAACGCTATATTAATGTAAATTCAGCATCCAACTGCTGGGAGGGTTATAAAGGTATTTATTTTGCAATACTAGAACACCTAACCCACACCAGAAGTGCACATAAAGATTTATGTTTTCATGTGGCCATTCGCAAGTGAATAATCTGAAAAATACAAACTCCTTAAAAATCCCAAAGTGCAATTTCGGCAACCAGAAGTAGTAAATCGTTTATATTCTGACTGATAAGTGACATGAATACGAATAAAATATAATAAAATTCAATGAAAAGTTTGCTGAAGTCGCAAATGCACTTATTAAACGCGATCTTAATGCAAATTCAGCATTTCAATTTCTGGGAGGGTTATAAAGGTATTTATGTTGCAATACTAGTACAATTAAAACACACCAGAGGTGCACAAAGATTTATGTTTTCATGTGGCCATTCGCAAGTAAACAATCTGAAAAATGCACACCCTATAAAAATCCCAGAGAACAATTTCGGCAACCAGCAGTAGTAAATCTTTTATATTCTGACTGATGGGTGATATGAATACGAATAAAATATAATAAAATTCATTGAAAAGTTTGCTGAAGTCGCAAATGCACTTATTAAACGCGATCTTAATGCAAATTCAGCATTCCAATTTCTGGGAGGGTTATAAAGGTATTTATGTTGCAATACTAGTACAATTAAAACACAGCAGAAGTGCACAAAGATTTATGTTTCCATGTGGCCATTCGCAAGTGAATAATCTGAAAAATACACACTCCAGAAAAATCCCAGAGTGCAATTTCGGCAACCAGCAGTAGTAAATCGTTTATATTCTGACTGAGTGCCATGAATACGAATAAAATATAATAACATTCAATGAAAAGTTTGCTAAAGTCGCAAATGCACTTATTAAACTCTATCTTAATGCAAATTTAGCATCCAATTGTTGGGAGGGTTATAAAGGTATTTATTTTGCAATTCTAGTACACCTAAAACACACCAGAAGTGCACAAAGATTTATGTTTCCATGTGGCCATTCGCAAGTAAATAATCTGAAAAATACACACTCCATAAAAATCCCAAAGTGTAATTTCGGCAACCAGCTGTAGTAAATGGTTTATATTCTGACTGATGGGTGACATGAATACGAATAAAATATAATACATTTCAATGAAAAGTCCGCTTGAGTCGCAAATGCACATATTAAACGCTATCTTAATGCGAATTCAGCATCCAATTGCTGGGAGGGTTATAAAGGTATTTATTTTGCAATAATAGAACACCTAAAACACACCAGAAGTGCACATAAAGCTTTATGTTTCCATGTGGCCATTCGCAAGTGAATAATCTTAAAAATAAACACTCCATAAAAATCCCAGAGAGCTATTTCGGCAACCAGCAGTAAATCGTTTATATTCTGACTGATGGGTGCCATGAATACGAATAAAATATATTAACATTCAATGAAAAGTTTGCTAAAGTGGCAAATGCACATATTAAACGCTATCTTAATGCAAATTTAGCATCCAAATGCTGGGAGGGTTATAAAGGTATTTATTTTTCAATACTAGTACACCTAAAACACACCAAAAGTGCACATAAAGCTTTATGTTTCCATATAGCCATTCGCAAGTGCATAATCTTAAAAATAAACATTCCATAAAAATCCCAGAGTGCTATTTCGGCAACCAGCAGTAGTAAATCGTTTATCTTCTGACTGATGGGTGCCATGAATACGAATAAAATATAATAAAATTTAATGAAAAGTTTGCTGAAGTCGCAAATGCTCTTATTAAACTCGATCTTAATTCAAATTCAGCATCCAACTGCTGGGAGGGTTACAAAGGTATTTATGTTGCAATACTAGTACAATTAAAACACACCAGAAGTGCACAAAAATTTATGTTTCCATGTGGCCATTCGCAAGTGCATAATCTTAAAAATAAACACTCCATAAAAATCCCAGAGTGCTATTTCGGCAACCAGCAGTAGTAAATCGTTTATATTCTGACTGATGGGTGCCATGAATACAAATAAAATAAAATAAAATTTAATGAAAAGTTTGCTGAAGTCGCAAATGCTGTTATTAAACTCGATCTTAATTCAAATTCAGCATCCAACTGCTGGGAGGGTTATAAAGGTATTTATTTTACAATAGTAGTACAGCTAAAACACACCAGAAGTGCCCATAAAGATTTATGTTTCCATGTGGCCATTCGCAAGTGAATAATCTGAGAAATACACACTCCATAAAAATCCCAGAGTGCTATTTCGGCAACCAGCAGTAGTAAATCGTTTATATTCTGACTGATGGGTGCCATGAATACGAATAAAATATAATAAAATTTAATGAAAAGTTTGCTGAAGTCGCAAATGCTCTTATTAAACTCGATCTTAATTCAAATTCAGCATCCAACTGCTGGGAGGGTTATAAAGGTATTTATTTTACAATAGTAGTACACCTAAAACACACCAGAAGTGCACATAAAGATTTATGTTTTCATGTGGCCATTCGCAAGTGACTAATCTGAAAAAGACACACTCCATAAAAATCCCAAAGTGCAATTTCGGCAACAAGCAGTAAGTCGTTTATATTCTGACTGATGGGTGCCATGAATACGAATAAAATATAATAAAATTCAATGAAATGTTTGATGAAGTCGCAAAGGCACTTATTAAACGCGATCTTAATGCAAATTCAGCATTCCAATTTCTGGGAGGGTTATAAAGGTATTTATGTTGCAATACTAGTACCTACAATTAAAACACACCAGAAGTGCACAAAGATTTATGTTTCCATGTGGCCATTCGCAAGTGAACAATCTGAAAAATACACACTCTATAAAAATCCCAGAGAACAATTTCGGCAACCAGCAGTAGTAAATCTTTTATATTCTGACTGATGGGTGACATGAATACGAATAAAATATAATAACATTCAGTGAAAAGCTTGCTGAAGTCGCAAATGCACTTATTAAACTCGATCTTAATGCAAATTTAGCATCCAATTGCTGGGAGGGTTATAAAGGTATTTATTTTGCAATACTAGAACACCTAAAACACACCAGAAGTGCACATAAAGCTTTATGTTTCCATGTGGCCATTCGCAAGTGAATAGTCTGAGAAATACACACTCCATAAAAATCCCAGAGTGTAATTTCGGCAACCAGCTGTAGTAAATCGCTTATATTCTGACTGATGGGTGCCATGAATACGAATAAAATATAATAAAATTTAATGAAAAGTTTGCTGAAGTCGCAAATGCTCTTATTATACTCGATCTTAATTCAAATTCAGCATCCAACTGCTGGGAGGGTTATAAAGGTATTTATTTTACAATAGTAGTACACCTAAAACACACCAGAAGTGCACATAAAGATTTATGTTTTCATGTGGCCATTCGCAAGTGAATAATCTGAAAAAGACACACTCCATAAAAATCCCAAAGTGCAATTTCGGCAACCAGAGGTAAGTCGTTTATATTCTGACTGATGGGTGCCATGAATACGAATAAAATATAACAAAATTTAATGAAAAGTTTGCTGAAGTCGCAAATGCTCTTATTAAACGCGATCTTAATGCAAATTCAGTATCCAATTTCTGGGAGGGTTATAAATGTATTTATGTTGCAATACTAGTACACCTAAAACACACCAGAAGTGCACAAAGATTTATGTTTCCATTTGGCCATTCGCAAATAAATAATCTGAAAAATACACACTCCATAAAAATCCCAAAGTGTAATTTCGGCAACCAGCTGTAGTAAATGGTTTATATTCTGACTGATGGGTGACATGAATACGAATAAAATATTAAAATATCTATGAAAAGTCCGCTTGAGTCGCAAATGCACTTATTAAACGCTATCGTAATGCAAATTCGGTATCCAATTGCTGGGAGGGTTATAAAGGTATTTATTTTGCAATACTAGAACACCTAAAACACACCAGAAGTGCACATAAAGCTTTATGTTTCCATGTGGCCATTCGCAAGTGCATAATCTTTAAAATAAACACTTCATAAAAATCCCAGAGTGCTATTTCGGCAACCAGCAGTAAATCGTTTATATTCTGACTGATGGGTGCCATGAATACGAATAAAATATAATAAATTTCAATGAAAAGTCCGCTTGAGTCGCAAATGCACTAATTAAATGCGATCTTAATTCAAATATAGCATCCAATTGCTGGGAGGGTTATAAAGGTATTTATTTTACAATACTAGTACACTTAAAACACACCAGAAATGCACATAAAGATCTATGTTTCCATGTGGCCATTCGCAAGTGCATAATCTTAAAAATAAACACTTCAGAAAAATCCCAGAGTGCTATTTCCGCAACGAGCAGTAAATCGTGTATATTCTGACTGATGGGTGCCATGAATACGAATAAAATATAATAAATTTCAATGAAAAGTCCGCTGAAGTTGCAAATGCACTTATGAAACGCTATCTTAATGTAAACTCAGCATCCAATTGTTTAAACTTGGTTTAAACACACATAAATTTTAATAACAAAATTTACGAAGCCAGTCAGAAGTTCGAAATGTAATTCTGATTTCATAAACAAACAGTTTTAACCTCCAGTTTTACTTCATAATTTCGCAAGTTTATACGTAATTTATATCTGTTTTAATCTTGAATTAAAACAGGCAAAATTCAGTTCCCATTTACGAAACCTTAAACAAATATTGTTTCGCCAACATTAAGTGAAAATGCAACTCGGCGACCTAGAAAGCCAAGTTCAACGCTCAGCCCGCAAACCGATGCGGAAATATAAAAGCTTATCATGCTGAGTTGCGGTCTTTGCGGACCTTTAAACGCGTTCTATTACACTATTATGAACTTTGATATTGTTACTGCGTTAAGCATTTTTAGTTTTATATAAATACTAGTCTATTTTCATAATAAAAATCAATCTGCATTTAATGTTTGATTCATTCACTACCCTTTCTAAGCCATAATATTCAAGGGGCATGAGGCTGTGCTCCGCGGGTTAGTGTCTCTACTGCCGTCCGTTTCAAGTACCATTGACTACATTGGTTTAAAACGTAAACACAGTCTTGTTTACGTGCTTGACGGATAGAATCAGCGCAAAGTAACGGAGTCCTGATACAGCCTCTCAGGCATCTCTGTTCATGGTCCTTCGAGCCGGATCTGTCTCCAACTAACGAAAAAACACATCCCGAGAAGAAGACAACATCTGCCAACCACCCAGTTCCCAGAAAATGGCCAACAACATGGAGGAATTCAACAACTTAGCTATCGCCCAAGAAGAGCTCGCGCAGAAGATAAAACAAATATTATCCAACAGCAAAAAGGACCCTGCCAGCCGAAAAAATGAAGCCTACATCGCCAGTCGCAACAAGACGCTGGACGAACTTTGGAACACTGCAACTGAGAATCATGCAAAATTGGGGCAGCTAAGTATTCCAACTCATAATTATTTTAAAACAGGGTATTACGACCAAATTAAAGCCATATACGGCGAAGCAAAAAGTTACTTGCAGAGCTGTTCAAAAGCAACGGAAATTTCCAACCCCTCCGTAAGCAGAACACAAGAGGAAATGGTGGCTAACCCCGAGCAAAAGGTTCGTATCCGAAAACTGCAGATTCGGATCCAGAATTTTAAGCAAGCGATGGACGACGCCGAGCTAACACAAGAATTAGGGAGGCCCGCCATCACGACAAGGGAATTAAGAGAAAAATGGGATCGTGTGGTCGAGATGGACGAAGAAGTTATGTCAAACGACATGGCTTCAGAACAAATGCACTTCAGTCCTGAATATACTACGTTGGAAGACAGGTACAGAAATTTAATTATTTTATTGCAAGCGCCAACAAGGAACGAGCAAGCAGCAGCCATCTCGCTTCCTCAAGTCAAAATCCCCATATACGAGGGAAATTATGAGGAATGGGCCACTTTCAAGGACCTGTTCACCAAATTAGTAGATGACAACCAGAATATGGACGATGTCATCAAGATGCAATATTTAAAGACGCATCTTAAGGGAGAGCCAAGCCGACTGATCCAGCATCTAGCTGTTACCCAAGCAAACTACAACACCGCCTGGAATCTGCTGCAACAAAGGTATCAAAATAATCGCCTTATTTTAACTAAATTGCTAGATACCATATTCGATCTGCCGGTCCTCTCCAAAGAGTCAGCCCAAGGGTTAAAACGATTGCACGACTCCATCAAGGAATGTGTGGAGGCAATCAAAAATTTAGGCATCTCCACGGACAGTTGGGGTCCGTGGATTAACAGAGCTATCGCTCGAAAATGGGATCCTGAAACCAACAAATTATATGAACAGTCGCTTCAATGTCCAAATGAAGTCCAGGATCACCAAAATTTAATGGCTTTCCTGCAAGTGCGGTTCCAATCTCTAGAATCCATAGATGGAGCTCGAAAGCCCACGCAGGAAGGACCACAGAAGAATTACGCTTCCGCATCCCTAAATTGCAAGCTGTGCCATGGAAATCATTCCATCGACAACTGTAGTCAATTCCAGAGGCTACCTACCCATGAAAAACTAGAAGCAGTAAAAACCAATCGATTGTGCTATCGATGCTTGCGGCACGATTCAAATATTCCATGTCGTGCCTATTTTAATTGTAGGATCTGTCGCTTCCCGCATCATACTCTGCTTCATAAGGCGCAGCCACCATCAAGGCCGCTCCCTGCCCAAAGGATGAGAACGTCAGCTCATGCAGCAGCTATAAAGACTTCCAACGCTCCAGAAAAGAAGCCGAAGTCGGACATCATCACCGCCAATTTAGGCGCACAGGAGAGCCAAGTTCTACTTGCCACAGCAATGGTTCAAGTAAAGGCAGCATCCGGGATGACTCATCTACTACGAGTATTAATAGATCCCGGGTCTCAGGAGTCGTTTATCACGGAAGCATCAGCCGAATTATTGGGGTTACCCAGGACCAAAGTTCGAGCTGAAATCACAGGAATTGGGAACAGCGAGCCAAAAATTGCCAAATGGAAAATCCCAGGTTTGATCACACCTAGATTTTCAAGTAACTTTTCCCTACCTGTAAATTTACTAATACTTCCCAAACTTACCAAAGCCATGCCTTCATCCCCTATCCCAAACATAAATATCAATTCCTGGAGCAATATTTTTATCGCCGATCCAACCTTCAACCAACCTGGCCCCATAGACATAATTCTAGGAGCCGAAGAATATTCAAAAATAATTCTAGAAGGAATCACTAAAACAAAGGATGGCATCTTAGGACAAAATACCGAGCTGGGCTGGATCTTATCTGGAACCATTGGAAGACAACATAACGAAATCATTAAAGTCAACACCATGGTTGCCAAAATCGAAGAAGATGAGCAGTTACAAAAATTCTGGAACATAGAAGAAGTTTCCACTAAACGAAAAATTTCCCCAGACGACCAGGTATGTGAGAATAAATTCACAGACACAGTGCAACGAGACCAGGATGGCAGATACATAGTCAAGATTCCATTTAAGCAAACTCCAGAGAGCATGGGAAAATCCAAACCTTCGGCATTGGCAAGATTACTACCTCTGGAAAAGAAGCTGAGACAAGACCAAGATCTAGAAATCCAATACAAGAAATTCATGCAAGAATATCTAGATCTAGGACATATGGAAAGAGTAGAAAAGAAGCAAGAAAACAATGGCAAGTATTACATCCCACACCACGGCGTAATTCGAGAAGCAAGTTCATCAACGAAGCTCCGTGTCGTCTTCGACGCTTCGAACAAGGCATCTTATGGAAAGTCCTTAAACGAAGTCATGTATGCTGGACCGAAACTTCAGCAAGAACTGGTCGACATTCTACTCCGATGGAGAACTCACAAGGTCGTCTTCTCTGCGGACATTGGGAAAATGTACCGACAAATCAAGATGGACAGCCAAGACCAGGAGTATCAACGAATCTTATGGAGATTCGATCAATCACAGCCAATCAGGGAATACAGGTTATGCACCGTCACGTATGGAACCGCATCAGCTCCCTATCTGGCCATCCGAACCTTGCACCAATTAGCAGAGGACGAAAAATCTTCTTTTCCATTAGCAGCGGAAGTTGTGAAGAGAGATTTCTATGTGGACGATGTACTCTCCGGAGCCGACACTTTAGAAGAAGCAATCAAGCAGCAAGGTCAGTTAATTTCCTTATTAAAACGTGGAGGCTTTACCCTACATAAATGGTGCAGTAATGAATTAGCCATCATACAAGAACTACCCGAAGAATTGAAGGAGCAAACCTACCTCGAAATAAGTGAGGACGGCTTAAAGAAGTCATTGGGCGTTCACTGGTCTCCATATGAAGACGTGTTTTGCTTCAAGGTGGATGTGAAGCAAAAGGGATCCACAAAACACAGCATATTATCCGAAGTCGCTAAAATTTTCGACCCTTTGGGTTGGTTAGCACCCATCATCATCACTGCTAAACTACTCATCCAAGAGCTATGGCTCGAAAATGTCAAGTGGGACGACCCAGTCTCAGAATGTATCCAAGGCAAATGGGAAACATTTAAATCTCAACTCAAATCAGTAGAAGAAATTACTTTACCAAGGTGGCTTTTTACCAAAAGGGAAGCCCAAATGGAACTACATGGATCCTGTGACGCTTCCGAAAGAGCTATTGGAGCCGTGGTCTACTCCAGAGTCATCACGTCATCAGGCCAATCCAAAGTATCATTATTAATAGCCAAATCCAAGGTGGCACCAGCTCGAGCAAAGGCAACCCTACCCAGACTAGAACTCTGCGCAGCAGTACTACTTTCTAATCTATTACAACGGGTAATTACAGCACTGGACATTCCTAAGGTATCTATCTTCGCCTGGACCGATTCCATGGTCACACTAGGTTGGATTAAGGGAGATCCAGTAAGATGGAAGACATTCGTCGCCAACCGCGTAGCCGAAATCAACCACCTGATTCCGGCCCAACATTGGAACCACGTCAAGTCAGAAGAAAATCCTGCAGACGTCATCTCCAGAGGTACTAGTCCAGGGAAATTAAAGGAACATAAACTATGGTGGGATGGTCCAAGTTGGTTAATTAACAAAGAGTTATGGCCGTGCCAACCAGACACCGCCACAACCAATGAAGAAGCAAAAGGTTACACTGTGCATCAAGCCACAGTTCATCAAGACGAGAACGAGATTATTCATCGCTTCTCGTCTCTGACAAGAATGGTACGAGTTGTGTCCTATTGCCGAAGATTCATCAACAAGTGTAGGCGTCTTCCCATTCAACCAGGATGTCTATCAGTTAAAGAAATGGAAGACACCATCCTCACACTCATCAAGGTCGTCCAAAAAAGTGATCCTATTTTGAAGGCAACAGGATCTCAACTCCAAAAGAGAAAATGTGTGGACTCCAACAACAAACTCGCAAATCTCAATCCATTCATCGATCAACATGGAATCGTACGTGTTGGAGGAAGACTAGAAAATTCGAACCTATCCTACCACGAAAAACACCCAATTATCCTTCCTTATTCCAATCACATTTCCAAATTAATAATCCATGAGGCACATTTACGCACCTTACACGGTGGCACTCAGCTCACACTGTCCTATGTCCGAAGAACATATTGGATCATCAACGCAAAGAAAGCCGTCAGTTCCAGCATCAAGAAATGCTTTCGATGCATCCGATTCAAAGCAGAGGCAGCCCAGCAATTAATGGGGAATCTTCCACCAACAAGAGTTAATTCAACCCCGCCATTCTTCCACTCAGGAGTGGACTATGCCGGTCCAATACAAATCCGAACATCTAAAGGAAGAGGGCATTCTTCATCCAAGGGATACATTGCTGTTTTTGTCTGTCTATCAACCAAGGCAATACACTTAGAAGCTGTCAGCGACATGACAACTAACAGCTTCCTAGCAGTCTTCAGGAGGTTCATCGCCCGAAGAGGACGCTGTGCACATCTTTATAGCGACAACGGAACGAATTTCGTTGGAGCAAGGAAGGTCTTGGACAAGGAAATCCGTCAAGCAATGGAAGGCCCAGTTATCCAAGAAAATTTATCCACCATTGGTACTCAATGGCACTTCATCCCCCCAGTAGCCCCACACTTCGGAGGAATATGGGAAGCAGGAGTAAAATCAATGAAGCATCATCTGAAGAGAACCATTGGCAACGCTACTCTAACATTCGAAGAATTAACAACTTTGCTTTGCCAAATAGAAGCCTGCTTAAACTCACGTCCTCTGTGCCCACAAGGCAACAATATTGAAGACACCAGTGCATTGACACCAGGCCATTTCCTGATAGGAAGAGAGATAATCTCACCACCGGACCCAATCAGCACACCAATATCTACAAATCTGTCAAATCGCTGGAGATTGATCCAAAAAATCAAGCAAGATTTTTGGAAATCATGGAGCTCAGACTACCTTCATGGATTGCAGCAAAGAAACAAATGGAAAAAACCGGTGGAGAATATAAAAGTTGGTGACCTGGTGCTAATCAAAGAAGAAAACATTAATCCTAGTAAATGGCCATTAGCGAGAGTTGCCGACATTCATCCTGCAACCGATGGATCAGTACGAGTAATAACCATCCAGAAATCAGGAGGACATCAATTAAAACGTTCCATAGGCAGTATCATTCCATTACCAAATAACGAAGAATCGCAGGAACCAGAGCCTGAAGAAAAAATTTCGGCCAACAGCACCCACACACAATCATTCCCAGCACCAAAGAAAACTGTCACGTCCAAATGGAAAATGTTTCTACTAATATTTACTCTCCTTACTACAAATACATCGAGTAAGGCAGAATTCAACATACAAAAACCAGACAGCGGGTACTATGTAGAGCATATTGGACACGGGAAGATTGAACGAGGAACATTCAGGATCGAAATCCAGTTCGAGAGGGGGAAGATCGAAGAAGACTTCGAAACAGTTACCGACATGGTGGACAAATTCGACGACCTCTGCAACTCTGCGAAAGAACTGTCCGAAGACACGTTATGCAAGACATTGGTGCATCATCTTCTGGAACAAAAAAGGCATATGGAATGGATTAAAACTGGCATGGAAGATATCATAGCAAGACGAGAGAAACGAGGAGTGCTTGGGACTGTACTAACGTCAATTTTCGGAGTAAATGACGAGGTCTATCAAGATATTGACAGACTCGACAAAAATCAACAGGAATTAATAAAAATGGACAGTCAACAATCCAAATTCTTGCTGTCAGCACTTTCAAGATTTAATGAGACCGAAGAACGAATCGATCAGAAACTGGAACATTTCCAAGAGAAGCTGAACCAAGGAATCAGGGCGATCAACAACATGGACAAGTGGTATAAGGCAACCGACTCCAACCGATTAAATATCCACATCATCAGTGTCTATCAAGTCGCCACAAATGTTATTAGTGAACTGTGCAATTACCACACAAACATTTTGAACGTTCATTTCCAACAAGGTAATTTTTACGAGTTAATAACACCTGCCCAAATCAAGCAAATCCTCGCAAATGCAACCAGTAAACTCTCGCCAAATTTAGAAATTTTACCGACCCCAATCCTAAAGGTCGACATCGGACATGATGACATCTACATCAACGTCCAAGGATACTTCATCATAGTAGAAAAAACCGAATATACCTTAATCAAGGTGACACCAATTCCTCTCCAAATTAACAATGGGTCCTACTGGGTGATCGACGTACCAAAAGGGATCTTCGCTGTGGATTACAACTTACAAATGTATTTTCAAGAGACAGATGAGGAATTCAAAGAAAATCTCCAAATTACTCCAAACACGTATATCTGCAGTCCAACAGTCGTGAAAGGAATTGAAAATAACCCAAATTGCATCATTGATGATATATATCATCGAACAGAAATTAGTCAGTGCAGCCTACGAAGACATCAGATCCAGTCCATTATTTGGAAACAACTATACATGGAAAACACCTGGATGTTCGTAGTCAACAAGCCAACCCGAATAGCTATCACTTGTAGTGGCAATAGGGAAGAAGTCACTGTCAACACTACAGGTGTGATTCAGATCTCGTCAGACTGCATCATACAAACTCCAAAGAATACGTTAACCCCCAGGCATAGCAAGAAATTCAAGATCCTCGCAGGATATTCCAAGGCCGTCAGCATCAATTTTACCAACACAATAACACCCAACTCCTTTTCAGAAATTGCAGAGGAGCCAGTTCTAAAACAATCAGACCACTTCGAGGATCTACAAACTTCACAATTGGAATTCCAGCAGCACCTAAAGGACATTACTTGGAAAACCATCCGCCACCACTCCTATCTATCCAGCGGGATAACAAGCAGCCTATTGGGAGGGGCTATTCTAATAGGAGCAGTCTACTACATTCGAAAAAGGATCAACCGAAGGAAGCATCAATCCAAACAACGCCAGTCAACCGTAGAAGAATATCCTTTAAGAACCCTTAATGTGGAAGAAACAATATAGTTTTCCTTTTCTTTTTCTTCGGCCTAAAATTGGCAATATGTTTAAACTTGGTTTAAACACACATAAATTTTAATAACAAAATTTACGAAGCCAGTCAGAAGTTCGAAATGTAATTCTGATTTCATAAACAAACAGTTTTAACCTCCAGTTTTACTTCATAATTTCGCAAGTTTATACGTAATTTATATCTGTTTTAATCTTGAATTAAAACAGGCAAAATTCAGTTCCCATTTACGAAACCTTAAACGAATATTGTTTCGCCAACATTAAGTGAAAATGCAACTCGGCGACCTAGAAAGCCAAGTTCAACGCTCAGCCTGCAAACCGATGCGGAAATATAAAAGCTTATCATGCTGAGTTGCGGTCTTTGCGGACCTTTAAACGCGTTCTATTACACTATTATGAACTTTGATATTGTTACTGCGTTAAGCATTTTTAGTTTTATATAAATACTAGTCTATTTTCATAATAAAAATCAATCTGCATTTAATGTTTGATTCATTCACTACCCTTTCTAAGCCATAATATTCACGGGGCATGAGGCTGTGCTCCGAGGGTTAGTGTCTCTACTGCCGTCCGGTTCAAGTACCATTGACTACATTGGTTTAAAACGTAAACACAGTCTTGTTTACGTGCTTGACGGATAGAATCAGCGCAAAGTAACGGAGTCCTGATACAGCCTCTCAGGCATCTCTGTTCATTG
>OW679195.1:156987056-157056198 GCA_940337035.1 Agriotes lineatus
GCTCCTGGTGAAGATACGGTGAGTGTGAAAGTGATACGTGCGGTGGCGGAAAGTATCAAAGGGCCTCTTAATCTACTTTTCAATTTATCAGTGGAAGTCGGAACATTTCCAGAATCCTTAAAAACAGCATTAATTGTTCCGATACCAAAAAAGGATCTGCAACAGATGTTTCCAACTATCGACCTGTAAGTTTGCTAAGTGTATTTTCAAAAATTTTTGAGAAGATTGTATACAATAGATTAGTACAATTTTTAATTAAGTACAGTATTTTCAAGACTGCCAGTAAGGTTTTAGAACATCTCGGTCTACTGAAATGGCTGTCGTTCAATTATTAAGTATTGTAAACGATGCACTTGACCAAAAACACTTTGTTGCTACCATATTTTTTGACATGGCACGTGCATTCGATAGTGTAGACGCTAAATTTATAAAATGTAAACTGCACAACATAGGCATAAGGGGTTATGTGTTGGATTGGCTGGTGTCATTCGTTACTGATAGGCAAATATCTGTGAAAGCTAACAACCTACAATCACATAAATGTAATGTAAGCATAGGGGTACCACAGGGGTCCATTCTTGGTCCCTTGATTCCTTTGCTTTATAAATGATTTACCAGAGCATGTAAAATCTGGATATCCAATAATTTTTGCAGATGATACTTCCGTAACTATTACTGCAGCATCACCTGAGCTGCTGGAAATTCGTTTAAAAGCTGTTTTAAATGAGATGAATGGTTGGTGCAGGAAAAACAATCTAATGTTAAGTTTAGAAAAAACGAAATGCATTATATTTGGCAAGAACGTCGTAAATATTGATACTAATATTGATTGCTCTGTGCAAGCAACCGTTTTAGGTTTTATTATAGATAACCAGTTAGATTGGGGTATACATCTTGACGCTTTGTGTAAGAAATTAAATAGTTCGTTTTATGCATTAATGCAGTTAAGAAGCGATGTGAACATCGACGAACTGTTACAAGTGTATTATGCCTTGGTGCAGTCTGTCATTTGTTATATCATAAGGGCTTGGGGAAGTTCATCGCATGCTTTAAGAGTATTTATACTGCAAAAAAGGATAATTAGAGTAATGTTTATATTAAGCCCACGTGACTCCTGTAAGCCAGTTTTTATTGATAAGCAACTCTTAACAGTTCCGTCCCTATTTATTTATAAATGTTGCATGTATGTAAAGAGAAATTTTAACAATTTTACTCAAGTTTCTTATAATCACTTTTTTCTTTAAACGGCAGTAAAATATGGCATTATACTGCTGGATTGATGATGGTAAGCTGTCACTTTATTGCCAAGCGGCAGATAATATTATCTGCCGCTGACGAGCGGCAGATAAAGTTATTATCTGCCGCTGACGACTTTATCTGCCGCTCGTCAGCGGCAGATAATATTATCTGCCGCTGACGAGATCAAGTAATTTTCTTCGAATTTTGTTCACAAAGTTGTAAATAATTTGTTATAAAAACGTTTTAAGAAAAAATACTATATGTTATTCGGAGCAAAAGTATCTTTATGTGGCTCGGCTGTACTTATCTGCCTCGCAAGATCAGCAAATAACCCGTCCAGCCTCGCCACATAAAATATAACTTTTGCTCCTAATAACGTAATATACTATTATCCGACTAGAGGTGGTAACCACCTACTAATACCAATACACAGAACAGTAAGGTATGAAAATGGACCTTATTATAGTTGCATTAAAATGTATAACTGTCTACCTAATAATATAACAAATGAAACTAATTTGGTTGAATTTAAAAAGCTACTGCGTAGTTACCTAATTGAAAAGTGTTTTTTTAAAGTATGTGATATTACGACTATTTAATGTAAATTGTCTGTGATATTTTTTTTATGTTGACTTGTCCCATACTATTGTGGTCAGTGGATTAATAAAATTTATAAAACAATTAGAAGCAAAAACATCGTTCAAAATCCTTAGAATAATATCTGTCGTATAAATATGGCTATCATAAAACCAACTCTGATATTATAGTATGACCAAAATGAGGGCAACATTTCCCACAGAAGAATCACATATTATTCATCACTTATGCTGCAAAATGATTGAGAAACGCAACAGCAATAGGGGAAGCGCAGAGATAAAAATCGTGGCAGTAAGAAACATGGAAAAATCATTATTTGGCACACTAGTGAAGAAGGGAGCGGAAAATAATGAAGTTGTCGCGTAATTCCTATAAGGGATCTCACTTATCTTTTGTTCCTTAATTTAATATTCGATTCTTGCCCTTTGTCGATATCTTTGGAACTTAATGTACTTTTTGAGATGCTATTGTTATTCAACGTCTTGCCCAATGACTAATTAGCATCTTTCAATAATAGTAAAGATTTGATTTATTAATAACTGAAAATTCTGTATAGGGCGCAATTACAATTACTATTTATTTCAATAATGGCTTTTTTATGCTTCCGAAGTTCGAAATATATGTACGGAAACGATTTTTGGAAGTATTTAATTGAATTATTAGTAGCTTCAGCGTACTTATGCGAACGTTTTGTCCGTCCGTCCGTCTGTCTGTCTGTCCGTCTGTCTGTCTGTCTGTCTGTCTGTCTGTCTGGATCGCCTGTAACTTTCGAACGGCTACAGATATCGAAATTTTGAAAGGGGGCAAAGTTGTTGCTAAGGTCCCGAGCACCTTCATGCGCTATTTGGTTTTGGCGAAAGGTGGCGATTTTCCACTTTGCAAAATTTCCAAGCATTGTAGCACAGTGGCGGCTTGTCCACTTGGCGCCATCTACAGAAGTTCGGTGGTCACGTTTTGAACTACACATTCTGGGTGCACTATAATTCCACTTGGCGCCATCTACAGAAGTTCGGTGGTCACGTTTTGAACTACACATTCTGGTTGCACTATAATACTTAATGTTTTCGCAGTGCTGAAGCTACTCTTTAGACCTGTACTTGAGCAGTTTATTAATATTGGAACTGTAAGTTTATACTTGTCTCATTAACTTCAAAGGTATTATTAGCCAATCATAATTATCTTTTCTTTTCGGTGACAATTCAATAATATTTTTTCTTTTGCCAATTCCATTATAGACTTCTCTTAGTCATTCAAATTCGAATGTTGGTTTAAAGGATTTGTATTAATCATATGTAGAAATATTACATTAATGTTACCATAGTTCGCTAATAAACTTCGTGCGTCTTCAGGCATCCGAGACATGTTTTAAGTTTAATAATAATTATTCTTTAATCAATTCAATCTTTTAATATGATTGGCTCTCGCATGCATATTTTTTTACAAATAAGAAAACTAATGAAAATATAAAACATTTAAAATACAGACGGATAAAACCTATATTAATACGAGTTGTGTATTCCTAGAAGTCTATTAATAACTGCGTTATCATACGTGTATTGTACAATATTTTATGTCCGCCTACCGAAACTAGAAAAGTTTAAAAATAATCTGACGTTCATTATTTTTTGGCAAGTAAAAAATATAAACGTCCGTCGTCACCTGGAATTTATTTGAAATAATGTAAATATTACACTATTAATATGTACAACCAATAGTTTATTTATTTACTTTTTTCTATTAAGTTTGATGTGTTTTTTAGGCTAGCACAAAAGCTTAGTCTACACTAAAATAGTTATATCACATTCAATAACAAAGTTTAAATTGGTGAAATAAATATTTTTGGCATTTCAAGATTGTTACCGGTAGTTGAACACACACGGTTTCCACGATTTTAGAAAATGCATAACTTTATTCAGAGACAAACATCAAAGTTAAAGTTTTTACTGTGGTTTTCTATCATGTAGGTGTATACTATGTACAAAAATTAGATTTTTATACCAAGCCCCACCAGAGATATCAACCCTCACACTTTCAAAAATGTATAAAAAAAGATAGAAACATTTATCAATGTTATTACTGTAGCTATGGTGAGTGCTCTATCATACCTAATTGTAATAAAAAATCAACTTTGATATTTCACCCCTTCATTGAAACTTTAAGCTCGAAAAAATAGAATTTCTTAAATTTTTATACGAAGTTTTAGAGGCAATTTTCACTTATTAGGCTTAAAGTAAGGCTTTTAATGTAACGGAACAAAATTAAAAAGGAGAATTTGCCGAAGAAAATGGTTTTTGTTACAATGTTCTAGAACAATCCAGTCCAAAGTTAACGCTAATGTCTCCAAAGTCAAAAACTGGTACTCAATGAAAATGGCCGCCGCGCATAAGCGGGTTAGGATAAAAACAAAATAAGACCTGTTTTGAACTGCCAATGTATATGGGAATAACATATAAAATATTGCTATGTTATGCTAGGTGATAAATTTATTTAAATTATCGTATTACTATTTTGCCCTTTATTTTTAACTTTCAATTCAAATCCGTATTTTACAATATTATTAATGAAACTCTCTCAGGTAGTTCGCAATATCTAGTAACCCAATGATTGACTTGTCAAATTCTCTTTGTTTAATTGCCAGTTCATTGACTTTCAAAAAATTGACACCTAACGTCTAATTAATCAAAATTCAGAACGAATATCAAGGTTTTTACAATAAGATCTAATATTCAATTCTTTCACCAATCTCTTATGTAAGTATGAAATTCAATTATATTTTTATACCTTCTTACTGGTTATAACTTTTTAAATGTTTCATTTAACCTTTTAAAACACAAACCTGATTTAACACTTTGCTTGTTAATACTGCCAAAATCCTTCCAAGCTGGATCCTCACTCCGACTGCACTCAAACACCTGCTGGGTCCTTATCCAACTGCATCACCTGCGATGAATGTAAACTCCCAGCATCACTTTATTGCCATCCACTTTAAAACTTCCACATCCTATACTGGATTCCTGTCGTTGTCCCCTGCTGCTGTCAACTTCAAGTCTCCTAGCTCCTGTACTGAATTACTGCGGCTCCGATCCCTCTCTGGTAAGTATCAGCATAAATCTTGTTCCAAATATGAATTTGTCTCTTTTTTAGATGGTCCTACGTCTTCAATGATACCCACATGTTTCCCAAAAACAATTTGCTGCACGTACTAACCTCTTGTTTGTGGCTTGTATTCCATTTCCAATGTAGTATCAATAATATCCTCACTCCAAAGCTTGTCCCTTTATTTCTTGTTTTTAATATTTTATTTTATATTTCCACCTCGAAGATTTTGCTTTTAACCCATATAATTTGCATCAACCATAACATTTACAAATTATACAACATTTATTAATGTTTCTTTATTCGAAAATCACACCCATATCAAATTATGTATACATTTTTGAGTTGTTTTTTTAGTAACTAATTAAACAAATTACAAATTATTACCACTAGACACGATTCTTGCTGCCTCCTATATACATTTTTTTATATAATCAAAACAGATATTTTATTTTAATTATCATAATAGATACATTTTAGTAGTAACCTTGGTATTTATTCCTATTCAGAATTTTCTTATTACAGATTAAGTTTGAGTAATTAATCATTATGCTATTATTTGACTAACCAATAATAAGAAAGTTAATTTCATTATACTTTAACATGTATTTAGATCCATTAATTTGCTTATATCTGACTTCCAAATTTATTTGACTAAACTGTTTCTTTAGTATTCATTTTTAAATTATCAAAGAATATAGTGTATCATAACAATATATTTAAAAATAATAAATGGTCAAGCGACCACCATTAGATCACTTCAAATGGATTGACCCATTCAGTCGCCCATATTTCCCGTTTTTTCAATTCTTCTGAATTGAATAAAACAGATTATCAAAAAATTATTTCTGATTTCTATTTGATAAATCCTTAAATAATAAAGAAATAATCTGCAATTCTATCTATGATGAAATTTATTGATGACAGTTTATCTCTGTGTTGAGTTTTAATTCTTTTAAAACTCTAATCATAACTAAACCATGCAACTGTTCGAAGCATTTCTGGAACTTATCGTGTTGGAGTTTTTTTTTTCAAAATACTTGCAGTTGGACCATTGTAAATAACCAACCCTCATGAGCACAATTCATTTTAATGAGTATGGTAATCATATCCTCGCAAATTCGTATTTCTTTCTAAGAATTTACGTAATATCTCCCAACTCTACCCTCTACATAATATAAATACGAACAATTTAGGGCTTGCAGCATCTATATGTATATCTGATTAATTATAATTCCTAGACACCACATATGGTACTAGGGAAGATCGACTATGTATATTTATTTAAACCTTTATTCGCCGGCGACGAATTTTCCGACGGGGAATTGTACCGGCGGCGAATCGGTTATCACGAATCGGTGACGGCCAATCGGCGACGGCGAATTGTCCTAAACCCGATATGCCTCAGTCTGCAGCGGGCATAAAACTTACTTGTAGTTTGTCTAAAAATGGTCACACTTTCTTCATTTTATCGCTATCATCTTGTACCAAATAGTAATTATTTACAAAATAAAGCAGCAATGGGGCATTGATTTCCAATCAGACTTATTCTCAAACCTTCCCAACTTCATCAATACAGATGCATTCTAGGATAATCTGGAACGTAACTAAAGTTATGCCAATAAATGCATAAAACGCTTGATTTGTAAGAGCGAAGTTTAGTTTATTATTATGACCTACTTACAAATTTCTTTGCGATAAGATTCATTTTCTAATTCATTAACTTTAGAATCAAAAGCATCACAACTTAGAAGCGGCTGTTCGTATTTTGTTTGCGTGTCCAGATATAGGTAACTGGAAAGCCCTAACCTTTGGCCAAATTAAAATTGATAACATTCTCAATTTCTGTATACTCTCGTTTCCCAAAACTGAATTTCAGCATATTGTGCTGATCACCGCTATCTCTTGCTTCGAAAACATTCTACAAAGCAAAACCAAATTCCAATAGTAACACTGAATAATGTCTATTGGAGTGGATAGATGACTTAAGGTCAATTTTCTTATGATGTAATTTGTGTTTTCTCGAAAAATTGTATCAAAGCACATTCAGCATAGATCTGCGTCTAATCAATATATTTCTTACCTTTTTTCTGGATTATCTTTAATAATTATTTTTGCATTAAGGGCATAATCGTTAGATTAGGATGGAGGAAATGTTCAAAGCGCGACGGGAAGCGGAGAGCTTTATATTTCCGGAGAGCTATAATCGTGATTAGGCACGTGGTACATACGTTTTATTTTATTTTGGTTCTCAAAATGGACAAAATTCAAGGATTCAGTATTTTGGCTACAGACTACTGCGTCATCGTTGTGCTAGTGCTGTCAATTTTTGGTGTGCTATGGTTTCTACGCGGATTGTTGGTGTTGCTATACTAACAAACATTGTTGGTGCTTGTTATACTGATTAGCAACTTTATAGGCCTTAGGGCTATAAAAGTCATTTTACGCCTGCTGTTCGTAAACAAGATTATGGTTCCAAAATGATTAAATTTTATAATAATTTTGCCACTCAAGGTGTCATTCATGCTGAACAGTTGATTACCGACATACTACAAACGTGGAATCGCGTGGAAAGCTCTAGTTTTGTATTTAATTAACAAATGGCGGTATAGCTTACTTCAAGACGGAGAATCTATATAGTAACTTAGACTTAGATAATAGTAGAAAACTTACACAGGGTGGTCGTAAAGGTTGGGGACATACTTTACAAACATTTATTACAAAAAGATAGTGACGATTTTTCCTCAGGACCAAATTAAAAGTTTAAACCTCTCGCAGATTTACTTTTACTTTATACAGGTTAAATTAGAGTCTACTAAAGTCATAATTTGATAATAGAAATTGTTAATGTTCTAAATGGCGCAGGAAAAAATTTTCGGAAAAATTATATGAAAACATATTAAAACATTTTTTTAACTTCACTTTATAGGGCCGTAACCTTTTAATCTGGTCTTTTAGAAAAAAACATTATTTGGAAAATCTTTATTAATTTTTATGTATTTAATGTTGGTAAAGTACGACCACTCTGTATAACAACGTAGATACGAGTAAAGAAAACGCCATAATACGTTTTGATTGGTGGATCACTTTTGGCACAGCATATAGATATTAACGATACAAGTTTGATTATGAGCATCTTAACGAAACGAGTTTGATTGCCAGAACGAGGCGGTTACTCGAGATCTGTTGCAATCAAACGAATTTCGTTAAGTGCCATGAGCAAACGTGTATTGTTCAACATTTTGTCTTAATCAATAAATTCTGGTTTAATATATTCTTTGTTTTGTAATAGTTATTTACTATACAAGTGGGATAAGAGCATCATTAATATACGAGTATGTAAGCACACAAGTATATTAATGATGCATTGTCACACATGCATTGTAAAATTTTTTATCTACAACTGCCTAAAATTGAGAAAAGTGCATTAAGAGAAATGTCAAATCTGTCATTTTCAAAAACATTCTAGTAGGCAAATGTCATTATGTCCATTTGGCACTATTTCAGTTAGGTAATGAAGCCATTACACCACTCAGTTAGGTAATGAAACCATTACACCATTCAGTTAGGTAATGAAGCCATTACATAGCTGAGTGGTGTAATGAGCTTCATTACGTAACGGAAATAGTGTCAAAGGAGTGAGTAACGAGCTACTTATCCCACTGGAGTAGATAAAAACTTATTACCGCACCGAGTGCGGTAGTATCATCATAACCGCACTGAGTGCGGTAATAAAGCTCTTACCGATACTCAAATTTATTTGGTAAGTAGTCTAGAATAAAACCGATGAAGATAAATAGATTAAATATATTTATTAAATTCGTTCTCAGGAACCTTTATAAACGTGGCGTATGGATTTAAAATAAGAAAGGAACAATACGTACGAGCGGCAGAGGACTTTACAGAAGTCATTACTCTACTTCTTTGAATATATGCAATTTGTCGTTTAGATCCAGGAAATTTTATATGCAGTAAATTATGTATAAGTTTTAAGAAAAGTAGAAGGTTTTATAAAATAACTAATTTGTAGTCCAGTTTTAATACATCTAATTAATAATAATAATCCGAAAATAAGAAATTGGGCTTGGACTTGGATTTGACGATGACAATAAATTATAGTAAACAAAAATGCATCGAATTTATAAGACTATTCAATTCACCTGTCATCTGTCAAAAAGTGACCAATGAAAATCCATAATTTTGACGTTTCTTGACCAATCAAAAAAATATCAGTGGATATATCTTCCTAGATGGTATTCAAGTGACTATTTTAAACAAATCTGATTTTTATTAGAAAAAGTCAATATTTGTGTTCTGTTACTATAGAAATTGACTAGTTTGTTGCTAGATTTACTGAAAACTAATTTGAAAAAGTAGTTTGGTTCATTAAATAGTCCCTCGAATACCATTCTTAGTCAAAGTTAAGTAGACTATTCAATTCACCTGTCATCTGTCAAAAAGTGACCAATGAAAATCCAGAATTCTGACGTTTCTTGACCAATCAAAAAAATATCAGTGGATATATCTTCCTAGAAGGTATTCAAGTGACTATTTTAAACAAATGTGATTTTTATTAGAAAAAGTCAATATTAGTGTTCTGTTACTATAGAAATTGCATAGTTTGTTGCTAGATTTACTGAAAACTAATTTGAAAAAGTAGTTTGGTTCATTAAATAGTCCCTCGAATACCATTCTTAGTCAAAGTTAAGTAGATTATTTTTGCTGTGGTATCACTACTCATGTCCATTGCACTTGGGATTAGGACTCGTGCTATCGCACTCGTCCTAATCGTACCGAAGCGCAATGGACATTCGTGACACCACCACAAAAATAGTCGACATAACTTTGACTACTCATGGTATTATAAGTGAGTATACCAAGTAGCTTAACCAGGTTTTTAAACTTTAATCTACAGCCTAATAGTTACGCCACTGCCTCGCTTATAATGACAGGTTTTCTTCAAAAATGATTGACAGGTGAAGGTATTTTCGCTTATGTTATCTAAATTATCATACAGGGTGCCCATTTTAAATCGTGACCCATGATGATTTTGCAACAGGTAACCCATCAATCAATTCAGTAACTTCGTGCTTTACACAGAAAAAAACTGTAGCAATTCATAGGTAGTATAGGTTGCCAGGTTTATAATTTTAAGGGGTCACGGTTTAAAATGGGCACACTGTAGTATTCGCTCGTCGATTTAATTTTTACATTTTTTGACATTTCCAAAACTGTTTTTCGAAGTATTTGAATTATTAACACAGGTGTACGTATATGCTTGGTCAATGAACATCATACATGCTGATTAAATACATTTACCTTTTACGTTTAACAATTTTATAATTCAGTAGTAACTATTCATTTATCTGCTCCATAACTAGCATTCGCCAGATCATTTATGCATAGATTTGTTTAAAAAACGATAAATAGCATAAATAACATAACTGTAATGCCGAGTGAGGCATGAAGTTTGCCAGACACAAGCGTAACTAGAATATCAATAACTTCATATGGTCGGTATTTTGTAGTATGAAATTGTCTTTTACATTATGCAGTGCCTGGCAGTAAGAAATAAGTGTAGTTATTAACCATAAATTGGATTGTCCCACTAGAATAGTATTTTACTAAAAGTGTATAAAACTAGATATCATAAAACTGGATGAGGTAATTTTATGCTGGAGAAATATAAAGTAGATATTTAGAAGCCGAGCGTGCGATACATGTAGTTAAGTTGGTCAATCCTATCCCAAGTGGCAAACAAAAAATCACTTTCTAGGTCATCAAGGCACCGTGTTTAAAAATGCAAAATCAAACCGCGCCAACCCCGCAACAGTTTTAATAGCACTCTTCCAAAGAGAGACTTTAAAAACTCCATCTCGTTATTTATAGTCGAAGGTTAGAGTACCCTCGTCGAAGTAAGCACATAGCTTGCACCCCTTGGAAACCTTATATTAGCGAGTGCTGGCGTCCACGAGTCTCCCACCCGTCCCCCAACCTATAACAGATCCGATTCGACCCTCAAGGATAGGAAAGGGTCATCTCCTCATCCCAGTGCGTGGGGCGGTGGGTGGACATCCAAGATAAGGGTCCACAATGACGATCCGCTGGGGGTGAGTTTCTAACCCTTATTGCGGTCGGGTGCTTTTGCTGTTCTCTATAAGGTTTACTTGAATTTTGGGATCTCGATGTGGAAACTTCCCTTTGAATTACATCTAATTCTTTCCCTGCAACCTGCGCGGACTGTACGATCGTCAGGGGCGTGTGCTTTGCAAACCTTTATTAAAGGGCTGTTTGAAAACAGTTAACAATACATAATATGATAGTGAATCTAAAGATCCTCTTCGCATACTAGCGGTTCGGCCTCTTCGAGGGGATCGTCCCAGGGTATGTACCACGGCTTCTTTTTCCACTTTCCTTTCTCGTAGTCCCATTTAGAACTTATACCAGTGACGGGGTTGACGCGTAGAAGAATCATTCGCCTCAGTTGCTGTTTTTGCGACTCACCTTTGAATGACGGAGGCATTGGCGTCTGAGAGTATACTTAAAAATATAACACAAACAGTTATTGTCACCAGGACAATTTTAAACCGGCTTACCATATTTTTTCATCCACACAAACCACCACAAGGCCACCGATATTAGCATCAGGCCGGCCCCGACTATCAGCATCCATTCTCCGGTGGGAGCCTGCATTTCCGCGAAAGTTTGGCAAAAGTTCGACCTGTAGAGTGCCTTCTTCTCCTCGATGGAGAGCAGGCGCCAGTCGCCCTTTTCCTTCTCCCGCAGAGCCTGCGAATTTGCCGATGCATGCAAAATAGGGGCTGAAACGACCACAAGCACCTACCAGGACTTCGGGGGTAGGTGTCTTGTATCTGATCGATGGGAACGGAAAGTCGAAGCGATCGACGTATTCCGGTTCCCCGTTGACGCCAAAACCGACGACTTCTCGGTTTCCTATGCGTTTCGAGTACCACCCGTCGTCGTTGTAATTGTAAGCGCTGGACGTTACTGGTCGTACGCTGGGTGTCAATGTTTGTAGCTTTTGTGCGTTCTTGAAGCCCAGGTGATCGAGTACGAAGGGCAGGATGGATTTCGGGGCTACGCCGATTAGTCTCTTCATTTTGATCGCCTTGAGGACTGTTGAAAAGTAAATGGGGTGACAGTTCGCTTATACCTTTATGAAAGGTGCTATGTTAACAAATGACAGCTTCTATATTTCATTACTTGATTTTTTAAATTTTTGTTTGTTTGTTTGTTTGTTTGTTACGGACAAGGTCTAGGCATGCCATGTACCAGATACCTTAGACAACGACAGCCATGATCATGATCATATTGTCAAATTCCTTCATACTCGTATAATTTTGCCAATACTAAGGAGTTCCAACCCTAGCAGCATACTTATCTTCCTTTATAACCTTTATGAAAGTTACAAGTGATGTTTGAAAAGGGCGTATATAAAAGAATTTCAGGTAATACAACCAAAAATATATTAAATAGGGTGAGGTCGCATCTGATTCTAAGTGTGTGCTTAAGGGATGCGTATGGTTAATATTAATTATTCATTCGGCTAAAACTGTATACAAAAACAAGAAAACAGTTGAGAATTTTGATGCACATATGTTTACATAATTAAAAGATCAAACCCTTCAAGAAATGGGAAATTATAAATTAAAATCTTTCGAGTTCAGTCCTTCCAACAGTAGAGTATATAGAAAGATTTTGCTTGTAGGCGCAGCTCAATAATTTCAACAGATATTAAAGCTAAAATAGTTCTTTAAAAAAGTACAAGTCAATACATAGTTAAATAATTGAAATACCTTCCTCAGGGCAGCAATTTGAAGAAAACTTTTGCTTTTAACCTAATATTTCAATAAACTTGTATTGTGAAAAAAGGGATGTTAATAAGTAATTTTTGGCAAAAGTGAGTTATCAGCGAATCTTGTCCTATGTAGACTATTACAGAAGGTTCACAAGTTAAAACAATGGTTTGGCAGCTTTTCTTTAATTTCCAGTAGAACTAGAATTTCTCCAAAATTTAAGGTTAAAATGTTATCTGCATAATCTGACACTGACAGTGTTACAGTCACAGCATTAACTTGAATACAAATTGCCAAAAGTAGTATTGAAGGAAACTAAACAAGCAATTTATCGTTGCTTTTATAAGTTTAATAAAAAAAAATTAATAAAATCTTGTAAAAATAGAAATTATACGTACGGTCTGATTTTTTTTTTGTATGTTGTGATTAATTAAGCTAAGTGCATTTTAATGTTCTCGAAATTCTTATTATATAAAATTGTGTGTTATTATGGTGTAATTTTGCTAATTAAAAACTGACTAATATGACGGTGACAAACACTTTTAACCTTAAATTTGAGAAAAATGTCAGGTTTGATTTGTAACTAAATCTTACACTGTTAAAAAACATTCTCACAGCCTGTTCTGATTCATGTGAAAATCATCCAGACTAAAATGCGTAAAAACCAAAACTAGTACTTAGTCAATCTAATGATAAAGATCGCAGAAAATTCAAAACCTGAAGGAGACATAGGACTGGTAAGGCCATAAAAAATCGGTGGAATGTTATCTGATATTTATGTACACTCCCAGTGAAACGATTGGCAGGGTGAAGAAAAGCAGGTTGCAATACAATACCCTCAATGACAGAAGAAGATGAATTACCTAATCTATGAACTTCTAACCTAAGAGTATTGAATAATATTAATTTGTATACCAAGGCACTGAAGTTTAGCTTTATATCACGAATGTGGATTTAGTTGCCAGGGCAAATAAACCACATGAGGGATAATAGCTATTTAAGTCACAAGGAATGTAAGGACCTATTAACATTTGAGGTAGGTAAGTACAAGCCAAGACGAAGTCGCGGCTTGTTGCCTGCCGAAAATGTTAATAGGCGATACATTCCGAGTTATCTTATTATATTTTTCCCTCTGCTTATCGAAATTTTCCTAGAATTTTGAAAAAATCGTTTGGTTTGTCACCTGTCACCAGGATTAATTTACGTGAGTCGTGTTACCTGTGAGTGTCACATGTCACATAAACACTTGCAATTTATAAACAAAACGTCTAAATCTGCATCTTGCTTTGCTAATTTTATTATCCTAGGAACTTAATAATAATATTAAGTTCCGTTGTCAAGAAAAATCAGCAAACAAATATAATCACCGACTTACACGTTTTGTTACTAAGGCTGTATCACTGACTTACATGTTCAGCAGCGGGAAAAAAGAAACTTCAGTGCCCAGGGTACATTATGTTTTTTTTTTTTTTGAAATCGAGAATTCGCAAAGTTACAACATTTGAAGTAACTTTTGTAGGTTATGTTGACGTCGGTTGACGTTTACCTATCGCCCCGCCATCGCCACCAACAAAAAGTCGTAAAACGATGGATTACTTCACTGCCGATTTCTCGTATTTTAATGACGATTTCGACGTTCTTCATTGCCAATTTCCAAAAACTACATTTTTGCAACACCATATGCTTCAGTTGTTATTATTAGACACATTCGATGTATATACAGGGGGTTTAAAAAATACGTTCGAATATTCTATCCACTTACACCACTCATCAATTCAAACAACAAAGTCCTAATAAACGTGGGTGCGGAAACTCTTCGTTTCCGACACACAGGGTGTTAAAGTTTTAAAAAAATCTGTTGTTTATTGTTATCCAAAAAACGCTTTGTGCGATTTTAATTACATTTTACAGTTTGTTCATAACTTTATGAGATATCTTTTGGACCTATTACAGTTGATCCATTAATTCCAGGAGCGTGTCCACGGTGCATGTCGATTAAGTTTGTTAATAAAAAAATAACGCCCATCACATTTTTTGAAATTTTCATATGTTTTTTATTAAAGCAACTTAAAATACAACTTTTCTATTTCCTGATTTTTGTATACCTTGCTTCCATTTCAAGAAAAAAATAAAGCCCATATTTTTGCACTGAACCCGTTAAAGCAAAAACTAAAATGCTTCAATATCTTAAAAACTCCATAGCTGATTTTAGTAAAACTTTGAAGGTTTATTGACGCTATTAAGGATCATGTATTAGCACTTTGATTTAAATTATTTATTCCAGGAGCGGCCGGATTTTTTTTGAAAACTTTAACACCCTGTATCTCGGAAACGAAGCATTTCCGGACCCATGTTTATTAATACTTTTTTGTTTATATTGGTAAGATCTATAAGTGGGTAAAATATACGAACGTATTTTTTCAACACCCTGTATGCAATTGAAAAGTGTAGAATAAAATTAAAAGCGTTGAATGAAAAAGTTACTAAACAATAAAAAACCTATAAACTAAAAAATATTTAATGACAAACTAAAAGAGATAATTAAAAATATGGTGAGCTTGATAGCACTTGTTAACGGTCATACGTTAAACAGACCAGACGTGAAAACAGCACATATTTAGCCACACGTATAAATAAATATTTTTTGCTTTTATGTCTTAAATGTATTATGTACTTACTATTAACACAATGCAATGTTTTCTATTAATATATTAACATAGTGACTCTTTGTCATATTTTCAACACTAGATTGCTTATATGTAGAGCTATTACCTCCGAAACGAGAAGGCCGCAGCTCTCCAGCGTGACGTCAGCACATGGAGGCCGAATTGGCCAATTATTGAATTTATCGGCTCCTCATCCGTTTCATGGCCCAATTATTGGCGAATTCTGTCTTCCTTTGCTGACGTCACGCCCAAGAGCGGTGGCCTTGTTATTTCGGAGGTAATGGTATAGCCGGAATTCGTAGGGATATAGATATTTTATGTAGGTAGAAACTTTCTTAAAACAGAGATTCAATTCATAAAAGGACTACAAGTTTAAATACCAAATTTTATTTAATAGACGATCAGAGGCTTTGTACAAAATAATATTAATAAGATAAAGCACGAACTTAAATACCAATATTTATGCAACATTAAAAGACGTACTTTGCGCAAATATGTTTTCAATAATTCTATAATAAATACAAAATGTAGCACTTTTTCTCTATACAGTCTTTCAAAAGTAAATTTAAACCTTAAGAGGGCGTGTTCCTCTCATAAAAATAAGAAAAAAAGTTCCTATAAAGTCCGGAAATGCTTCGTTGCCGAGATAAAGGGTGTTAAAGTTTTCAAAAAATCCGTTTTTTATTATTATCTAAAAAATTCTTCTGGCGATTTTAATGAAATTTTTACAGTGTGTTTATAATTTTAGTGAAACTTTGAAGGTTTATTAATGCTATTAAGAATAATGTTTTAGAGCACTTAGTTATTTATTCTTAACTTCTTAACTTTAACACCATTTATCTCGGAAACGAAGCGTTTCCAGACCCATGTTTAAAAGAAGTTTTTTCTTATTTTTATGAGAGGAACACGCCCTCATAAGGTTTACGTTTACTTTTGAAACACCCTGTATATGTGAGAATCACATCTTTGATATCACCATATAGAAAGCAGCAACATGCAAATGTGTGGAATATGGTGTCATAGAAGTAGTATTAATGGGGAAAAACGTGATTAAACCACTTATCCGTTGTTTCAGGTCTGTTCTAATCTCATGGTGTTTTGAAGAACTCTCAAACAAAAATTCAAAAAATATTTTTTGGTACACCCTGGGGTCCTTTATGCCCTGAATATATTAATAAAAATGTTATCTAAATAATTGTGCTACTTTAGATACGCTACATTGTAAAATTCTTTAAATATGTATGAGCCTTACCATGACATTTCTTTCCAGTGTAATTTATTGTGAAAATTGTAAATTTAAAATAATTAAAACGAAATAATTTGAGGTCTTTGCGAAAAAGTTTTGTATTTACATCTGGTGTAATATGTTGTTTTTGGTTCTTCACTCCGCAGGTCCAAAACGCTTCTTTTTCACCCTTAATACATAAATAACTTTTTCAAATTATTTCATTGCATTAAAGATTATAGCAACAATAGAAATTTCCCTTATTTTATTAGAAAAAGTGTGTTGTGCTTAGCTGAAAAATTCTGTTTTTTTTAAATCTATTTGAATTAACAGTAAACACTTGTAGCGATCATTAGGGATGTTTAGTGTTAGTATGGGATCCAGATAAGTTCTTATAGAACCAACCCCTTCTTTATCATTTACTCTTCTGGAGATTCTGGCATGTTCCCATAATATTTAATAAACATATTTTGCATATTTGTGGCACGTCCAGGTCCTGTAAATTACAGAAATAGTAATTTATTATACAAGACGATAAAGTTAAATTTTATCCACGAGTGAATCGTTTAACGTCGAGACGAAGTCGAGACGTTAATGATTCAAGAGTGGATAGAAATAACTTTATCGTCGTGTATAATACAATATTTTTTTCTATAGCAAGAATTTTACAATTTCAAAAGAAAATAATGACAGTCAATCACATTTCAAAATGTCAGTAGCTGGATTGGGTTGCTACGATAATACGAAGCTGTCATATTTAATTTAAACAAAATTTAGAAAATTAAATTACTTTATCTATCCTTGATGTTAAAGTGCTACTTTATCTACCCTTGCTGTTAAAGTAAAACTTGACCTTTTGTTTTGAGTGGATAAAAGCACACTTTAACATGTGCTATAGAAAAAATGTAATTATTTTAATGTAAACTACATTATACTGTAGCAACAGTTTCATACCTACTTCTCTTAAAACGCCATGTAAAATGTATGTTTCTAACGTATATTTGTATGCGACTTGACTAATTCAGGAATTAAGATGAAAACATAGGACCTCGCTGTACTGCACAACTGAAATTTAGTGTGTAAACGTTCCCATCACAATCAATGTCGCATCGAATGCAATTCGCTTCCTTTACGTAAGTCCATTTGCGAACTCGCATTCCGCCAGTTTCTATTACTGCAGGAAAATTGGCAAGACAATTAGCATAAAATTTCGCCAACAATGAATAGTAATTAATTGCGAATGCCCCTCCCGCCAATAAAGCGGCGATCATTAATTAATAAGCACGGAATAAATTATAGGTACACCGGAACTAATTGTACAATCGATCCACTACTTTTTCCGCTGGCAGCGGCTGTCCTTCCGCCAACTTTTCACTCTCGTTTTCTCGCAACTTTCTTGCTCTTGATGTAAAGTGTATTTTGGTTTCACGCCGCGGAGGGTTTATTACATGTGTTGTCACTTACTGGTCTTTTTGTTCGAGCAGACTGAGAACGTGAGGAAAATTAAGCCAATAGTTAGCCGAAATGCATGCTAGAAAGTTCATATATTTTCTAAACCAAACCGTGTCATGCGATAAGTAAATGTCAGAGTATTTAATTATTGAAAATTGTAATCACACACTGCCTTTTCCAAAGACGACAAATGATTATGCTTTCACAACAAATTCCATTGTTACTCCTATTTATAAGCAATCCACAACGCATTAAATTTTTCCAGTAACTCTGAATAATAAAGATAAAGGGAAATATAAATATTTTAATCTGAAGCTCGTGATTGGGTTCCTACTGATTTTTCGACCAATCTTTCAAGTATGGAACGAATAATATTTAGTATAATTTGTTCCCTCTGGTGGTTCGAAGGGGGAGACAGTAGTTGTCCACTGACAGCGATTTGGGACGAGGTGTTATAAGAAAATATTGATTTGTCTTCTCTTTCATTGCTACAGCACTCACAATCTCACCGAGCACAATAAATCTTTGCTACATACGTGAATTGATTGCAGGAAAAGTTTGCGTAGAATTTTCGTGACGATTTAAGTATTGCGTGTAGCTGAAGCCAGTGCTCGTCAAGAATTTTTTTAACAAACTGTTGTAAGATACTGTAACCTAGTGTTAACTTAAGAAGAAAATAGCTGGCAGTGAAAAACTGGGGAAAAGCGGCGTTAAAATGTTAGAACTGCACACTGGTGAAAAGCACTCTTAACTAAGCAGATAATATACACATACAGTAAAACATGTGACACAATAATGCATTAAATTATTCTCAGTGGTCAACCTAAAAGTTAGTTTTAAGAAAATCAAATATAAAAAAAAGGCACTATAACAGCTTAATATGTTTGCGAATTCAAGAAACGTCTGCTCTAAAATCCAGAGTTCCAGTTCCAGTTTCGAGCAGTCAACTCATTCTTATTAAATCGTAACTGCAGCGTCGTAATACGTGGCTTGAAAATAAAAATAATACAAGTAAATACCACCTAGTTACGGGTAAAATGCGCTTAAAGACGCAATCAACGATGTTAAATGTAATAGTGAACAAAACAACTCGAACACCCCCTGAAAGATTCTTATTTTCGCGTTTCAGCGCGAGGCCACCCATCTATCCTGTCGCTGCGCTAGTACAAAAATAGGAAAAACGAAATTTGCACCCACCTCGATGTTACTGTCAGCCCATTCGTCAGGGGGATACATTAGCCTCATTTCCGGTCATACGAAATTGGACGCCACCACGATACACCACGACGCTAAGCACGTGTACCGGCCTTTATTTAGCCTCGGGCGCAGGGTTGATGTATCTCCACTTTAACGACATCCGTCACTAAAACCGATAGTGGCGCTATTGGAAATAAGAGCGATCCTGGGAGTTATTAATTACTGACTATGGGGACTAATTAGCCGCCCAATGAGTTTCAATTTGTGAACGTTTCATATGCATGATGTGACTTTACCTAGTACCCAGTGCGCGTTTTTGTTCCTTGGCACTATTACTCGTTACAAACCTAACTTGGCGTTTCTTTGAACATTGAGGTTGATATTTCAGTGGAGACTAGTGTGAATTTTGCTTTTGTGTTTTCCTGAAATCATGCTTTCTTTGTATAACGTCATATAACGATCGTGCCTCCAATGACTTGCTAATTAGATGAACTACACAGGATGTAAATGAATAGTAATCACCATCATCATTATCTCCAGGGGTGAAACTATCGGCAGTTAGCTCCAATCCAATATTCGAGTTTTCTTCTTGTCTTCTTCCTTTTTCTTTCAATTTTTCCTTTTTCCTCTTATTTAAAACTGATCAGTTCTACACTTGCCGAGACGTTCTAAACTCCTCCCTCTTGTGGGTTTATATGCGTAAATTAATAAGGTGAACAATATCGTTGAGGTTGTAAAGGAAGTCTACAGAAATAGTCTGACACAACCTAAAAAGGCGTTTGAATAGAAATCAAATTTCCCCTGGGGACGTAGGTTCGAATCTTGCCGAGTACAATATATTTTCTCTTTGAGAATTCACATTACCAAGCATTTCATTGGACTGCTTCAGTCTTATAGGAAACATTAAAATATTTTTGCCCTCGTTTGTATACATAATTATGAACACTTGGCACAATCATTATTGCTTCATTTTAATATAAGAACTGATCTAAATAATCGATAAACAAGAAAAATTTGTCTATAATAAGTGGTGGGTGCAGAGGAGAGACTGGGGGATCCGAAAAATAGGCGCATCACTTAACCTAGAAGAATGGCTTAAAGCGGTAGAAGAATAAAGGCTAACAGTGGTAGAAGGAGAAAGGCTGAAGGTTTGTCTTATAACGGGCGAGTGTGAAAAAGTCATGAAATGAACCTTGTTCCACCCTTGTTGAAAAAATAAAACTGAACATATAAAGGCAGCGTAGTATGGATTTACAACGTCATTGTACGGATATAAATAATAAAATACGTAAATAAGTCAAAAATGATAGAGATGTTTCTAAAATTCCCACAGTACCTTTCGAGATAAATTCGTCTTCAGAAAATAGAATACAAATGCAGAACTTAGTTTTGTGTTTGTTATGGACAAGGTCTAGACATGAACACTGCCAGAGGGCACATGCATTTTAAATTTTTTCGAATTTCAAGAATTTGGAAAGAATTGTAGAGCATGTGGCCAGCTGGTGAAGTGTTTGATTTACGAATTGGCAAGGGGTGAGTTCGAATCTCATACCCGGACATTGGTTACATCGAACTCCCTCTGGTCATCACATCGTTACCTTTGGTGGTCGTGGCCCCTATAAATGGGCATTTTCCTGCTAATTGAATGGGTTAGGCTAGGTTAGTGCGGTGGTAACGTGCTCTCAGCCTGTTAAGAAGAAGGAAAGAGATCCAGAGAGTAGTAGGCGCCAAACTTAGTTCGTCATAATATGTTCAACCTCCGATTTTGTCGGAAATCAAATCACAGATTTTAAAAAACCAATACTGCCTTGTTTTTTTAATTTGATGAATCAGAGTAAAATTTAGTGGAAATACAAACACCTTGCATAAATTTCCGTCGTAAATATATTTCTACGAGACCAATTTTGTGGATTAATTCCGTATGAAATTATTTGTTTTGTTTGAGGATTATTAACTAAATTGTTTGAGATCAGAATTTACACACATTTTTTACACCACTGCGGGAAAATGTATTTGTGCATTTGTAAAGTGCCCCACCACAACGGTGGTACCTACTGAATACAACCCGTTGAGTTCAACCATTTTCTACTCTTTTTAAACTTACTTTATGCTCTTTGGAATTTATTGCACTTTTAAATGGGAATTTGTGTTTGGCAAAATTAAAATAACCTTCAGATATGCGAATTAAAACTAAAGTATGCCAGTGACCTCATCTTTATCCAATTTTAAAGTAATCCGATGAAAAATTGATCAAGTAGACAGATCGTTGAATTTTTTTAAGCCATAACGCGCATTTCTGTATTTCATTGAAGTTGAAAATGTTTAATCACATTTTCCATTCATGATGTACGAATCCTTTATTCAGAAAATAAACCAACCTTTTTATTAGCTATAGTAGAAGTTGCTAGCGAATTTAGAGATTGTGCCAACATTTAAGTTTTGAATTTTCCATAATTAGTGTTTGAATTATTAATTGTTTTATAATTTATAGCTCCTGCTGCAATAAAATTGCTGCACTAAAACATTCATTAAAACAATTCGTGATTCTTCTTGACAATTAATTTATATGCAGTTAATTATTAATGCTTTTTTGAACATTCATTTACAAGTCGCCGTGTAATTATCCATTAAATTTATTACTAAATTTACGTCACGATTAAAATGCCATTTTTATTTCAGTCGACAGAACTCGCGGGCCCTTTTCGCCATCTCTTCAGGAAGGTCAGTTATTTGCAGGCGTAAAATATTATCTCGGCTGCTGAAAACAGACGGAGCACATTTTAATTTTATGGAACTACTTCGCTCACAAATTGACTGTAAAATGATTATTTAATCCTGCACGGGAGCAGCTCAATAAGAGCCGTCCCCGCCGTTCCGGCATCCTTTGAGGACGAATTTTTAAATATGAACTTCGAGGAGGTTGATTAGTTTTCTTGGTCTCGTCTTGCGGCATCTCCGCAAACTGAATTACGCAGTGCTTGCGCCGCAAAAGAAACTTGTTTTGTTCCACCCGCTGTTCCTTCGCGATGCGCTTTATTTTGCTCTTGCTTCGAGCTCCGTTTGCAGTAGGTTCGTAACGGAAAGGTTTGTGTAGGATCACCCTCTTTTGGTGGGAAGCATATCAAACTTGTTTAAAAAAGCATTAAGATCATCTAGAATTAAAAATATATATAAATGTAAACATACCATAATACAGCCTGACCTTCCCATTCGCCGGATTGTTTTCGCCGCAGTTCGACTAGCCGGAATTCGTTTCGCCGGATAATTATTTCACCGGAAAGCTATACGCCGGATTCCGTTTCGCTGGATTGTAGGGTGCGTGTCATATAAGGAAATTCGGCAAAGTATCGTTCTAGCCTGTTAGGTTAGTGGCAGTCTTTGATATTTTTTTTCACTACCACGGCCGGTGTTGTCCACACGATCAGCATAGTGTCCTCGATCTTGATATCCGGCGAAATGCATTCCGGTCAAAAGACTTCCGGCGAATCGAATTCCGGCGAAAAGAATCCGGCGACTGGAATCGGAGCATTAAAAAATATGCTAATCATTTATATACAAAGTAGGTACCAAGGTGGAAATCTTGCTTATTTTAAGTGGGAAAATATTGATTAAATTAGAATAGCTGTATAATTGACATTGTGTTAAAATTATCAGTTATGTTGAGCATTTAAAAGAATATCATCAAACTAATTTTACAAGCTGATTTAATTTTTTTAATAATGGCCGCCAGTGTGGGCCACAAATGTTATCACTTATCACGTAATCAATTGAGGAAGACGTTTAATGACAAGCTTTGTCGTTAGCTGTGGTATTCGAAATTGTTAATAGTTTTCATTATATCTAAAAACTATGTGCGTTATGCTGCCTTCTTCTTAGAATATTGACCAGCACTGAATGATGGAACTTTGTATAATATAATATTTGTGATAGTTACAACAACCTCTAAATTCTTTAAAACATTGAGTATTTCAAATCACAAAATGAAGGTTAAATGTCATATAATGATGCAACAATGAATTCAATCAGAAATCAGAGAAATAAGCTTGTTGAATAATTCCTAATCTTAGGTATGCCACAGACTTAGTTTTTTTTTATTATACATTTTCCCGGATCAGCTATACAAGAGCTATACATAGAACTGTTCATTGTACATTTTCACTTGTCACAGTAATCGCATTGGAAAGTCATTTCACTGAATAACTTCAATCACTAATTTCTTCTTCAGATGTTGAGAATATATCTTGCGGTAGTTTGCGTTTGAGTCGCTGGTGGATTGATTTTTCTCCTGTTCCATAGTGGGTAGCGCCAGGGCATTCACTGAGTTGATCGTGGAAGGTCCTAATGCATTTTTTGATAAATTGTTCAATTGTAGGCATTTGTAGTTCTCTATGTATTTGAACGTTACGTACAAACCATGGTGAGTTAGTGGCTATTCTTAAAATTTTATTTTGAAAGACTTCCAGCTTTTTTATCGTTGTTTTGGTGGCAGCACCCCATATAGGGTATGCATAGGTCATGATTGGTCGTAGCAATGATTTATAGATAAAGAGCAGTCCAGTTTTAGAGGGCTCTTGCGGTTTATTATCCGATATAACTGTGATAACCTTGCATGAGATTCATTCAGTTTCTTGTTTAAATGTAGCCTCCAAGTTAGACGTCTACGAAGATAGACTCGTAGGTACTTTACTCCTTGATCAGGACTATTCCATGGTACGGGTAGGTCATTTATTACTAAGTGGTTTGGAGTAGCCGGTCTTCGCAAAGTAAAAATTTTTGCTTCGCATTTTGAAGGATTGAGGTTTACTTTCCATTTCCTGAGCCAGTCATTTAGTTCGTTTAAGTTTTCTTGGAGACAGCTACATCAATATTCTGACTATGAGTGACGATTGCAGTGTCATCTGCATACATTGCCATCGTAGATTTGGGCAGGCGTGGGATGTCGTGCATGAACACATTATACAGGATTGGTTCCAACCCTAGTAGCACAAAATGGTTGGGCCAACGTTGGCTCATTGAAGTGTCCCACAGTTGGCCAACGGTATGTAATGTCCTCTTTTACAGTCAAACCCCAACCATCGATTTCCCAACTGAGGGCCAACTATACACATTAAAGTATTCCCAACCAGCATCCAACAATTGAACAACCAAAAGCCAACAAATAATCTAACTCAGCTTTCTGTATTAATCGGTAGGTATGAAAAGACAAATAAACAAGTGTAAATAAAAATGCCATTTATTATACATAAAGGAAAACATAAATACAATACTTACAAATCTTGTATAAAACAAGTAAGTTATAATATATTTGAAAAACGAATAATTTTCAGCAATATTAAAAAGCACCAAGTATATCAACCTCAGAAAATAAGGTTTATGTTATTTTATTTTATTTATTTCATCATCACTGCTGTATAAAATTCTTCTCTTCGCCTTCCTTTTTCTCACCTTCGTTTCTTCCGATGCAGAAACTAGTTCTGATTCACTTTCGGCCTCCTTTAGCGTTTTTCTTGCTTTAAAATGCAAAGACAAAATTAATATTAAATCCACGTCATTTAAATTTGACCCGCTACAAATATAAATCGCACTTCAAAATACAAATATAATTATTATAGTTTAGGCAAGGTTTATACATTTTAAAACTTTATATTGCTATTGCATTATCTAGTTTAAAGTAGAATTAAGGTTGTAGTGTGGGGTGCTAATAGTTTTAAAGTATCAAGGGCATTATGAGCAAAATAAGCCCCCAAAATTGTTAGTGTACAAACCAGGAGCCTTTGGCCCGAGGTGTGTACAACAATCGCGGCACTTAGTTCATAATGCTTTCAACATTGTATGTCATACCGGTTTTCTTATCTAATTCAAGTCAAAGTGATTTTGAATTACATTTTCCTAGTTATCGCTTGTAATTTTCAATGAAAACAAGTAGTGTTTATTTTATCCTATTATGTTACTATGATTATTTTATTCGTAGAGATTTCAACCAATCAAAAGGCTGGATTTAGTTAAGTTATCTTGTATAATTTCGATTATACAAAATCTATTATACTATAGTAACTTCACTAGGCTACGCAATACATAACTTTTGTCAACTTGATGTTGTTTTCATGGAGATGACTTTCAGCTAGGTTAATTCAAACAAATCGAGCTGCCAATAAAATATTTATTTGTTCCTAATATTAAAATTTACTCACAAAATAATCAAATCCAATACAATGCGTACTTCGAACATGTTATACGTCTCAAACTTCCTGCACAACAACAAATCGTGTCAGTTTGACAGAATAATCCTCCCGCTGACGCGGTCGGACTATTTAACCTGTCAAACTGACACTCTTTTATTATTGTGCAACAAGTTATCGACATATAACCCGATAATATCGAAGTACTTATAGTATTACTTCTGATTATAAGCATAACTCCTTAGCAACAAGTTGCGTTAAGATGCATTTAACAACACTAGTGTCGTTAAGAAAAATAACATACAATACTTTATTAGCATTTAATCACATGTTGGCAGTACTGACGTGTATTGTCAATCTATGTCAAATTCGATGTTAGTAGGTTAGGTTTTGTTTGTTACTTGACACAGACTGACGCAAAACTTAACCTGCTAATCTCCAATTTAACATAACCTGACAGTGTTACCATCTTACCAGTGATACCACAACAGCCGATATAAGTCTCGCTGTTGTAAGTGTCACTAATAAAAATTTTTCCTTTTAAAAAAAATAGAATTTTAGGATAAAATAAACCGTGTTACAATATATGTAACGTTATCTGCTTTCTACATTACTCGAGCATTTTAAAGAACTCGTTCGTAACGTCGCTCGTTCATTCAAACTATTCTCTCGCAATGTAAAAAGTTTGATAACATTACTTGAATCGTAAATTACTATTACTTTTTCATAATAACATTATAAAAAAATAATTTCCCTGGAGCGTTATTTTGTTATAACATACCTTAAAATAGATTAATTATTATCAATTAATATACCTCCAGGTACGATATAAACATTATAAATTACATATGAGGTAAAGATCTATTTGTATGTAAAAACAAATTTGTATTCTCGATTTTTCTTGAAAACTGCTATTATTTTAACCAAACTCAACAAAAATTTGTTTAAATTTTCTTTACTACTTGCAGACAAAACTAAGATTTTTAATGGGTTCATTAACGATACTGAAAATAAAGAGCACAGAAAACAATCCAGTATGAAAGAAATATTGCAACAATCTATTTTAACTTGTGCTACTTTGAGACACGTGTTAATATAAATTCCAAAACTGCAAGATTACTGTGTAACGTTTGTATACTGACCAGTACTAGAAAATATTGGCTTTACAGCGTACACCATCCACGTTTCACATGCAGGATCTCCATTAACCAAACATTTATTGTGAAGTTAATTTAAACGGAGGCCAAAAACTTTCTTGGTTCCTCGATGTCAACCACTCATCATCTCGAACTAGTCCAAGCAGGCCTCCTTCGAACTCCACAACGTGAAACATGTTTGTGTATTCTTCTAAAAATTGGGAAAAACAGTTATAATATTGAATATATAAGAAACAAGATTCATCACAAAGTACAAGATTTACAGAAATAAGTACTCATATCGGCCAAAATTGTTAAATCTAATTTGTTAGGTTAGGTTGCACGTCCTTTTTCTATTTATCCATAATGTGGGTTATTTCGAAACATAAATAAGTTACAGTACATGAGGATCATATTATTGTTAATTTTACTTACCAAATCTTGGATATGTAGGAAGAAAAGGACCCACAAGTACAAGAACAAATAACGCAAGCTCGCATGGATAATGGCGCCGGGCGCGTTGCAGGTTGCAGAGGGCAGAAACCACGAACAGCGGAGTGGCGGTTGCTTGGCACGCGCAATGCGCAATACGTCATTAATAACCTCACGGGGCATGCGTCAGCTGTTGTACAAAAACTGATTGATAAACGTAATAGACAAATTTATTTATGATCATACCAAAATTCGCCATAATTACTGATGGAATTAATAAATTGCCAATTGATGAATTGACTTCAGAATTCACTCATTCAACTTCCCTGTTATAAATAACTAAAATTCACAACAAATTATTACAGTTGGGCCAACGCACGGTTATTGTTACTAAATGCAACAACTATCTTCCTAGCACGCTGATGATATCCCAACGCTGGGCCAACATATGATTATTGTTGACAAATTCAACAAATATTTCATTTTATACCAATGTTGGCCCAACGTAGGATATTAGTTGGCAAATCTACCAACCATTTACCAACCATGCCAACTATATCCCGACGTTGGCCCAACAATCTGTGCTACTAGGGAAAATAGATCCTTGCGGTAGTCCAGCCAATATATCTTTGGTTATTGAGGCAGTAGCGTTAATTCTGACTGGAAACTTTCTATCTTCTAGGAAAGATTTTATTATTAGTAGGAGATAGTGCGGTAAATCAAGATTAATCTTTTTGTACAACAGTCCATCAAATCAGACCGTATCAAAACCTTTTGCTATGTCGAGAAAAGCTATTACTGTGTGCTATTTGCGCTCAAATCCCCTGTTACGATTTGCGTTCTTTAATGAAATGAACTATGTAGGAATATACTGTACTTTAGTTAGCTGTAAGCCATCTGTATAATAAATATTTTAAGGTAAAATTCGTAGGCAAAATGTCATATTTAAATTACAACAAGCGGATGTTTAGAAACGTGCCTTTCGCTTGGGAAGCTGGAGATATTGCAATCTCACGAATAGATTAGAGTAAGTTTATGCAGGGTTTACTTCATAAACCGAAATATTGAGTGATGTATATGACCGGTACGTGATTAGAAGAAGCAACGGTTGCAACTCGATCATAAAAATTATTCGCAGCTGGGACCAAATCTTTATAGCGACAATTTGCGAAGGGTCCGAGCAGGCCACATTTCACCGTGGGAAAGCCTCAAACTTGTAAAATTCATAGAACTATTAGGAACTGTCACGTCCGTATGTACGTCCCAAAAGTCCAAAATTTAGACCAGCTCTGATAGGTTATTGGAAACTTTGTAAACGCCCACCGAGCTTTCTTGGTCAAAATGGACTTAGAATTTAGTTAGTTAATAAGAAGATGTAAATACGTAAAGTTAAGAAACAACGGTATTAAACTAAAGTGTTCTGTAAACGGCAGAAAAATAAATGCAAGTATTTGTACTTAAGTGTTCTTATTAATCTCGCAACAGTAGCTTTGGTCTTCGTGTCCGAGTGTGTTTTAACTAAAAGGATTGCCAGTTACCCCGACTTTAGGCGTCTCGCAATACCCCTTTCAATGGTTTCAGTTATCCTTAGTAATTGATGATTGGTTGAATGTTTCCGTCGAAAACCAAACTGAAAAGCTGGAATTGCATTTTTTTATTGAAAGTTCTATGTTTAGTCTTTTAAGTATAACTTTTGACAATACAGGCAGAAGACTGATTGGTCTATAATTTGTGGGCTCTTGAGGATTCTTACCTGCCTTGTTAAACATCAGAATGTGCGCTTTTTTCCAGGTATTCTGAAAGTATCCTATTCTAAGGCAGGAATTAAATATGGCTGTTATATAGCAAATTGCTTTTCGATAGACCTAGTAATTAAGGTTTTAGGTGAGGTTAGGTTTACGGTTTTTATAAATTAATCTTTATGTTGAAGGTTTAGGTAGTAGAGCAGGGGGTAATTAAATTGCACATCTGAATCTCGCCTTCTTGTTTTCAAATAACTTTATTTAAAATTCTTGTGTAATAGTACGTTAATTTGAAAATAAAAGGCATTTATTATCTGCCTTTTAATATCAGCGGCATCTCCACGCAGATAGTTTAAAACATCGACATTTCAAAGAACCATACGATATTTTTTTAAATAATAAACTGAAAAATGAGGAAGCCGTGTAGCGCAGTTGGTAGAACGTTAGACTTGCATTAAGCAAGTCCTCGGTTTGAATCCCACGGTGGGCGAAATTTTTTCACAATTTTGGAGATCGGTATCGAGTTCGATGAGACCATACACAGTTGGGCACCAGATTAACTGTGCTCTTCTCGGAACCACAGACCTAGGAGTCAATACATCACCGGCGCACACACCTAACACAATGGTTGCTACGCTAGCTCAAAAGGCGCGATTCAACTTTGTACTGTACCGCCAGATGCTAGCGTAGAAAGCACCAGCCTCTACACCGGTAGGTAAAAGACTACAGATAGTACATACATAGAAATTCAAAAAAGGCATACAATAATTGCTGTTGTGTTGAAAAATATGTAGATTTGTAATTTTTCCGGAAAAATTTATCTTTCGGGAAGTTTTAGAATAGTTATGTAGCTAACCTTAACACTTGTTTAAAAAAAAACTTTTATTTAAATTACTACCTTCAAGTATGCACATTCATCTTAAATTTATAATCTTACCAGAAAAACTTTAAAATGTGTTGAAAATTGAAAACAAATTCGATTATGGTATATCCGACACGAGGCAAAGAATAACATTTTGATTCATTTGTTTGCTACTGTGTTACTTCAGGTTTCAGGATCTATTTGCTTTATTAGCGTTGTTTCAGCAAATCTAAACACTTTATTGGTTAGAGAGGTATACAGGAATTTATTCACTGCGGCGTCAATTGTCTTACTCACTATTTCCATAAATATGAGTGTACCGAAAAATTCGGCATTGTAAAGTAATATTTGTGGAACTTTAGTAATTTTTGTCAAGAAGTTAATGAACCTTTCGAGATAAGTTTCACTATTTTCTACATTCACGTAGCCGATTATTTAAAATTCCTATAACCGCCGAAGCCCCCATTACTGTAACATTCTGTTCTTTATTTTGTAATATAGTTTTATGAATTGTTTCCAATTAATTCAGCGGCAATCGCACTCATGGTTCTGACAGCATCCTTAAAAAGCTTTTGAAGGTTATCGTCAATTATTTTTTCAGCAGCAAATAAAGATGCCAATCATCACGTATATGCAACTAATCTAATATCTAAGAAACTGTATATTTCTATTTTTGAAAAGAGCCAAATGCGCTGTATTATATAAGCCACTAATTTTTGTACTATTATTGAAAACTATAGCGCCCTCTACTGGTTTTAGACATACTACTATTTAATTGTTTGCGCATGAAGTATTTAGAGATGGTAAGTAACGTTTGCAAACGATCAGGGCAATTCGCTTAGAATTTGTCCCTAGTGCGGTGCGCTTCCTTGCCCCCTCTTAAAGGTGGTTCTTCGTTTGACTGCCTTTTGTGAGAATGTAGGTGGCGAACTTCATTTGCGTTAGTTTGAAGTATTATTGCACGTATGGACTAAAAGGCGAGTAATTTATGTGAACGCTGTAAACTGCAACAGCCTTCGTCGCTCAGCTCGAACCTATAGTAGCAACGTGTAGAACCAATTTTACACGTATGTTATGGCTGGCAGATCATTTAGAATATTTGAAGTTAATTTTGCCAAACATTGTGCACCTAATTCATTAGTGGTTTTGATACTTAATAATATAACGTCTACTGACTTTGCAATCTTTTACATAACGAATTCCGTGAGCAAAAGTTTCACCTCTTTGAAATTTTTATCGAAATTGCGTGCTAAAATACATTTACACTTTGAAGGTAATCAATGATGCTCTTGCATGAGTTTTTTTCTCAGTTTATTTGTTCCCCCTCCCCTATCTCTTTCTTGTTGCTTTTTAAGTATACTCCTATGAAGACTCGGTTTTTTAGTATAATACGCGTACTAACCTCATAATGTGTATGGACATTGTAACAATATTTTTCATTTTTTCTGGATGAAGTCAAATTTAACACAAAGGAGAGGGAAACTACTAAGAGCTAAAATAATACCTTTGACATAGATTGTTTTGTGATTACCATACGTCTGTTTGTGGTTTTCATGTAAGTTCTCTTATTTAGAAATACAATATGTTCATCATTTTTTAAAGCAGAGAAACTTTTCTTCTTCAGCTTCAAATTGTTCATCGTTCTTCCCAATCATAGTCATGGATACAATGTTCCATCTCCCATTATTTGGCCGACATAACTCCATTTAGTTTAACTATATTATTACAGGGGAAACCCTGTCTACAATACGTAACAAACCTAAAGGGATGGCTTTTAGACGAAAATCGAAACAATTGTACGTGCATATTCGAGTTATTTTTAAGGACGCCACCTGGTGGTTGTCTGCCGCTGATGTGCCGGACCTTGGTGATGGTTCATGTGCGTGTTCATCTGCAGGATTTGGACCTTCCTTGTTTTGTAGTATCTGAACTTTGAACTACACTTTGCTTTGTTAATGTAATCGTATAGCAAATTTGAGAATTCTACTAAGATAAAATTCATAATATCACTTATCGGCTTTGCAGCTGCAACCACAACAAAAAATTCAGCTTGCTCGTGACGTCATGTCGTGCGAAGAGCAAATTTCTTCACATGTTTCCACAGGGAAAATGCTTTTGATAAACTTGTGCAGCGTGCTTAACGCGTTACTGTATTTGGTTCACAACTACGTTACCTGTTACATATACAAAATTGGCGATAATTTATGCATCCAGACAATCCTTACCTAAATACATATTAGATATTCAAAATGTGCGTCAAACCTCACATGCTGCAGTAAATTAAAAAAACATATGACACTTAGTTTGGTGCAGCGAATCATCGACAGTGATGCGGGAAAGAAGGCTGTCAAACACCGGAGCTAAGCGAAGATGCTTGCTCGGGAATGATGGCCCGATAGATTCTAAAAGTTTGTAAGCAAACGAAAACCATGGCTGGTGGCCGGGGTTTAATGAAACCAACGAAACTGGTGTCAATCGACGCGCGATATAACGGGAGAGCTTTCAAAACTCCGTGGGCGTGTTGAATAAAAAATAGACAACGAGCGTCGACGTTGTTCTACACGCTGACAACAAAATGTTTCTCCAGAGCTGCGTCGGGATGCAGGGCGGCGATATACAGAGCGCTTATATGCAGGGCGTTTACGTAGGGGTGGTTGGCGGGACGATACGAGGGTTTTTCTAGATATATCCGATCGGAGATCCACATGAAATTCCACGGTACTCAAACTATACGGGATCGGAATTTCAGATTCATAAGTTGCGTTTTGGGAGCTGGAAATATCCGACAAAGGTTGCAATTTGCCGACTTCTCTTTGAACATATATTCATCTGGTTTGCGTTTATGATACTTTCAACTGGTGCTTCCGGAGTCTTCCATAACCAACTATTGTGAATGGGGGCCAAAGTGCGCAATGACAGCAAATCCTTTTCTGAGAGCTTCTTGTGTCACAACAGTACTAGTACTTACTGATGACATGATATTCGTTAGAGAAAGCCCTTGGTACATGGCCTTTTAATATAAATACCTTGTCATCTATTGAATATTGTTTCAACACTTACTTAGAACTAACTGTTCAGTAAACACTGTTATTGGCACATAATTAACTCAGCATTCACAATGCTGACTCAACCCCTTTGCATTTCCACCCTTTAATTATTTTAAGATTTTGTATCCTATAATTCGCTCTCGGGTTGGGGCAGATTTAGTGAGAGAGCGGTTTTGACCCCACCTGTCATCCTGCAGCTACAGGTCTGGTTGCAGGATTGGAGGTGCATGAAGACGTTCGACATTGTACTCCTGCATCCCCTATTGCTGAAAGCGCGGAGCTCCATTGCGCGAGATTCGCGGAAAGTAGAGAAACCGCGCGCTAACAACGGGTAAACGCTCTTACTTATACAATGCTAAATAAGAGTACTCGAAACATGAAAGATGATTGCCTCCTAAAGAGGATAATACGTTAACCTCTGCGAGGCTGAGTGCCAATTTGTTCTGGCGCATCTGCCTGATCGTTACACAATTCGACTTCTAGGTGGGTGGTTTGAAGCTACCGCCCAAAAACATTATGACGGCTCGATTACTTAGCCGGCGGCGGCCGCCTGACGTGGATAAATGGCATAAAACCGACTTTTTATGAGTTTCATAAACCAGACCAACGGCAGCGTTGTTAAAAATGCGGATTTAGGACTTAATCGGTCTGAATATCCTTGCGCTACCGTTTTCAGCCTCGATTCCTCGATAATCGCGTCGCCGTTGTAGTCAGATTAAACCTATGCGGACGCAATTCCACAAAACTTACCGTATCTAGCGATTCCGCTAAACGATTTTGTACCATAATAAACATATTTTTACTAGTTTATGACCTTAGCTAAAACCTACAGCGGGGAAAGATGTTAATCTTTAACACAATTGTACAAGACAAATACCTCGTATTTTATTACTAGCAAGTTATCTGACGCACGAGACCCAGAAGCTGTCAGCTTTTTGTTTCTGTGTGGCAGAATAAAATATTTCAGAGAATTATCTAACATACGAACATCAATTTCGAAATACAGTATCCATTGTAATTAGTTTGTTTTAAATAACACATTTTTTTCCTTCATTAAGCTCTTCTTAATTAACACCTGAATCATATTTAAGTTTACGTGTTTCAGTAGCGCATTTTACGTACTATTATAAGGTGCTTTCGTAAAGTAGTGAATAAATTCGTTGAAAATTCAAGTACCTAATAACTTTTGGAAAAAACGCTGGAACCCGTCGATTTTTATTTTTATTTGAGCACTTTTTCAAATAAAATCTATACATATACAGAGTGATCTGCGAAGGAGTTGTGACGTCATCGATTTTTTTTTTAAATGGCAACCCTCCTTTTTTTATTACGGAATTTGAAAGAACACATTTTTTACGTACGCTAAGTTGATTTTTGAGTATAAATCACATGACGAAAAATTAAGAAAAACAATTTTAAAATTGCCAAATTTAGTATTGCGAAATACTAAATTTAATTTCATCTAACATCAACCAATGAAAAACGGTAAAATGCATAGTTACGCATGTACTAACTTTTGATAATGTACATAGCAACTGTGATAATAATATACCTTCGTGACTAATAAGTGATAGTCACATGCCTTCATAAACATAGCGTTATCTGCTGACAGTACAATTGTCATAACAACCACATTAAATGTACTTTTAATATTTATAAATAAACTGTTCAAACGTTGTTTATTGACTCGTGATATAATCTAGCCGAATGAAACTCGTGTCTCCTTGATTATCAAATCATTTCTGCTTCCACTCGATATATTGATTTATGCAAACAATATATCTCATGTAAACAGAAATGATTATTTGATAATCAAGAACTCACTAGTTGTATTACATATGATAACTTCAAAAACAACTAAATTAAATGTTTAAATTGTGCACTGTTGGCTGCTTGACAGTAGCCAGGATGACCAACATGTTTTTTATTGATTGTTTTTGAAGTTATTGCACTGAAGTTTAGTATTTTGTAATTTTAAAATTGTTTTTCTTTAATTTTTGGCCAAGTGACTTATACTCAATAATTAGCATAGCGTAAGTAAAAAAATGTGTTCTTTAAAATTCCGTAATAAAAAAGGTGGTTGTCATTTAAAAAAAACGACGATGACTTCATACCTGCTATGCGGGCCATCCTGTATGTATAGATTTTATTTTAAAAAATGCGCAAATAACAATAAAAATTGACAGGTCCCAGCGTTTTTTCCAAAAGTTATTCTTTGAATTTTTAACGAATTTATCCAGTACTTTACGAAAGCACTGTATGGAGATTTGATCATTTAAAGGTCCTATTACCATACTAGTCATTTAAAAATAAAAACGAGATGGTTTTGTAACTAGTCAATGCATTTAAAGCACCTGCGTAAATAAATAATGTCTATACTTGGCGCAGCGAACAAATAGAGTGACTTATGCAACCCAAATAACATATTTCAAAGCTGACTGGATCAGTATTTGAATAATAATTACTAAAGAATCAGAGATGGCGGTTCTCATAATTAGACTTAATTTCATCTGACATTAAATAATTGTTTGAGGTTATGATGCAAATAGGAACTTCGACCAATTTAAAAAGCATAACTTTTGTGCACGTGCAATATGTAGGCATGTGGCCTGGAGCTTGTTAAATCTCATTATTGTCTACATATTACAAGTGCACAAATGTCATGATTTTTAAGTTTGTATTTGTATCATAACCTCAAAAAATTATTTAATGTCAGAAGAAATGAAGTCTAATTATGAGAACCGCCATCTCTGATTCTTTAGTAATTATTGTTCAAATACTGATTCAGTCAGCTTTGAAATATGTTATTTGGGTTGCATAAGCCACTCTATTTGTTCGCTGCGCCAAGTATAGTTCACAATTTTTCACCCCTCTACATATTGAGTACATAACAATTATATCTTTAGAAGCGTTGAATGAATGATCTTTAAACATTTTCTACATTAGAAAACTCCATTTTCGATTGATTTGGAAAAAACAAATGGAAGTGATAGTAGTATACTTTCAAATCAACTGAATATTGGAAAAACATTACCTGCTATTGAATATAGGATGGTTACGTCAATTACTCTTAACTAAATTATGTAGATTCATAATACTTTGAAGCAACAACTTTCATTTCATACATCTGTTTATAACTTAGTTCAAATTAATTACTCATCGTGCCATTGTTGAGGTAGCTCAGAGGTAATAGCCTCTGCTTCAGGGCCAGAAAATCTGGGTTCAAATCCAATTGCCTCCAATGGCTATATAATAAATATTTTGTCGACTTCACCGTGATTCCCCAATCTGGCTTTGGCGCCCGTGGAGTCTTAATGCTTAAACCTCTTCAAAGATGTTGATGCCCCTGCAGTGGGTTTAAAGTTGATAATTTTTAATATATTAATATATAAATTATATTTAATATAATTGGAATAGCTATTGGTTTAACCTAAAATTATGCCTTAATAATTATGATTATTGAATTTATATTCCGAAAAGTAATAAGAAAGGCGGAATAAAGAGCTAACAGACTTTTAAAAAGGAGTTAAACCTTCCTTTTACTTGGTGAGGTGTTCACACACCCCACAACATTCTTTTTTATTCTACTCCTTGTACAAGGTCCGGCAGAATTGAGTATCCATTTTAAATTGAGTTGTTTTTGTTAACGGCTAAATTTTTATTCAAAAATCAAACAAAAGGTTCTTCAGGAAACACGGAAATTTTATTTTTTAAATATTACATCAGTCAGGTGACCTCCTTCTCGCTGCTGGCACTCTTGAAGCTGCTCTTACCCTTTCAGCATTTTCAAGTATGCGTACAGAACGAGTTTTTTCCTTTTGCTTTTTCATTGGCACATGAGGCAGTAGTGCGAAATTTGTGTACTCACTTTTTAATTGTTATTCGACTAGGAACTGCATCTCGTGGATTTAAATTAAAGTAACGACGAAATAAACGCTGGGTGGTTACAACATAATTGTTATTTTTAAAATAAGCTTTAACCGCAAAAGGACGTTGAATATTTGACCAATGCTGTATATTCACAGCTAAACTGACATTTCTCGCAAACACTTTGACAACTTTCTTAAATTTCCATTTATTGCGAAAGCATGGTGACTTGATTTGAATTTATATAGCATTATATTATGAAATGAATTAACTTTGAAAATGGATACGTCATTCTGCCGGACCCTGTATCTTTCTGTATACTTGCTGCTTTATAACGTTGCTTTGGAAGTTGTTTAGGGCGTGTTTTAGAAAATATCTTCTTTTAGCAGGTGTCAGATTTATTGTAAGCGGTTGTTTTTGTCTGATGTGCATTAACCACACTTATTAATCGGTGTTTCACGTCCGAAAGTCGATTTTTTGTTGTGTCAAAGAGCATTACCTCAAAGTTTATCAATTGTCGCTGCATTGAAATCAGCATTTTAGTTTGTTTTGTTATCATCTTATCAAAAGTAATGGAAAGGGTTTAAGTGAAGTCGAGCTTTCCACGATAGAAAAAACGAGTGACGTAGAATATGATTTCAAAAATTAATCTTGTTCTTAAATAGAACATAATTTGGAAGATTTACGTGACTACAGTGATGGTGAAGAATTCATTTAAAATGGTGACGATCCAAAGAATGAAAAATCCGATCTGGGGACCATATTACTACAGGAAAAGGTGGAAGAAAATTATTCCGAAACTTGGTAGGAGACCGAGCTCCAACGTAATCCTGCAACCTTCTGAACTACTCCTAAGAGTAATCATATAGTAAGCAAAATGTACATTTTTATGCATCTTATAACCCCGCAATTGTGGAACTTGTACAATATACCAACAAAAGATCACAAGAATTGGTTAGTTTGGCCAACCGTAAAAATACTACAAAGTCGTATGCGTGGAATGATACATACTATCGAAATGTATGCATTTGCAGGATTACTTTTAGTAATTGTGGTGTACTACAATTGATCTAGCTTTGAGGATAGATATAAGGAAGGATCTATATGCTATTCTAATGTTGGGTGTTAGCTAAATTTTAATTCGTTGGTCAATCTTCCAGAAAATTTATTTATGTACGCTCGGTCGAAGAAGGCGTACAGGTCTTTAAAAGATTAGTCGCTAGAACAAAAACAAGATATTTTTGTATCACAGAACGACGAGTGCACCCAGGTGTTCAAACGAGAATTCGTAAATTCAAATAGTTTATATACAAATCCTGAAAGAAAAGCTTCAAATAAGATAGGTAGCCGTAACTGAATTAAACCCTCATAGCTGGCGTAATCACAATATAATTTCAAAAGTATCACAATATATTTCCAAAATCAGAATCGTAGGTTGCCACAAATTAGTTGTTACGATTAATAATTTAGCAATAAGAACATGGAGGTACCTCAGACAAGGATTACAAATTATACTTACAGTTTTATACGCAAGTTTAGCAGTAGTATTGTTGCACACATTAAAATATATTAATGGGCAGGCAAAAATTACAGCAGGAGTTCCTGGTGTTGCTTGGTTTCGGAGGAAACGCAATGCGCGATTCCAGATGTGTCGACGATGCCACGGCTTCCAAAACCGTTTGGCCAATTTCGTGCGGCAGAAAACTGGTGGCCAGGGGGATTTGCAGCACGACGCGACGGCAGGAAAAATGTAGACCTGGAGGAAGGCCTCCGTGTCGGGTCCCTTCCTGTGCTCTAATATCGCCCGCGGTAGGGAATAAAACGGCTCCGAAGACCTAAAAATACCAGCCCAAAATCGTATGAAGCGTCCGCCCGTGGAAGCGATAACCAGCTGTAACTAATGCCTCAGATCGGCATCCGGCACTAGCTGCTGTAAGTAAGGAAAAAGGTCCACGATAACATACAAGAAGTACAATACATTTTGAAGCAAACTTTATACTCACCCTGGACAAATTCCAGGCATGTGCGGAAACACGAGGTAGCGTAAAAATTCCACCAACTGCGTGGGAATTAAAATTCTCTCATAATGAAATTCGGAGATTAGAAACCACTTCAAGAGTCTAGGCTCACATTACACAACCGAAACCAACGGCTGCCCAAAAATTTTGTCGTTTTGCCGAGAGAGGTTGAAAAGAAAGCGCTTCGAAACAGTTGCCAGTTCTTAGAACTTTTCCAACGCAAGGCCAAGAAACGTAGGCGTGGCGTTAGCGCGCGAAATTCTAACTGAGCAGTTAAAGACATCAGAGTAAAAAGATGCGTAATAGTACGAAATAAATACTACAGATCGCGAAATTAAATGGCGGCCTAAAATGAATCGTAACATAGGACAATTTTCGACAATTAGCTGTAAGTTTGTACTTTACACATGCATTTTGAGTTCATATTTTATTAAGCAGTCATAATGAAAACATTACCTTCAACATTTAAACGTGTAAAAACATAGTAGTACTAAGGTACGTATACGTTAGAGTGCATTGATGTCAATTTGACGTATTTGTCCCATAATAAATTACTTTAGCGTGAAAGCCGACAACTATCTGTCCGTACTCTGGTAAAGGACAAATACGTCAAATTGACATCAAGACACCCTAGTACACGCCACCCAGCCAACTTCCTAATTTTGTTCATGACGTAAACGTTTCCAAGGAGTAAACCGCATAAGGGGTACCATATTCTTATGCAAAAATTAGTGTATACAATAGAAGTAGATGATTAGTCGAAATATAATGGCAGATGTCAAAATAATTTTAGCAACTGTAGCATGTCTTGCTTATGAAACGCGCGATAACTGAAAAATGGTGAAATACGAATAAACAAAAAAAAAATATGAGCTAAAAATTCTGTTTAGCAGAACTCTTAATCTGGACGATGAGCTGAGTCGATTGCAGTGCCACTTTTAAGCTGCGATAAAAAAATTGAACTTGCAATTCTCTTTCGATATAAATACTACATTAATTGTACTTATTTGACTATACATAATCCAACCTAATGCGATTAAACTGACCTAACTAATGTAATTTGATCAAACTCTGTCTAACCTAACCTAACCTAACTTAATGTAGTCTACTGTACTCTGACCTAAAAATTTCCTTTTTCTTAATTCCTTTCCATTATCCTTCCCTTTTTTATGTATTTCTTCTGGTTTGGTTATTTCGACCTGTCTTCTTCAATGTTTTTCATTATGCCATCTACCATGATTTTGACTATATTTCATAAGTACTTTTGCGCTCTTCGGCATCAGATTGCCGTCACTCAATTCTCTTTCTGTTCTTCTTTTTAGTTTCTCTGGTTCTGGTGTGGCGGTGCCTGCTCCATTTCCTTTACCTTTAGCTCTACGTGTATCTCTCTTCCCCCATATAGGATAATTGCATCTTCCTTCTGTGGCACGAAATTTGGATGCTTTTCTTTTATTTCTTTTACTAGCATCTCTTTCACTTGTCTTGTTTTTCAAGTCTTCTGTGTCTTTGTCCATAGTAATTAGCGCCGTGTCGTCGGCGAAATATATCGTCTCAACTCCCACTGGCATTTTAGTCATTATTACAGTATTTTAATAGATGTTCCATAGCTTTTGAGCTTTGTGGGACCCCGAAGGAAGTTCTCATGTTATGCCCTTCCCCATATTCTCTAAACTTGTCTTCTAGATAGCTTGCTATCATTTGTCTGAAGTATGGTTACCTCCATTGCTTTCAATTCTTTTAGTATGCTCCTCCATAATACGTTGATCTCAACCTAACCTGCCATAACCTAACCAAACCTTTCTTAACCTAGCTGTATCTAATGTTCTTAACGAAACGTTTCCTCGCTCTTAAATTGATGCCAATCGACTACGACCTGAATTTATATGAAAAATGTTAATTTACATAAGTGTAGGTATAATGAAAATTTAGTGTGGCTTGAAATATAACTTTAAGCTTAGCGCGAGATAGCAAAATATTGAACTCCAAAATACTCCAAAAGACGCTAAAAATATTATCGTTTTGTAATATTCTTCGGATTTAAACTGATTGCAAAGAAGTGTTAAACAGCTTCCTTAATATTCAGATACTATTTATATAAATACATATATACAATCTAGAAATCGACTGTTTTAATCCAGTCAAGATCAATGTCGTAGTGTCTGAAATCTTATATTACATAAAGTTCAGGTTTAAAAAAGCGTAGCAGTCTGTTATTCATCCATACATACTGAGTCAATGTGTCTCTAATGAAAGTAATCAACTTGAGTCTGATTGTAATATTTAAAAATGCGGGATGTTAAAATAACAAAAAGAAGATTTTTTTTTAGATTTACAGATTTCATTAAAAAACTGGGAGCTAACGAAACCAACCAACTCTTCATCCCACACTGTAGCAGAGACAGATACATTTGTGTTTTGTTTCAATTGAATTCAGTACAGAAAATAATATAATAATACATGTTGGTATTATTAATGCAAAAAATTATGAATTCTATTTTTTAAGTCATAATAAAACTTAAAAACGTTATTCGCTTTTAAAATTGTCTTAATTTGTAATTCCAACCACGCCAGCCTAATATATAAATGTTGCTGCAATTTTTGTCGGCATTTCACAGAAGTTGCTTTCCATGTCACTACTATCAAGATAGCTGAAAACGTTAGGTAAGTCATGCAATTCCCTTAAACACTTTCTATCGAATCTGTAAATAGTTATACGACTGACACAATCGCAGCTGAACATCTATGCATCCATTGATCGACAGCATATGAGAGCTTTCTCTTATACACGAGCCGCATCATGTAGTGTTAGACATGGACGACCAGGAAGATGCAATTTATCAAAATGACGTAATGACGAAGACATTAATCAGGACCTTCTTGGTGCGCAGGATGCAGTTTCCCAGTTTAATTATATTTCTGCGTTACAAACGTATTTGTAGAATTTTGGAAATGCAAAGTCATACCTATAAAGACACGTTTTTGTCGAACATCTGAACAAAAACACCTTGGCAGCTGTGGTGATACCACAGTACTGTATAGCGCCCCAATCTTCCATAAAACTTTGCCAAACTAATCTAAAGTTGTAAAACTTAAAAAAAATAGTTTATGAATATTCATGGTACAGCTCGCAAGCGAGTCACTTTTTAGTCGCCGCGGCGTGTTGGCTGATTGTTTATTTGTTATTGAGATGAGAAGGTGCGGCACCTTTGTTCCATATACAATTGGCTGGTTTAGTACATTTGATTGCGCCTTGTGTCACCACAAAGCGTCACTCGAGCGATGCTTTGTCTCGATTAAAAGTTTGAATTCAAATTAATTAACCCTCCACTAAATATCACATTAATGTGAAGAACCCATGTTTCATTCCCTGTCGTTGGTGATATATGCATGAATTGACACTTTATTTTTAACAGATTCTAGGACCATCAAATATGAGTCTTACTTGTGGCAAGACGAAGTTCAATACAAGAGCATCGAACTTCAGTTTTTGTGGCAATTAATACACTGGCAAATAAAGCCGATGCGCTTTTGTTCGCTACAATCTAGATCAACTATAATTGCCTTTTCTTTCCCCGTTAAGTGTTCACTGTCCAGACTTTCATTGTGGTCACCATAGCAACCACGCTACTCGCCTTAACTGCCTATTAAGACGTCATAATTCTACATCCGATTGAAAAAATTTCTCTTCCCTCATATGTGTCTTGTATAGTTAACAAAGTTAACCGTCGCTTAGTAAAAATCCACGCTATTAGTTCAAACATTTGATAGGTTGTTTGTGTTAGGTACTCAGCAAATTGTAAGAAACTGTAGCTGTTTCAGAAATAGTGGAAGTTTTCGGTAAATTATGCAGCGAGTGCAATTAAATTAAGCCATCACGGCCGGAAAAGAAAAACTCGTGGGCAAAGTGGCCCCGGGGACGGAATAGTCCTGAGCAAAGTGAAGTCGACTTCACATAATGAAACAATTGCGCTATTAAAATTATGAACTGTTTACAGTGAGAAAACTGTTTGAAATATCAACGTAGAATTGCAATTTAACCCTACTTTTGTTAGAAAAGTCTAAACTGACATTTCCTAACGGAGGACGTAGCTGTGGAATCCTATCGTATGGCCTCCCAAATCACCAGGTTAAAAGCATTTAATGTTTAACGGAATTTCCAACGATAATCTATTCTCATAATGTACTAGGTACTTTGTTATGTTTTCAATAATAACTGGAAACGAGTTTGTGAATTTTAATTGCCTACCGAATATTTTAAATAGAAGCTACCGAGTGATTTTTTAAAAACTCAATTGCAGCAGGCACTGGATAGCCTGAAATGTATTGTTGGTGACCCTGTAAGTCTATGTCAAATTCAAGGTTAGCAGGTTAGATTTTGCGTTAGTTTTGTTACAGACTGACGCAAAACCTAACCTGCTAACCTCGAATTTGACATAGACTTACAGTGTCACCAACAATACATTTCAGTATTGCCAACTGTTTCAGGCTATCCAGGGCCTCCTGCAATTGAGTTTTTAAAAAATCACTCCGTATGTTTTTGCATATATGAATCGCCCTGTACGTTGTTATAAAAGGCAGTTACCACACGCCTAGTTTTTGCATAACCCCACTGACACATCTTTGTGAACATCTATGTATTCGGTTTGGTGTGATTGTGTACATCATCAGCATATGGCTATTAAAGCTAATTCATGCATCGCTTCCGCAGTGCGCCACAGAAAGTATGAAAATAATTCCATCATGGGTTTAGTTCCGCTGCGCCTATTCGATGGCCTTCTGAGTTAATGTCAGCAATTTTCATATTCATGCAATGTCATCTCGTTCGGCGATAGGACCTTTTTGAATAATTTGCAATTAGGTTTATGTGGCAAAGCTGACGCAAATGGATTCTCTGTGTTGACTAATTACATAACGGAAACGAAAGCGTAAGTGCCAGACGGAAACATTTTCAATTGTAGATTCTAGAATGTATTTATATTGACGCTGTTATACTTTGATCGTGTTATAAGATAATTTTTTTTTATTCGTATATATTGAATAAGCCCAAATCGGGGAAGCGTTGTAAATAATTTGAAAATGGATTTAATTTTTTTAATAAATTCCTAATATAGCGTGCTTATTATGTGTTACGTGTACAACTGCAACCAATTCGTGTGAAATATACATCGAATAAATGTCCTGAACAAGCCTCCAATTCAGAATAATAAATTATTTGGAATAATGGTGCTAGTTCCAATGATATCAGAAAGTTTTGATAATCTAGTGCCAGCATATTTTAATAGCAAACATAAAACTCTTTCTACGATTGACATATATTTTTATACACAAAACTATGACAAGAAGGTTCTCTCAACCTTTACAAATAATAGTGCTATTTAATGAGATATAATTAATAAAAAAATTTATAGGCAGTAGCAATAAAGTATAGAAAATACAATGGCTTTCCGTTTTTACATAATTATGATTGAATTTTCTTATCTTTCTACAGGGCTATTTTAATTTTAATATTACAGTATTTATAATCGTTATATGAATCGCACAAAGAGGTTAGTAATCAAACAAATATACTATAATTCGCCCTGTAAACTATACATTAATTAACTTATAATCTGTCAGTTTTCATTGTTTATACTGCCAATTAATCTCAGTTACACCTTCGACTATAAATCAATTATACTCGCTAATAATGTGTAGCTTATACTTGGTAGTGTTAATTAACAAATTTGTTATAAAATACACTAAACTGTAATTTATAATTTAGACTGCAACTGCGTTGCATTTTACATTTTCCAAAATAAATTAGTTACAATTCACAATTAGTTGCTTAGTTGCAATTCATAGCTCAATGTTTAAATTAAGGGCTGCTCTAAATTAGTGAATTTACACTTCAAACTGTAAACTAGTCATGTTCTACATTAATTTCTGAAATAATATAAATAATAATCCCTACTATAAACCACAAATCAATAAGATTTTTCGAATTTAAATGTGTGTAACTAATAATCAACAAATCGTAGTTGAAAAGGTGTTTATTAATATTTTGCTATTGATCTGTTAAAACTCAATTTACGCTTTGCACTGTCGGTACTTAATAATTTAAAGTTTAATCTAAAAATTGACAATAATTTACAATTTAACCTAGATATTAGTCACGTTTTACATTTTAACTTAATTATGATTATTCAGAATAACTATTCATTATTTTTATTTACGCAACAATTAACTAGTTATAAATTATAATTCAGTGCAAATTAATAACAATTTCACACTTTGGGCTCTAAATTTTATTTGAAATTTTATCTTTAAATCAAATTGTAAATTAGTCACATTTTACGTTTTATTTGTGAAATAATCATAATCCACGCTATAAACCACAAATTAATAAGAAATTACAACTATGTCTATGAATTAGTTATATTTTATGGTAGACTACTTCCCTCAACAATGTTTCACCAATCAGAGAGCTAGAATTGTAAAGTTTCAGCCAATCAAATGGGAATACTTTTGTACTAGTGCAAAATTGCCAACTCTGTAATTTAAAAATTATTTGAGTTTTGCGTGTAGGTTAATATTAAATTAAGTTTTCTAATTTAAAAGTAAATAGTCTGTGGAATATTCCTTGTGCAAGTCAAATTGCCTGTTTTTTAAATGCATTTGAGCGCTACGTGCACTTGCACTTGGGATAAAGGATATTACTGTTGATAATTCATAGCTTAATTGCAAATTATTATAATTCACCGTTCAACTAATAATTAGCTGTAAGTGATAGCTGAAAGAGTAATTTAATGACGTTTTCATATAAATTTGTAAAAGCGTAATTCACACTTTTCACTCGAAATTAGTAAAAATTTACAGTTGAATCTAAAAATCGATTATAATCGACACGCCATTCTGAATTACTATATTCACAGTTCAACTAATAATTTGTAAAAAATAGACAATAATTTACAATGTAACTTGTAAATTAATAACATTTTACATTTTAACTTGTAAAATAACCGCAGCGACGAATCACAATTTACACTTTGGACTTAGGTTTAGTTATAATCAACGATAATTGCCAATTAATTACAATTTAATATAAACTATTTGAATGATGATAATTCAGAACAACTTATAGTTATTATTCTCATTTACGCGTTCAACGATTTACTAGCTATAAGTTATAGTTGGAAGTGTAAATCGATAATAATTTTATATAGTTCACACCTTGCATTGTAAGTTTTATCTGTAAATCCACACTTCAAACGATAAATTAGTCAGATTTTGATTTGAGAAATAATCATAGCCCACTCTATACACTCTAAATTAATGAGCATGTACTATTTTGCCTATTTATTAGTCATAGTATATAGTAATAATTCATAGTTAAATTATGAATTATCGTAATTCATAATTTAAAGAGTAATTAGCTGTGAATTGTAGTTGAAAGTGTAATTTAATGAAGTTTTCATAGAAATATGTAAAAGCGTAATTCACGTTCTACACTCTAAATTAGTAATAATTGACAGCAGAATCTAAAAATTGACTATAAGCAGCAATTTATTGTGAATTATTATATATACAGCTCAACTAATAAGTAGTAAATAAAGTGTAAATCAATAACATTATCATATAAATATATTAAATCTAGATTTACACTTTGTAATCTAAATTAATACTTAATAATTTACAGTTAACGATCAGTTGCTTCTTGAAACTGTAAATTCATTATAATTACCAATTAATAACATTATGCCATGAATTGCTTAAAATTCACAATTACGATAATTTTATTATTTATTATTAATTAGTTACAATCTATAGTTCTGTGTACAAATCAATAACAGTTTAATATAATTTACACTCTGAGTTCTAAATTTTATTTGAAATTTAATCTGTAAGTTTGTTACGTTTTACATTTATTTTACAAAATAATCATAGTCCACACTATAAACTACAAACTAATAAGAAGATACAACATTACTTATTAATTAGTTATAATTTATTGTAGATAATCATATTTTAAATTATGAATTCGTATAATTCACAGTTCAACTAGTCATTAGTTGCAAATTAATGACTACATTGTGTGTACGTGGTGTCTACATTTGATGCATTCTCTAGACTAGCTCAATAAATATTTATTGTAGATAGTTCCGGCTAAAACGGTGATGGCCTTGTATAAATCCGAAATACCATAATTGCCGCTTTGCAATCTGAATTAGGTGTAATTTACAGTTTAATATAAAAACCGACAATAATTTACAATGTAAACTATGAATTAGTGGCATTTTACATTTTTAATTTGAAAAATATCAATAGCCGGCAACGGCAAACGAATCTCAATTTACACTTTCGATGTAGAATTGGTTATAATTTAGAAGCAGTTCTTATAATTAGTTATATACTTTAAACTGTAAATTAGACACGTTTTACACTGTAATTTAGAAGATAACTCAAGTTTACACTCCAAATTGCAAAATAACGCAATCGTTCGGCTATAAATTAATTACAGTTCACAACAGATATAATTTACACTTTAAAGTATGAGCTATTGCAATTTACTCGTTTAACTAATAATTAGTTCTAATTCACAGCTAAAACTATATACTGATCAAGTTTTTATATAGTTCTGTAAAATTGTAATGCACATTTTAAACGTTTTACAATTTAATTCAGAAAATAACCTTAGTTCACACTGTAGTAATTTGGAAAATAATCAGAATTTAACTTTCGTGTAAGTTAAGACATTACAGTAAATGTATTATATATTTCACACTTAAACTATGAATGATCATAATTTCCACTTCTAATCGATACCTAGCTTGTATATATTTTACACCATGAGTTATTATAATTTAGACTTTTAACCGATAGCTAGTTGTAATTCATAGCTAAAACTATAACTCGATGACATTTTTATTAGATCTGTAAGACTATAATACACATTTTTAACTCATAATCTGGTCATGCTTTCAGTTTCCTGTACATATCAACTATAATTCGCACTTTAAAGTGTAGATTAGTCATGATTTACATTTTAACATGTAAATACTAATTATAATAATACAACAATAGCTTGCACCTTCAATTGTAAAGTAGCGTCAGTGTACATTTGCCACTATTATTTACATTTAACTTAACGCTTTACACTAGGAATTATTATAATAGAAATTGGTAGTTATAATTTAATATTACTGTAAATTACTCCTTATAAAGCAAATAGGTTATATGTTATACTGACCGTGAATGTCAATATAGAAACTATCACGCCAACTGTTGTAGTTCTAGATTTATGGTTTCATCGTAGCTCCATTTTTTCAAAATTGGAATAAAAACAAAAGAATGACAATATGTTTTCAGTATAACTCATCATATTATTATAGTAAATTGCTGTAAGCTGCCTATAACCGAACAGTTTCAATTTTATTGGTGGATATGGGATTTTCGCCGAGGGACAAACAATTGTTTACAGGGATGTATCGCTGACGTGATTTTTAACTGTCCATAATCCGGACGCGGTTGTATCCGCTGGAAATCCATTTCTTCCCGGTGTCAAATTAGGAAGCCGCATATTTTTGCCCCGATAGTTGGTTTTGCCTTGGCAACCTTACATTTACGTCCCTCGTGTCACACATGTCATTTGCGGGGGTGTTCTGTTTGCGTGCGACCCTCCCGTGAGCCTTCACATATCTTTGTCCGGAAACCCCACACCCCAGTGTTTGGGCCGAACCGATGTGCTGAAAACAGACACCGCAAGAAAGCGCATGATAGAAAACGCCTAGCTTTTCACTTTTATTTGAGTTTTGGAAATCTAGGCTTGATTTTTGTCACTCGAATACTATTGACAGACCCCAACCCTCAAGCTCTCTGTTTAAAGCAGCAAGTTTGATCTTGTTTGCATATGAATTCGTTTTAAATCTACAAACGGAATAGTAATTGAAATGCTTGCTGATTTTAAAATTATTTATTTTACGTAATTTTTTGTAAAACTGCTATTCTATTTACAAAGGAAAAGCGTTTCAGTAACCCTTTGTAAAAGAATGAAGTAAGTTTCCTATCATTTAAGAACTAAATTTGGGTGAAACTCGCTACAATGCGAACCGTGCATGGAACAAATGAGAATTGAAAAGATGAGAAGGTAATTTGGTGGAGATGCAGTTCTTGCTTTCAATATTAATGCTCTGTTTCTCTCGTCCACGCAACGAATGACGTCGTCAATCGTCAGTTAGGCTCGGTCGAAGGGTTTAACGGAAACAAGGGTTTCTTGAGGACAAAGGGTTTGTTGGGGACCACCCCTGCAGGACAAATACGGCTTCGCCGGACCCCTAAACCTCGAGGGACCCGCTGTGTCTGGCTCTAGCAATTAGTGAGAACATATTGAGACCCATAATAGATTTTGGAATATTCGGTCAATTATTGAGATTGAACTTCGAAAAAGTGTTGAGTTACACAAACAATGGCCGTCTCTTGAAGGACAGCTTTCGGTGGTACCTGAAATCTTGATAGTAGCGTACAAAACTAATATTGAAATAGTGCTGTTCGACGTTGACAAATACACTAATTTGCAAACAATAGAAGTGTCACAGTGCGGTCAAGTGGAATGAGTGAAATGCATTGTTTTATTGCACATGTATGGTGAACATCGTACCTCAGGATTATCCTGCGACCGATACGGGAGTGCCATAAATTACGTTTGATCTTCCATTTAGAAGTTCAGTGCCTGAAAAATGGCCTTGCTTTGTAGATAGGCTATGAGAGATAAACGTAACGTTCGTTCGTTCGTATCAATGTTTAGAATTTTTATTAGGTGGAGCAATATCACAATAAATTTTATTGAGACAGCAAGGGTTTATCGACATTTGCATCTTTAGGATCTTAGCGAAAGATTTTTTACAGCATAATATGGGGCGCTGGGCATGGACATCCACCATAATATTATTTTTATAATCCGCTCCACATAATTTATGTAACATCTAAAGTAATCAAGTGAGCCGTAAATTATACATTTAACTTTGAACTAGTTATAATTCGGACTTTAACCTGCAGATTTGTTATATTTTGTACATTAAACTGTACTAATTGTAATTTACATAGAGGTAAATCGGTAAAAGATTATTCACAATTAGATATACTCTACATCTGAAAATTAACTGCAACATCCCCTACACTTTTAATTGTGAATGAGTTTACATTTTGAATAGTTAATTAATTGTAGTTCGTACTCTAAAGTGCCTAATAATTATAAATCAACTATTCATAATTTACATATAAATCTGTAAACTGATAATTCATACTCAAATAATTATTTACATCTTTAAACTATACATCAATTACCATTTACGTTTGAACGAGTATGTTAACCACACTTTGTACTTCCGACTCTAAATTAGTTCCAGTAGTTACAATGCACGCTTTACACATTGAATTATATACTATTATAATAGTAATTATAATTGGTACTCTGAAGTGTGAAATATTTATAATTTATAACGCAATTTTTAAATTAGTTACAATTTACATTTTAAACTGTGACTTAATCATCATTTACATATACATCTTTAAATTCATAATTCACATTTTAATACTAATATCACACTTACAGCCAGTCTTATAAAGGCCACTAATCTGACGTTAACTTTAATTCGCTGTTAAAATAAACAAAAGCGCATCAAAATTTGTTTACTAATGAATAAAATGTCATAAGCACTGACGGTTTAATGCGCTTTTGTTTATTTTAACAGCGAATTAAAGTTAACGTCAGATTAGTGATCTTTATAAGACCGGCAGTTAGCATTGTAATCTGAAAATTAACTATAATTCCTTGTTTAAACCATAAAATAGTCATAATTTCATTCGAATGTATGTCAGCTAGAATTCGTACGTGCAATTGTAAATTAGATTCAATTTTGATTTTTAATTATGAATTAGTTTGTAACTCAGAACTTCACAATTTAATTATTCAGACGCATTGTAATTTACATTCTAAATCTTTAACTAGTTCGAATTATATCTAGAAAATCAAATAACTAAATTTCACCAAACTATAAACTACTCACATTTTAATGAGCAAATTCACTATAATACGTTCTCTAAACTAAAAATTTGTAATGATTTGCATTTGAATATGCAGATTCGCACAAATTAGTCTGAATTTAGACTGTTACTTATGTATTAGTTGTAATTCACAATTGAAACAATTAATTAGTTATTTGTATTCATTTTAATTTACATTATGAATCTTTAATTAGTTGTGATTTATATTTACAAAACAAGTAATGACCTTTCGCACAACTATAATTTAGTTATAATATAAACTGTAACACTTCTAACTAATTAAATGATTATTCAGCCTCTAAATTATTTACAACTTACATATCACTCTAGAAATTCACTATAATAAGTTCTGTAAACTATAAATTAGTTATGATTTATATTGTAACGTACAATCAGCACGTAAAGCTACGACTTTGTGCCATTACATCGATTGAATTATAGATCAGTCGTAACTGGCACTTTAAGATATGAATTATATGTTATAATTTACACTTTGAATAATTAATTACTGATAGCTCGTAGTGATGGGTGTCAAGTAATAATAATTTACACATAATCTGTTACACGATAGTTTGCACGTTACACTCTAAATTGTTTATAATTTAGTACTAAGTCAATCAGGATTTGCATATTAATCGATAAATTCCACAATGCGCCTTTTGCAGTCTTCGTTACTCGATTTACACACTTGACTATAAATCAATTATAATTTAAATTACAGCCCTAATGTAGCATATTTCGATAATAAATTATATATGACTCACACTTTAGCCTATTGATTATTATAATTTACACTTTTAACTGTTATTTAGGTGAAATTCATACGCAAAACTGTCAAATCATTGTATGTAATTTACACTTTCATTTTAAATTAGTTAATATTATAATTTTTTACATGATTAAGTAAATTAGAATGTAATTAAAAAGCTTTAGATGTTATTTTTCGTATATTTTCCACTTTAAGTTGTATATCAATCATAGTTAAGAGATAAATCTGTAAACCAATAATATATGCCCCTTGCTAGTTCAGGTTCAGATATATATCTACAAATTCGCTCAAATATGCACTTTAATCCGCAGATTTTGAAAGGTTTAAGTAGAATTCCACTATCAATATACTCGTAGTTGTAATTAGAAGTATTATAATTTACACTTTGTACTATTAATTCAAAGTTGAAGAGATGGGCGCGTGAGGATTAACTTATGTTCACACACGTTTCACTCTTCTCAGGCACACGTTCACTCACGTTCACTGCGTTACCCTCCACTCACGGCGTGACCCATGTGAAAATTCAGATTCCGATTTTAAACCGATAAAGGAATCGAAACAGAAATCATTCAAAAATAAAATATATTTCTCACGAGAAATGATATTTATATGTTGTTTTGGTAGCCATGATAATAAGCATAAAAAGAAATATATCAAAAAGTGAGTGTAACAATGTAGAACCAAAAATAAATATGGATTTCCCGCAAACAACTTGTTCTACCACAATCTTTTATCTACGACCACTACTAAAAGTAGGCTTTTTAGCGGTAGCTTGTTTCACTAAAAGTGACGTTTTATAGTTTACCGTGGTTAAAGAAATCAGCTGTTTACTTTTAGCCCATGTGCTAAAAGTGAAGTGAGGTTATAAAACTACAATTTCGAACTGGAAGTGAAGTTGTAAAGTTATTCTAGTTGCTTCTTGCGTTACAGGTAAAGTGTTTTTGAAATAATTAAAGCGTTATGTAATGAATACAGTCAGATGTGGAGTATTAATAATTACATTTCGTAACTGACCTAGACTACTGTCATTCGCAAACATTCGTCTGCGCGGCATGGCCTACTGTTTATTATGACATAAATTAGAAGTGTCGTAGATGCAAACCTTTGTTAAATCGATATTTATAGATTAATAACAGTAAAATTAAGGTCGTAGATAAAATATTGTAAGTAACGCGTGCTAAAAGTCGTTTATGCACGAGACATGTTATGAAACTTAGCCTTCGGCTTCGTTTCATAATTTTCATGTCTCGTGCATAAACGTCGACTTTTAGCACTTGTTGCATAAACAGCTATTATGGAGTTAACGTTTCCCTTACTGATACTAAAATGTATATGTTGCTAGGCAACACCTTTATCCTAGGTTTAAAAATAAAGGGTGTTCATAGGAATTTGTGGTCTAGCTAGCTGTGATCATTGTGTATGTACGTCGTGGCGTATTCTACACACGTAAACGTCAAAAACAAAGGCAACCTGAGTTGTTTTTATTTCTATGAACGGTATATCAACAAAATGTTTCAATTATTTAAAAGGGCCTCAAAAAAACATTACAATTTAGTGTGAAAACGAGAACCTCTCACGTTCACGACCCGATTTTCAAATATTAATCCCGTTCACGAAAGCACCCGCCGTGACTCGATTGTTTTCACGTTACGTGCCCATTCCTAGTTCAAAGTATGAAGTAGTAATAGCCTGCACTTGCACTTGTGAAATAACGCTGATTTCTGTTAAATTAGTAATGATCCACACTTGAAACTGAATGAATCTAAATTAACACTTTAAAATACTGCTAGTTAATTGTAACTTCATCTTCAGTTAGTATATTATTTACAATTTACATTTTATGAAATAGTATCGATATAATTGTAGTTAGAAGTACAGTTACAGTTGCAATAGTAAATTACATTGATTTAGTAGTGATTCACAGTGAAAACTATGAATTAATCGTAATTAACACTTTAGACTGTTAATTGATTGTAACTTTACCATTAATTAATTAGTTACCATTCACATATTATGAATCAGTTTCAATATAGCTGTAATTAGAAGTATTACAATTTACACTTTGAGGTGTTAATTCATATTTGAAATTATGAAGTAGTAATAGTTTATAGTTGCAGTTGTAACTCTGATTTGTATTAAATCAGTGGTGAGCCACGGTGGAAACTATGAGATAATCGCAACACTTTCGACTGTTAATTAATTGTAACATCATCTTTAATTAATATATTACTAGCTACAATTCACATTTTATGAGCTATTATCAATGCTGGTTGTAATTGTAAGTATTACAATTTTCACTTTGAACTGTTAGTTCGTACTTCAAATTATAAAGTAGCAATAGTTTATACTTGGAAATGTAAATTAACTCTGATTTGTATTAGATTAGTAGTAATCCACAAACTGTGAATTAATCATAATTAACAATTCATACTGATAATTAATTCTAACTTTATCTTCAATTTTTGTATTAGTTGCTACTCATATTTAAGATTCAATATCAATATAATTGTAATTGGAAGTATTACACTTACAATTGTAAATTACTCCTGATTTGTATTAAATTATTAGCGATTTACACTTGAAATTGCGCATTAATCACAATTAATACTTTATACTACTAACTAATTGTAACTTAATGTTCAATTTGTGTATTACATAGTTACAATTCCCATTTTGTGGACCAGTATTAATGTGATTATAATTATTGGTTTTACAATTTACGCTTTGAAATGAAAATTCATACTTGTAACTATGCAGTTGTTATAGTTATAATTGCCATTATAAGGCAATCCTGATTTGTATCAAATTAGTACTGAGTGACAGTGGAAACGCATTTTATTGCAATTAACACTTTAGACTGTTAACTAATTCTAACTTCATCTTTAATTAATGTGTTTCTAGTTACAATTCACATTTTATGAATCAGTATGAATGTTAGTTGTAATTGCAAGTATTACAATTTACACTTTGAACTGTTAATTCATACTTGAAATTATAATGTAGTAATAGTTTATACTTGCAATTGTAATTTAACTCTGATTTGTATTAAATTAGTAGTGATTCACAAACTGTGAATTAATCACAATTAACACTTCATACTGTTAATTAATTGTCACTTTATCTTGAATTTTTGTATTAAGTAGTTGCTACTCGTATATTATGTGTCAATATCAATATGACGGTAATTTGAAGTATTACAACTTTCAGTTTGCACTTTAACACTTGCAATTGTAAATTAACCCTGATTTGTATTAAATTATTAGGGATTTACACTTGAAACTGCGCATTAATCACAACTAACACTTTATAATGTTAATTAATTGTAACTTACTCTGCAATTAGTGTTTTACGTAGTTACAATTCACATTTTATGGACTATATTAATGTGATTATAATTAGAATTATCACAATTTACAGTTTGAACTGTTAATTCATACTTGAAACTATGCAGTCATAATAGTTAGACTTGCCAGTATAAGTCAAATCTGATTTATAATAAATTACTAGTGTTTCACACTTAAAACTGTGTATTAATCATAGTTAACACTTTATACTGTTAATGAATGGTAGCTTTCTGTTCAATTAGTGTATTAGTTACAATTTACACCTTATGATTCAGTATCAAGGCGGTTGTAATTAGAAGTACGTGTAACAATCTACACTTTGAGCTGTTAATTCATACTTGAAACTATGCAGCCGTAATAGTTTACAGTTGCAACTGTAAATTAACCCTGATTTATATTAAATTAATGGTAATTCACAGTTGAAACTGTGAATTAATCACAATTGCCACTTCATACTGTTAATTAATTTTAACTGGTCTTCAGTTATTGTATTAGCTACAATTCACATTTTATGAATCAGTATCAATGCAGTTGTAATTAGAAGTATCGCAATTTTCAATTTGAACTGTTAATTCATACTTGAAACCATGTAGTAGTAATGGTTTACTATTGCAACATTAACCCTGATTGGTACAATTTAGTAGTGATTCACACTTAAAACTGTGAACTAATCGCAAATAACACTTCATACAATTAATTAATTGTAACTTCATCTTCAATTAGTGTATTAGTTACAATTCACATTTTAAGTTTGCTGTAATTCACACTTTAAGTGTAATTCACCTTAGTATAGCTATATAGTATCACCTTGAAGTTGTGAATTATGGCAATATCTCAATTTATACTGCCAATTATAGTGAGTGCATGGCTTTAACTGTAAATTATAGTAAATTCACAATTTAAAGTGTATTTTATGACTAATTATTGTTTTTTGTTGCCATTTACAAAAATATTTCAGAGTTAGGTAACTTTGATTAATTGCAAACATGAATTTTAACCATTTGGGCTTTGGTAGCTTAACCAAACTGAATAGAAAAATTACAACTTATTGCAAGCTATCATATCGCCTATGGTTACAGTTACGTACTTCCTTTCTCTCGTGATTATTTGATAATACGGGGGTATTTTCCTGAAAAGCTCTGCTGTAGTGTATTATAATTTGAATAGGTTTGTCCTTAAGCTCGGTTTTGTTAATTATTGTTAATTTTCACTCGTTTGCTGAACTACGATAGTGTACGAAAACGAGCTGTAGCTAACTCGACAACATTTTCCATAAAAGCTGTATCCACCATCGCTTTATCGTTAAAGCGATCGCGGGGCCGTAGTACTCGATGCCAGCTCGAAATCGGCATCTTCCAAATTCGTGCAGCGCCGGGCCTTGTTCATTAAAATTGTTCAAACCCAGTTTCAGAACGTGATCATGTGAATAACATTGTGTTGGCTTTGTGTGATGGCTCGCGTGTGACCGCTGAGGGGGCATCGGTGGGCGATGGAAGGCAGGGGAACGTATTTAGGACCGCTGCCGGGTGCGGCAGGGCTCGGCGCGGGTGGGGCCCCCTTGACAACTGCGTGGGGTGCAGATACTAATGCTAATGGGTGCATGCAGAACCGTACTGCGAACTGTTATTAAATTGGAGAGCCGACCTGCTTAATCCTGCAGGACCCCGACGAACTTTAGTCCGCAAATGGACCTTGCGTTAGCAACGGGCGAATAAATTTGCAAGAACGGAACACTCCAGTCCTACTAATTATATAGCTTCTATACGTGGTACATTTGGGGAATCTTTTAGAATTAACAAGGATAATTCAATTTTATATAAATAAGATACAAAAACTGTGCTTGGCGAGGAGTGCTGCTTGGTTTTAAAGATGCAGTAACAAATGCTTATTTAAAAAGTAAGGAATCAATAAAAACGCCTCCATTTCCCTAATTTTGAAATTTGGAACTTATTTGCTTTACCTAAACTTGGTAGTGTTCAGTGCTTCTTGTTCATCTTGTTTCAAATACTGTTTCGTGTGTAAGGCAATATAAATAATTAAATCTTAAACCTTAATCAGCTAGATAACTGGTTAGATTGATTCTTTAAAATTCAGAAATTTTAAGACAGTTCAAAGTTACACAGATCGGCTTATTTAAGTTTTGGAAAACTCAATGCTTCAGGGTATCTTATTCCTTAATTTGCTCCGCGGTTATTAGTTGCTTATTTTTCTTATTTCTGTGTTGCATTAATGAATGTATTATGTGCTCTCATTTTAAATATAATGGGATGGTGGCTTTATCTCTTGACGCTATCTACACCAGTGCTTTCCAAACTAGGTGTCGCCTAAAGGTTTTTGCGATGTCGCGAACTGACATAAATAAATAAATATATTTTTTCTACATACCTATTATACCTATAGATTTAAAAACTGTATATAGGACTAGTATGCCGTATTTATGAGCTTAACAGTGATATAGTTATTTCAGATTTAAAATAAAACTTAAGTTTCTAGATCTGCTTACAAATAAACTATGGTGCACAAAATTAAATTTTGAGTATGGTATACGTATTTGACCTCCTGTATAAATATAACTGGAGTGTGCAAGGAAAGGATGAGAACATCTTAACTGCAACAGACAAAATTTCAGTTAAGCACTTGGTCTCCGACAGTGAAAAAGGGTTGTTCCCAATCATGTCTCAGTGTGAATTAAAGAAAAAAAATTTATTTGCAACTACTACCTGATATTACTCAGAGATAAACTTCTAAGTTACTTTTCAGATCTCAGTCTGTATGACAGGATAAAAACCCATTGTTAAATCGAAAGTTAGTGATGACAGGACCATTTTTTGGTGGTGCTTCAAGTTATAACCCCAAGAAGACGAATTGGAAAAATTCCATATTTCACTTCAAGAAGACTTTCCGCATCTGGCTAAACGGGCTTTTGTAATTTTATTTCAGTTTCCAACCACATATTATTGCAAAGTAGGATTTTCTGTGATGACCGTATTAAAACAGTGAAACGTGGCGGTTTAAATATGCTGAATAAAAAATGTGAGTAAAACTAATTATGAAAATATGCGTTTTTCTACTCTTATAATCGTATGTAAATATGTTGCGTTTACCCTATATATAAATAGGCAAAGAATACTATCAATATGTTTGTTTGTTTTTATTCATCATATGAAGGGTACATAAATAGCATATTAATGTCTGGGATATTTTCATTGAGGGGGTAGGGTGTCGCACAAAATGTTCGAAGTTGGTAAGGTGTTACCATGCAAAAAACTTTGAAAAGGACTGACGCATAACAATGTTGAAACAATTGTTATAAATACTACATGTTTCTGTTTTAGATTGTACTATTTCATTTTTTCAATAATTTTGTTCAAAAACCTAAATTTTCCATTGTAAGGAAAAATACGGAAAAGGCGAACTTCTTCTTCTTCTTCTTCTTCTTTTATATTAGGCTTGCTCCTGTTTTCCTTCACGCTTCTTTACTTTTTTCCAAAATATTCTTTGTTCGTTAATAACTATAGTGCAATTTTCTTTGTTTGAACCGATGGCACTGCTGTTGGCTCTCCTTCGGGTTGTCATCTTAAAAATAATGAGTGTAGACGAAAGGGGTATAGTATTCAAAAGTCACCTATTAGTATGTAAGCCCTCCACAGTTGCTCTAGATAAAATGTCCAGAAAAGTTAGCTTTAGCATGTAGATTTTTTAATGTGATAAATGTTTAGCGAATTACCTACTGTATAATAATAATGCTTGTATGTTAGACACCAGAAAAAATACTGTTATAAATTTGATTGGTCTTGTCACAATAATTATTATTGTCTCGAAATTAGTGTCGATTGTTTACTTAAAACATGTATTTTAAAATGACAGAAGTCCATTGTTAACGATAATTCGCTGAAACTAGTGAAAATCAGTATTTAAGCCATTTTTTAAATACTTGTTTAAAAGTTATATATTCTTGATAATGTTTTCAAGAAATAAAAATGTTTAAGTGAGAAAATATTTAATTTTATAAAAACAGATATAATTTTTTCAAGTACAAGTATCAAGGTGTTCCCCAACTAGCACTGAAGTACCTATAGCTGAGACTGAAACCTCAAATGAGTAACTATTACGTAACCGTCACTAAAACTGTGACTTTAGTGTATCAATAACTTCAGTTTACAAGTCGCAGTTACTTTTCTGACGACCATAAAGTTTTAATAATGTGAAAGTGGCTAATGATGGTAGCGACGAATAATTTATGCTACTGAAATGCTGCTTGAAGTCGTGTATTTATTTATTTAGTTATTTATATCGCACTCAGCCAACAGCCGTTAGGCCAATTATAGGCGTCGCTGTGCATTTATGAGGACTTCCAACCTGACTAACGACTGTCATGATGTTGTTATGACCGCCGGGACCAACTATTTCCGTGACAGCCGTATCACGAGGCGCCGAGAGATGCAGCCGTGGAACACCCATCCAAGTTCTGACCAGAGAGAGCGTTGCTTAACTCTGCTGATCGAACGTGGACGCTTGTTCAAGCTGCACCACCCGGGACCATCGATAGTTGCCGCGATGTTCTCAACACCTTTAAAGTTATCGACCTTGAAAGTAATAGTTATTAGCGTTAATAACGTTTCCGCTACCTGTAAAATAGAATGTTACTGTGCACGCTTACTATAAAGTACGTGTCATCTCTTAAACTCACCTTGAAGTAACCTTCACACCATCTAGTGCCCAATATTAATAAAATGTTATACTGTGCATTTGTCTATGTGTTGTGCTACCTTTGCCAGTGCGGCTCTTAAAAAAGGCGTCTGTTTTCAAAGACAAGGTTAGTTACAACAACGAAACAATTGAAATACATATGCTACATCGCGCAAGCCATCACCCTGTATATAATAATTTGATACAGGGAGCCTTGACATTGATATATAAATACCAATGAGCCAATGACCCATATTGTGTTCTTCAGATTCAATACAAAAATTCTATAGCTTACGTGATAAATCGATGCAGTCATACTACAATGACAGGTAAGAAAAGAGCTGATCAACACTCGTTTATTTTGAAGCTTGTCTAACGCGTTTTGGAAATTATGTAAATAATTATAATATGTGGTTGTAGCTATAAATGACAGTGTTATTATTACTTGCTATCGATTTTATCCATAAAAATGTAGGCCTGTCTTAAAACCACGACAACATCCACAGCCAACCACCTCCATCCACCGCCTTTAGAAGTTTATTTAATAAATGCGGTGTGGTTTTGTCCTATCGGTTCGTGTTTCGTTTTACTGGCGTAATATTTGTTTTCCGGGTGTCAACTGCAGTTTCGTTTGCATCCTCGCGCTTTCTTCCGCTGGCAGTGACAGCTGCCAACCACTACTTCCTCCAGTCGAAATAAGATAGGGAAACAGAAAACACTTCTGCAAGCTCTGATTTAAGGTCGGCAAACGTGTTTCATGCTTAACGCTGACGCTTGCTAACGTGTACTAGTCTGAATTTACTTCTTTTGTGGTCTGCTACAACCGACTTCGTGGTAAAAACAAAAAAGAAAAGGTGCAGTCACGGGGCTGGGAATGTATAATATTACTGAACAAAACATGAAATAGTTTAAAGCGGCGATTGATGGCATTTATTCAAGGTGTATCTAAAAGTTCTGTCAAAAATGTAACAGCTTGTTGGGGCATCAAACAGTGCCGACTGCCGAGTTAACTCAAATAACTTATACCTAAAAATGCACCCTGATGGACAGTTTCTAGCCACATAATTTTAGTATTTTGTTGTCATTGAGAAATTACAATTACATTTGTGCACGGGGGGGGGGGGGTAGTCTAACCATATTTGTTTCTATTTTTACAGGAATAAATTTTAGTCTGGAACACGTAGAATAAACAGTTTCTTAAAGGTTTATTTTGTGAACGCTAATAGTATACAGCCCGTCTACAACAGGCGAGCACAATCCTAGCTCAAAACTCTCGGCGATTTGTTGTCATAGATAAGGATCAGGCAATGATTCTTAACGATATTCAATGAAACAAAGTGAAGCAAAATATAAAAGGGCGCTAGTCGTTAACAATGACATAAAAACACAGGCAAACTTACAGTCTAAATAAAACTCGCTCTCTTCGGTTTCTAGCCTATACTCACCTATACCCAAAAAAACGAGCAGGTATCGGTAGGATTAAATAAAAGATAATATACTAGTAGTGGGGGATAATAACGAGGTTTTAATAGGTAAGCTGTTTGAATACAGTTGATTAATACGACTAAATAAGGGTAAACATTAAACCTGGCTCGTCAATGTAAAGAAACCTGAGCATAAATGGACAATTAGTTGAAAGTAGGGTACAAAAATGTTAAACTGGGTCTGCAAATTCAATACGCCCCGGGTAAATATAGGTATGGCAGTATTGAAAAGCTGCGTAGCAGTTCCAAAGAAAGTGATTACTAAATCAAAATTAAATGGTACAATTTGTTTAAACAGGACACAAACATTTTACACTGGGTCGATAAATGCAAACCGACCCAGGAAGTAAAATGTTACTAAATTATGCGAGAGCTACGTTAGGCACAAAAGAAAAATAAGGTAAATATTTGAAAAATTAAATCTGATATGCAACCGTTCAGGGGCTGGAAAAAAACTAATTTCTAAGGTGAGAAATACAATACGAGTCTGTCGATAGGCTTTCAAAAAACTTATAAGTACAAAATATAGTACGTACTATCAAAATATTATTTATTTACCTTTCGTTAGCTGCCTTAAGCGTTAAAAACTTCCCTCGATACTGTCTTACCCACAACTTAGAGTTAAATATAAAAATTGTAATGTAGAGCTAATGCAAAAACTGCACCTTGGAGAAAACTAACTGCGCCGTCGCTACAGGACTTCGGAATTACTTTCAAGAATTCGATGACTGTGAAAATAAACAGTCATTTGCAGTTTTGTTTCGTTTTTTGGATTATTACCTGGCCATCAGCAAAGAAGGCCACTTATTTTGATGGGCTTCCTTCTTCCATTCTCCAATAAGGTCATCAGGTCATAGATATGTAGCATAAGCTAGACACAAATGCCAAATTTGGCGTAGTACCTTAATGAATTTGGCCAACGCTGCATTTGATCAAATTCATTCGGCAAGCGAGCGAATTTAGGTTTTACTCAGTTCCTAGTCTGTTAAACAACTTATTTCACACTTTAGGTGGTATAAATTTCTTGTGTTACTTCTTTCCCTGTATCCATGCTAACTGTAGTATTTTTGCGTAGTTCGTATAAGGTGTACGAGATATTCTCTTATCAACGTTATTGATCGTAGTTCTTTCTTTTCAAAGAACAAATAAGCTTCACTGTAAACGAGATTCTACAAAATAGGGAAGAATTTAAGCCTACGCACCTATTGGTAGACTCATAGACAAAAATAAAATTTTGTAATATTTCTCTTTTTGCAATGGCCTGTCGAGAAAAGGAACTGGCACGAGTGGTCTGTTACATCCAACATATGAAAAGTGGAATAAATACAATGAGAAGTGCAGCACTAACCTCGTTACTTGCCGATAGCTCCCCGTATTGCTGCACATCAAGCCGCCACCACAATTTGAATTAAAAGCAGCCCTGCTAGGGCATGCCCTTCGGACAGGAAAAGCGAATTGGCACTCAATCTGGCTCTGTTCTCATGGGTACAAACCGTATTAAAGGTCTAAGCTGAGTCACAGTACCTCCGCAGCGGGGGTGGCTTTTTTGCTCAAATAATAAAGGTGCCCTTACCCTTCCTATCTTTCGCCCACGACGACCCCCGCACGGCGGTGAAACGTAAAATGAAGACATGCCCTTCTGTTCGGCAGCCCAGAGCGGCAGGAGTTATAAATTAGCGTAATGATTGGTTTCTGTTGAGTGGAGGCTCGGAACACGAAAAAGATACAGTTGCAGGTGCTGACGCAACAATGGGGGAATCGCTACAAAAATTGCTGATGGCGCTGGGTTATTTTTTAGGTTTGTTAGGTATTTCCAATGCGCGTTTTGCACAGAGTACAAATTTCTAGCATGACCGTGGGGTAATAGTGCAAATAGGCATTCATCAATTGATGACATGCATCAACGGAAGTTATTTCGGCGAAACATGCATGTAATTATTCAAACAAAACCCCAAAAGCACGTATGCATTATTAACAACATTCGGTTCCGGATAATTCTGCGAATGTAGTGCAGGATGTACATTTCAGGTTCGCACAAATGACCCAAGTATGTATTTAACCCAATGCAGTATTGAAGTATTACCCTTCTGTTTGATTCCGCTTCTATGCTGGAATGACCCTGCTAATAATAAAAATGATCGAATGACCTACTATTAGATTGATAACTGAATTCTATAAATATGTGAGTAACGCCACAAAGAATTTCGTTCTTTCAAAGGACTCCTGTGGCAGTCGTCTAATTTAAATATTTGGGAAACTGTTGAAGCTGATGGTAGCTCCGCAAACACTGAATGTATAACGTGAATTTTAATAATTCAAGTAGCTGGCTGCGGATAAATGCTAAATAAAATCACTTTGTTAAATCTTTCACGAACTTGGTTTAAGTAGTTCAAAATTTCGATCGCCACGAGTAAAGGCATGATTAAAAATTTAGTGTTAAAGTGGAAAAGCACTTTATCTAATCATAATTGTTGCAGTTTTCTTTTTCTGTGCCATGTTTGTGTCTATTTACTTTGGACTGAATCATTCTGTAGGTCTTTTAAATCTGTCCGACACACAGTTTACCTTGCAATTGATGTAGAGTGAATAGAGAATAGTAACATAAATACTGATATGTAACACATAAATAATTTTTAAAGCAAATAGTAAATGAGTGATTGAAATTGCACGACACAGCAACACATTGCAATATATGCCATGGAATTTACATTTATCGAACTTTACCCGTAATATTATTTATACAGTCGCGGCCATAACAACCAGGACAGTTTTTTTGACCTAATTTTCAAAATGCGAAAAGAAGTGCTGACAATTGTAATTAATAAATGTCATCAAAAGTTATTATTCACAATAAACAATGACTTTTGAAGACATTTATTAATTCGAATTGCCAGTGTCAGCACTTCTTTTCGCATTTTGAAAATTAGGTCAAAGAAACTGTCCCGGTTTTTTTGGCCGCTCACTTCGACCCACAAGTCGCATTTGCTTGTACATGTTTATGTGTTGTCTTATTACTCTACTCCATCGACCAGTTCTCGGAGTAAAAGGACATCAGTTATATTCCAACGTCGCACGCTTATTTACTGGTATTTGTATATATTCGAGGTCTGTTCACATTTGAAATATAAACAACTGCGATGCTATAACCCGTATCTATTTCAAACAGTTTAAATGCTTTTTAAGAATTGCAGATTCTAAATTCGAGATTTAGCTGACGTTCTGTCATTCATTGCATTCCAAATGTACAACCCTTAGCTGCTGTCAAGTTTATTAGGACGAGTCCCTATCATCTGTTTTTAAATTTTCCCCCACGTAATTAAATTATAGCATGCTGTGGTGAGTATTCCTAATGCTGCATATGGTACTTCTACATCGTATCTTATCCGAAAATGTTTAGAACTCTTTAAATTTTTATCATTTCTTACGAACATGTACTGTCACCATAGTAAAGAAACTAGGACAACTTTTAAATCCATTAAGCAATGATTTTAATTTAAACAAGCCCTGCTTTTCTTTTGCTAGAACAGAGACATTGATGAATATACATCATATTTATTCAGAGGAGTAGGCATTTAAAAATGCTTTATTTCGTGATGTACGATTGGCATCGTTTTACTTTTACGACAATTTACCAGAACACTCATTGTCACGCATAGCGTCCATAGAGCACCCCAAGATAAGCCTACAAAAGTGGCGCAAGCGATCATAAAAATAAAAATTCAAAACAACAAAGCCTAAATCAGCGAGAAACTAATTTTAGATGTTACGCTACGCGCGACTAAGTGACTAGTATCGTAAACTGAGTAATTAGAGTCGCGAGTGACAAATTGCATAAGAGATTCGAGTGTAAAATTGCAATTTAAAACTCAGATCTTGGCAACAATATAATAACTAGAGGGGATTGTATTTATTAATGTGGTGGAAATAATAATTATGATATGTTAAGTTAGAGAATATGAAAATGGCTAATTTTCAACTGATTAGCAATGAGTTTAAATAATGATCAAGAACTGTCTAATATTTAATGCTTATAATTTGAATTGAAACGAATCGATTCCTGTTCGAATTGTTAATTAATAATTTAAATTTCTGAATATGGATTTGCGTCCCAAACATAAAATGTTAATAAATTTATATAAAAAAACTCAGTAGTTTATTACCTCTAAACCCAAGATTACAAAATTCTTTAAGAAACTTAATATGGTCAAAACTTCGCAAATTATAATATATCAACAATTTCAGGGCAATACTAGAACGAAACGCCTTGCACTTACACTTTCGGTGTTGTATATTGTAGCATAAACATTCGATAAGAGAATATTTTAAGATATACTGTCGTACATGATTTTTATTTGAACACTTTTTGTACGCGATCAACTGGACGCGTGTCAATTGGACGCGTACGACAATTGTATGCGCGTCTGCAATAAACACAAGGTTTATAAAAATAGGCATTTATAGTAAAAATTACTACCAAGTTACCATATGTACAACATAAAATTTGTATGAGATTAATGAGTCTCGCAGAATGCTTAATATGTATTTCCTAAATACCTCATTAAAATAAACCTTTAAAAATAGTCAACAATTCAAGACTGTCGTTGGCAGTATCTCTGAGACCTGAGAGACATTTGTATCTTGTATCATGTATCACAGATACATAAGCTGGAAGTATCATGTATCAGTTAATCTAAAAGTGACGTATCACGTATCGTGTATCATTGCTACCGATTTTTTTATTTCTTTCTTTGTAAAATACCTTGACACACAACTTCTAAGAAAAAAGGTTTGTTAATAAACAGACAAGAAGAAATAACCATTGACATCGTATTATATTTGAATAATTGTAAATGACAGCCCATTTTTCATAACCATAAACCATAACACCACTAGACGGATGTAGTGAATAAATTACAATCAGAAATTAGCTCTTTCATATATATTGTATCATGTATCAATTAAATACTAGTATCATGTATTAATGATACTGAAACTGAATTATCATGTATCACTTAGCAAGTGATACTAAAATTGTAGTAGCATGATGCATCACCGATTAATAAGATTTTTCCCAACTCTTAGCATCATAGAGTATGCCTATATAATACAGGGTGAATTATTAGTATCGCCATTAAAATAAATGGGTGTATGTATACTGATGTCAGTAGAAGTACATTGCACTAAAAATTATTTGCTTACGAAAAGGAATTGCATTAAGGGTTTTTTGTAAACGGGTACAGAGTTTGGAGAACCACTTAACCACTGGCTAGATCAGTAAGAGTACATTATCCATTGCACCAAATGTGAGTGCTGATTGAAATACCCAAATAAGTGCTTTTTGCTCTAGCATTTATCTAAATTCGGTCTTATTGCAGTAATTTGGGCGATTTTAAGTTCATAGACGTCCATTCCAGTGACCATCAATCAGTTTAAACAATTAAATGGGATGGGATTGTTATTATTTTTGACGTATAGTTTATCATGCTTGATGTCATCTAACTACCCTTAAATGTAATGACCATACTTACAAATCACCCTGTATATAATGCTCAGAAATTGCAAGATACGACTAGACCGAAACGCCTTAAAAATATTGAACATCTTCATCTAAACAAGTAGGCGTTGGCGTTTCAAAATCCTTAATTTTTTTATGTAGCAGTTGCTAAAGTGAATAAAGGGGGGGGGGGTCCTAGATGTTTCATGCTGTATCTATTATAAAAAGATCAAAAATTGCAAGACTTCTACGTAGAACAAAACGGGTTGAGGCGTGTGGAACATCTTCATCTAAGCAAGTAGGCGTTTTGAAATGCTTAATTCGTTATGTACGAGGGGTATCGTTTTATTTTTAGTCCAGTCATGACCACCGAATACGATGCTTTCGTACATGACAATTACATTCTCTGCCGGGCATCGAGTACAAACATTTGATATAAAAATATTTTGGGAAAATTCGTATTTCTAAGCGCTTGTTCCATTTAATATATCTTGGCAGAATAAACAACGGTAGTTTATGCTTCACCGTGTGTACAATGGTATCTAATGGTCAACATGTTGAAGACTGCTAGAGCAAAACGTGATGAGGATCTACGTCTTCATCTAACCAAGTAGGCGTTACAAAATACTTAATTCCTTTATGTACGAGGGGTATTTGTTTATTTTTACCGCAATTTCGGCCAGACACTGCTTTTCTAATGGCGCTGCTAAAAGTGGGACCCTTTTTGCATTAATCAAAAGTTTAGCCCCGATATTTCCGCAGCTAATTCCCAGCGATGCCTTAAAGATATGCAGTTCTTAATTAAATTACAAAACGACGCACAATTAATAACGCGGGCCGGGGCCGCGATTGGCACTTCTTGTGTTTCCGCACTGTGGGAAATCGACATTTGGCGAGACTCCGAACTTAAATATTTGTGTTGGAAACACAATTGCCGATTCCTGCGACTTTGTGTCCAACTCACCGAGCGGCTGAGCGGACGTGGGGTTATCTTTTGGGTTGAGGTCGCCTGAGGATTTCTTTCTTTGACATTCGCGTTCGAGGGTTCAGGGGACCGTCGCGACGTGGGTAGGGATGGGCGTCCGCGTCGCAGGGGGCAGAGAGAAGGGAATCCAGGCGGGGAAATATCTCGTTCAGTTGCCTTCTGCCAGTGTGTGGATGTGGAAGTGCTCGCTGGAAAGCCGTGGAAACTCCCGATTTTCACTCAATTCACAAAGAGATCACCCAGGCCGCGGCTTTGAGTTAAAACCATGGGGCTTTTATGAGTGCGTCGCATCTATGAACAGTTCTTGCTGCAACCCGCGCACTTTGCTAGAAATTTGAACACTATTTGTAGTTGCCTAGGTACATAACCTCAAAATTCAAGTGGCGAAAAATTAAATAGGCGATTGCAAATAACAAAAGAATCGCACTTTGAAACATCTGCTACTAAGGCTGAGTGAGAAAAGTGAACGCATACTAGATTAATTCTCACGTCCACTTTGACTCTTGGAGGCATCCAGTTTAAATTTTAAAGTTCGGTAGGACCTCCTAATGACGTCATAGCCCCGACCTGCACCAACAATAGAAACAGTTAGTTGGCCATGGTCCCGCACAAGGATATCTAGATCTGTGCATGTGTTTGTGTACGTACATTCAGAAGAAATTCCGTAATTGGAACAGCCGTTTTACTAGCGGAAATTTAAAGTGCTAAATGCTGTAAGCGATTTCGCAAATAATGTCGGCTAAACGCAAATCGTCAACTGTAATTCAACATCACAAGGTGAGATTTTTCAAATGTTTTTGTCTGAGTTTAAAGCCACCCCCTGCATTAAGCGTTTTCAGTGTATGGTGGCCGACAATTTAGATATAATTGCCTTTAATTGATAAGATGGAGGCCCGCATGGATGGAAATATCACCCCCGATTGTAACAAATGGCCTTTTTATATTCAGACCCACCCTTGCCACTTGCTAAGGGCATCCAGCACAAGCAAAATATTTTTCACGTTTCCAACAGTGCAAAAAATTGTCTGGGGTGCTCGCGTTCAACCCCCACGGCGTTTTATCTTGACACGCTATTTTTTTCTGGGGGAAATTTACCTCTAAGGCCTTAATTAGTACCGAAATGTAAATGACTGAATATGTACAAATTTAGCAACACCCCTGTCAGAGTGTTTCAGGAGTTATTGTCTAGATAAGATAAATCAATGTTACTTAATAAACACTTGCAATGCGGACACAAGCTCCTAGATAATAACTCGCTAATCAGTTAAAATAGTAAAAGCTGATTTCTTTATATTTTGTTTATCTTTGCTATTAGCTATAATTAATTACATATTAACGGCCTCATAATTCATAATAGTAATAATAGATTTCAATGTCAGATTTGTGTAAACTCCACCGGAAGTTAAATGGGTCAACATTTGTCCAATAAAACTATCGAATTTAAAACAACTAAAAAAAATCGATTTGTGCCAATCTTGAATTTCCCACTCTGCTATTTCTGAATATTTTATTGCCCCATTGTAGAAGAGGAAGTCGCACTAATCCATTATTTCATGCTCGCTGAATAAATAATCCGACCACTCTTGTACAGGCATGAAATTTTAAATAAAATTTAACTTTCCCATCAGTTGCTCTACTCCATTAGAGTAATTGTACATGTAGATTATTAACAAATTAGTAACCCCTATTACCCCCTTTTCAAAACAAAAAATTGTGACAGTTGCAGCTGCTACGTATTTTAAATCAGTTTAGTGTAGTTCCACGAT
>OW679195.1:157056298-157232852 GCA_940337035.1 Agriotes lineatus
GGAGCTTTATTTAATTTTAAACTATTGATGGATTTTAACACCTCATTTTCTGTAATCGCACTAAAAAACATAGAATGTGATGCTGCATTAGTTGTATATGTACATCTTTCCGAAAATCTTCCCTGAAAATGCGCATTCATCTTGACATGAACAACGGTAGAGAAGTATTCACAAAAATAGTCAGCTACTTGTCCATTCTGAAGAACTCCCTCATGGGTAATTAGTGTGATGTCGTTAGGATGAGAATTGCTTTTGCCAATTTTGTTGTTGACCAGATTCCATACAGTTCTTGTTTTGTTAGATGATGCATTTATTAATTTTTTTGTTAAAGTCTAGTTTAGCTTTGCTAATTACTAATGGATTTAAGATGTGAAGCCAAGCTACAAGTGAATTTTTATTGTTACGATTGACAACCGAGGCAGAGAGAGAGAGAGAGAATCGAGTAGATATGTTGATGAATACTAACCAAGCAACTATTATAAATACTCGTCCGGTTGGTTTGATTGAATTACTTACGTTAAAATCTTATCACAACTTATTATATTTTCCAAATGTACAATCTCAACAGCTAAACTGTCAACCTCAATAGAATTCCGAAGAAGATAATAGGTTGCGCGTAGGGTTTAATGTGTTTGACTTCTCGGTAGAAGCATCTCGTAAGAATGATGATAAAATCAAACCAAATGATTGTATCGTAAAATGACATGCATATAAAATTCTCATGCACAAACCTTGTGTTTCAGAAAATCTTACTGTTCAAACCACGAAATAATTTTTCTTTGCAGACAAGAAGCCAGAACCAAAAAAGTGGACGTGACTACCTCCCTGGACTTTCCCATACTGGAAACTGTTCATATCGTCTTTATTCAACAGTCTTTACAACATATCAAAATTTCAACTCCATGACTCACGTCTTCACCGTGATAAGCGTTTACACTTTCACGTAAATTGCGGGTAAATATAAAAGAACTAGTGAGTCACCCGAACTACGTTTCGGTTCGCAAAATTAAGAGAGATTCATTAATATAAATTAAAAAAAAAGATGCATCGACGGGATCGAACTCGGGGCTCCCGCGTGATAGGCCAGCACGCTTACCGCACAACCACACTCTCCTGTTTGAATAATGCGCGCACCCGAGCTAATACTAGACAGCTATAGGCGCTCCGCTCTGCTGCCTAGAGAAGTTAATTAAATTATACTGCTGCCTAGAGAAGTTAATTAAATAAGTCTGAAAATTAGCAAACTTTTAAGCCATCGTACAACTTAATCGGTCCAGTATCTTCGGAGGAGATAGCGAACAAACATAGTTACACGCAAACAAAGAAAGCTACGATTTTATGTTATAAGATGTGTAGTTCAAAACGTGACCACCGAGCTTCTGTAGATGGCGCCAAGTGGACAAGCCGCCACTGTGCTATTTATGTGTTATTTTATTCAAAACGGCTGTAGCACCGAGGTGAAATTTTCTAAGTACCTGGAAATTATATTTTCTAGGGCATACAAAATCGATTTTTTTATTTTCGCGGAAAAAGATTCTTTGACGCAAAAATATAACAACCGTTAGAATAAAAAAATTATTTTTCAAAAATAGAGGGGGGAGGGGGCCGGTGCGCTTACATATATCCACGAGTGTAATATTTTTTTGCATATTCATATGCTCCATTATGCACTGAACAATCCAGTGAAAACCCCAGCTACCTATCTTGTTTTGTTTATTAATTAAAGGGGTTTAAATTTTCAAACTTCAAAGCTTCGTAGAGGGCGCCACAGATAATTCATGAGATTCTTTAAAAAACAGATCGATAGCCCTTTTCGGGGTCTATCAGTGTATGAAGTTTAAACAAATTCCTGTGGGCAGTTTTTGAGAAATGATTTTTAGAAAATTTCCAAAATTTTGAAAATTTGTAATTTAGGCCCCTTAATATTTTTCAAAACACTTTTTATATCACCTCATGTTAGCCTTCATATACTATTCAGAAAACAAAAATCAATTGAATCGATTCATCCGTTTTTGAGTAATAGGGCGTTAAACTCAAAATTTTCAAAAAATCCTAGCGCCCTTCATTTTAAACCTAACGAGTTCGGAAAAAAACTAACAGATTTGTCTTATGACCCTCTATCGTTATCCGCGATAAAATTTTCAAAATTTTAATCACGAAAACAGTGATACCAAAAAAACATGCGTAACTTCCGCTTCCGGTTTCAGATTTTTTTGAAAAGCTTATTTTGTCGATGAATTTTCGATACACCCCCGCATTCCAAAGCGCATAAAAATCGGAGCAATACTTTCGGCTGTAGGAGCGTCACCCACCCACACACACACACACCCACACACACACCCACACACACACCCACACACAGACAGACATTTTTTAAAAACCACTTTTTTGGGTTCCTAGAGTCCCAAAACGGATATTTCTGTGAAAATCTCGATTTCCAAAATTTTCATGATTCCAATACTTCCCTATACCTATGGGTATGGGAAAGTAAAAAATGATGATATATAAAGCTACACCAAAACCAAAGAACCACGAAGACCAAAGCAATCACGTTTGAAATGTATCTATTACATGGCTATCTCTAATATCGATGGGGAAACTACATACAGCAGCGTACCCTTATGGAATATGCCTGGAAGCCGGCTCTGGCGAATCAGGAAAAAATGATTGACCTTTAATTGCTTCTTGCGTCTTCTACCGTCATCGCCAGTCGCATACGCACACTTCGTAGCGACAAAGAGTGCCCATATTTTACACGTCTATTGTTCGGAAATTTAACGATTCTTGCGCTAACCGTGCATTTAAGTGGCTAAAGCGAGACAAGTTTTGATGGGTTTGCTTTTACGGCGCACTTAGGTCTTAATGGTCGCCGATAACAGTGCTTCATGGTTCACACGATTCACGTTTGCGGCATTCAGGCCGTGCCATATCGGAGATGCAGTTTTAAATTGATTCGGAATCCTTTAAAACCACTAATTCAATTACCTGGGAGCACCGGCAAATTAGCCGCCGGCTGGGTCGCGCGGCGTCGCTGAATAATTTAATTTCAGCAGGTAAGGAAGAGCTCTTTAATTTCGCATTTGACCCATTACTGCGGTCAAGCGCTGCATTTATTATGCAGATGCATGCGGGCTCTTTGCACGCCGTTTCTTGAGATTTACGGCTAGGAAACATTAAATTAAATTGTACTGTTTGGTTTCAGCGTGTTTTATTTGAACCTCAAACGACACTTGAAACGCCCAGGTAGTTTAACAGAGAAACTATTTACTTTTATGTAGTTTTCTTAAGCATTATAAAAAATGTAAGGCAAGTGGTGCATACCAGACACAAATTTCTTGCAAAACTCAACATCTATTGGCATTACACTATGATCAGGATAAATCCCCACGGGGATTCCCTAAATCAGGGGTGGGCAGCCTTCTTTCAGAGCGGGTCAAATTTGCAATTTTTATGTTCACCACTTAATTAATTCAAAGAGGCTGGCAGTGTGGGAGAGAAGAGTGCTAGGAAAATCTTTGGGGGAAAGAAAGTAGATGATGGATGCCAAAGAAGAACCAATCAAGAAGTATGGGAATTGTATGCCGAACCAAACATAATAGAATATGCGTTGGGGATGTCTGAGGAACGTATACAAAAAAAAGCGAAATAGGTGGACCCAGAAGAAAGAAAGGACCAAAAACAAGGAGGGCAGATAGAATGGAAGAAGATAGACGACAGCTAAAAGTTACAATATGGAAGGAAAAAACAATAAAGGGAAAGAAATGGCAAAAAGTAGTCCAACAAGCCATGAGCCTTCAAGGTCTGTAGTGTAAAGACTATACAGGCTGCCCAGTTTATCATGATTTTTACAAGTAACTCCTAATTTTGATTGTTTTGTGGGCATGTGGGGTAAAGCCAACCATTTTTTGAATTGCTTACCTAGTTGTTATACTATAAAATGAACAGCCTGTATATACTTACTTAATCCGCAGACCATATTCCGCCCTCCTTTAAAAACAAAATATAATTTCACTTAACGAAAAAAGTATGAAATCGATTAAATGTTATTTTGATAACTGAACACTATATAAGGTTTCTAAGGTCTTCTACGACATTATTAATAAAATTAATGAAAGAAATATAAGTTTCATACCCAGAAACGAAAACTGAATAATTTTTCTATCCATATTTTTAAATGATTGGAAATTTAAAACGGTTTTATTAAAACTTTAGATGAAATTGAAATTCAAAATACGAAATCGGAATCAACCGCCGGAACGCGATGCATTATGGGGAATGGGGGGTTACCTGTCACCTGTCATTCGGGGCACCCTGACTCAATAATTAGAGTAATTTAAACAAGCACAGCTTACCAAATTACAAACACGAGGAGTTTAAAGTAGCACTTTGCCAAATATAGCAAAGAAATGAGCACGTCAATACAAGAGGCCGATACAAAATTGAAAATGACGAAACAAATTCTCAGAAACTGCGCCTCACAAGATTATGTGACTTATCCCTTCCGACTACAATATCATACATATATCAATCAATAAATTATCCGAATACAAGTAAGACAAAATTTAGATTGTATATGCGGGGGACGTTCAATTTATTGAAATAAAATCTAAAAACACTCGTATCATAGTTTATGAGTATGCATTTGGATGCTTTGGTACACGTGTATTTTTTTAAATTATAATATAATAAACTAATTTAATATTGTATTTAACGACTGATTTTTGTGCCACGTATAAGTATTTCGTTATTAAAATATATTTGTTTGCATAGTGATTGTAAAAGTTGTATTTTTTACGAAAAATCATAAAGAAGGTACCGAATTCTTTAACGAAAAATCATAAGAGTATATTATGTATCAAGTACGCAAAATGGAGTTTTACGGGACGAATCGTTTTTAATGAGAGGAGTCCTCTAAAACTCCATTCTGCGTACGTGACGCACACAGGATTTTGTGTATCAGCACTACAAATTGTGTGCTATAAGTCAAAAAATGAAAATTAAAAAAAAAAAGTTTCTAATGTGTTGTTAAATTACCTTTCAGTCCGCTAAAACCCATTAAAGTACTCAACACGGTCGACTAAACTTCATTAAGGTACCATTTCGCTAGCATTTTGTGGAGCGTGTACCAAAAAAAAACTTTTTAAACTATTTAATTGAAATTGTAAAGTTGACGGTTGTAACTTTATGATGTCCTTTTCAATAAAATTTTGAGTTACAAGGTATTTCTACGCAAAAAACCTGTACAACCGGTATGAAAGCAACTTTTTTTACTCATAAAAATGTACCGCTTTCATCATTAGTTGGACATATTACTATTCATTTGTCTTAACTTTGTTTTCAAATTATACTAGTTTGATACACGTTGTAATTTTTTTGTAGGGGGGGGGGGCTTAAATTTGATAGTTCGTCTGGTCACTTTAAAGGTATCTTCTCAGGTCACTTGGTGACCCACGGGTGGTACTTTGCCGAACCCTGCCCAGTAAAAACTAAATATTCAGTTAAATCGAAAAAGAATGAGCAACATAATAAATGCTGCAAGAATGCGTATCAAAATCCTAAGATATTTGTGTTTATTTACTACAGACTGATCAAATTGAAATTTTCAGCTGTCATTTATTGCTTATAGATCCAGTATACTATAGCGGCAGCTCAAAGCAATATTGAGATTATTAAAAATTTTGTGGCGCAGATTTTGAACGGAAAGGCTACTGTTTTGTTCATGAAAAAGAGTTTGAAGATAGTTACATTAATTTTGTTTCTTAAGTGGGCCTCAAAGGCGGCTATGGTGTCTCTAAATAATAGTTATTTACACAAGTCTGTAAAATCAAATATTATGAACAAGTGATACTAAAGTTCGAGACGTAGCCGAGAGCTTTAAGAGAGTGAGTTTATAATAGTAATCAATATAACGCAAAAGTTATGTAAAACATTTCTTAATATTTTAAGCCAGCTTTATTTGCATTTTTTCGGGAATAAAAATAACTAGGTACTTTTGGCCTAAAACAAAATTATTTGACAGATGGGTACGGTAAAAGTATTACGCACTCATTTGGATGCGGTAATAGTTATTTACGTGGGAGGGATAGTAATTTATCCTTTATGGGCGAGCTGGATAATTTGTAGGGTGAGCGACGTAGGAGCGAGCCTTGTAATCCGGTGAGCCCCAATAAAGGCTAATTGGAAGCGAGCCGAGTACAACGTTTTATTTCCTCTTGCTGAAAATCTTAAAATGTAATATTAGTGATTAATAATGGATGTGTCTATTAGAAAACAAGGTGCTTGTAAAGACGTGATGGCAACATTTTACAGGCACTGTGCCCGTAAAGACTCATTTACCGAGTCAGTTTAGACCTTTTAACAAGTCAAGAGGAAATGAAAATATTAAAGCACGTGTGCGGTAGAATTGTCATTATGACATTAAAATGAGTGTATAATTTGTCATATAACGTTACCGAAGTATGAAAAACTGTTCAGTCTTTTAAGACTCGATTATTTAGTTTTACATACAGGTGAAGCATACTTTTATGTAGTAGGCTATAGTGTAATAGTCCACAAAAGAAACGACAGGTAAGAGAATTCCAGTGCAAAAAATACGAATAACGAGATAACATATACATAATGCCGAACCAAACAAAAGCAAAAAACTGTTTGAAGCATTACATTAATAAAACTTGCATGCTCAGAGAGTTAGGCAAAATCTGATAAATCAGTATCAATGATATATATGATAGTTCAGTTTTAGTGTCATTACTGCATGATGCATGATACAGTATGATGGCAAACTTTTAACCTCTAAAGGGCTGTGGAATTATTTTCTCAAACATTTTTGTTGGCAGTCGGGGTAATAAGAGTCACATTGGCATTTTATATCTGTCAGTTTAAGATTATGTCAGGGAGGTCATTTCAACAAATACAAACATTCTTGTTGAATACATAAAAATGTTAGTAACAAAAGCAGCTACAACTATTCAAAATGATTTGCTGCATTCTCCATACACAGCACCACCTAGTGTTCGGCATTAAACATCCTGGAAAAGTTAAGTTTATCTGTCAAAATTGTGTAGGTTATATTATTAAGTAGCATTACTCATCACTGCCAACATAAATTCAATTTTTAAAAAAATCTACAGCCTTCTAGAGGTTAAAAGTTTTCGATCATGAGTATGATGAGTATGATACAAGATACACGAAAGGACTAATTTCTGATTCTGATTCTTTCACTCCATCCATCTACTCGTAGTCGAGTTGCCGTCATGAAAAATTGACATTATTGCAATATGATATAACGCAAGTGGCTTTCATTTGTTTATTAAATAATAGTAATTTATTATACAAGACGATAAAGTTAAATTTTATCCACGAGTGAATCGTTTAACGTCGAGACGAAGTCGAGACGTTAATGATTCAAGAGTGGATAGCAATAACTTTATGGTCGTGTATAATACAATATTTTTTTCTATAGCAAGAACAATTTCAAAAGAAAATAAGGACAGTCAATCACATTTCAAAATGTCAGTAGCTAGATTGGGTTGCTACGATAATGCGCAGCTGTCATATTTAATTTAAACAAAAGTTAGAAAATTAAATTACTTTATCTATCCTTGATGTTAAAGTGCTACTTTATCTACCCTTGCTGTTAAAGTAAAACTTGACCTTTTGTTTTGAGCTGATAAAAGCACACTTTAACATGTGCTATAGAAAAAATATTTTTCTTTATAAGTTAATGTGTTATAGTAATTAACGTATTTAGAGGGGTAACCCAGTCTTAACATTCGAGCATATTTTTACCACTCGAGCGAGCGCAGCGAAGCGAGAGTGGTAATTTATGTGAGAAATGTTAAGACAGTTACTCCTCGAAATGCGTTCATTAGTTTATTGTTCATTGAGGCAATAATTTTGAATCAATAATAATTACTAAAAACTGCTAAATCGAAATCGGACTATCATGAATATGTGTGATGTTGCTATAGTGCATGCATGTTAAATGAGTGGATGCATGTTAAATGTATCTTAACATTCGAGGACGCGATCATGTTAAACACTGTTTAACATTTCAATGAACAATAAAGATGATTTACGTTAGTTTATGCATAAGATACAAAAATAATAAGAAATTCGTGCCTTAATGACTTTACACACATTGTTGTTGAATTTAACACGTTCACTTATTTATTGACTGATACTTGTCGTTTATCATGACTAAAATTTGCTGTTTCTTATGTTTTACTGTTACTGCATTATTGTATAAAATTAATAATTTACTGTTAGTGTCTCAGACTGTTTCAAAATTATCAAAATATTAAGTGTCCCATTTCTTGTCTTTTAATATATGTTTTTGTAAAGTTGGAGTCGGAGTCGACTTATTTATACAGGTTCTGACACTGACCCCAACGAATACCGGCTAAAAACAAGGCCTCAGCTCTACGGTCTGACGTCAGCACAAGAAGGCAGAATTGGCCAATGAGAGCCTTTTATTTCGAAAGTCGAGGCGGAATAAATTCATTCATATTGTCGAATTCGGTCTTCTTGTGGTGAACTCACAAACACATTTCTGAAGAAAAATACTAAATAAAATAAACATTTATAATTTAGATTTTGTACGGATTTTAGTCTTTTTTAATTGGTTTTGTATGGAGTATATTTTATTTGTTATATTTTTTGTTCATAAATACTAAATAGTACACTGAAAAAAACAGACAATTTTTAAAGCACAAAGATATATTTTATTTGTTATATTTTTTGTTCAGAAATATTAAATACACTGAAAATTAAACAGAAAATCGTACGACACTCATTGATGACCAATAGAAAAATTAGTTCACGAGCCGTAACCAAGACAATAAAAAAATTTCTTGGAAATTTTTTGTAGGTAGACCAACCTAACTGTGAGGGTTTGTGGCGTTACGATTTTCTTACCGAATCTGCATTCGAGCATTAATTCATATCCGGAAATTATTTTCGTGCATTCCAACAACGTCCTAATTTGCCCTCGCGTCCCGCTCGGGCAAATTAATACGACGTTGTTGGACCGCACTCAAAAAAATTTCCGGAAAGAATTGATGCTCTTATGAGATTATATGTGACAATTTTTACAGCACAGAATATATTGTTTCGATTTTAATTGTATTTTGTTTTTATGTAAAAATTCGAAAGGCGGTTTAACTTTACTGGAATTCCAAAACCATTTTTTCAAAAGTATAGAATATACGATTTTTGTATAAACCCTAGTAGATACTGCCCAACTCTGCATGCTCATCGTGGCAACCGTAGTACATTAATTAAACAAGGAAACTAATTTGATAAGGCCAATGGTAGGTATTAATTTGTTTTCGTTTTGTTTAGTGGTATAACCTAGCATATCTAAAATATTTCTTTTGAAGAATAAAACAGCACTACGGAATTACCATGGCAAACAATGAACTTAATTAATGTAAATCTCTCGAGAATTTCAAGGCCTATTACATGTTTGTGTTCAAATTGAAGACGTTCTAAAATCATGCCCTAATAATTTCAAAACTGTTTCTCACTGCCCTTGATAATAACAGAATTACCCAGAAAAAACAACCTGAAAATTTCAGTTTTTTTCAGTTTGCAGTATATACAAGATGTATCTAAAATGTCGCGTAAGCTCCAGTTAGAGCGATTTTTTGCTTAATTCTGAGTTAAAAACCTTAATACAAAATATTTGATTTGCCTTCATGGCCTTCACGAGCGCTGGGATAAAAAACATTTTCTTCATGTAAAATATCTTTTCTGGTCTAAATACGTCAAAATATCACCAAGGAAAGTTATTCAAAATGTAAAACTATGACATCCCATGCAAAATTTAAGAAATATTGGTTTGTTTTTATGAAACCGTACTTTTGTGATAACATGATTATTTCAAAAATATGATTGACAGAACGAAAAACTACGACTATCTAAAATTACGCCATTGTGAGAGGGGAGAGCGACAGCGGTACTACTTTAATTTTAAACGAAGCTGTTTTTAGCCCTTTAAGGGTAGCCGTAAATTAGCTTCATGACGTTTATCAGCGGGGAAAGGGTTACATTTCCCCGCTGTTCAGATGCCCGAATTTCGGATTATTTTTGCTGATCCTGACCCACATTGCGTATGCTTACCCTTTGGCACGCTTTATCGGCAAAAATTTATAGCAATTTTGGTCCGATTTTTCGAATTATTTGAGGTGCAAATAGTAAAAATTCCGATTACATATGCCACCGAATAGTCCTGCCTTTTATCTTTGCGGTTGTATTCGGGTTCAGAAGGGCCCAACCCTTACAAATCCGGCACAAAGAAAACCTTAATTTCTTTTCTGCCTCCAATCGAAGTGAGGGATTGTGTCTGATCATTCATCTTGGATGCTCCGTACAACAATTTGTCATTGTATTGTCAGCAGAAAGCCCAAAACTCTAAAGCGCCGTTCCGTACTTGGTCAATAAAAATCGCCGTCGTGTATTTCTTAAACGTTCTAACAGCAGACTCCGCATTTGTGCGCTGCAATAAGTTATTTTTAACAAAATTATATTAAAAATGTGGCTCTGTTAACATATTTAGTTTTTAAATTAGATAAATTGTGATGGTAATTAATATTAAACGGAATAAATATTTTTAATAAGTTATAGCCAACGTTGGGAGAATCCTTTAAACAGTTTACGTCTTATCCGTACAATCGCTCACACAGGTACATATTAGACACTGCGGTGCCTTAATAGATGCCACAGAATTTTAAAAAAACTTAAATTTCCCCCGAGTCCACCCTCTTTATTAGTGGAACTTTTATGGCCGTAATAATTTGCAGCTTATCAACAAGTAAATTTCTGTTAGGGGGAATTCAAAAGAAAGGGATTATGCGTCGCTAACGCACATATTACGCTTATCTTATTTTTATTCAATTGCGGGATACACAGATTGCTCCATGCTTATGCAATGCTGAAGAAGTTGCAGCTACGATGGACGAGTTCCAACTGCAACCTTAGTTGTTCTTTGAATTCATATCGAATGAGAGAGTGGTTTTCTCACGGAGTGAAAGGGGTTGCTATGCTGATGCAAATTGGGTTCAAAAACAAAGGTGGCAGAAGAAATACGAACGTTGTGAAAAACTATAGCTATCGACTGTTCTGAATCTCGTCTATTATTCATATTAATTTTTAGGCAACCTTCGTTCGATTGTTGGAAAATGTGCCGTAGGCCTTATGTAAAAATTAATTTAGCACACTGAAGGTCCACTAATTTTTCGGTGTATTTATAACCCTAATAATCCGTTCGCCCATTTTCCGGATAAGGGTTAGCCATGACTCGGGTTTACTAAGTTGCCATCCAAGTTTATTCAATTTTATAGTGTTTGCAAAACTGAGGACTGGAAGAAGTTATTTTGCTGTAATTTGACTCAATCAGACGGAGTGTGTTTGAGCCTGTTCCATTAAGTTTCCCGAAGAATTTTCACCCAGAATTCAGGTCGCACTTCCTAACATAAATATTTGCGCATCCATCAGGCTAATATGCGCCCCTTACGCGTACCTGGTAATCAGGCGCGCGTAAAAAAGTCGATAAATAAGGGTTAATACGAAAATCATGAAAATTATTAGATACTTAATCTACCCTCGCATCTGCCGAGAAACATAATCCGTGAGTCACAGAACCAACGAGGCCGCCCCGCCGGCACGCCCCGTTATAACTTATCATCAAGAAAACACCATCCATCTAGTTGTGAAATATCTAGAGTAGGCTCGGGTGCACGGGTGCGGATATACGGAGCTTCCCCAGTCCACCCTTCATCAAGTAAATTGCAGCGGCAGTCCTCGTTTCGGATATCTGGCAGGTCGGAGCCTCGAGGGGCGGCGGGCTTCCAACACCCACTCACACCAACGCCTGTCGTGATAGCATGGAAGTTGGAACAGCCGAGAGCTCTAAGGTAGCATCCAGCTCAGGTTTGCATCTACGAGGAGGCCAGGTGGGGCTGAGCCCCCTGCGAGGGGATTTGAGCATTATCCAAATTCTTCGAATAAGAATAATGGAATACATTTACTTTTGAGCCGCGAATTCGACTACAACTTCACAGTGATCACTTTGAAAACTGATAATAGCCCAAATATGAACCTTAACAAGAGATCAATAAAAAACCAATTAGGGTAGGCTGTGATATGTGTTATACGTTTGGCAGTACTGAAGTGTATTGTCAGTCTATGTCAAGTTCGAGATTAGTAGGTTAGGTATTGTTTGTTATTTGACACAGACTAACGTAAAACTTAACCTGCATATCTCGAATTTGACATCGACTGACAATACACTTCAGTACTGCCAAACGTATAACACATATCACAGCCTACCCTAATTGGTTTTTATTGATCTCTTGTTATTACAAATGTATCTCCTGCTATTTCTGATTTGACTCTGCAGAATACCCTAGAACCGGTTTACATACACTATGCAGAGGCGTTTTTTACGAAACTACTTCATGGAAATGTATTCACAGACGAAAAATCAGCAGAAAAAGATAATAATTTGAGAGATTGTCAACTTCGAACAAGAGTGTTGCATACAATAACCGAAATGCGTAACAAAATAATATTAGAATGCAGAATCTTACATTACACAGCTGGTAAAATAACAGGGAGCATATGAACATTAAACAGTAGAGTGATCGTGGGCAAAATATAAAGTAAATGACCACTCGTTACAAGATTAGTTAATGGGCGCCAGGCTCTCTAACGTGAAGTAGCATACCTCGATAGAGCCACTCGAGGCTGTTATGATGCAGTAGGATGATCGTTTGTCGTTGGAAAAGCGCCATTCATTAAGAACATAAAAAGCACAGAGAAAATAAAACCATGTAACTAATAATAACGGTTATATTTAGTATGTTGAGTAGTTATCTCAATAACGAAATAAATCAGGTTTGTGCATACGCATGTAAAATATTGTAATTAAAGATTACATAACAAAAAGAAAATATAATGGAAGTTTTTATTACAAAAATCACGATTTTAAGGTATGTTGCAACTCACAGTAACGGCAATTATACAAAGTTGACACACTATGTGAAAATAAATAACCGATATAGTTAGCGTCTGTCTTAGGATCAACTAGTACATTATTACAAACTTACATAAGTACATGTTGGTAAACCAAGTAAAATTATTCGTTATTTAAGCTATTCAATCAATGCGTTCAGAAATTGATAGGATTGATGATTATTAAACGTAAATCGATATATTTAGTACAAGTTAGACGACATAGATGGGCGTCGTCTCCAGCACCCAACACACCAGGACTGGCGCAGGTACACAGATAAGAACCTTACCAAATGTGGGAAAGTATACCACGAGAACAGTTTATAGTTAATGTGAATGTACTTAGATCAAAAATTAACATGGGCTATTCATATAAACAAAAAACTTTCAGAATGGTATAACAGGCTGAATATTCTCTACCCATTAATTAATCGCAAATCCAAGCTAAAAATTATATGCTCCACACTGTTATACAAATCGCTTATACGACCCATCATCATGTATGGTTCCGTCATCTGGGGGACTGCTAGCAAAACTCATATCAATAAAATCCAGGTAATGCAGAATAAAATAATACGCATCATCTGCAATGCCAGTTGGTTTGTGCGCAACACTCAACTACACTCAGAACTATAATTACTAAGTATTGAAGACTTAATAAAAGAAATAGCCACTAACTTCTTTGCTATCTACCATCGCCTCAACACTCCTCCAATACGAAGGCTTAAAAAACGTACACCCACGGATTTAATCTTAGCCAGTGAGAAATATTTGGAAAGTGAATAAAACATTATCAAGTATGTAGCAATATTATATGTATATATTTTTGGAGTATTAACCTCCTAATGTTATTTAACCGTTATTTTTTAATATCCTTATTATACCTACTATGTATAGCACTCACGTGCTGATCTGGTAAATACACTTGTTTAAAAAAAGTTAATTCAAAAGTAGGATAAAGAGAAATTTCTTGCGGCGTAGTCCGCCGGAGAAAGGCTGTCGAGAAATATTCGTTAAGCATTTTAACGCTAAGCAATGAAACTAAGTTCGCCCCTTAGCTGGCGTTAGGACTTTGAAGCAGTAAGTGTAATATTTAAATACGTTATCCAGTATGAAAACGACGCCTCTCGGAACAGCAATTACGAACGCATCGCAAACAAGTGGCACAGCAATCAAAAGAAACCAATTTTTGCCCTAGCACTTCGCTAACATTTTTTTTGTACTAATTCGTCACACTTGTTTTTCTCAACAACTAAGTTGCATTTTTTTTCAAGACGAAAACAGAGAGACATTAAAAAGGGAACACTCTAAAAATTTGCTATTGACGTCAAAATTCCCTAACAATTTGTAATGATAACAAAACATTCCTAGCTAAGAATTAGTTTAAGCTTGTCATACAGAAAGATTGCCTTGAGCTGGTCATATACAAAGGTTGCCTAACGAGGAAGGCGTAATCACGTCTAGAAATGAAATTCATGAAGTGTTGAAATCAAGCTATCGAAATCAGATAAACCTAAAAAATACTCGAATATAGCAACACTACCAACAATTTCAGGCAATAAAATTATTCTTCTGCTTAGGTAAGAATTCCAAGTCTACTGAGGTATTTGGGCAGTTGTTAGGGAAGAATGTTGATTCTTTTGTGTTCATAAACCGCGATTTTTTTTTACTAAATTTAGCTTAAGAATTTCACTTAGACTAGTTAATTACTAGTGTGAATCTATCGATCTTTGTACATTCGAGGTTTTGGGGGTACTGATCTAATGCACAATAACATATCGAATAAGCCTAAAATCTAAAAACAGAGGGTGCTGCATATTTATGTGGATGCTGGATGAATTTATCAGCTATATATAAATGTTGCATAGACAATAACAAGAGACTGAATTTCCACAGGTACATATTTACTTCACGCCGAAAGGTGCAGCAGGCATTCAGCTTGTCATTAAATTCAAATAGCTTAATCATCTTGTCACCCATCCCAGCTAAGAAAAGGCGGAGGAATACCCCACCAGTACAATTATTGCAAAAACTGTTGAATTTCCGCCATTTTGTTTCACAGACACGCTAAATATTGAATTTTAGGCCGAATCGACTGTTTTTTAGTAGCAGTTGTTGGTTATTTGCAGATATTGCAGATATTCCTGTATATTAACTAACATTTTAAGAGAAAACGAATTCAGGTCATAGTGAGTTTGTGTAACTAATCTTTCGCGGAATGCATGTAAAATATCCTTGGAGTCAATTAAAAATGTATCCAATTGACCATAGAGTCTTATTAAAAAAAAACTTGAAATAGCAGGGTTACGTTTAGGGTACCCCCAAGGTTCCCATTTGGGGCCACTGTCTTTCAACTTCTTTTTGATCGATCTTTATACTGACTATCTTATTGTACGCCCACGTATGAACATGACTATGAGTAGCATATTTATGTATTTGCTGTCAAAATCTTTAATAATAAATGTGTGTAATACTTAGAAAGGTGAACCATGAATAACCTAATATTAATCTAGAGCAGCGAATCCCTAAGTCTATTTTTCTGTTTTTTAACAGCGTTCGAAACCAAAACAGCTGCGGAATTCTCGATCTTGTCTTGAAATTTTGAGATTAGATTCTCGCAGTTTTCTTACCGAAATTGGGGAAATGTTTGTATGCTGTATGCAGTACAGCCTTGCATGAAATAACATTATCTCGAATAACACTTGCTAATGGCGCATTAAAGATTAATTCACCTGAATTACCTGGTATTTGGAAAACCGAACAAATAGGTCGACTGATTTAGATTATTCCGAATCGAATCAGACCGATGCGTGCGGGGTTAATCCGAAAAACGGAGGCGCGAGGGGCAATGAATCAAAAGAAGAACTTTAATCGGGAATGAAGTCTAGTAATTTAGGTCGCAGGATTCCTCTCTACACTCGGAAGTATCTCCAGCCACACGACGTCCTGCTCGAAATTATTTATTGTTTTGGAGGCGTGAAATTTATGGAAGTTCGACAAGCAACAGAAGCTGACAAAGGGTGAAAACCTGAGAAAAGTCGGGCGCGGGGAGGATAATAATGGATAGTGGCTACAAAATTGTTCGGTTGTGATTAAAGCAGAACTGACAAGGAAATATGAGAACTACTTCAAAATCGATTCCTAGACACAAACAATGCGTCGGCTGTAAAGCTCTATTTTCAGCATGAATTTTATATGCCGAGCGTATTTCACATATTCCGCCCGCTTTAAGCGGCATGCTATAAAGCTTTTAAGGGGGAGTATTTTGACATGCAAAGCGATTTGTATACAGGAGCGTACAAACATTAAGAAAACTTTAACGCCGGTTGTTGTCGTGTAACACCTATTACTGGCGGGGGAGTTTTTGCTGAATTGTCTCCGCTGTGCATTATTTAGACCAAATCGATTAAACTTGTTAACCCATATTTGGTGCCCGCCTGCAGGGATGCTGGCAATGAGATGCGAAGGGAAAAACGCTCGTGGACATGGCATGGCAGCAAAAACACACTAAAACTACCCTTTCAGAGGGATGAATGCGAAGGAAAGGGGAATCCTGTCTCAATTACCTGGTAATAACGACCTCCACAAGTGTGTTATTTTCCACGGAAATTTATGAACTTTTTATTCCGCTCTGCATTTGAACTGGTTGCAACTGGCTCTCGTTCGGAAGGGAAGAATGTCACTTGCCGAACGAGTAGGTGGCTTCATTTAAACTTGCAGTTTACTATGTGCGTAAACGTGTTACAAATAAAATTCTAATTTTAAATTCGTTCAGCCAGTAGCAGTTAACTAAATATGGTCATCTGTTTATCTGTATATAGACGCAAACATATACCACTAGAAAGCATTTAAAAAAGCTGATGAAGTATCTGCAATTATTGCCCACCCAAATTTCTGTTACAAAATTTCTTAGAGATTCCAATCACTCATCACTTTTATTATTACTCATTCCCATTTTTTCGAGATTTTCTCTTCTTTAGGTGCTCTTCCATTCGATATCTATTAGTTGTACGCAGTCATGCTATACCAAGTTGTTTTTCAATGACTGCATCGAAACATAGATCTCCATTCAAGATGTAAGAAACAGAAGGATGAAAAATAATATATGTACAATAATAGGAAACATGGATTGAACATTATCAGAAGCTGGTGGAAGAAGTTTTTTCTATCGTAAACGTTCAGGAAGAAAAATGAAATTGAAACATGACACTCAAAAATTGTACTAAATGGACCACGAGTTCTAGAATACGAATACTATGAGATCTAAAAAAGTGTATATTCGTAGAGCCTTACTCCTTGAACAGACGAAGAAGAAGACGGAACAGAGTGGTTTCATAGTTAATTGAAGCTGTAGAGGAGACATATGAAGAATGACGTCTTGATTTACATGTGGGAGAAGCAAGATATAGAAATCTATAATAAATATAAGAAGCGGCATAGTTAGTAAGTCGTCGAAAAATCTAGCAAGATTAGAAGCAAATAGAGCAACACCATGTCGTATCGGAATAGTTTGGATTACTCGAATAACCAGAAAAAAAGATTTCACATTTATGATAAGATAATTAAAAGTAGAGTATTATAACAGGCAGGAGCAAGTGAAAATTAGTGGTGACAGAAGTGAATTTGTTAAGAAAATCTGCAGAGATATCACGGAAAGACAAGGGTAAAAAGTAGTACACGTAGCTAAGGAGGCCCATGCTGAAATTACATGTCAACTAATTACTACTATCGGCTATACGTCACTGATTCGTTCAGTTATTCAAACTATATAAACATAAAATATACTTATTCATTGAATAGTCACAACAGAAATAGACTGAAAGTACATTTACGTCATTAAAATAACATGAAATTCACTAACAGGCTTGTCGTTGCTTTGTCATCGATTTTTCTTGCTCTAATTTGACGTTTTTCAAAGTTTGTGGTATTGTATTTTAACTACCGGTTCAAATAATTTTCGAACACTATTCAACTACACCCTAATATTTTTACTTTCTGTCGATAACAATCTCCTTGGGGCTTCCTGTGAATCACCCTAGTACGGGAGGCAGCTTCAGCTAGTAGTTAAGTAAATTAACACCGCAGCTAGTAACAATACCTGATCTACAAAATATAACCCATGGCTACAACATATCTTATGTTATTTTAAATTTTAAGTTTCCGCGCTATTGTCGAGCCTCTGCTCAATGGTAGGTGCGCTATTTTAGTTCCAATTGCTGTCGCATCTGTTAACGCGCGACACAGTAGTTATTCCTAAATACTATCTAGGGTTAAAAAGCTGCTCTGAAACCCAGTTTTTTTACGCGTTGCTGGTTACCTCCTTGGCTAACTAGGTTACCACATTGGCTAACTAGGTTACTTCCTTGACTAACGAAGTCCAGTGAGACTCCAACGATTGCAGCATTTCTGCCGTTCAGGCGACCTTCTCGTAGGGTCGTTCTGCCCTCAAGGTGGGTGATAGCCCTTTCTACCTCTCCCTCGTAACGATAACATTTATACCTCTTTGTATTTAGAATTAAAATTGATACTGTTTTTGTGTGTCGACGCCAGCGTTTCCTTTCGGGCACACATTTAGAGGTTCTCCCCATAAGGGAACGCTATAAATAGTATCGGCTGAATTGCCAACCAATTCTGTAGACGATAATTTCCGACGCCTGACAAACCTTCAATCCATACTTTCTGCGTACCTCCCATCAAATTGTCTCTAATTTTCAAAAAGATGTATCTACATAAAAATTCGATTCTAACTCTATATACTCGCATCCTATAGCTATATATTGCGCTAGCTAAACATTATCCCTCTTCTTCTTTTTCGTAGTCCTTTTTATTATAAAACACCTGTTTTTCGTTTGTTGATCGTTCACAGCTCTAATATAACTTATCTGTTCTTCCTGCTAAGTCGTCCTATTCTGTCTCTGATGTCTTTTTTCTTCCACACCCATGCCCACAGTCTAACTCCGTGTTTGTCTTTATTTTATACTTCTCTCAACTTTGTGTAACATTTATGATCTAAGCATACGTATGCTGTAACATTTTTTATATTTTTCCTTACATTTTTGTTTGCTTCTGTAAGAATGGGTGTATTCTAGCTCTTAATTTTTTTGTCATTGTTTGTTTAATGGTTCTATCGGGATCTTATCATAAGCACAGTACATGCGACATGCTCTATGTCCTGAGAAAGTCAATAAATGCCTACCTTAATTATAAACGCTTTAAATTCGTAAATATAAGGTGAATAGTCATTCAGAGACATACACAGAATTTTATAGAAATTTACTCCAGTAAAATTTTATGGCATATACGATATTTGTAAAGCGTGTTGTTTTGGTACATACGCCGCGCCGTTTCTAATTTAGTTCGAGTTCTTTTGCCCTAAAAATGTTTTTGTTTATTTAAAATGTATTTTCTTACTTACAATTAAGTTTCCTTTAGTTGTTTATGATACAGTTTCAATAAAATGTTAATTTAAATGAGTAATGCCTTTTCGAAGTTTTATTAAATATCTTCAAAACTTAATTTTGGCACTTACCCCGTTTGACACTTCCACGCTTCAATTTAATTCGATGATGTTATTCATATTCAAACTGTATTTAAGATTATAACAATTTTGTTCAGTGAATTTACAGTATAACTACTCTTTAAAGCGACATGTATTTAGGTATAACTAGGTGCTTGAGCGATTTAAAATGACTTGATTTCGTTAAAATGAGACTTAATCTCGTTAAAACTCAACTTCATCTAGTTAAAATGTCTTTCAGTCTGGTTTAAATGAGTTTAAAGTTCAGAAAAACAATTTTAAACTTCATCACAACGTATGTCGTTAAATCGAACTTTAATAACAATCAGAATGACTTTTCTCCTTACGGCGTTATTTGAGTTTAAGCCAATTTTATCTGTGTACAACTTAAATTGAGCTAAAACAAGTTTTAATTTCGTTAAAAATACTAAAAGTCCCTGAACTTCACCAAACCAACTATAAACTTCCCCAAAATGACTTTTTATCAAATTTAAACGCTTATGTCTCGTTTAAAAAACTTCATTATCTCGCTAGAATGACATTTAATCTGGTTTAAACAACTTTAAATACTATTAGATCGACTCCTCATTTGAAAAGAACTTTTAAGCTCATTTAAAAATATTTAATCTTATTAGAAAAGGCTTAACTTCTTTATAAAACAATGACTTGATCTCGTTGAAATTACGTTTCAGTCCAGATTTAAACGACTGTAAATTACGCAAAAGGGTATAAATTTCGCCAAGACTGCTTTAAACGATTCAATCTTGATTAACGAACTTGGTTAGGTACGTACACCTTCAATCTCGTTACAAAAATACTTTCGCCCCCACTTAAACTGGAGACTCTAAATGACTGACTATAAACTTCGATAAAACGACGTTTAGACGACTTTTAAGTAACTTTAATCGAATAAATCACAATAAAATACTGCTGGAGCCCGTGGTTTGAGTGTGACAGAATTCATTAAAAAGCCCTAACCACACAAATATTTAACAACCGCTAAATACGTATTTCGACAGCTAAGCTGCCATCTTTAGCAGCCTTGGAGAGAAACTAACACGACAAAGTTGGCCCAAGATATGCTCTTCACCAAATCACCAGTGACAGCATATCTTCGGCCAACTTTGTCGTGTTAGTTTCTCTCCAAGGCTATTCAAGATGACAGCTTGACTGTCGAAGAAGTTTTTAACGAATTGTGTCGATTAAATCTGTATCATTTGTAGTACCCACTATATTTTTATTTCTTTTCAGTATTGATCTGTTTAAAATGGAGTCAATTATTACAATGTATCCTCAAAATGCTTCTGCTACATAATTAGCATTTTGGTGGCAGTCAACGTACGGTTTTATTTTATTTGTCGATCAATATAATAATAATAATAATTGTTGTTATTATTATTATTATTATATTACTTTAATAATAGTAATCTCAAAACTAATAGCATATAATGAATCATTTTGTCTATAGCAATTTATTCTAAGATGTATTTTAACAACGCTTCTTGTGTATTATGTAAATTTAGTACCCATTTACTACAAATTCTTAAAAAAATAAATTCAAACGACACACATGAGTATCGGTGGTTAAAGAATATATATCGTCGCTATCTCGCTATGGTCTCCAATAGTAAATATTGAACAGATAAATTGGGCTAAAATTTTACTATTCAAAATATTTTTCCCGCAGAATAACTATGTAACACTATTATATGGAGGCAAACTTCAACTTTCCTTGTGTTTCTAAAAGCAAAAACTGAAATGCCAACGATAGTCTCAATGAACAAATCGGTCTGTAAACGATGCTTGGGAATATTTCGTTGTATGCGTACTCTAGGTATTTTTTTAAAAATACAATCTACTTTAATTGGGCCTTTAATAATACATAATATGTTCACTATGAGTTGAACTTTGACATTAAATTCATTTGCTCAACTTAAAGAATTTTGTAATTAGAATCAGTTTAAAGTACATATTTGTCCTGAACAATTTTTAAAGCAGATTTTTGTGTTGTCCTGGTTAATTAATATGGGATCGTTATTTGTGTACTTAATTATTTCATTACTCGTTACTTTTTTGAGTTTATTTACCCAATTAATTGTTAATTAACGATCCTCGATACCAAAATGGTAAAAGGTTAACACTATGGATGTAAGCGCGATAACTTACATTTAACGTAGATCTTGCCGCTCAGTACTCAATTGAAGTAAAAACAATTGCCTAGGTCTAGATCTTGACCTTTAAACTTTAATTAAAAACGGCCACAATTTCGCAGGATTGAAAGTCGACACGCGAAAATATTCGCACTTTAACACGGCACTAATTTAATTTAGACTTACATAGCGCTCACTCTGACATTAATGAAGCTTTCAGCAATAAATCTGTGCAGCGTCTCCCCAAACAAATAATTCCTGTCCCTGCCTGAAGTCGAAAGGGGTGATTTTTGCGTTGGCCCGGAGCCGCCCACCTCGGATCGCTTCCCAACAAAAAGAATCCGCCATAAATTCCTGTCGAATCATGATAGCCGAGTCCTCGTAATTAAATCAATATACACGGCACGGAAAAAGTGCCAACCATAATCCCGAAGTTCAGGACAAGGGTGCAGCTGTAAGTTTTTGCAGTGTTATATTTTTTGTGACGTGCAGGGCCGCGGCACCAGCTGAATCAGCCTCACGAAGCCGTAGTCTCCAGGGAAACCGCGTAAACCTTAGCCCGGACATCCGATTGACAGCCGATCCTGATGGGAGCGACTTGGAACTTTAGCCCCAACCTCCAGCTTTTTGGTTACCAACTTAAAATTAGCTGCCAACGGCAGCCCCCGAGTAATTAGTGATTAATAAAACGACTAAAAATGTAATATCGGGGCTGCACGGAGCAAAGGTTATTAAAATATCGAAACGTTGCAATGTGATCGAAAAATTTCAAGAAAGCTTTCAAGTTCCTTCGGTTTTCACCATGATTTTAGCTTTTGTCCGTCTTGCATAAATACTGAGTTTTCAGAGCATGTGATGTTTACTTGGAATTCAATATTGATCAACATATTACCCAATATGAAATTTAAACATTTCCCCTACGTCGCAGTTTACTGCAGCACTAATTCAACAACTAGTGTGGATCAAAGCTAATTCAAGCAACACTAAGCTATGCAAATAGTTGCAACGATTGCACAAACTGAAAGTAGATCACAACATAGACTTGACCTATTTGTTGTCCCACACACTTTGATATGTTCAGTATAATTTTGGAGAGTCAATCATACGGAAAAGTGTACGAAAAACACGAAGAGACCATATAAGAAACATTAACATAAAAATCACTGTAACGTACAGGCTATAAACGATTGGACCAAGAAAAGCAAGCTGGAAATGCAAAACACATAATTATCCAGAATGATACACTCGTCAAACTCATAAGAGACAATTCCCCAAGAGAAGAATAAAGCCCTGGTCGTCCTCGCATGCGCTGGAGCGATCAGCTGAAAGAAACAGAATGCAGCCTGTAAGAAAGTAGACGAAGAAGAAGTATAATCTTCATTAGGATTAAATATAATGTCCTAGTCAGAAAGTAATGAGATTATGGAAGCTATAACTGAGGCTATTACATTATTATGTAGATATCTTCCTGATTCGAAGAGTTAGATGAACAATGAATAATTTAGAAAGGAACCGAACTATCAAAGCCTTAACGCTTTTGTTGAACAAGAGATGGGACAAAAGACGACGAATAAAAATTTAACAATGATATGGAGTTGATATTGGCATCTCAATACCCTGAGGACGCCTACAAAAAAAGAAGAAAACATTGCGAAAGCGTAAAAAAGTTACCGTACAAAATAGAAAAAATATTGAAACAAATTTATTATTAAGAGATATTAGCAACGTAAGTGTGTATATTATGAATATATCTAATTTATATTGATATTAAGGTTTTTTCAAAACTCCCATACTTATTCAGCCTATTCTAGTAATCAGGTGTAGTATTGTTTTGCGCAAATAACCATAATCCATTCAAAATGTTCATGGATTTTTTAAAAGGTTAATTTAACATAATAAACAACGACAACATGATAATGTTATCAGAATTCCAGGGATTGAATTACAAAAGTAAGATGAGACACCTCTGGAGGTGAGGCAGTCCGATACTAATTGGGAAGACAAACCGAAAGAACCACTTCTTCTTCCGTCTCAAATTAACTAATAGATTAATATTAGTAGAGTAATCATAACGATATTTGCAAACCCTTGAAGAAAATGTTCCTTTAATCATAAATTTATTTTTAGTTATGGTCATCATTATCATCATTGTTAGTGTTACAATATAGTGTTGAAACAGCTTCCCAGTGTCTGCAATATAAACCCTTTAAGCAGGCTAATTGCCTAATTCGAGTATGTTAAACCATATGGACACTGTCTTTATTATAAATTTTGTACCTCCCCAAATCTAGATTTTAAAAATTAAAATATTCGAAATTGCAATTGGATAATACCTAACAATGTTACTGTTGGGTATATTTGGGTTAGAACTCATTATTCTTTCTATAATGTATCAATGATGTGATTATAACGTGAGAAATTATTTTCTCCATCCCCATCTAGTAAGTTACACTTACTTTGACATATCCATTGCAGGTAAGTTGATGTTACTGTTTGTTTACTGGTTGTCATGATATTAGGGAAGTAAGGTAAAACCTACTCCCCAAGGGAAGTAAGTGAATTACGTGTTATTACAGTAATTTTAGTTTTCTAAGTGATCTGAACGGGTTTGAACTTAACTGATCCTAACCTATTTGAAATGTAAAAACTTGTTAAGATAAGTAGGGTTAGGGTATAGCCGTAAATTAAAAAAATTATATAATAATGAAAATTATTCAAATTTGGCATGGAGAAAAATATTATAAGCATGCTCGGGAAGTAACTATCTACAACCAACCAGTCTCGAACTTTGCCAGCCCTCGCTCGCTCGGGCTGACAAACTCGTTCTCGACAGGTAAAAGCTACTTACTTCCCTTGATGCTTAAATAACTATTTAATCTACATTATAGGATGACTAAGTTCTAATGCAACCTTTTTCTATTCAACATCAGCTATCTCGAGCTGACCACTTTTAATATTTCTTCGGCTTCTTAAATCATCTTTCCGATCTTTGTACAGTGTAGTTCCATCTTTGACAATACTCAGTAACATTTTGATAGGTATCATGTTATAAGCATGTACGATATGAAATTACTTTGTTTTTAACTATTTTTAAAGGTTATAAAACATTTAAACCTTCACGTTTTACAATTAAAAATGGCCGCGAAGACACTACGACGGTAGTTATATTTTTTAATGAAAGATTACTTCTACTTAAAGAAGAAAAGTAACTCAAGACAGCACTACTTTGACAACACCTTTAAATAATAAAACGCGTTTCATTGGTTTCACTTTCCGTTTATGCCTACCTTATAAAACATTCTTTTTGATTAAGCAGATAATTATTATCAGTGACGCACGTTTCTCCTTTTTCTAGCGGGCCAGGTGGTTAAGAAAATATCTTTCAGAGCTCAGAAAGGTATAAGTAATTGTACATGCTGAGAAATATCCTAATTAAATGTAGCAATTATATCGGAATTAATTTAAATATATACCCCCACTTCCATTAATGTTAGGTATTACAGAACATCGGTTATTTCATGGGACATTACATTACATTATTATAGTGCTCTTTAAATTGAAATGCAGTATTAGAATTCATTAATAAAGAAATACTAGAACAAAAACATTAAATATTACATTTCCTATATTTTTTCTTTGCGAAATGTATTTTGCAATTTTAATTACAGAACTAGTAATATTACACAAAAAATACAAAGAGGAAAAATCTAAACCTTAAACTTTCTTATCTTTTGTTGCAAGATCGTCACTAAAAGTGACTGAAAAGTAATTAAGCCTCATTTGATACGTAGACGAACTTCTTTATATGTTTCAATAAAACATAGTTGTAACTGATATAGTATCCAGCGTGTTCGAAAAGTACGGAATCCGCTATGAATTTCAGTAAATATCTATGTAATCGAAAAATATCTTAAATAATAGTATATTACACAAGAAGTTTAGAAAAGTAAAGTTATATAGCTTGATTGAGTACGAGCGAGCGAAGCGAGCGAGTAACTTACCTAAAAAGCTATTTAAGTTAAGAACTACTTTTCTTACAAAGTGTGTATACTATTTTTCGCATTTTGTATTAGTATTTATAAACAAACATTTATATAAAAAGCAATATACCACATGTCCATTAAAAAAGGCGGTTGTGGAAATTCAAACGTATGAATAATATGTTGGTGGCACTATAAGTCTATGTCAAATTCGAGGTTAGCAGGTTAAGTTTTCAGTCAGTTTTGACACACTAACGGAAAACCTAACCTGCTAACCTCGAATTTAACAGTGACAGTGCCATATAGTAAAGTAACATTTCTATGCACCAAAGTGCTACTTTATTAAACGATTTTGAATTTAGTAAAATAGCACATTATTATACAAAATGTGAAACAAGTTATTAAGTATTTATTTTTACACCACAAGACAATATTTATTTAGGTTTCGCAACAAATATACAGTGTGTCAGCGGATTGAGTTCACATAAGGTGTAAATAATAAAAAATATTCGACTTAGAAGCTGATATTTTAGGATTCGCTCCTGCTTGTTCTCAAACCAAGATTTTGAGAAAATCAATCAAATTAATTAATATACAGGGTGTTTTTAGAATCGATTTTTAAAAAATGGCCAAGAGTAAACTACCTTTATTCGAAGAGATAACCAAAAAATTATTAAGAAAAGTTGTTTATAATTAAGAGTAATGGCAGATTCTCAATTTTTAGACAAATCGGCCTACTTTGAGTTTTTTAAATATTTTTTGGTTTTTATAACATACTTTTTATCGTAGCTCTAGGGGGCTCTCTAACTGGTTCATGAACTAAGATGTTAAAAAAATTGTTGATTGAACTGCCATTTAATTTTAATTCTTAAAGTTTGCTATAAAATTGTCATAATTTCAAAACAGAATTTAGTTTGTGTGTAGAATTCCACAGCACTTTTTAGAGAGAATTACATATTTTATTAGGAGAATTAATAATTTTTATTTTAAAATGTTGAAAATTTTTGCTGCCGATTATTGTTTTACTAGGTACTGTTCTATATCAATTGTTAAAGTGTACATTTTAGACGTTTGAAATTCTAAAATGGATAATCTTGTAGAGGGAGAGCAATAAGAATCATCAATATCCATAAAAAATAAATGATATGCAAATGTCGTCCACATCAATCTATGGGAATACATAATTCTATTTTATAAATACAAAATTCAGTCTTTTACCATTGTTCTCGTCTGTGCGTACCCCCGTTTTGCCCCTCTCTAGATCCGATACGGTACGTCATACATATTAGAAGAGAACATTTTTGAGAACTTTAAGTGTAGAATTTAATTAGCGGTTACTAATTACGAGCTGCAATTAGAAAGGTACCAATTACATGCACATACTGTTCTTTGTTTTTATTTGGCATAAAAGTTCGTTCAATATTACTTTATATATAACTAATGCAATTTATTCGCTATTAGGTAGATTTAAAAAATTAATTATTTTTAATTTATTTTATTGCCTTCCTGAAAATTTTCAAACAGTTATACTGAAAATTATTTTAATAATATTTAAATAATATGCAAGTACAAATGCACTTTCGCCCAGTGTTATAAACATTGTGTCTCGCAATGTAGCTATTTTAAGAAAAAAATTAACTTTATCACTTAGTTTTACTAGAAAATCAGGTGGTGTTGTTTAGTTTTTATTAAGGTTATATAGCTCCCATACTGAATGAGTAGAAAGACAAAAACTTTTGTATCGGGTATTATTAGAGGCTTTCATAAGCACTAATTGATAATAGCGCAATATTTATCAGAACATCAGAAGAGAATTGTATTATTCCCAGCAAACAAATCACGTGCACATAAACTCCAGCTCGAACCAAAAATAGTACACAATAGCTTCAACAGGCAATTGGGCGAGCAAACAGCAGCGCAACACCGACTGACTAAAACTGGCTAAAACTGACTAAAATATGCAAACAAGGGTATAAAACAGGTGGATTACCGACTCCGTTATACGAATCGGACAATTACATTCCGACGCTTTTGTTTTAATTTTCATTTTAACGATCCAAACATTTGCTTCGGAACGTAATGAATCTGTTTACTTAAAAGGGTGCTCCTGAATAATTAATCCGGCGCTGCCACCAAATTCCGCACCATGCATAATTGAGGAGTGTCGTTTAGTTATCGGCGGAAGCGCGGCCCGACAAAGGTGATATAGTTTTATATTTTTATTCGCGTCCCACGCATATTTGGTCCGAACGACCCGGCCAGTGTTTGATCGATAGTGTCCACCCTGGATACCGCAGCCCCCGCGCGGCCCCAACCCAGAACTCGCCCCCTGGACGAACCTAACTGTCAAACCCAACCCTGCACAGCTACAGTTATAACTCACGGCGTACAGGGGCTGAAAGCTATTCTATTGCGTATCAATATCCATAATGCGCATTCCAAAAGTTAATGGTACGTAATCTGCACCGAGCTACATCGGGTCTTCCCAAGAATATGCGGTCAAAGCCCCACGACCGAATCTCGGAAGCCCTACCAGCGGGATTGGTCGCCAATATCGCAGTTTTGCTTAATTTGTTTACTTGCAAGGGTCAACGTTTCTTTAGCGAAGGAGGGTAGTGCCACAGTTGGCTAATAAACTCGACATCTAGTTCTCCTGCTCAATTATTCAAGGGGTGGGACACCGCGAATTCAAGAATGAAAATTCAAGTTCATTTGATTCTGCAAGGAGTTATAAAAGCTCAGATTTCTACAAAAAAGATATAACGTGACCGTTATTTCGTTTAAAGAGTAACCCGTCTTTTTATAATATGTTTCTACGAGGTCTGACAATAAAGTTCTCAGACTGGTGCTAGAACGCGAGTTCTTCTGCTCGCAGCGTTATTTATGACATATTAGTAGCATCTTACACATCTCTTTGATTGCCCTCAATATCGTATATTTAAAGTAACAGCTGATTTGATAACTTAATTTGTTTATGTTGTCACAGAAAATTGAGCAATTAAGAAAGTGACACAAGTTGTTGAATACGTTGGACGAAAAAGCCAAAAAGGTTTTGGTTTCAAAAATTTAAAGGAACATTTACGAAATGATCGTTCGCAAACAATTTGTCCATCCTGATACTACAGTCAACGCAGTGTAGCCAAAAGAAGTAATACATTTTTGGAAAAAAATAACTGAGTCCGACATGCAACAGAAAAGGAGGTTGGAGTTTAGTGCTTGACAACGTTCCTTCCCACAATGCAATTGTCATGAAGCGGTTTCTGGCCGAGGCAAAGGTTGTTGGACTTTATTTTGGGTCCAAACAGGAATAACTTCATCAAAGGAAAACATGTCAACACCTCGAGGACCTTCATAAGTGCTCTGAACAATATTCCGATTGGGAGGTTTAAAATCTTCGATTTTACTTAAAATAAAACAAAGCTTCATACATACTTTTCATTCTTTATTATCGGATATTTCGAAACTCGCCACCCTTGCTTGTATAGACACTTCAAAAAAGACCACAAAATACAAACCAGTCGACCCAGAACCATAACACGTGGCAGACTGAGTCAGAATAGTGTCGAGTCGCGACACTGTCGATGTACTCCCTTATACAATTCCAAAATCTTTTGTGTTCATTTTAGTACATTACTTGAAATATCTCTAATCGACAAATTCACATTCAGACTTCTCAACATATCAGAATTATAATTTTATGTTTCTGTATTTTCTTTAAATATGACTTTGGCGAAGTCTTTTGCTTTCTATTTGTAGGAATCAACTAAATAAATACTCGCAAAATCAGTACACTCCCTACGGGCTTCGGGATACGTTCCACGAGAAAAAATAAAAATAACATATAGTGTCAAAATTTTTAAAAGCGAGTACATAAAAATCATTATCAACTCGTAATTTATTTTCAATTTCTGTGGGAAATGGGTGATGTATCCTTTGTTTTAAATTTACATTTGCAATGACAGTTGATTGAACGTTATCAAATGTAAAATGTGTACTTTGGTAAACTAGTCTGCAATATTCATTTAAAGGTTGGCCTTCCTACAACGGTTTCTATTAACAAAGAATGACAAAATTCGTCTTATTCGTGTCCCAGTCATTTTTATGCTTTAAAATAAGATCGCCCTTCTTAAAAATCCTACAAACAACAACAATCTTATTATTAAATTCTTATTGACTTCCAAATAGTAACAAATAAATCAATATTAGCTGTATAATAACGCAGCAATTTATTCTTTATTCCTGAATGGTGTAGAAATAAGTATTCTAGAAGACTAACTTGTCGAAAATTGCCAACAATCAGAGCGAAACATCGTAATAAACGTTTTAAAAACTAAACAATTAATGGCCTGACAAGTTCTATCAATATTTTGGACTTATATTTTCTGTAAAACGCTGTAAATTAACAATTAGGATTATTAGTTTTCCCACATTAAAACCTCTACAACCGCGTGAATCGATTAAACGAGAGAACTTATTAATATCTGAAACTTTTCATAACTGCAAACACTGTTTACTAAGAATCTTATAATTCGCATGATTTGAAATAAAATTTAGCAGCTTCGATTTTCAACTGCCTATAAGTACATATTACCATGTTGTATATTTTCTACAGAAAAATATTAACATTTAACAATGCTCAGTTTTACAATAAAATTTAGTTTCAGTTTTATCGCGTATTTTCGATATTTAATGTAGTAAATTCTATTTACAATCCGTATTTTCTCATGAAAAATTTAACTCATTTGCTGAAAGGGTCAAGCAGCTTTTGATGTTTCAGGTCGTCCTAGTTAGATTTCTCTTAAACGAATAAATTTTAAATTTCTACCGGCCGGTTGCAGAAAGCAATGTTAAGTCTCGTGTTAGCTAACGCGACGTCAAAGTGAACAAAAACGAATCAAATCTCAAATGCTTATGGTAACTAATACATTAGTAAACAAAATTTGATGCGATTTTCTTCACTTTGACGCGATGTTAGCTAACACCAGACTTAACATTGCTTTCTGCAACCGGCCCTACATGTTGTATATAGTCCAAAACTGACCTTTTTCAGACTGGAATAACCTAAACTAGGACTACTCTTGAAGCAAGGTCTGTAAATATATTCGTAGTATGCTTAGAAATATAGGTCATCCCAACAACGACATTTTGGTGCCCACTGACAATTAGACTGACAAACGTCACCGCTTGTGTGTATTTGAGGTTATATGATTTCAAAATGCCAGGGTGTGCATGTTTGAACTGAACTAACTACTCAAGACATGGTTTTCGCTGATTTCGTTTTCCCGCTGACCAAAAAAGGCGAGAAATTTGGGTTAAAAATTGTGGTCGCGATCAATGCGAGCCAACAAAATATTTAAGAGTGTGTGAGGTAAGCGTTTTTCATTATTATATATCTATCTATTCCAAATTCGATAACATTCACCAGACTGAGTAATAACAGAAAAGTTTGTTAGTGCCCAATAGATATTATAGTTGTGTCTTCTGTGTTCTAGAAACATTTTGAACTAAATCAATATGAAAATAATCGTCAGGTTTAGTGAAACGTTCATTAAGCGGCCCTATTAACTTACAATATCACGACGGAATCAGCACAAAATAGTAAATTAGACATCTCAATTAAAATGGTACCACTTGTAGCACGCTAAATGGGGACATCCTTGCCGATAACCTATAAATAACCTCTTTTAGTGAGGTATATTAAAATGATAGTTTACTTATCGTATCACACCGGGATCAGGAAAATGTAGTCTTAAAAAATACTGTTTTTCTAACACAGGCAGAAACACGGATATAAATGAACGGAAACGCAACAAACGTGCAATTGCAATCATAACCTCCAACGAACAAACAACTGACTGATTCTAAAACACCACTACAAGATTTAAATTTCCCGCCATTGGCGCCATTTTGGTTCCCACTCTATAGTGGAAATGCATGGGATGACCTATATTTCAAAGCTTGCTATATTTACGGACCTTGCTCTTGAAGCAAATGCAGTTAGACCACAACTACCTTTCAAGCAAGAGAAGCAAGCGACACTGTTACAGCTACTTTCCAAGAAACAGTACCTAAGCTACGGTTGCTAACTAAAAGTAGCTAGGCTAAAAATATTTTAAGCAAAGGTAGCTAGGTTATACTACCATTCAAGAAAAAGTAATAAGCTACATTGCTAGTTTTCATGCTAAAGTAACTGGGCCACAACCACTTTTAAAGCAAGAGTACCAGGCTACAGTGCTACATCTACTCTTAAAGCAAAATTAGGTAGGCCACAACTAATTTTTAAGCAAAAGTAGCGAGGCTACAGCTACTTTTCCAGCAAGAATATCAATATACATTGCTACAGCTGCTCTTAAAGCAAAGGTAGCTAGGCCACAACTGCTTTTCAAGCAAGAGTAACAAGATATATTGCTACAACTACTGTTCAAGCAAAAGTATCTAGGCTACAACTACTTTTCAAGCAAGAGTAGCAAGATATATTGCTACAAATATTATTCAAGGAAAAGTATCTAGGCTACAACTACGTTTCAAGCAAGAGTAAGATACAGTGCTACAACTACTATTCAAAGCAAAATAATTTACGGCACAACTACTTTTCAACAAAAGTAGTTAGGCTGCAACTACTTGTCAAGCTAAAATAGCGAGGACGCAACTATTTTTCAAGCAAGAATAGAAAGCCACATTGGTACAGCTACTTTTCAAGTAACAATAGCAATATACATTGCTACAGCTGCTCTTAAAGCAAAGGTAGCTAGGCCACAACTACTTTTCAAGCAATCGTAACAAACTACACTGCTACAGTTCCCCTTAACGCAAAAGTAGCTAGAACACAACTACTTTTCAATTAGAAGTAGCTAGGCTAGCAAGTAAAAGTAGCTAGACTATAGCTACTGTTCAAGCAAATATAGGATGCCACATTGGTACAGCTACTTTTCAAGCAAGAGTATCCGGCTATATTGCTACAGCTACTATTAAAGTAAAAGTATCTAGGTTACAACTGTTTTTCTAGCAAGAGTACCGAGGCGACAAATACTTTACAAGCAAGAGTAGCGAACTACATTAGTACTACTCTTCAAGCAAAAGTATCTAGGCCACAACTACTTTTCAAGCAAGAGTAGCGAAGCTCCATTGGTACAGCTACTTTTTAAGTAAGAGTAGCGCTGCAGTTACTCTTACATCAAAGTAGCGGAATCACAACTACTTTTTATGTAAGAATAGAATGAAACATTGGCACAGCTCGTTTACAAGCAATAGTGGCAATATACATTACTACAGTTATTCTTACAGCAAAAGTACCTAGCTAAGCCACAACTACGTTCCAAGCAGAAGTAGCTAGTCTACAACTACTTCGCAATCAAAAGCAGCGAGCCCACAACTAATTTTCAATAAAGAATAAGAAGCTACATTGGTACAGCTATTTTTCAAGCAAAATTAGCGACGCTACAACTAGTTTTCAGACATAAGCAACCAGCTACTTCCAGCTCTAGGGTTTAATATATGTTTGTAATGACGTAAAAATTATTTTTATCCATCTATATCTCTCTGTACCCTTAACAGTAATATTAATTTACGCGTCACTGTATATATTGTATACGCTTAAGACAATTTAAATTTGTTGTTGTGGAAAATATTCTAAATCGCGAGCAAAAGGTAGACTTATGAAAGCTTGACTGCACTGCAGCAGCAACTCGTTATTCTTAGCGCGTAAGTGAATTTGTGCGAAACAGACGTCTAAACATTGAGATTAGCAGTGAATAGTAATATCAACGCTAATTACTATCGCCGGAGTGGGTTGCATGGGTGCAGGCAGTAAACACAACTTCCTTCAAATTTAATTACTAGAAGAGTTCGCATAATTGTAAATCCAAGCGCCTTCCCACACGCAAAAACAACGGACGCAGAACTGCGGTATTCGCCATAATTCGCAGGATGAAGCTGGTGAGCCGAAAAAACCTCATTGGAAAACCGCCGCAGTTTTGCTCTTTTTCGATTCACTTTGCGGGCGTGTAAATACGTTACAAAGCGGGACTTGTGTGCAATCAACAGGTCAGCCGCATCGGTACAAATTAAACGGAAGCAAAACAAAATCAACATCAAGAGATGAGCATCAATTAGGTTGGCGGTGCAGCACTTTGATTAACTTCTTTCCGCAATCGAAAACAACGCGACGGCCGTTTCGCTGGCAATCGTCAATTAATTGGAGAGTATTTAACTTTCGCTAAGTAGCATGCATTAGCCAGGTTATAATTACTGCATTTAGTGTGGGCCCTCAATTATGCGATTACAGACCAGAAAACGGAGTCATAGTTAGGTTGTAATACGTCCACTCAAAAATTCCATTAAGGTGACGCTGCACGCGTTAATATTTCAACACGGGTGTTATTAAAAAGCTCGGTAAATATTTAAATGCTTAATAACCGTAGTGTTGAGTTACACACTCTTGTGCTACCAGTCTATAGCCCACACATTTCAGTAGTGCTTCTTAATTGTATTAAACGGTAGGTCACCAAGTGTAAAATTTACAGACGTAATCGATGCCATATAAAAACGATCAGTAAATGTGGAAATGCAGCATTTTAAAACAAAAACGAAAGGGGAAATACAGAGTAAATGGAAGGACACTTATTTAACACAATATGAAATGTCGAATAAATTATTACCACAGCAAACATTCAAGTAATAACGAGATTTATATGAGCAGTGCAACGTAAGACTCGAAATATACAGATATTACAAGAATTATAAATAAGTTTATAGGAGATGTTACTAAATATTAAAGAAAATTACATAAAATATTTTTATGATATTACAAAAGGAAAGCCAAAGTATTGCAATCGTACAAGACGACTGCTACCAAAAAGGCTAGACGTACCCAAAAAGGAATGTCAATTCATACTGGAACAAGGAATCGCCCGTCCATCCAAAAGCAACTGGTCTGCCGCGCTACTCATAGCGTCCAAGAAAAATTGCGGCATCAACAAAATTAATAGGTCTAATCAAAATGACAACTGTAATAACAACATTTCAAATGATGACTGGACGAAAGGAAAATTACCGAAATATGCAAGGCCAATAAAGCGCTGAAGCAAAGTGTTTCGCTGTCGCCATTATTATTTAATATTCCACAAAAAATTATTTTATGTAAAACTAAAAAAACAGTATAAATATATCATCAAAAATATCAGGTCGTAGCATATGTTCGTCATATTTCAATACTACTTCGAAAACAAAAAATGCTGGAGAGGAATTTATTTGGCAAGTAAATCAAGAAAAACAATTTGTGGTAGCGAATGGCAAAAAGCGTATAATTTGAAGGTGGTGAGAGAACTGAAATGTCTGGGTGATACTACAAGCAACAGAATATCAGAAGAAGAGGAGATAGGAAAAGGCCTTATTAAAAATAGTTTTTCAATGGAAAGTAAGTAGAATATACAAAACTGTCAGACAGCTAACTGTTCTATTTCTTTCGTACTAGTTTATATATCAACAAAGCGTTAGTAATCAAAATAGTAAAAAGCTGTTGTATATATATAAGAGGCAAATTATATATGGAGGAATAAAGCAAAATGCACACGGAGAAGAGGTGATTTATATAATACTGAATTACACAGTAGTCCTGTTCATCTGACACATGTCTGAACATTTTTCTCACTTTTATTAATCAAAGCTCTTTACTTTTTAAGGATGGCCGCCTAATCTGCAATAAAATTTAATCTGCCGAACGATAGGTCACCATACAAAAAATTTACATGCGTGATCGATGGCCATTATATTAAAGAATGCCTAAACAATCCGACGAACACGTAACAATTTGTGCGACCCAAAAAAAGATCGTTACACCTGCATAACTGCCGAGGATTCCTAAACGTTGCTCAAGCATCAATATGGCAATGACGTGATAGCCAGATTCGACTGAGATTCAATTTGACATTCGCCGGATGGCGAAAAGGCTACTTGCCATTGCACAATTTCTTAATCGAAAATTAGTCGTGATTCCTACGAAACCGGTAGTGAGAAGAACAATAATTGTTGATTTATTTATTAAAATATCATACCTGAAATCTGCTTAAATTATTCTTTCTCGCTTATAAATATAGACACAGTAGTAATTAAAGGTATGTTATTTATAAGTCTATCTCGTTTTGTAATTCAATTAAGACGAAACCTGAACAATTAATGCAACTGATAGTGGATCGCTATTTATATTTCTACTTCAGGAGTTATGAACGATTATAATAACGCATTGCATACAATAATTATATTATTACAATATTTTACAGATTTCCTGTATTACGTCAAATTACGACTTATAGAAAAGCCTAAAACTGAAATGCTAAGTCCATTTTCAATCACCAAAGATGTTAATATTGCCGGAATAGTATCCTTTTAAGCAAAGCTTACTTTAAACACGCTTCCGATCAGCCAGTAGAGGCAAGCCATTGATCAAACTTCGGCTGAATCCAGCGACTGCTACTTTGATGCCGCAAAATAAAAGTTTCAACTCTATTTAACGACTGTTTATTCCTGAGATTTCGAGGGTTCGAAGCCGAATTCAGGGCGAGCACGTCCCATCAATTTACAACACACCGGAAAAATGATCACAAGTACTGAATAAGGAACTACGTTCCGAATACAAACTTCTGGATTATAAAGAGTTTTGTCGTATTACTAGGGAAGCCCACGGCAGTATTAATGTGCCTTTTTATTACAGCTACTATAAAATGTTTTAATTATGTTTCATAAGTGGATAAATATTTGATGATATGGCTGCTCCAGTCAACTGCGTATCTCAGACCTGTTGAAATCCATCCCCTTTGAAACGATTTTCTCAATATTTTTTTTGCCATGGGAACTTTAGCATCCTAATACTTCAAAATTATATTATCAAATTTAAATTATTCAGGCTGTACGTATAACCGTCTCTGTTAAAATTTGCATAGTTGTTTCAGCTTTAATTTTCTCAAGAATCAAATAATCAGCCAAGCCTTAAAGGAGTAAACCATACCTTGTGCATAACAGAAGTCATACAATTCTTTATTGAGTTGATTATCATATATTTATAAAAATTTTAGTAACCAAGACATTCATTAATTCTAATTAAATTAATGTTAGGGGCATAATACTACACTGGATTACTCCAAACGCAATGATATAATTCATATATTAAGTCTTTGCGATAAATCTTATTATCAAGATGGTTTGAAGTTATGTAACTTTCAGATTTTCTCAAATCCAAAAACAAGTTTGCTACAAGAACAAGCGTTTAATATGCAGAAATGCACAACATTCTTTCAAACAAATATGACCACTAGGTATATATGTTGAAGTCGGCAGTCCAACTTTTTAAGCTTTTTGTCTCACCATAGAATATAGGCGAATTTTAGTTTTAGGTGCTACACATACCTTGCTTTGAAAATATCTATAATACGAGGAAGTACAGCTTTTCGAAATTAAAATTAAAGAATTGTCAATATGCAAAAGTTTGGATGATGAAGATGGAGATAGTCTGGGGTTATGGTGAAGAAAGACCAGCTGGGATCTATACTTCAGGCATTAAATAATATTTTCCAAATAAAAGAAGACTTAAAATAATATTTGTTGAATTTTTTGTGTTTTAGGCTCTTTTTACGAGTAAAAAGCTATTTAGTTCCAGCTATAATTACATTAAGTAATATTCCGCGCCGTGATTCTCGCTTTAACCGTGTGTTCACTGTTTGGCGCTATGGTGCTTTGCCGTGCGCAAGATGAATTTTCTGGCTATTTGCTCCTGATAACTAATAGTGCAGATGCCTTTTTTTTATCACCCCAAAATTGACCTTAGGGGTAATTGGTCTTTTTAGCTTGCTCTTTCATACTTGCCGTATTGTTCTAACTTTCGTGGTATTTACAATTGATCCCGTATCTGTGTTGTTGCCACTTCCTTTCGTCTCTCTGTGCCGCATTTTAAAGTGGAATGAAGTCTTGAACCTCAAACTTATAGGGATCTCGTGCTTCCTTACCTTCGGCCTGTATCAGAGGCGGGTCCATCGTCTCATTGTCGTGGTAGGCCCCACGCATCCGCTAGCTAATCTGCATCTTATTACTGCTAGCGACTAGCGAGACGGTGCTCAGGAAGAGGCTTCATGCTCGGAAAGTTACTGGTTGTTTATGTAACTATTATTTTATTTGATTGTCTTAAATGCTACCATTTTCGTCAATTGCAATTATTGCTGTCTTACGCTACGTAGATTATGACGTTTGTGCTATAGCCCAACGCAGTCTCGATTGCATAAGCTATTGCGTTAATGAGTTCTCATTTCTATTTCAGCATATTTTCTGTATTCATGATGCCCAGGCGCCGTTTTGTAATAATTAATGAATTTAAAATTTTGTAAAGAACCTGTTCCGTCTTCACTGTAGCTGATTGGCTTTCAAATGTGCCAATGTAGTCACGAAGTGTGAGTATTATCCTGCAACGAGGCTGTTTATAGCGCCGGTTCGCCCGTCAATTTCCGGTATTGGTTATGATTTGTTGTCACCATATTTATTTGTGTTAAGCTTTTTCCTCCCACCACTACCATGTTTTCTAGCTTTCCTTTCCATGTTTCTCTTGGTCTGCCTCGGGCCGTGCTTCCATCATTCATTTCGATCTCCACCCATTCTTCTGACATGGCCACACCAAGTAGAATGTTTTTTTTTCTATTTGCTCAACTAATGGTTTCATTTCAATTTTTTCTTCTATCACTATTTCTAATTCTATCCCGTTTCGTTCTACCTGTTGTTCTTCTAAGATTTTTAATGTCCTCAGCTCTTATTTTTGCTTTTATTGTATCTTGCATAACTCAACTCCTCGAGCCATATATTGAAGTAGGCGCATAGATGACCATGCATCCTTATTTATTTATAATCCTCTTTTTTAGTGCATAATACACTCAACTTATGACAGAATAGACACATTTTCAAATTTACTTTAACTAAGCGACAAGAACAGTAAAATTGGGCAGTTGCGATTTTGACTGCACCAAAGCAAGTGAAGTGTAAAAAATCGATTCTTCAAATAGTTTTTGATTCTTTCATGAAGCTAATAGTAACAAAGTGTAGTGGTTGCTTCTAACTTGGACGAAGAGAATCCTAGAAGAATTTGACGAGATGATGTACGAGAAGCCATGAAAATCAAACGTTTTCCACCAGGTGATTGAAGAAAGAAAAGATTATGAGTTGGAGATAATTCCACCAGTCTTCTGGGAAGAACTCCGTCAATTGATCGCAAAGGTGATTGGTGGTCAGTTCCGGTATAGATTCATTGGACTGAGAGAAAATTCCACCTGTCCGTAGATTCAAACTGAGGACTCGTTAACGCAATCCCAGCGCTCTTACCACCACGCCACCCGGCAAGCAAAGAAGTAAACGGTAAAAAAGACAGTGATGGTTTAGTGATAGTAAACGATTATGATATGTTAAACCGCCTGAGTCGCTGATTTCGATTCACCCCTACGCCCTGCGTCTCTGCATCTCTGCATCATCTTTTCATCGGCTCCGATCGGGCGCACTTCGTCCGCCATCGGTCGTGTCCAGGGCCGTACCCAGTTCAAAACGGAAGGTGAGGCAGCTTTCTGAATTCAACCTTTTTCATGGGGGGGTTAATGGGAGGGAGTGCCATCTATTTAAAAAAACTTGGAACTATAGTTTGCGAGGATTAGCTGCAATTTTTTATTACAGCTTCCACTAATTGCTCCTTATTTGCGAAAACCCATTGACGATGAATACTTAGCATGGCTAACCCACTATTTGCACCAATAGTGCTTCTTAGCAATGTTTTAATTCGGCGAACGGTGCTAAATGAACGCTCTATAGTTCTTGTTGTGTAGGGCTGTGAAAGCAATATTAGTAGCTCCTGGAGGTCATTCCACATTTTGAACCACAATTCCCTTTCTCCTTCAATGCCTTCCAAATTGTAAAAGGTTGCACAAGATGAAGTACTTTCATTCCATTCCTCCAAAGAAACATATCTCTGTTACTCGGATGGAACTGACTCAATTAAAATGCAGGCGATGCAGAAAATCTGACTTCTAAAGATGACATGATGAAATCCAAGTAACGAATTATTAGAGACCTTTCGGCTGGAGGGCTGCTTCTATGCTTTTATCGGCCAGCAACACGAGTGGCGGTTATATCAACATTCAAATGCTTCAAAACGTCAGCTGTGACGTTCTCTCCATCTTTCCGATGATCTCTTAGCATGTCGAGAATAGTTTGAATGTGCTGGTTGCCTTTGACTATGTTAAGTATCTTCAAGTGAAGTGTATTTGCTACGGGTTCCAGTATAGCGGAATATTTTGCAATTAATGCTACTGACATAACAAATGAAGATCTGTACGCCGCTGCATGCATTTGATATGCATTTTTTCTTGTTTCTGCATTTTCCTCTTTGCCTAATGTCTCTAATGCATCAACAATATCAAAGAAGTGATCCTTAAAAACACAGATGCTCTTGTACTTCTCTGGCCATCTTGTTTCACATAATTGAGGAATGTTAGGAATAAGCTTGCGTCGTAAAACGGACTTGCGAAAAAAATATGATTATCTCCTTGATAGTTTCAACGCAGTTTTGAATTTCTGGAATAATGTTTAAGTCGTTCACGGCAAGGTTTAGCTTGTGCGAGAAGCAATGGAAGTACAGGGCTTTTTTGTACTTTTGCCTCACAACACCCTGCACACCCCTTTCTTTCCCAGACATGGTGGACATACGTAGAAGCCTAACCCCACACACCTATCAGGGTCTAGGTTTAAGCTTGTCGAAAAATCTTCAATGGATTTGGCAATACTTATGGCATTAAGTCCTTCAAGCTCTACAAAGCCTAAAAATTCTTCTTCGATTTCGTTATATTTTTTCTATTTTATTTTAAATTTTATCCACCTTGGATACGCCCTTGGTCCCGTCGTTGCTGTATCATTGATAACGCAGCGACAAGCAAGTACGATGGATGGGCATTCGTATAATAACGGTTATAACGTCTGCAAGTTCGAATTCCAGCAACTGCAAGTTTTTTCTTTGCGAGTTAATGTAATTCGCATTACTAAGCGTTTCTTGTTACTGTTTCAGTATTATTAGCAACATAAAAATATTTTTACTTATTTAGTACACCATTTTGAGCACTTTTGCTTCTACAGATGTTAGGCAAGGCCACCTATAGTGAGAGTATGGATACAAAGGGATAGACTTATACACGTAACGGTTATTATAATTTTTGATTTGCTCTTTTATTATTTTCGGATCGTGAAATTGAAGACCGAAAACAGTATTATATGTTTTCCTAATGTAATGTATTCTGTTTTGGGAAAAATCGAATATCCGCCTAAGATAAAAATAAATTCCACACAAAAAGGCAGAAGGGAACTTCTAATGAAAGTTTAAAACAAAAAGGACGGCCGACCTCGTTATCCAATTAGGAAGGAGGGCCAGCTCCGAAATTTCAAAATTTTATGCGCTAGTTCTAAATTTAGCTCGGAAGCGCTACCTGAGTTCATTATACCTTGCTTGCTCTACATCAACGTGCGAGCGCAAATCCAATAAACCAATTAGCGATGAAACTGTAATTATATCGTTAGCTGAATTACACAGTTAGCACTTTATTTGTTCATACTGTTAGCGCGAGCATGAAATCAACAATCCAAGATGATGATTGTTTCGTAATGGGGGAGTAAGGTTAATTGCTTCCAACTGCACGTAATAAAGCCGGCATTTCGGTAAGACGCCTCCGTACGACTTCGTGCCCGCGCCAAAACAATAAACAGCAGCAGTAATTCCGCGCAAAAACAGCAAATCATAATGCACGGCTTAATAGCGCCATCCTAGCGGAGCGTATCTGCAGAAGCCATATCTAGTGCGATTATTGGCAATAAATGTGCTTTTTGCAACATAATCCCGCGCCGCGCTTTCCGTCCTCCTCGAGCCGGATCGCAGCGAGCGCGGCGACGAGGACGGCGCGACCAACGTCGCCCCAAATTTTAATATGCACCTATATTTCACGCTGCAACGAGGTCAACTTTAAAACGCTGTCTTGTATTCTTCTCTTGCTGCGGAATGGCTTCCAGGAGACGCCGAGCCATAAAACGGGCAAAAAGTCCCGCCGACTCCATCGCCTGCTTGCCGCTTATCCCACCTAACTGTGTGCCTAGGTTTTCTTATTATTTCTATTACTGGTGTTAAGTGCCCCTCCAAAGGCGACAGGCATGGGCTTATTAAAGGGGATTATTGTCAGGATTAAGATATTTAAACGCGGCCATGCCGACTCGCAGTTGTGGATTTCTCGGCGGTGATGTGAGCAGCAACCGGTTATTATTTGAAATCTTGTTAATCATGGACATTTCGTGTTCATGAACTGTTTAGCCGGTAATAATAATTTAATCGCTGAAAAGAGGGCAAGTATTATGAAACTAGTGTCAGTAACGTGAATTAGGTTGAGATTTATGGTGGCATTTGAAATATGTGACTACATTTTTTATTTAAAAAATCTAAGGAATGTTTCTAGAATATCAATGTAATCATTTATCAGCATTAATAATAATGTGATTACTAGATTCGCCAGCAAAATACGTGTATCTTCTTTCTCAAGGGAGTTGGAAAATATGTAAAGAGGTTTACATGGAACTTCCATCGCGCGAGATGCATCAATTAGGAAATAAAAAAAGTGCAGTCGCTGGGATTCGAACTCTGGCTTCTAAGCTCGCCCCCACGCGGTAGGCCAGGCCGAATTCGATTACTACGTCGCTTTAACCGCTAGACCACACCGGCAGAACAGTAGGATCGCTTTTGGCTCTATATAAGGAACGCGTTGATCGCTGCATATTTCTATCTATTTTACAATATTTATCCTGTCTTTTGAGTTCCATTTTAATTAAGGGTAAAAACGTAAGGTATGTGCAAATTACTACTTTTATATATTCCTGCGTTAAAGCACCCTGTATATATTTGACCGAAAGCATATTCGGTTTCGAGCCAGGTAGTCACATAATCCACATGCAAAATATTGACTTCCTGCATCAAATAGTTTTTGAGCTATACCGCCAACAGACGAACAGACGAGAAAACACATTTTCGTTATTTAGGAACCCTGAAATGTCAAGATCTGAAGAAATTTCGGAAGGTGATTTGTTTCTTCGTTTTTTAGACGAGGGAAGTAAAAATATCAGTGTCCATACTAACAGCTGACCGTCTACAAGAATTGCCTTTCTTTTATACTTCGAAAGCAAATCAAATTCTTTTCAGAGTAATATGAAATGCCATAACATGGTTGTGCTAAAAGTTATCTCTGTATTTCGTTACTGTAGTAATACCGATAGGCAGCAGAAAACAATTGGCGATAATGTAAGCATTAATTTTGCGACTGCATTTCTGCAATTCTATTCATTAACAGTTCTTTGTAGGGTACAAATGATCTGAACAACGTTGAAATGTTCCGGCTGTAGCTTGGAAACTCAAAGAGGTATTCCATTTCTGTTTTTTCTTCTAGTTCTAATATAGTGGACGTTCTTCTTTATTCCCATCCCAAATGGAACAGCCCTACCATAGCGCAAGTCTTGTTAAAGCACTAAAACATCACACATCTGTCAAATCAACATTAGCAGCAGCTTTGAGTACCTATTTCTAAGCACCTTCATTTGTTTCACCCTTATGGTTGTCGAAACTGCTGTTAGCCCAAATAGATACATTACCAACGAGAGGCAGATAAAGCGGGAGTGCTAATGAAGAAAATCAGAACAAAGAAAAGATGAAAGCAACCTACTGCAGAGAATCGCTAACAAGTAGACTTCCATCAGCAGATGTACATAGTACTCTTCTCTTTCTTTTCAGGTTTCTTCTTTATTTTTAAATCTGCCATTGAACTATATGTCCTACATATGTACTATTGTACTTGTACACTTTTCATTATATATGAAATATAGTGGAAAATAGCCTTATATGGGGTGCTACTTAATTTGAAGTATCTCATTACCTCGGCTAAGACCTCGGCTACATAGTGCTGACATCTTGTGGAAATTCAACAAACCACAAGAACAAAATCTACAACGCGTTCTGTAAGTAGGTGGCATTACTATGTGAGAAGTCATGTTAGTGAGTTGCAGAAAGAAGTTCGCGCCTCGATAATTGTTACTGGTGGTGACGTTTCTGTTTAGAAATATCAGAAGATAATTATTGTTTCGAACTTATCTTCAATAGTAAGAAAATTAAGCTATCGGTCCGCAATGTCTTCATGACGTAAATCTGTTTCTGCATTGTAGATTCATGTTTCTAAAAAACGAAAGACTGGGAATGCAGAGAGTATGGAGAAGCCTGTACAACAGTCAGGAATAAAGAAATGAAATATTTTAAGGCAGCACAAACGTTTGATATTTAAAGATATACTAAGGCAAAGGATAAAACGTAAAATTATTTTGGAAAAAGTAAGATGGAAAGAAAACCTTTGCTTCCACCTGAGCTAAAATATGACTGGTGCATTACTGCTTGATAATGGCTGACCGTTTCTTCAGGGAACTAGCCTTTCGACTTGCCAAAGAATATCCTAACACTTTTAACAAATAAAATGATTTGGCAAGGAAGAATAAATAGCTACGAAATTTCATGAAAAGACACCCTAAATTCCACCAGGGATATCTGCTACTCCTGGAAACCGAGATGAACAAAATAAGCTCCAATCCTAATCGAGTCTATAATTGTGATGAGACTGGTAAAGTGCGTTAAAAACCGTTATCAAGTTGCCTTGCGTCAAAGAGTAATTATTGCAAGTCATGTCGTAACTTTTCATGGATTGCATATGCACACAACCTCAATTTGACAACTGACAACTAAAGTGATCGAGCGCGTAGAATTCTGGGTAGATCGATATTAGTAATTAACGTATTAAGAGGGGTAACCCAGTTTTAACATTCGAGCATATTTTTACCACTCGAGCAAGCGCAGCGAAGCGAGAGTGGTAATTTATGTGAGAAATGTTAAGGCGGTTACTCCTCGAAATGCGTTCATTAGTTTATTGTGCATTGAGGCAATAATTTTGAATCAATAATAATTACTAAAAACTGCTAAATCGAAATCGGACTACCACGAATATGTGTGATGTTGCTATAGTGCATGCATGTTAAATGAGTGGATGCATGTTAAATGTATCTTAACATTCGAGGACTCGAGTGCATGCATGTTAAGTGAGTGGATGCATGTTAAATGTATCGTAACATTTGAGGACGCGATCATGTTAAACACTGTTTAACATTTCAATGAACAATAAAATAATTTACGTATAAACACATAACCTCACTTTGACAATTGACAACTCAAGTGACTCAGCGCGCTGAATTCTGGGTAGAGCGATGTAATAATCACCGACATGCAGTCGTAAGACAATATCTAGTTCAAAGCCATATCGATAACGTTTTTTAAAAGCACGTTATCACAATAGTGCAACACAAAATGACAAAAGGAATTGTGATGAACGGCAAAAAACAAGTGCAGGTCTCATCCCGGCAGTTATATTTATATGTATGATTGCAGTTGGCCACTATGTCCTACTCATTTTTCCTAGAATCTGAGATGGTCATTTCTGACATACGAGAAATCCTAGTGCCCTTCACACACCGCAAATGGACTTCATGGGGCCTATTACTGTCAGGAGATCGAATCATGGTTGAAAAATCATGTTGGTCGCAAGGTTTCGTTGTATCAGATAAGACAACTCGTCGGGAAAGTCTACTTTATAGCAGAAACCCCATGTAATGGGTAATACCTATTCAACTCCAAAATTCTCAGACCCCACGATTTTGCTACTCACGAAGATGAAGAAGAGCAGGTGCCTGAGGAACAAACTAACAATGAAAAACCAGAAACTCCTCAATCCACAACAAAGCCCCAGGAGGCAGGTTCATTAGCTTCGCAGAGGGGATTAACCCTTACAGCAGTTATCAGTCCACGACAGACATTAAAGCAGAAGCCAAACTCATTGGGATAAACTAGTTCGTCCAGAGCAGGTATATCTTGTGTAACTATAAGCTCATGAAACAGAATTCCAAACATGTTGACACCACCCTGCCGAAATCCAAACGAACGAATGAAAAGCAACCAAGATCAACACAAGCACTCGAAGCAGCAACGAAAAGGGCAAACAATGGCATGGAGTCGGAAGATGCGTGGGGAAACGAAAATGACGATGAAGAAAATGTGACGTCCCTATATTGTTCAGGCCTTTTCTTGGAGGACTGAGATGGAGAAACTTGGATAGATGTCGAAGATGTCCGAAGTGGATACACGCTTCTTGTGCAGGTGATACTTCTATTAAATTTTGTTATAAGATATGTTTGCCAACATCTTATGTTCAATAAAGCAATTTTGTGCAAGTTGTGTTTATTGGTATCTTTACCTTAGAAATGAAATTCCATATTAGGTATCGCCCCATATTAGGAATCCAATTTTAAAAAAATCAAAAATAGGTTATTAGCGTATTAATATGCCACCGTATACAAAGAAAAGGGAAGTAAACAATCCGAAAGCAAGTTTGTGCTATTTTCAATAATAATGGAAATTGGAAAAGACTGGTTGTTACACTTGGCACAAAGAATGGAGCAGCTTATCGATGGGCGAAGAATCAAGACGAGCTACAAAGACAACCTGGTGGAAAGAGGACGACCAAAATCACAGAAAAAACATCCTGACTTCATGGTTTAGTAAATGAAGAATTCAAGATCTACATTAAAGAACTTAAACACAGATTTGAAGAAAAACATCAACTTTCTCTCTGTATACTGAGTGTTTGCGGAAACATTTGGATGGCTAAAAGTGCACACTATTTATATTCGTAGAAAATCAGAAGGCACCAAATTGTACTTCTAATAACTTCTCCATTTGAATTTGTTTATTCTCAATTTGAATGTGATTAGTCTCAACTTGAAGTTAAAAAGGTATAGTGATAATAAGATACAACAATGTGTTTATGTGGAATCATTGCAATCTATAATTCCGAAAATTGTTGCCCCATATTAAACCATATGGGGCTACTTCCCTCTATTATTATGTTCCCAAGCATATACAGCGTGTTCCATGAGGAAACCGACAGCCTCAAGAGGGTTATAGGAAACATTAACATACAAAGTTTGCATATAATTTTTTTCTTTTAAATCCTTTACAGAGTCACACCCTCCTAAGAGGAGAGTTATATTAGAAATTTTTAATGGATAACAATTTAATTAAGACAAAATATGCACTAATAAGACTAATTTGTTTAAAATATTTTTAGTGCAAGAAAATAATTTACGAAACAAGTGCGTAAAGCTACTCTTTAGGCACGAGCGAGGTAGAGTTAAAACGCGAGTGAGGGAGCGTTAAAGCCCCGCGAGTGACTAAAGATGATTTACGCATGTGTATCGTACAATATTTTATCTACGATAGAATCTAGAAAACATGGTAAATATAAAAAAAATTAATTGTAAACTAGGATTACCAACAACCGGTCGTAATTTTGGGTGTTTTCTAATTTTAAAACACGTTGCTCCTGACAGCGTGCCTAATGACGTCTTTTAAACACGTTACTACTGACGACGTAAACTAATGAAAACATGTTATTAAACAGTCGTTTTACAAACTTAAAATTGCCAACTAAAAGGCAATTTTACACACTGTCGTAGATAATAGTAATTTACGATACAAGTGCGTAAAGCTACTCTTTAAGCACGAGTGGGGAGTTAAAACGCGAGTGAGAGAGTGTTTTAAGCCCCGCGAGTGACTAAAGATGCTTTACGCATGTGTATCGTACGATATTTTATCCAGGATAGAATCTAGAAAACACGGTAAATATAAACAAAAATCATTGTAAATTAGGATTACCAGCAACCGGTCGTAATTTTGCGTCTGCTATTGGTAGAACATATCTACGTTTTTCCAGTTTTAAGTAAAATGATACAAACCTAATTTTAACCATCTTCTTTAAGAGGGCGTAACCTTGAGTTCGTCGGTTTGCTCATCGAACACCTTGTATATTCTTGTTACTTCATAATAGAGCGAATTTCAAAAAAAATATTTGTCGAAGATGAAACAAGTTCACGTGTATTCTCTTAGGATAAACCCATTTTGCTACCTCCATTACATGGCTTGTGTGTAGTCTTATTACTCAAAGTCAAAGAACAGCCTCCAAAGGAATTTGACTACTAATTCTTAACGTTAACAATTACATATTTTTATTATTATTGAAAGAAAATTGGCAGTTAGGGAAAAATCGTTAAGGTAGTTATTAGTATGTTTTTTTAAAATTTGTTGCAAATATTTAATACCAAGTCATTATTTGTCAACAATATGGAATTTGTGACATATGATGCTAATATTTTGAAAACCTCCATATCACTACTGCTTTTAAAACTTCCACACGTTTGTGGGTAACCAAAAAAAAAAAAAAAATCACAACAGAAACCAGTCCCTCTATCAATTTTTTAAAAATCTAAATATTGTTTTTGGTAGTGGAAATGTAGGTATGTTATATTTTAGAAATCACAATACATCTTTAATATATACTACGCCTGCGGCTATGTATCTACATAAGATTTATTTTTTGACAGAAAATTGGTTTCATTTCATAACAATATTTTCTTTTCTTTAGATAAATAAGAGGAAGTCCGTCTCTTACACTCGAACTAATTACTTTGCTGAACGATTACTTTCTTCCACTAGCTTTATTTTGTAATTTGTTCCAGGCGTAAACATTACTGGAATACAATAATGTTTTATCAAGTATTTCTAGTTGAACATCAACACTATACAACTTAACGTGTTTCAATATAAGCTAATGTTGAAAATAAAACCTAGAAATGGGAAAACTGAAATTAGCAATTGTAATATTTCATCGTATAATCTTCTACAAATCATAATCATAGTAATCCTGCTCAGTTATTGAATCTGCAAAAACCGTCGCAATGCTAAGTTTTAACACACGCCAATCATATTATATAACGTAAAATGGTGCTGCCATTAATAGGTTTTGAGCTTCTTATTGCTCTAATAAGATGATACAATAGAAAATACAGTCAATTTAATTTAGTTAAGGGTGCGAAAGATATATTTATTAGTTCAACCATCTCATAGGCAGCATTATGATGATGGTTATGTTTTTTGTAATTGCGACTTTAGTACACGTGGGAATTTCGTGCACTCTTCTGCCTTTTCAGTTGTAATACAGCCACATCCAAACCTTCGTTAGCAAAACTGTATGTAACTACTGACCAAGTTGCTGGGTTTACATTTCGCCAAATGAAATGGTGAGAGGGTGGCTCGCCCTTCTAATTGAACATCGGCTGGTACAGCAGTTCGAGATTTCGGCGGCGAGCTCCGCTCTGTCACATCGGTGGATCTGAGTAGAACCTGTGCAAAAAGTATCTAGCAGGGGTCACATGGCCGGTACATTAGTCGGGCTGAAATAGCTGCGGACGTTGTTTCTTTGCCGTCGCCGAAGGCAGTCTGGCTGCCACCGCACCCGCTCGGAATCGTAATGTTCCCTGTAAAAACATGATGAAAGGCTCGCTCCACTTCTATTTTTACGCATTTCATACCTTCGCCGGTCCTCACTTGCAGATTTACGTACTTGCAGTAATCCGCGATTGTCTGCTTTAGAACGCTCCCTGATAAAATCTCTATTTTTCGCGAATACCAGAATTGCCTCGAAAATCTCTGTAGGTATACCAGGGCCAATCCGATATTATTGAGAATAGAGTCTGAGTAATGGAAATATCTTAAACATGTGGGAACAGGAACTTCGTCGATTCTAATTTCCCATTTCCACCTCTGTGCTAGTTCTTAAGATGAAGGTGATAACGATGATTAAGCAATGAGGATGTCGGGAAAGTTGATGTTGACGAGCTTCATAAATCCTTTTAATATGTTAGAGAAATAACTATAATGGATTTATTTAATTCGAAAAACAGGATGAGTTATTTAAATGCTCAAGAAAGGGCGTTAGAGTTACAGTAACACATGAAAAATGGATAGCTTTCATCAAAAAAATATTTTTGCCACTTTTATCTGACATGCTCCTGTTAATATGTTACTTGTGAACTACAAGGCATAACCATAACGAAGCCCCCAGAGATTAGAGCGGAGTTATTGTATCCATAGACCATTAAAATTCTTGCTGGGTTTACCTTGTAGGCCAAAAAATTGGGAGAAGCTAAATTATTAGTACGTAATCAGAAGCGCAACAATAGCCACTTGGTCATAAAAAATAGGCTAAAAATACGTGCCGGTTGGAGCAAATTCCTTTAGTAGAGTTGTAAACTTTATTAGAGATCATTTGCGAGTTCAATTTTCAAGAATACATAGCGGTAAGGAGCGATTATGCATTGTCACGTCCATGCACTTGAGTTAGAAATCGGAAATTAAGAGCTGCACTGATAGGCTTGTTAAAAATTTTGAGAACGCCTACAGAATTTTCTTGGTCAAACTGAACTGGGAAGTTAGTAGTTATTAAGTAACCTTATAAGACTTGTTCTGTAGAAGGCAAAAAATAAATACAATTATTTGTACTTAAGTGTTCTTAATAATCTAGCAACATATAGCTTTAGTCTTCGTGTACAAGTGTATTTTGACTAAAAGGATTATCAAACTTTGGACGAATTCGCGACAGTGCTTTATCTAAATAAATATTAAATAATGTTAGAGCGAATGAGCATCTTCGTCGCAAAACATTCGAAACTTAAAATGTCTCCCATATTCGCCTTGCACTTTTTATACTGCTTATATAGTCCTCGTACAACTTCTTTACTACTTGCTTGAGCTGCCTCGCCTGAGTGTGTTTAGTATCACCTTTTAATATATAGCCAATTTGTACGTGTGCATTCTTTACTGTTTGTTGGTATATGTACTCACAATTAGGTGTAGTTAGTTTTAAATGCGCGTCAATATGTTTGTGGATACCGCGCCAAAACGCCTATGCGCAGGCCGCGTTGCAGTTCCCGAAGTTGTCGGGTTAGGCAGAGGGAACTCGGCTTGGAACTCGCGTAAAGCGAAGAGGTGCTGTAGGTATGGTCACAAGTTCTGCTATCATTGCAGCTTGGCGATATGGTGGCCAGGAAGCCAACAAAGGAAGCGGACGCGTAATCGAGGGATGCAATAAGGGAAGCTCCACCGAAGAGGTCTAAGAGAGCCAGATACTGGTATTTCTCAACTTGCATTCGTTAGTCTTCACTGCAAGTGGGCGCTTTAATATAGCATTTGGTCATTCGAGAGAGCCAGCGACGAAGCCGAGTGACTCATTGCGTGTCAATGTTCGTATGCGCACTCCTTTTTGTGTTCAGTACTTATTGTGCTTCAGCATATGCGCAGTAAGCTGTCAGTACAAAGGCGTCGTTCGGAAAAGCTGTCAAGGTAATAAATGCGGAGTATAAATAGCCATCTGCTTCATGGTTTAGTATTTCTACACTCATATTGTTTAGTGTTGTCTGTTGCAGGAAATATAGCTTCTTGTTGTCCATTTGTGTGTAAACAAATTTGCTTTTATTTTTGAGCAATTGACATTTTTAGCTTAGCTAAGTCCAGGTCAGGCGTTCACTGCACCAAGGGCCTTTCATAACCCCGAACGGTGGTAAATAAAATACAAAAGATCTTATTGTTATCGAGCTAGCTCGCAATAAAAGAAGACACGGGTAGTTTATACAACTGTAGGATTTATTAAGTCTTATTAGAATTTGGTGCCCAAACGAAGGGGCTACGAATTGCCCAAGTACAGAAAATATATAAAACATAGTTTCGGAGCAATGTAGTTGCATCATAAAAGATTAAATTGTTAGTTCGTAAAAAAAGTTTACTTTCAGCGATTAAAGGGAAGGGGGATTGCTAGATAAAAACATTTCATAGTGAGGAGATAGAAATTAATGAACAATCTGTTCTATAAATTCTACCAATTAATTGATTGTTTCTTTGTATTTGTGTTTTTTACCAGAAACGCAGAAACCAAAATCTGTTAGAAATGAAAATAGTTTGCAAACTGCGTTGCTCCCGCTAATATTCTCTTGATCCTCGCTCATTGTAACGACGTCACGAGCAACATCATTATGAATCGCAGTTTGGCGGCGCTAACGGCATTGTCTGCCTTCAGAAGGCGAGTTTTCTATCAATTTAACTGCCAAGGGACGGCAAATGCGAATTTATCAGGGATACCGAAAGTATGTTACACAGCACAGCAGTATAAAACCTACCAAGAGACGTTTCGTCCTGAGGGAGCAAGAAAAGCCTAAAAAAAGTTAAACTTGTCTGTGCGAGATCGAAACCGAAGGGTCATGGGCTTACGTCTAACCCGGGGAAGCGAACTTTTTGTGCGTTTTCCTAATCTTTCTTTACAGAGGATTTCCTGCGTAGCGGTCGAGGCCCATAAGAAAATTTGTTTGTTGCTAAGCGCAATTACTTCTTTTACGAGGGCTGCAGAACAACGGGGTACTTGTGGTGTTATTTGGAGCGATTTAATTAGTCAGGTTGTGATGAAACTAAAAAAATGTTTGGCATTTATCAGAACGTTTAATATGTCTCGTCATTTCATAAAATCACGGATAACTCTTCTAAATATACCTATACGTTCTGTCTGAACATTTACTAAAGGTCTTGTCTCAGTCTACTTTTATTGAGTCACTTGAACAAGCACGCTTTAACCAATCAATAATGATTTGTATTTATTTTTTTACCATCGGATACAATCTGGCTGTCGTTCATACTTATTTTCTAGAAATATATTGGTATGGTCATAAAATGGTAAAGCATTTTAAATAAAATATAGTTAACATGCAGCTTAATTATAATACAAGTAAAAAGGATATCAAGTCAGCAGTACGGTTTTGTCATTACAAATTCTATTTTATACAATGAAAGCGGCAGTTTCTTCAGCAAATTTGACTGCCTATTACTGAAACAAAGATCAGTTAGAAAGAATAATAGTTATTAATTCAATTACATGTGAAATTGTAAACGATACCAGCTAATTGTCCATTCTTTGATTGCAAATGTAACGCAAATTTGGTTGATGACAGTAATTTTAAAGTAGTTGTCATTAAAACAAGGCGTAATTATCAGCCATACATCACTGATACGATAAAGGTTATGAGTCAGCTGAAGGAAACATCATATAAAAAATACTCTAAAACTAAATCAGCCGTTGATAGGCAATATTATGTAAAAGAATCCATTGCTAGAGAGCAAAAAGCATACATGCAGGGTGTCCTTCAACAAAATAAAAATAATTCAAAAATGCTGTGGAAAAATCTTAAAAACTGGGGAATATGCACGAAAGTAAATAATGATTGCTTACCTAATCATTTAACAGAACCTGTTACAATCAATAACCATTTCCTGAATGTTGCTGGACAGTCAGCTGTCGATCTAGATATAGTGACTTATTTTAAAAATAATAGGTTAAATAATAATAATTTTGAATTGAAAATTGTAACCAATGAAGTCATATACCAAAGCATACGTAGTGTTAAATCTCAAGCATATGAAATTGATGACATTAATATTAAAATGATCGATATAGTGTTATCATACTGCATTGATGTGTTAAGAAACATTTTTAATTTCTCCATAAGAACAGGCGTTATTCCTGACGTCTGAAAAATTGCAAATGTATTACCCCTCCCAAAAGTAACAAATCCGGATACGATTAATGATTTAAGACCTATATCAATATTACCGGCTTTTTCAAAGATGCTGGAGGTGATTGTGGCAAAACAGGTGACATATTTTTAGAACCAAATCAACTCTTGCCCCTAATACAGTCGGGCTTTCGACAAAAGCACAGTACCACGACCGCATTATTAAAGGTTGTTAATGATGTAGCAACTGCTTTCGAGCAATCATCTTCCACAGTCTTAATTTTATTGGATCAATCTAAGGCATTCGATTTAGTTAATTTTAGTTTACCTATAGCTAAGCTATCGTACATTGGTTTCAACGATTCTGCCCTGGCTTGGTTTCATAATTACTTAAATCAACGTAAGCAAAGGGTTAAAATAAGCAATGAAGTATATTCGCAGTTAAAGATTACTACTAGCGGTGTACCCCAGGGCAGTGTCCTTGGGCCAATACTATTTTCTATTTTTACATTTGACCTTCCAAAAGTAGTTAAACATTGTCGATTGCATTTATATGCAGATGACATGCAGTTGTACAAATATTGTTCTGCTATTGGCGCGAAAGACTCTATTGATTTATTAAACATAGATTTAGATAATGTATTCCGATGGTGTACTAGTAACGGCTTAAAAATAAACCCCAATAAAACTGTAGCGATATGTATAGGTTTGCAGAGACATAGAGATGTAATATGTAATCAAATGGTTACGGTTAATGGTACTGCAATTGAATGGATTTCACTGGCAAAAAATTTAGGTTTATATATGGATCATAAACTGTGCTTTAGCGAACACGTTAACAATGTTCATAAAATTACGCTTTATAAATTAAAATCATTGTATCACCTCAAGTTTCAACTTGATAAAGAATTAAAGCTAAAACTTGTTAAATCACTAATATAACCACACATTGATCATTGCGCTATGGTGTATTATTACGTCTTGCCCAAGTATAATCAACAAAAGCTACAAAAAATTCAAAATGCTTGTATGCGCTTTGTCTGTAACATTCCCTATAGAAGTCATGTAACACCTTATCTCTGCAGAATTGGTGAACCCAAACGTATCAAAAAGAGTATCATACTTGTGCTTAAATTTCTTGTATAAACTATTGGCTTCAAAAAAACCTGTATATTTGTATAATTTATTAATCCGAAGATCCAACGTGCATGATGTAAATGTTAGAATTAATTATTTTACCATACCGCAACACACAACTAAGTATGAAGGATCTTTTTCGTATGTAGCGCCTTCTCTTCTAAATACAGTAATAAATCAATTAGATTTTTCTTATAATCATTTTGTGAGTTATATAAATTCCTTGCCTAACCTAAATAGCATCCAATAATTTTTTATACAAATGTTTATATATTGTATTTTGTTTATATATTTGAATTGTTAGTATAGAAAATGTAATTTTGTTATTCTAGTGTGAACACTAAACTAAATTACAATGGTGAAATGGAAGAACGGTTCGCCGAACTATCACCGTTTGTGTATTTTTTTTCTTTATTGCAAAATAAATATCTTTATTATTATTATTATTTTTAATATTATTATTATTATTATATTAGTCAGTTTTTATCTGCAAAAGTAAATATTATTAGAAAGGACAAAACATGAATTTGTTTCTTATATATTTGTTGTATAAAACGGATATTATTGCACAATGATACTGAAGTCAGGCACAATTTCAGAACAAGTGAACCTAAAATATGTCATGTTTAGCTAAATGTCACAATGGCTGAAAAGTAGGAATATGTAATTTTTTGATATTTGATTTCCAAGGTTTTGGAGAATATAAATAAATAACAATAACGAATTGTGTGTGGAAAATTCTGAATTAAAATGACACCAGTTTTAAAATCAAGCTAAAAGTATTGGGTGTCTTAAAAAGAATTATATTTAGTAGGTTTTGAATTTTGTTTTCATGTAAATTTTTATGTGCCGCTAGATTGTTACTGATATTGCATTATTGTTTAAACTTGATTTAAACACACATAAATTTTATTTTCTAAAATTTACGAAATCCAGTCACACGTTTTTAAAATGCAATTCCGATTTAATAGCAAGAAAATTTTAATGCCGCAATCACCAGTCTTTGCCTCATAATTACTAAATTTAATATGTTTAAATTAGATTAAACATATATATATTTCAGTCCAAATTTACGGAACATTATTCATAATTTAAAGGCCAGTGTTATTACCCAATCAGACGAGTTAAAGACCAGGAAAAATGCAAATCTACACTTCATGCACAATACCGACCTACAGTAGCAAGTTCAACGGGCGACCTTCGCTCTAGCAGGAAATAAAAACTGCAGAATTGCTACATTGCTGTTTTGTAATTTAAACGCTCTTCCCAGTAAACTGTACATATGAACTTTGATATTGTTACTTAGTTAAGCGTTTTAGTTTTATATAAATACAAGTTTATTTTTATAATAAAAACAATCTGCATTTAATGTTTGATTCATTCACTACCCCTTCTAAGCCATAATATTTATGGGGCATGATGCTGTGCTCCAGGGGTTAGTGTTTCTACTGTCGTCCGTTCAAGTACCATTGACTACATTGGTTTAAAACGTAAACACAGTCTTGTTTACGTGCTTGACGGATAGAATCAGCGCAAAGTAACGGAATCCTGAAGCAGCCTCTCAGGCAATTCTGTTCATTATAGTAAATTCAAAGCATACTAGATGTAATTCTTTTTAAGACACCCGGTATAAAAATCCAATTATATTAAAAATAAATACTGGTACGTGCCAGAAAAAGAGTTTTGTGTAAAATAAATGTGGTTATCATAAGAAGTTTGGACTAAGAAATAGAAATATGTTGGTGGTATGCGTGTAGCATAACTAGCAGGCGTTGCTGACGACGGTGCAAAGCAGTCCATGTAGTAGATACAAGTCCATTATGTCAATGAAGATAAATTGAGCTCAAAGATAGAAAAGCCAGAAAGTAATTGAAAAATACCAGATCTGAGTGAAACTATAGGAATTTAAATGAACAAAGCTACTAACTGAAAAAATTAAAAATTGAAGAGAGTAAATTAGAAATAAATTAAAGACAATCAAAACTGACAGTGTTTAAGCAAAAAGGTTTATGAAACAATTTAAAAATAAACATCAAATTAAACTGCATGTAAACATACAGCATTAATTATTCAAAATTGAATTTAAAACAAGATTTACTAGCGATAATTGGATTAAATATATAAACATTAAAAAAATGCAGATTTATAACCAATAAATGTTAATTACCTCATATTTATAGTGTTGTGTTTTATTTGTGTATGTCCTAATTAAATTTCTGCAGTAACCCAACGAGATTGACAGTCAAACAATTGATTTGTTTACAAATGCATGCTAGCTGTGGACCAAGAAAGGTAAGGTGGAATATAACGTGATAAAGCCTTGAGAGAAAATTATTCATATCAATAAAATTAAACTAAAGTCATAAAAGTATCGTAGGAATATTTACAGTTCGATAGGCAAAGTAGTTTGTAACTTCTGGTGTTTTGTAAAAATTCGTATTTACGTACATACATGTGACAATTAATTAAATATTGCTTTTAATTACTACATATTTATTAACTCATTTGTTTTCAATTATTGGTATTCTTAGTTCGTATTTATTTGTCGGCTGTAGCAGCCATCTTGAATTTCTTTATACATATTCAAACACTTCGGAAGTTCCCGAACCTCAGACGGACTTGGCAATTTTCTTGTGTACGTGACTAATGAGTAATGACCAACTGCAATACTACATATAAATCTTCAAAGGAAGCTTTTAAGCGCAAGAAAAGTAACGAAAAAATATCACATCAGCACGCTATTGTTGTTGGAAATTTAATAACTCCTCCCTATGGTATTTGTTGAGAATATCCATAATTTATAAAACAGATAGTCATAAAATAGTATCTCATTATAATTGTTTGTCAAACATTGTTCGGAATATAGCTGCGGGCACTTTCTCAAAACAGAAGTCATTCTTAATATCAGCATATAATGTGAAGGTTATGTGAATTTGGTATGTTATTGTTATAGCATTAAACTTCATGCTACTGCATCCATGGGATTTTCCAATGCCACAGCTTTAAAACCGATGGCATTACTAAATTGGACAATGTTTTAATGTAGGTTTCTAATGCAGCTACCTGATTTCTGTAGCTTCAAATTTTGGTTAAATATTATTCACAATTGTTTTTAAACATAGTTACAACAATTCGTTCGTGGAAATAACCATGTGTCTTCAGGCAACTTCTTTGGCAGGAAATAACAATTCAAACATGTAACTGCATAGAGTATCCATAAATCCTGAAGAACTTGACAAATCAACAAAAGATTCACAAAATGGAATTATACCTATACCTAGATACAACTTGGAAGGATGGAAGGATGAGTCTAGGAGATTTTTGTACCAACCTATAACGCCACAGAAATGAAAGACTGTTAATGGAATGGTTTACGAAAAGGACCAATTATGAATAAAAGAAAAGGTACACGAAAAGAGGTTGTCAGTAAAAGGTGGTGAGCATAAAAGAGAAAGTGGCCCGTGGTATGAACTACCAGAACTATTCTCCAGTGTGAAAACTATTGACATTTTTAGGAAGTATCAACAAAGAAAAAGCGACAATTACTCTAATTGTCACTAAAATATGGAAAAGATTAAAATATAGACGAATTTGAGAACGCAGCAACACCGTCCATGGAACATCCGATTGATGAATAAGTGTGCTCTTGTGATGGTGTAAGTCATAGCGATCTATGGATATTACATAGGATATTAAAATATACACGCATTTTCCATATTTCCATTTTCCAAATGACAGACCCAGGCGGCTGTTGGATAAAGCCCATTTTCAAGTCGAGTCCTGACGTCTTGAATATTAATCTTGCCTTCTGCTTTAGTGAAAATTACATGTTTTAACATCAGTGAAAAAGCTAATCCATTAGCTTAGCAAAAAATGTATTCATTTACAAAATGTGAAGGTCCCATTTGGGATACAATTTCCACCCACCCTGTTTTAATTAAGGAGGTATCGAATGCACACGCAAAACATCAGTTTAGCTGCGAAGCCTTGAGACTATAATTTTATGGAGCAGTCGCCACAAGCACCTCCAAGTGCCGTTTCCAGCGCTAATTGCTTATTCGGGTTTGATGCTAAATTTGGCGATGCCGGCGCTATTTGCGTCGCGACAAAGGGCAACGCGCGGGAGGAAAGAACTAACATTGACAGCGGCCCGGTAAGAGATCCAAATCGAAATTAAATTCCATGTAAACAATAGGTACTTTGATTATGAGATCCCTTTATAATTAGAAAGGGGCGTGGGATATGGAATGCTCATACTTCCGCTAGCGTTCCCTGTACGGCCTTTGAGCGTCATCACCCTGACGATGGGCCATGATGTTTTCATATCTGCACCGTATACGAGCGGCACTAACCAAGAATATTGCCGGCACAAAGATTCGCCGAGCATTTCAGGTTTATAACCCGTCTCGATCAAAAATATAAATTACCGAATGGATGGATGTTATGGCCTGTTATAAATGCGCAGTAAAAATTATTAGGCGTTATATTGTCGATTTATATTCTGTATCGTTCGCCGGTTATTAGAACGGACGCGAACGCTGGAAAAGGTATCCTATAGGTCAAGACAGTAATGCAGGGAGAAGGTCCTAAAACGAAACATCAACCCTGTGCTGCTACAGATATTGTCGAGTGTGGATATCATCATCCTAATGTTTTTGGTTAGAAGCTAACTGGGATCTAATTGCCGTGTTTTTATATTCCCAATAATCTCTTCTGTTGTTAAAAATTAGAAATGGTATTTTGATATTTATAACTATAACTCTTCGACAATTATCATATTTTTAAACTTTAATAGTAGTATAACAAAGACATAGATCTATAGGGCAAAATCCTCCAATGAGAAGCTGCTGAGTGGCTAAAGATAAAAATGTACAATTAAAAAACGGCAGAAAAAATATAACAACCTATACGAATCACTACACGAGGTGTCTGCATGCTGCACCATGATAATGCACCTGCTCACAGATCGTTCCTTAATCGTCACTTTTTGAGAAAGCACAAGACGAAAAAGATCGGAGAAATATTAAAACGAGAGAAGATATCATTATAGACAGTGAAAGATACCCAGTACAACTCATAAAGTAGATAAACATTTGGTAAATAATTAGGGATCTATGTAACACTGTAGTAGTTCGATATGTTTTGCTTATATTTTCGTCTAATGTATACAGGATGTTTCCAAAATGTTGCGCCAAACTTTACAGGCGACTTCTACAGTTAAAAGTTTATATGAACAAATGTTCGCAAACTCTTTGTTTTCGAGTTATGACTCGTTTTTTACAACAAGTGGTTTAAAATAATTTGTCTTAACAATAACTACAGTTATTGTTCAAAATGCTGTCCATTTGCTTCTATACAAGACTGCACACGATGCATCATCGCCTGTCTTACACGCTGGATAATTCCTAGTCGATTTTGAATTGATACACAAGAATCAATAACCCGTTGTTCTAGCACTACTACATTTTCTATTGGTGCGGAAAACGAGTCCTAGCGCGAAAACAAAGAGTTTGTGGACATGTGTCCATACAAACTTTTTAAACTATTTTGAGCTGTAGAAGTCACAACATTTTGGAAACGCCCTGTATTTTCAACGCCTCTTTTGGGAGGCAGTAAAAATAAAGTTAAATTATAGTAAATGGCGAAGTAATTAACAATTAGTAAGATAGGTTGTTGACACTGTCTTACTTGAAGAAAGAACAATATTTTCAAAAAGTATCTACTAAAATAGCCTTTTAATAGATTTCTGTATACAAACAAATTAAGACGAACGCCTAAAGAACGTAAATGATTCTGAAAACATCCAAAAAGAATGGCAGTTAAAGCAGTAATTGATACCGAAAAGCATCAGTAATCAGATTTGGTGTTTGGGATTATTGAATTGCTACACATATCTGTTTGATTTAGGATATTCATGCTATTTTTGAAGTAAAGCTACCTGTAAGCCATCCGCAATATTATATATGCACTGTTAGTATAGTAGTATACGAAATGGCTACAAACCAAACTACCTGAAGAACGAATAGCATATAAATCGTTTGCGTCCTTGTGAAAAGAAAAGAAAAACACAGATCGTGAAGACTGTCTTCGAAGAGGCACGCCGTATTTGAATAACAGTATTAAAACGTATGATAAAAAAAAATTTATCTCCAGAAGGATCCTACCAATTACAGCTAAAATAGTAATTGAAAATACAGTAGAACCTATCTTTGAATGATACAATCCTAAAATTGAGGTAGGATTTGATGGACCATATAGAAAAAACAGAAAACGACACTGAAGGTTTTATACATTTCTGGGTAAAAAGAGATCTGTGAAACGACCGAAAAAGAGATGATCGGATAAATGAATAGTATGCCGGAATAATTCACAGGCGTCACCCGTATAAGAAGAAAACGGCTAAATTGGCATTTCAATTAATTGGACCTTTCCTTATTATATTAAATTGTTGTTAATTTATATCAAAGTGGTATTAGCAGTAGAGGTGACTCAGAGGTAAGAGCATCTGGGTTTAAACCCTAGTAACTTCAACAGCCATAACAAATCTTGTGTTGAATTCACTGTTATTCCCCAATCCGGTTTTTGTAACCGTAGGGTCGTAATGACTGAAACATCGTCAAAGAAGCAGGATTTGACTTCGCTGCACCTAGGCTCAGTGACAGTAATGCATACTCATTCGATATACAGCCAATTTGTTCGTTTTGTTGCAAGTTAGTTTAGTTAAGTTTCCGTAATCTGTAAACCGCATAATTCTTAGTGTGTGATTTTTTGAAGTTGCCGGAAGTAAGAGTTTTGAGTGTGCATGGAATAATTCGTGTTGCGAAACTTGAACTGGGCAGCTCGTTCATCCGAGATGCCAAGTTTTGCCAGCGCAAATCTAAGTGATTTAAAAAGCACCCGGATTCTACGAGGTCTCAGCGTAATTCGACGGGCCCTGAAAACAGCAGTTCAAATACAAGCTGCAATCATCGCCGACCAGGTCACTCCACCCATCGCCGTGCGCGAGTCAGAGCAGGGCCAATTCCTTCGAGAAACGTGGGTGTGAATTTGCGTATCTAAATGCAATTATTAAAGGTTGGTGCTTCTCACATTTTGCGAATCGGCGAAAATAGCGGGTTGCATTATATTGCGCCTCAATCCAGGAGACGGTTTTGGGCGAGTTCTAGTCCTTGTTTTGACTCGTACCATCAAGCGGCCTCCCGCAGCGTGTGCATCAGGTTACAGTGCGAAATCCTGCGAGCTACATACTTTGCGAGAATTCGCGACGATGGATTTTGATGCAACGGATGTTTGCATATTTGTGACAATTATTTGGCGTCCTTTTAGTGTTAGCTAAATATAAATCTGCGCTGAATACAATTATTGGAAAGTCGATTTAATGTTATTTACTTGTAAATACTTGTCAAAAATATTCTACGGTTTAATCCTGTTTTATTGTTTTATGTGTGTATTTAACAGACAATATCTATATATTTGTGTTGCACTACTAAAAGCTGAATTATAAGAAGAAAGGTCGGTTCCCCTGCAGTGGGAATGTTAACAACAAAACTGACAGCAACAGCATATGGCACTGCAGTTTTAAAAGATAACAGATTACTATTGGTTTTTCCACACAATTTTATACAAAGATAAGAGCTATTCAAAACTACCATTGGTATATAGCCTTCCTATATAATAACTGCACAAAATATTTAGGATTCAAATGCATTTTAAGGTTTTTTAAAATTAATAGTAAGTTTTAAGAAATATTTCGTTTTTTACTTCCTTTTGCTATAAAGGAAGTATTGGATTCACCCCAAAAATTCGAAATTGAGTTTTCAACGGATCTTCACGTTTTAGAGTCCCCTGATTCCAAAAAACATATTTTTTTTCATTGGTCTGTCTGTGTGTGTGCCTGTGAACAGAATATCTCAAAAACGAAAAGAGGTATGGCGTTGAAACTTCATATATAAGTTTTGTGTACTATGTAGATGAGACAGCAAGCTTTTGAAGAAAATCGCATAACCGGAAGTAGGTGTTTACTCTTGTGATTTTTCAGTTTTTTTCGATTCTTTCAAAAACGGCTCTAACAATTTTTTTTAAACTTTACATTTTTCTTAAATTTTTAATGTGTATTGATGTGAGATAGGTGATTTTCCAGTTGAATACTTCTAAAGTGGGCTTCTTTTGTTTTTTTTCTATTTTTTTTATTAACTCCTATTTTAAATAAAACACCCGGTATATTATTACATTTTTGAATTCACCTTAAAATTCTAGAGAAAATTTGTCTCTTCAACTAACACTCGATTTTGTACCGTTTTTGTAGAATTTGTAATTTTTGAAAATTTTTAACAAATGGTTAAAAATTGAAAATGAAATTTTTGACTAATTATAAGATCACTGTAAAAGGAAGTTGTGTGAGTGTATCACACCAGATTTTTTATATAATATATGTATTATGTTCCAAAGAAAATACTCAGTTATTAAACATTTGAAAAAATAATGAACAATGGCTTTTATGCAAGTGTATTATATACTTCTTAAATGATATTTTTCCAATACAATTAAGCAACGTGGAACTTTTAAGTGCCATTTTAGTTGCCAAAAGTACTTCTTTTCTGCACTAGTGAGAAAAGTATGTTTATTGCTATGCAGTTGTAGCGACGGGAATTTCACAACTTCTAGATTCCGTGAAATTACAATTATGTAATAATGTAGACGTGAGATAAATTAAACGTAATGATTGTTTTTCGGTTAGATTTTACAATGATATTAAAAAGTGTCATGTTCAACACGTTAAAAAAGGGATGCTCGTAAATTAAAAGTTTACATTCGTTAAAAAACTCTGGATTTTCTTAACTTGTAGAAGAATCTACTATTTATTCACCATACTTAAAATACATTTATGAAATAATAACGTACTAGGTTTTACAAATTTTGATATGGAAAATAACTCTTCAAATAATTTCTTGACGTAGCTATTTTCATATTGACTGTACAGCTGTCCTGTTGATTTTCTTTCCACTCGAAGTTAGAATTTTCGTGCCACACTGACTTTTAACATTTTTAACGATTTTACTGTTTACAAGTCAATGTATAGGCCGAAAAATCTGATTGTGGTATTTTTTCGGTCGTATCTCCTCAGCAATACGTCTTTCCAAAACGAACTGTAGTTAATCGTTCTACTGACCAAGCGAGTTTTATCTGTTTTAATCAAACTTTTTCATTCGCCTTGTTTATTTCGCCCAAGGTTTCTTGCAGATACGGCGATTGCCAGCGATTTGGGGGCCTTGTGTTTTTGCGCTTAGCTATTTTATTGCAAAACCAACATTAGCTACCGTTTTTCGGGCTGTGAGCTAAGCTTTATGACTGGAACAAGCCACGCTCCGCAACTGAAAATTAACAGCATAGACAAATACAACTGTAACAGACTGTGAAGTAAGAACACCTACAATCATCTAGTCATAAATATTCCAAATTTCAATTACAAAACGCGGCCGTGCTAGTGATGAATGCGGTAATAGATCTTCCAATTATTACAATAGTAGCAAAACCTGCTTTGTGATTTATTTGGCGACGTACAGAGCTTCGACAATTGTAATTTTATGGTCGAGCCTGTCTGACGAGGAACAAAGACACGCAGCTACTAGTATGAAAATGCGGAAGCGCTAGTTTGGAAGCTTTTTTAATTTTGGGCATCCAATCTGCAGGAGTTGCCAATAACAGAAACGGAGGCGGCCGCAGGTGCACAATAATTTCGGAAATAGTGTTAACACGCAGTGTATAAATGATGGCGGTGGAGGTTAAGGGCTAGGGGTATCTGTCAGAAACGGACGAAGGATATAGAGGAGGAAACTTTAACATCAAGTAGAAGAGCAGCTGAGCCCGGTCGGGCGTAGGATGGGAAAGGTTAGACCCAGAAAGGATGAATCATGAGTGTTTGGGGCGGCAAGGATAAGGTCCTTTAGAATCCAGCAGTCGAGGATGGATGTCCTCCCTTTGTTCGGGGAACACAGTTTTGGCCGTTTATCAACTCGCAAGACGAGGAAAATTCGGTTTTACTATTGTTTGTTCGAAATAATTTGGGTTAAATGTAAACAATTGGCGCTGATCATTTTCCGCTTTTCGTGCTCGCTCCTCATCAATCCTGGGCTGTTTATAATTACGATTAGACGCAACATGGCGCTTAGTGTGCTGAAAACACTGCATTAAAAGTAATGAAGTTGACCATACGTGCAATAATACTGGAGTTGTATAAACGAGACTTCACTTAAAATAAATATAACATGCGAGCAAACGAAAATGAAATCAAGCTTGGCTTTGAAATATTTGTTCTATGAATAATATGTTGATATCACTGTAATGAATAATATGTTGATGACACTGTAAGTCTATGTCAAATTTGTTGTTAGCAGGTTAGGTTTTGCGTCAGTCTGTGTCAAAACTGACGCAAAACCTAACCTGCTCACCTCGAATTTGACATAGACTTACAGTGCCGCCAACATATTATTCATAAAACCAATATTTCAAAGCCAAGCTTGATTTCATTTTCGTTTGCTCACATGTTAGAATTTTTTTATAAATTACAAGCCTTACAAGGTTTCTAAATAAACTGTTTAAAAACTCTCTAGCTTTTACTCTTTGCTATTTTTGGTAAACGTCGGACAATTAGGAAATGCTCAGTAAGTTTAAAAAACATATTTGCCTAAAAACATACGAATTTCTATAATCATAACTTACTTGAAAAATATTAGGTATTTTGTATGTATTTGACTCAGATGCCAAATTCGCTCAATTGCCGAAATTGTATACTAGAACCGGGAACTGCGTATAACCTAAATTCGACCAATTGCGGTACTAACTTGCTCAATTGCGGTATTGACCAATTTCATTTCAGCAATTGAACGAATTCAGCATCTGAGTCTAACATAACTAGTTTTTTTACTCATATTCTTCACTTGATAAAAAAAAACATTAAAGAAAGGTGTTTATGATGACATAATAATAATCAATTTCCAAACGACCTAAAAATCAATAGTTGATAATACAAAAATGTGAGTCGATTTTGCATTATAATAAAATGCGTTATCTAGAATTACCTTGCGGATATAAATGTATAAGGCTCCATTCTTTTTGCGATTGAAAAAAAAACAGAAAAAATATTTTCCGATTCCTATTATTACTGAAAATTGATGAATTTTATGTGTACATCGCATTCAGAAACTTAGTTCTGAATACTCAATTACTTTTAAACTAGTGGAGAGCTTATTTGTTCTAGATTCAGATGATGTCAAATTAATCACGAGATTACCTTTAACAAATGCTACAGAAATTGTTTAAACAACGCGTATCGGGAAAGTGCGGTATAAATTTTAATATCAAGGTATTTTGAAAACTATTGTACGTAAATGCATACTTCCAGCGTATGAAATGTGTAGAACAAAATGAAGACATTTTTAGTGAAAGAATTAGCTGAATTGATTTATTGTTGTACGATTTATTTTCCGCTGTGTGTTTTGGTTGATATGCGTGTTGCGTCTCGCCGGTCACTGATTTGAACCACGTAGCCCAAGAAATAAAGGGAGGACGGCGGAAATAGTCAGGGAGGCCAATTGTTAGACCGCAATAAGAGATATATTTTCCAGAAATTCCCAGCCCCTCCCGCTGCAATTACCCCACAGTGCTCCACTTCACAACTTCACATTCGTAAACTTTAGAAAGCTGCTTTATATCTCGATAACCAATGGTCTTAACGGTGTAAGTTTTTTGGCTATATCCTAAAAGAATGTGCTAGAGAAATATATTTGTTTAAGTTTGCGCTAATGTTTACAGATGTTTCTTAGTTTTAATGGAATCGAAAATAGTTAGCCTAAAAATAGTTGAGTTTTCGAAAAGTTGAACAAATCAATAAATAAGAGTAGACCATAACCATTATATTTAATTAAAAAGATCGAATGTTCATCAATGTTTGTTTGAAGTGATGTTTTAAAAATTTTAAAAATCTACACATAACCTCGAAGGACGAGGTAAGTAACCTATAATCGAGAAAGGATTATATATTCATACACCTACCACCTTCAAAATTGTAATAGTATTGTGTATTTTCAGAGTTTAAAAACTATGCTTCAAATTAAAAACAAAAAAAATCAAGGAAACGTTTCAAATTAATTATTATAAAAATGTATTTCTGAAGAAGCTACGAAATAAGTTAGCAAAAAGTACGAAAAAATATAAAAATTATTTGTTGTTATCTTTTAAAGTGCGAGAAGGAAAGTTGTTTTTCTTCCTATAACTATAAAATAATGTTTTTTTTCATTACTACGTAGGGTAACGTAAGTTCTTTTGTATTAAATAAATTAAAAGCAGCTTTAATCATTTTTAATACTATTAAAGACATTAGAATAAAATACATTATGTATATGTTTGGAGTATTTTCATAATTGAAGAAGTGCATTTAATATCACGCTCATAAAATTAGCTCTCCTGAATTATATTAACAACTGCACACGCCTGCTCAACTACTTTGACATGAAAAATTTTAGTGTAAGAATTCTTTCAGTTTTACCAATAGAGTTTATTATCGAATGAGCACCTTACTTTGCTAAAGTATTCTAGGAAAAATATATCAACAACAAATACATCGGTGGTTTTTTCATCATCATCGTCATTCCTGTAGATCCTCCAAGGCAGTGGTCTCCGAACTTAATGTGATCGTAACCTCGATGTAACCTCTTTACCTACAGGTGTAGAGGCTTTATAGGCTTACATCTGGCGGTAGAATTCTCAACTTGACCCGGACGCGGGTTACAAAGCAGGACCGCGCCTTTTGTGCTTGAGCAGCAACTATTGTGTGTGGTGTGTATCTTAGTGATGTGTTGACCTTGTTACTCTATCTCTTAGGTCTGTGGTTCTGAGTAAAGCACAGTTAATTTGGTGCCCAATTGCGAATGGTCTCACCAAGCCCAATTTCAATCGCCAAGGTTGCAGAAAAATTCAGGCCCCCGCGGAATTCCAACCGAGGACTTCCTTAATGCAAGCCTAGCGCTTTCCCAACTGCGCTACCTGGCTTTTATTATATTTAAGCATAATAATTTGAAATTGTGGTGGATCGTGCAGACCTCTCACAGGACTTATGCTACGTATTTGGTTTCAAAATCTTTTTCATTCTTCTCAGAAATTTCCAGATATGATTTTTTTTTGCAACAACATGACATTTTTTAGAGGTAATAATCGCAATATGGCCAAAATATAAAATCATGTAAATTAAAAATTTTACAATTTTGAGGATAAAAAATCTACATTTTGTGTCTGATTTAAAATGTTTACTAAGCTGGTTTCTCTTTAAAAAATTTCGAAAAGAAATATATCGTTAGCACTTCCATTTTTATTTAAAAAATCATGAGTGTTATGTAAGACAAAATGATTTCAGAATATTCTCCACCATCCTCAAACTTTTTCAAATAAATTTACGGGTTATTTTTGTCGTAACCTTTATTATTTTACGATTAGAATGCTAATGCTAATAATCACATTTTTTGTACATTTTTTGAACCAGATATGGCCCTAGAAACCACATAAAATCACTTAATAGCCTATAACACGTTTTGTAAAACGTAAGAATTAGAAGGAATTTTCACATATAACAAATATTAATTTTTAGTTTTTTCATTGTATGTTTTAACTATATTTGGATTAGTATTGATTCTAAAAATGTTTTCATTTATTTGCAACGAAAGTTCATAATTGGTTTTGGAAGTTGATACAATGCTTTTGAAATAAAATACAGCCTACCTTGATCGCCATGGTAAGTTGCTGAAAATTAATCGATCATAGTAGACTGGACAAAATTCAAAATAATTATGCTATAGTCAAATCCATACCCATTCGGAGTCACGTGACTTTTGTCTGTCACTGTTCATCTTTAGTAAAACAGATGTAATAGAAGAAATTCGAAAAAAGGAATGTCGATTAAAAAAATTAATTTAAAATTTGACGTTTCTAATCTGTCAGATTATATTTTTCGTGTAAGTTATTGAGATAAGGGTAATAAAACCTAAATTAGTTGAACAGGCAACTGAAAATAAACAGAAACCATCGGACATGTGGTATAACAAATAGTCATGATAAATTGATAACCTACAAAACGAAATGCCATTTATTACCCTAATATTGCATTTTTAAGAATCGACATATGTAAAGTCACTAGATTATCACGTGACTCCGAATAGGTATAAATATGACTAAATAAAATATAGAAGATGCCAAGATTAAAAGGCCTCCACATTTAGCCACAAAGACTTGCTGTCTGCACCTTCCAAGAGTGCGCGATAGTGTTGCAGCTATCAATTCCTCTATCAATTCCGTATGTTCATGATCCTGTGTAATTAATTGATTTTGTTATTTCATTCTGTCACCTGACTTACCCCCCAGTATCGACTTGTGCGCTTCCTGGGCCGTTTATGACGTTTCACTGACTGTCTAGTAATTAGCAGAAGGTAGCCAACCTTACATTACTGTTATATTAACTAATTTAGGCCTTCAGTTTAATTTTATAAGGTTGAGTTAGTCTTTTTCCTCTTCTTAAATCCACATAAACTCGATAAAATATTTCCAGTGTCCTCATAAAAATTTCAAAATTTCTATACTATGGCAATAAATACACAAATATATATAAATGACATATTTAAAAATAATAATAATATTAAATGCATAAAAAATGTAACAATTATGGTAGTCACCCTAAACTTTCTCTTGCGTTTGAAAAAAATAAAATAAGCTCTGCATTTTGAAAAATATTTCTACAATAGCGAAAGTCAGAATATTTTTTAGCTTTGTGCGTCGCTGTGGCTAGTCCGACGCTGTTTTTGTAACTCATAAATCAATAAGGGATGACCATGCCTCAGTGTTAAGAAAGCAACTGCGGGAAGGCCCTCTAACCGACCTGTTGGGTGAAATTAAGACCCTCGCATTAAAATTCTAATAATGAACTGGTTATTATTCAATTTCCGGCTCCCATTAACAACTAGAACTATTTACATAATTCCCCAATTTATTCATTCCGGCGCTCGGTGTGACTGATATCTGCTTCATTTGTAAGAAGGTGGGCCGCCATGAATACCGAGACCGAGAAAAACCATTTCATATTTCAGACAAAAGAATATGAATTTTCGGTCTCCGCTTTGCACCCTTGTCCAGCGGGGTGGGGGCGCAGAAGGACCCGCGGCAGGGTAGATTGATTAGTGGGGTGCTGGGTGCGTGTGATATTGCCACACACCCCCGCAGATAAGGGTGCAGCGAGGCCGCTCGTCCGCTTCAAATGTCAGGCGGTGATATTGGAATTGAAGATGGGGTGTGTGTGGTGCGTGTATGTTTAGGACGAGGCTTAAATGGGAAACGATGGCTCTGTACCGAATCGCCGGCTAACGAGCACTTTTTTAATTGGATTACGATTACGGACCGTTTTGATACAAGGCCCTGTGTTCATTACATATGTTTTTCAATCACACGCCGAACTGCCACGAACCGAAAGCAGCATAGACTGCTATCAATCACTTTTATTATTCTTAGTTTACTGATGTAATATTTTTTTGCCTGTGTGTAACCCCTGAGACACAATTAACGTCGCTCTTCTCTGAAGACCGGCCTATAACGAGGCTACGCACAAACATAGACATACACAATCCAAAAATTCATTAAGGTGTTGATCTGATATTCACATTTTAAATATATGTACTTCAAAAATGCTTAAAGAAAATCAAAAAGACCTTATTGCACTTTTATGAATTCACAATCATTCTTTAATTGTTACACAGTCTATTAGAGTGTGTAAAGCATTTTTAAAAGTACAACGATCTTTTTCGACAATAATTGTAGGTCATCTTCAAACCAAAGAAATGAAAGACAATCAATAGTTAATGAAAGCGATAAATAATATAGCCCAAGTAAGAGCCTTGCGGCACCCCTACTCACTTTCGATAAGGACAATTGATTTAAATGTGCAAGCGTTTATTGCTAGACACTGCTTCCGCCCTATAAAATAAGATTTAAGCAAGTGTAACATTGTGTTCTACATTCCATAGCCAATATTTGTGTTAATAATTTCGAATGATTTTGTCGAAAGCTTTAGACAAATTGGTAGAAATTGCAATGATTTGAAATATTTTACATGTTGCCAAGATATTCCACAAAATTTAAAATGAAGGAAATACTATTAGAATGGAACAGAGCATATATATTTGTATATCATCGATATTAAAAAAAGATAAGAAAAACTGAGGCAGTTATCCGGGACTCCGCCTTATCCCATTCATAACAAGAATACTCAAAGGAGTGCTCAAAACCAAGAGACAGGAAAGTATGACAGATTTAAGTGAACTGCAATGTGGACTTAGAGCTCATCGTTCCTGATTAGATAATATATTCTGCATACGACCAATAATAGAAACAATTAAGAAAAGAACATACACACACACACGACGTCTGCAGACGTTGAAAAGGCGTGTGATAACGTGCCAAGTAAAGAAATCTCCCCAGCAATGAAGAGATTAGATATTCCATAACAAGTGATCAATATAGTAAAACAGAAGTCTGAACAACAAAAGGCGATAATTAATAGTAGTTTATTTATCTAGAACGAAAAGTGGCATTTTAAAGACGAGAAAGTTGTTTACTTTCGAGGCGTCAGCCGAGGAGGGAATTACTTGCGAGGACCTTTAAAAACACTTTTTGTTCGTGGTGAATAAGTACAACGGTTTATTTCATACTGCAAGTTTAATGAATTTTAAATAAAAAGTTGTAAATCATTTCAAGTTTCATGTCAACAACTGACGTATAATTTTAAAGTACTTGAACTTTAAAATTTTACTTTAAAGTACTAGGACTTTAATGTTCCATTTTTTGTACAATAAATAAATTTTAAAGTACTTGAACTTTAAAATTTTACTTTAAAGTACTAGGATTTAAATGTTCCATTTTTTGTACCATAAATAATCCGAAAAATGTGATTTTTGACATCAGTATGAAATAAACTTGCAAAACTGATTACTCAAAATATTCAAATTAGAAAAGGGTTGACCACGGATGTAGATGTTCTAGAAAAGCGATTCACATACGAAATAAACAAGTAAAATCATTATTATTTGCTAACGGGAAAATGTTTGTTGCAAAAACAGACAAAATACGATACAGGTGATTGAATCACTGAAGGAAACATTTGGGAACAATGGAATCAATATAAATTTTGATAAAACAAAAGTATAGGTATATGGGAGACGAGCAAAACGAAACAAATCGGACAGCACACATTAAACAATGTATTCAAGTATTTAAGATCAATTGTAACAAGTAATACTACAACAGAAGAAGACGTTAACAATAAGATCGGGATGGGAAAATAAAAACAAACCTACTACCATATGGACGAACCATATAATTATGTAGACGACAGCATCGTACAAAGTATTATAGTATTACATGGAGCAAAGATTTGGCCACTATCGCTGCAAAAATTAAAGACAGGATAATAACAGTCAAACTTAATTTCTTGAGAAGTCTCCAAATTATCAGAGAAAATAAATGCCGACACAAAAAATATGGCGGACAATGGAAATAAAGCCTCAATCACGGGAAACCTGAAAATCGCACAATAAAATGGTAGAAACTTGTGGAAAGAATGCCGGAGAAAAAATGGCCAAAAAGCTTTCTCCCTTGGTCACCGCGAGGAATACCATGAAGAACCGGACCATCCCTGAACTGGAACACCCATGTCGGCAGTATTATGAAAGAAACAGAGGTTAAAACCGAAGATTGAATGTCAACTGTGGAAGCTGAAGACAATAAATCTACAGAGGAAAGAAATCCCCTCTTAATAAAATTAGTTGAAATACAGTGTCATACAAAATATTTCTTCATGATGATTTATAAAAACGGAGAAATAAATTTAAATCAGCCAAATATATTTCTTGCCTTTTATTATTTCAATTGTTTTTTAACCTAACACCCAACTACCACGAACAGAAAGTAACATGGACTGTTATCAATCACTTAAAACACGAAAATATGACCGCTAGTTCATTATTGTTACTTATTTAATATACAGTGTGATTCATTTCTCACCTTCACACGCTTGCATCTCCTTATTTATTTTCTGATCTATTTAAAATTTTGGTCAGTTATACTACCCTTGAAAAGGGTTATTTTTACAATAATTTTACCGTAAACCAACCGCCTACTGCGATCAAAAATATGAGAAAAATTATAGCACGCTTACTTTATTGAAAAAAGTTATTAGAAAAAGGTTCCCAGAATTACAAAAATTGTTGAAATCAAAAAATTATTATTATTATTATTACGATTTCAGACAATAAATATTTCACTTCGCTCCTTCACATCCCTGTACCGTTTTTATTTATTTTCTGATGGTTTTCAAATTTTGTTCAGTTATACGTATGTACTATCTTTTAAAAAGCTTGTTTTTATATATTTTAAATAAGTTTAGGGAAAACCAGTAGCCTACTGCGATCCAAAATGTGAAAATCATAATAGGCTTAGTTTAATAGAAAAAAGTTGCCCTAAATCAGAAAACAAGTAGTATAATTTACCAAAATTTGAAACGATCAAAAAATAAATATAGAAGATGCAAGAGTGTAATAATAATAACTATAATTTTTGGATAACATTTGGATACCGAGTATTTTTGAGGTTCTGAGTATCTTTTCCCAGTATTTTTTTTCGAAAAATTATAATTTTTCAATTCCTCCCATTTATTTTTAATGGCGGTAGGCTAGTAATCTGCAATAAAATAGTTTACAAATGGTAAACAAATCTTTTAAATGGTAGTATAACGAATCGAAATTTAAAATCAATTAACAAGTTTTGTTTTTATAACCTGTGAAATTTTAGGATTCACGTTCTTATTTTCAGTACAGGTTTGATTTTCTCTCACTATTAATACCTACGCCTATTTTCATTAACAACGATTTTTGGGGAAAACTAAATGTATGCTCAAATTAGAAGTTATTATGTTTTCTAACGTCATCATAATTCCTCTTTTGTGTATTCTGTGACATATGGCAATATTCAATAGAATTAATTTCCGAGAATAATTTAGGTCATCTGCATACAAACGAAATACGATACTTGAAAGTGAGGTTTGAGTCGCTTATAAAAGCGATAAGCAATATAGATCACAAGAGAGAGCCTTGCGGCACCCCCGATCTCACTTTGATTGATTAAAATGTTAAGTCGTTCATTGTTACACACTGCTTGTGTTCTATTAAATAAAACTGAAATCAATTTAACGGTGTACCCATATTTCAAAGCCAACTAGTTTTTGAATTAATATCGAATGGTTGACTATCGAAGGTATTAGAAAAATCATAAAATGAAAATCAGTAATACAAGAGATTTATCGATGCTAATTTAGGACGATAACCTTGTTGAAAGAGAGGATCGGAGAAATCAATTTGGTAGTTAATTGTTTGAGTATCGTCGCTAGTAGGGCAAGTCTTGAAGATCAGAATTGAATTTCAAACTTAAATATCCAAAACTCGACAGTCTACAACGAATTAGATAGAAAGTAGATAATACAGTCTGATTCTTTTAGCTTTGACTTCGGTTTCTCAAATCTTAAATTAAAAATTAAAAAAAAACACAATAACCCAAAGAAAATAATTTAATATCGCTGGAAAGAAAATGTAAAAATATTCAGTTACACTTAGTATGACAATTTGGAATTTGGCGTAAGGCAATAAAATACATTACGCTTATTAAAAGCAACCAATTTGTATTCATACGCCAATTCCTTTATATGTTTAGTGCTACTTACCTGGAGTGCCTTGGCACCATGGGATTATTGTAATTTAGGTAATTTCTATTATTACTCATACACACACTACACGTTGCACAAAAACTGACATATAAGAACGAACAAATGTCACATCAATTACTTAGGCTTCAACTACTAATACCTATATGTAATGCAGAAATAATGATTATTAGTATTTGGTACATATAGCAAAATATTCCTTTTGGTTTCTAATATAAATCGCCGTCAGTAAATCACATGTAAAAAAATATACATATTACATTTGCTTGAATGTTTATTTTTAGTAAAAATTATCTTTTACTTTCAATTCGCTACATAATTGATATATGAAGATATTTTCGAAATATGTAATAACTACGACATATCACTGATGGAATCACGTGGTGTATATATTCACCCATTACAGGTTGGTTTTGCTTTGAGTGTTGAATGTCAGTGTCACAATAAAAAGCGTATTCGCTAATGACACGGGCGTCATGTACACTAGAATAATGCCGAAGGTCATATATTTCCAAAATCTTCGAACTTTGATTTGGTAACAAACATTTAGAATATTTTTAACACACAAAATATCCATTCTTTAGTACAGAAATATAAATTTGACAACTATTTTATATAGATTTTAAATGACAAGAACTGCACTGTACTATTTTTAAGCAATAGATATCAACAAATTGTCATTTCTTACGGTGGATAATTGATGGGTTGAAGGTTATAAATACGTGTTCAAGAAGATCGTGGCCATTTTCAACAGTTATTAATACTTACTTGTTTTTGCAGCTGGCATTTAAATTTGACAAACAGAATGACGTGCGTGCGAACTTCTCGTAATCTTTCAACGCCTGCCTAGAATGGAAATTTATTGGATCCCTTGATATATTTGAGGTATTTCCTCTACGCAACGCTTATTTCGATTGGCACCCGACATATTTTTGACAATATAAATTGCTTCCGCTTTAAACGAATACCTACAGAAACGGTTTTACAAATACACAATTAAGGAAAGTTGATATCAGTAAGTATATATAAATATCCATCCATAGTCTTCTGCAAAACAATAGGTAACGTCAAACATAGCTTTAAAAAGAATTACCTATATTGAACGGTAATTTCGATATTTATAAAACAGTGTTCTTGTACACCTTCGGTACATGCTGATTTACTCACCCACAAGAAAACCTCATATATGATTGTACGATCACCTACTAAAAATTGCCGAATACAGCAGACATGTGTTTTTGAATTTTTCAACTTAATTTATTACAATAAATAAATAAATAAATAATACGAAAATGTTAGTATAAAAGCATTAAAGTTAGTACAAGTTAAAACAGCCTTAACCTAAAGTGTAACAGAAATTAATAAAAATAATGCGAAATAGCATCATGCAAAAAATTGTCGATAATGCAACTCACATTTTTTCCCTCAAACTTGAGAGCGTCTTCGTCGGTACACCCTAGGCTCCGCATGTACTTCAAGTAGGTCGTGGTGATGGGCAAGGAGTAGTCGATCTCGGCCGGCATCAGCGCCTGTTTTTTCAGGTTTTGCTCCTTTTCGATCCCGTCGACGGGGGACCAGAGCTTGGGGGTGGCGGGAGGGGGCTGCGAATTATCTGACAAATGGTTGAGGTGTCTCTTTTTCGGCGGCGACTTCGGGGGATCCCTGGACGTGAGATTGCACACGTCCAGGGGGTTGCTAGATCGCTTAGGTTCGGGGGTGCTGGTTCTTAATGGGCCGTCGATTTTCGGCTGACTTTGAGGAATCTCACTCTTTTGCGACAAATCCAACGTCTGGCTTTGGGAAGAAATATTGGCAGTCACATAGGGAATGGGCTGGGGGCTTTTGCATTCCGCCGGAGTTTTTGCCGGCTTGCCGAAGTCCAGGTAGGTGATTTCGGGGTCGGCGAGGGCCTGCGAGGCCGGGGGTGTGAGTTGGGGTGTGCTTTGAGATATGGCCGGCTGTGGGGCTTGCGGCAACGTTGCTAGGGGAAGAACCGGCGCCGTGGTGGGCACCAGGGGCAGAGTAGGGCTCGGACTCGGGGTTGGCAGCACTGACACGGGCGAGGGCGAGCGAGGGTGCCGCTGACAGTCCGTGCACCCCAGGAGGAAGCGGGTGACGGCTTCCCGAGGCAGGAACGCGTACGTCTCCGTTATCTGGAATGAAAGTACAATTGCTAACATGCAACTGGCGTTTCAACACGATTTTTTGCGCCATGCAAATCGCTGTCCGTTACAATGCATTTCGCCCCGAGCGAGATTTTGCCGAGTTCTGCTGTAGCGCTGCTTTTTGTTTTCTTTAAGAAATGTTACCTGTTTTATAAGAACGTTCTTTCAAATAGGCCGCTAAATAGGTGCTTTTAGGTGCAAAAATTGCAGTAGTTCTTAAAATCTAAACAGAGTTTAGTTCTACGTATTAACAGACAGTGTTGGTCAACTATAGAGCCTTCAAAAGCGTCTCTAAGTAAAAATGACTGACTAATACTGACGTTTCTCGAAATTATTGTCCTCAAGAATGTCGCCGTCAAAAAGTGCATCCATAAAAAATGTCGATGAACAAAAATGTCGCTCAAAAGGACGTCATCACAAATGTTGTCCGTCAAAATTGTCGTCTTCAAAAACACGCACCCCTCATATCAATACCGAAAATGTAGTAGAAATGTGTGTTTGTTAAATCATTAAATTAAAGACTCTTCGGCACAGTATTTGTAAAAACGACATTTTTGAGGATGATATTCTGCGAAGACGACATTTTGATGAACGAGAGTTTTGAATGCGATAGGTGGCATGTTTAAAGACCACATTTAAAGGCGACATTTTTAAGATCAACAGATTGAAAGCAACATTTTTCAAGGCAGTATTTTTGAAGACAGCCTTTTTAATGGGCCACATTTTAAAAAACGACTTTTTTATGGGCCACATATTGGAAGACATTTTTTTATGAACGACATCTTTGAAGGCAACATTTTTGAGACGATTCTTTTGATGGGCGATGTATTGAAATGCAATTTTTTTAATGAGCGACATTTTTGAGGGCATATACTTTTAAGACGTATCAAAGACGCCATTTGTTTGCTTGCAGTTTTCAAAAACTCTGTACAAAAATCGTTGTCTTGCCGCTATTACATTGCTCTCTAACTCTAACAATAAAAAGTCTGTATCACAAAAGTTACGTTATTGCTATTCCTTGTTTGCTAATGATGATGTTATTCGTCATACAATCCTTTACAAAAATAATATTTTTCATTTTTCGTAACTTTTATACCTCTGTCATTGCGGCCACGTAAAGTTCGTGAACTTGCCATAATCGTGTCCGTCAATCACCCTGGTGCCAGAGTTGTGCGAGCGCCTCTGACATAACCTAACGACTGTCACCGAAATGACAACCGGAACCGACGGCTTAACGTGCTCTCCGATTACATAGTTACTACCGAGAAGTAGTACCACAATAACAATAAACTAACATGTAAGATTTTTGATTTTTAGAAATATTTATTTCACCATTCGTCTGTTTCAAAATAGATTTGTGCGGCATTATATCTTCGTCGTTATATTCAAACGCTTATAAAACGTTTGTTTATAGACTATTAAATGGTGGATACGGACGCTCTGACCTTCCGCCTTGCAGGCCAAGCTCCTTCATGGGGTGTTAGTGCCTCACCATTATTATTAAATGGTGCAAATATCAGAAGCTTTTGTGGTAATACTTAGCGGATTTAAATAGAAAACTTTATTTTAGAACTACGACCAAAGCAGCGATGAAGCAGCAGCATAGGCATTAAGTAAAAAATAGAAAAAATGAGTTGTGATAAAGATTTAATTTTTTTACAGTTCAATAGTTGCAGTATCTTCAGCTGCAAGAAAAATATTTAAAAATCAACAAATCGTATTATTTTGCGGTTAATAAAACAATTGCATATTAGTCATTAAAAGCGCGACAAAATATGTGGTTTTAGCACGATGGAGCGTCAGAGCACTCAAAATTACGATTTCAGGAAATATTGTATTACCTATACGTTTCCCAATACTTAAAGAAATTATATTTGTAACTCTTAGCCAGAGTGGTCTCCTGGCATCAATTTCGATAGAATTTTAATTTTGCAGAACACGTGTCAGACAGATAAGACGATGAGACTGCTCGAATTCATACAGTAATACCTAAAGACAATGTTCTGAACGTTATTAACAATTACTTTAATGTATAGAGCAAAATGGTAATGAGAGTTTACTAAACAGTCAATATGTCTTGCTTCATTTTTAGTTCATCTAGAACATGCACTTTTTTCATGGCCTAGCTTTTGCTAGGAATTTTAAAATTGTTCCAATGGATTAATTGAATAATATTAAATACACATATACATTTAGTAGCTTTTATTTTAGAGAAATTCAATTCTTTTCCAGATTTTTGGTATTGTTTTCTATTTGACACAATACTTTGGTAGGTATACCAAGGTATCTCGATACCACAATAAACGTATGTTATTTATTATGACAGATAATGATTCACTGTTTTAGAATGTATTTATTGGTAAGTGCGTATTACCATCGATATGATTTTAAATTTAGAGCCAACTTGAAATACCACGGACATAAACTGCCACCGATGTGAATTACCACCGGCTTGGACTACTAATGACTTTAATAATTTTATGGCGAATATATGAGATAGCATACGACTGAAATACCACCGACTTGATTTACCACTGACTTGGATTATCAGCGATGTGGATTTACATCCTACTGGAAACATCTTCGAGGCATACGACAGGAGCTGCTGCAAAAATCTTACGTCTACGACTACAAAGCCTTTGAAAGGAATAATATTTTGTTTAAAAAATGTGATAATAAGTAAGCGTTATGTTTTAGACTCGAGTTTGCGACTCCCAAAGATTTTAAACATTGACACACATCGCTTAGGCAACTTCTTATATAGAAATGTAAACGGAGCAGTGGTTTTACGTTTGATGGTGTTTAAGTTTGGTGGAACATTCCACAAATTCACTTCAGTCGGTAGTAAATGCATTTACCGGTAATTGGTATTGGTGGTAGTCCACTCGCTGGTTATTTTAAATCGGATGTAACCCAAATCGGTGGTCATCCACATCTTGAAAAATATTAAAATAACACAAATTCAGAAATAAACCCACTCGATAGTGTTTAACACAGTTGTCAGAGTCGAAAATATTCAAACTGTGTACAATCAGTATCCATCTACTTTGCAATTTTGGTGTATTCACTTCCTTTGGCCGCCATTACAAAACATGGATTCCGTTTTTGGGTAATTTGAGGAAAATAATATCATTTGTATTTTCTGTCTCTGATTGGTGGAAATAAAAAAAAATAAAAAAACAACTTCTTGTTCCTCTTTCGATACAATGACCTTAAAAGCTCTGCTTCTGTAAATAAAAGACTCAACCTGACAATGACTTTTCATAAAACACTATGTATAACAGTTAAACTAGTATAGTTTATTTATATTTGATCGCTCTCAAAAAAATTGTGTTTTTTAGTTTTCCTAAAATTTAGGAGAAGCAGAGTTACCTAATGAACCATATATTTCAAATAAAGAAAACTATTTTTTTGCGTTGTAATTAACCAACGTGAACAAACAACTGATATGTTTTGCTGTTCTTTTCATAATATCTTTATATAAACGATGTATTTTGTCTAGAAATATTGATGAGCGGTTTCGAGCTGTATTAATTTCGTAACTAGAACAAATTACAATCAGTACATAAGAGCTAACTGTACTTAAGACGCGCTTAGAGCAGCAAAATATATTACACGAAAAATATCTTAAAGACACTGCGCAGAGCTATTTCTGTATTTCGATTTGTTTACAGAAAATTGAATACAACATTTAATTACCGTAAATTCTGCCCAAATATGAAACTACGAGAAGAAACTATCACACACGAAAGAACGCCCCCGCATTCAGGTTATCATTACCGTTTGTTTTTCTATTGGCGAAAGATACATATACTTCAGGCAGCGCAAAAATAACTCGGGAAAATAAACAGGAGCGAGGTAGTGAAGCATAAAACACATCTCAACCACTCCATAAAGAAGAACAAGAGGGAGAAGTAAAGTTTCCGACTGAATAACCGCATTTCCATATCGTGCGATACTACAAACCTTGAAATATTGACAATCAACAGGTGCTACATCCGCCGAATATCAAATAAGCCTGTGATTCTGATACATCACTTGATTGCCTTATAAATAAAAGAAATTCGCGTATAAATTCCGGGAAGACGCATAGACGTGTTAACACGACGTTTTACGGATGAAACGTATAAATCACAACTATTCCGATCCCACGGATCTCGGAAAGTGCACTCACAGCTTCCCTTCAGCCTGAAAAAGTCCGCAGTTAAGAGGATGCAAAAGAAATAATGATTTTGTAAATTGCGTTGTCAATGGACGGAGGGAAAGACGCCGTCCCCATTTGCAAACGCCCCTCATCTGGAACCTCTACAGCTGTAATATGCAAGCACGCGTGCCTTTCTGGAATAGTGTTTATCAATTTACACGGCCAATTAGGTTCCGCATCCTCGACTTAAATCTCCGTTAACAGTCTGTTTCTTGATAAAACACGACTAACGTTTCAATTCACATCTCGAGATCGATCCGGCGACTCTTTGAGCAACCATTACGGACGTCATTACTGGGAATTCTTTTCCTGAAAAGTTGTTTCAGGCCTTAAACAAGCGGTTTAAGGTCATGGAAGAAGTGTGGTTGTGAAGCGACTATAAATGCAGAGAACTGTTTTGTTAATTAAAACATTGAAACAAAGAATTTGCCCTATATAGATCACGCTAAACTGTTGTATTTGCTAATAAAAATAAATTAACTTAGTAAGTGTAAAAATTATCGTTTTTGTAAAAAATTACATTATAGCGACAATTGCCAGGAGATTAATATATGGCATTTACTGCCAATGATACAATGCGATCATAAATAATGTTGCAGGAATAAATCGATCTGACTATTAAATACAAGTAAAATGTAGAATTAATTAACAACATAATCATCAAAGTGCACGTTATACTGATATAGTTCTATCACAGCTACGATTTAACCATAGAGCTCTTTGATTTAACTGTCCTTGAGAAAAGGTGTTTTAGAATAGATATGGTCAGTAACCACCTTACCGATGTGTTATTGATTGTCGAATAAATCTTCAGAACCTAATAAGAAGCAAATGGCCATAAGAAGATTAAAAGGACTACAAACAAACGAAAACATAACTATACACATTACTGAAAATGTATAAACTATCAAAGTATTGAAGAAAAGCACAAGTGGCATCGATCAAAAATGGGAGAATATAAAACAAGCAGAAAAAGAAATACCGATCAAAACAAAACACAAAGAATAAATGACAGAAGAAAAGTTGCTACTAATAACAGAAAGAAGATCATACAAAGGATCTAATCAAATATAAGACAACTGATAATTTGATAAAATCAAAAATAAGACAAGCTCAAGAAAACTGGTTAAGCAAACAGTGCCAGGAAGTTGAAGAACTAGAGAAAAATATGTCTCCTTCACCACGCACAAGAAGATCAGGAAATAGCAGGAATTGAAGAATGAAGGCAGATCAATAGAGCACTCGGAACAGATTTATAACCACAAATAAACTTATGGTTAGAATACAAAACAGACCTTTTTGAGAACATATACAGAAGGGGGGTTTCCAATGAGTAGACAGACGACACAGAATCTGACATAATCAGAGAAGAAATAGAAAATTCATTCAAATACGCCAAAAATGGAAACACAGTGGACCTAGCGAAATCTCTGTAGAACTATGTCTACTTTGTCTATTTAACACCATATAGAATCGGAATAATACCTAGAGAATCGCTCCAAAAGAATGTAGCGAACACCGCACCATAGCCCTGATGAGCCATACATTCAAAATGTTTCTGAAAATAACATAAAACTAATTCTTTAAAAAAAAAACAGAAAAGGGCAGAGAATCCGAAAAGCTGTATGTGGAATCACTGTGGTCAATCAAAGATATGAACCTGGAAATATATGCATGTTTTATTGACTTCGAACAGGTCTTTAACAATGTATGACATGCCCAATTAATGCAAATTCTTCTGCTATAAAATATAGATAGTAGAGACAACCACATCATATGTAACTTGTAGTAGAATCCGAAAGCAAGAGTGAAGATTGAAGATAATTTAATAGAAGAAAGTGAAATTCGTCGAGGGGTACGTTATGGCTGTATCCTATCGTCTATTTTATTTAACGTATATAGTGAAACCATCTCATCAAAAATCACTGTCACAAGTATCGGAAGACCGACCAATAAATGGAGTCATTGATTATAAGATACGCCGACGATACGGTACGATTGTAGGGATCACTATATAGAAGAACTACAATATTTTGTACAACGTCTCAATCTCTATTGCAATTCATCAAATAACAAACACTTAGAACTGTCGACACACAACAAAAAACAGTATATTTCTCTAAATAAGTGTGAATCCAGACAAACTGACCCAACCAAAGAAATCAGAAATCGCATTGAAATTTCTCGAACGTTTTTAAACAAAATGAGAAAAAATAACGTTAACTTATGGATAAGAATGTTATGCTGCTACGTCTGTTCCACTCTTCTATATGAAATTGAGGCTTAAACATTGATATAAAAGAACATCAAAAACATAGAAGCATTTGAGACGTGGTGTTACCAATGAATTCTGAAAATGTAATGGATTGATCATATAACAAATGTAAGAGTACTCCAACGAATAGACAACACCATAAAAAAGAGAAAAACGGAATAACTCGGTCAGATCATAAAGGGGCAAAAATATGTGTTTTGAAGAAATGCTATACAAGACAAAATTAAGGACAAAAGAGGTGGAAGGAGAAAAATATTGTGGCTGCTCAAACTTCGTGAATGTTAGGGATGATGTAACTTCTTATTCTTCTTCTCTATTTCCTCGGACATGGAAGTCTAATATCCTTTAATCGTTTCTGTAGCTTCCTCTTTCTTCCTTTTTCCTCTTGGTAAGCTTCCTTTTCTACTTTAGTTAACTGCTGTTGTCCAGCTCTCAACAAACCTGTTGCAATGTGCTCTCTCTCTCTCTCTCTCTCTCTCTCTGTGGTCCATTTAACAATATCTTGCATTTTGCTAATTTCTGGCAGTTTTTTGTTTGCCGTGTTTCGTCTAACGTTTATTGCCAGCATTCTTAAAAAAGGAATAGTTTTGGTTGCGTCTGTCCTGGTCCCTGTTGGGTATCCCATCGATCATAAAAGTCTTGTAAATTGGAGTTTTTCAGAGGTCACGTTCTTGTTACACCATACTACATCTTTTAAGTATCCTCCTATTCTGGATCTCGTATTTGTTTTTCCACTTCCTAATGTGGTCATTTATCATTGGATATTCCCACGAGATATTTGAATGACATAACTTATTCTATTATATGTTCATATAATTACAGTTTACATCTAACATATTCTCAAGATATTATCATACAAATTTGTGATAAACAATTCAATATGAAAATGAGATGCTAAACTTATTCTTCTTCTTTTCCATGCATGGGTTGAAATGTGAGTTCCTAAACTTCTTCTTTTCCATCAATTTGTTGGATATTTGATATTTAAAGGTTTGGTTATTTGATATTTCTGTTTCTTCTCTGGTATTTCCAAATTTCTTCAAACCTTGTCTGATATATTTTCTTGGGGGCCTCTTCTGATTCATTCTTTCAACCCGTGGTATTTGTAAATATTTTCTCTAAGGTTGTATATGCTTAGCTCTTCCCTAAGGTATTTTTCTGATGCAACCTGGTGTTAATATTATGAATTTAGTTTGGGCGCTTCCATCCGTTTTGCAATTATTCAATTTTGGTTGTAGAGTCATGCAGATACACCACTGCATAAAATTTCAATAGTGTCTCAGTCTACACCTTATTGAAGTACAGATCTGCAATTCAATATCTGAAATCCTTGAACCCAGTATTACTAGGTTTCATACCTACAATATCTGAATTCAGAATGGTGCTGCATTATAATTACTATATCGAACCTCTACAGTTTTTCTTACATTTCTGCTCAAATTACACTAACATTTGCGAAAGAAAAAAATTATATGAGAGTAGCAAACGCATTTATGAACCGCAGAATTTATTATTCTGTCCATTATTTAGAAATTCAGATATGGGATTGCGGATCAATAGTCAAACATTTGGTTTTTAGGAAAATGTTGTATCCTAATCTTGGTATTTTGTGCAATATATTAGGATCACACCTTTCCTGAACGACGGGCAGGGGAGAGCTTTACATAAGGGCATGAAATTAATCAGATGCGATCTTACTAGATTTGTTTTGGTGGCGACACGTGAATACGCAGGCTTAGTAGACCAAACAATTAAATCGAAAAGGCCTTAAATAAGCAAATTCCGCAGTCTTATTGTAGAAGGATTTTGAAAATATTATTCATTGATTGACATTGCTAATTAATAAAAATGGTTGTTCATACGTAGTAATTTGCTAGAAGTTCCATCGTTCTACGCGTTTCATTTGATAAAAAATATTAAAAATAAAATAAGTGGTCGAGTTTGTTATGCAGAGCTCACTTATATAACATACAATGTGTGAGCGTTATTATTTACTCTAGTCAACTCTTAGTAAGCAAAATATTGAATTAGAGCTGTTTTCACTTTAGCAATTTTCCCCTTTTGTTCAAAATGTTATTGGAAACAATTAAAGCTGCTTAATCGATTCGTCGACAAAACAAATTTTGTCCTTAAACAAAATTTCAATTACGGTCTATAAATGACATAAATAGGCGAAAGCTGTATGAGAATATATTTTTTTTTAAGTTTTCGAACTATGTACCTGCAGGAACTCAACTTCCAATGAAGAGCTAGTTTTCCAACTAAAGCTTTATTGTGCATTCAGAGTTTGTGTAAAATTATAATTTCGGGTGCGCTACAGCAGAACTGGAACAAGCTGATCTTGTGGATGCAGTAAACGGACGATTCGCCGGAGATAATATTCGTGCAGTCGCCTTACCGTTCGATATGTCCTTTTTTGCCCTGCGTGCTTGCCGGGGCGTCCTTCAAGTTCGACGTGAACGTTGTAGATGATATCGAAGAAATTTTCCACGACGGCAACTTTTCGATAGATCGGCTCCCCATTTGAATTCTGCAACAAAAAGGCGAAGTTTTACAACTAGCACTAACATAAAAGTTGGCGAAAACAAAACACTTTGTTGTATTCGCGCCCACACCTAGCCTCCACCCACATTATCTTGATCCTTTTACCTACGCTAACTCTCGCAAAACCATAGTAACCCCACGTCGGGGGATGCTATTTTTCCTTTGTAAGTGCGGCGTACCTCGGAGAGGTCGGATCCTCTCCCTAACTCTCGCTGCACCGCCGGGCTTTCCGCCTTTTCCACCCTCGGCCCACTCGGGCCTTCCCCGACTCTCGGGTTTTATACCCCCGGTTACCCTGAGCTGAATACCCCGACTGCTGTAGTTCTGCCAAATCATCCTCAACCCCTACAGACCTCCGGAATATCCTGCCTTAAACCCACCCACTCTGAGGCTGCCACAGCTCTCATGTCCCTAGTTTGGAGCAGCATTCGAAAAGAGTGGGTTTTTAGCAGGAACGCTGCGAGATTCTCGAAAAAACGATTTAGCGGCGGAGTTTCTGATTTCAGTGTAAACATTTAAATTATGAAAAACTACCAGACGCAACAGTTTCCTTTCGCCGACGCACCCCTAATTCGCCCTTATTGAAAACATAACCCCACTCCCTATTAATGGCCCTAGTTTTCTACGTGTGCCTCAGACGTGAGTAAAATTATATATTCAAGTTTTACAGCTTAGTGCAAGGTGGTGTTTCAATAGAAGGGGCCACCACAGTAATTTGCTCGAATTGTGAGATTTCCTGAACGATATATATACAAATAATTACCAACCACTTAAACCAGCGGTTTGATATGTAACACGCTTTCTTAAAGGATATATTACTTTTTACCACCTACTAACAATAAGAACATTCATTGGGGAAACTTGTGAATATTGCATCCCCCTCTTTTTGACATTGGTCGACTATGCCACCCCGTTGCGCTATGAACGACTGAACACACAATGACCAACAGTAGAAGTAATTCCAGATAGACAGAGAATTATACATTAACACATAGCATCAATATTTCGAAAAAAAACGGTTCGAGCAGACTTACCTCCTGAATTATCTGATAGTAACAAATTAAATAATTATTTTGTTGACTCTGTACCTCAAATTTCGACGAATTCTGATAATATTCGTACTTTTAACTCGACTAATGTTAAAAATTCTATTAATTCATATTTTGTTTTTAAATCGGTAAATGAATTGGAAGTACTAAAAATTATATCTTCCATTAAAACTAACGCGATTGGTCATGACGGCATAGGTATTACTGTTATTAAATTTTCTGTCCCTTTTCTTCTGCCTGTCATAACTCATCTCGTTAATAATTTTTTTAACAATTCTGTTTTTCCAGAAGCCTGGAAATATGCTATTATTAATCCTATCCCTAAAATAAATAGTCCTAAAACTTTTAAAGATCTGAGGCCAATCAGTATTTTACCAGCAATGTCAAAAATTATCGAGAGTATTATTGAGCAACAACTCCGTGAACATATACAGAAAAGTACATAGCTGTGCCACTGCTCTCTTAAATATTGTCGATGATCTGGTTTCTGCTACTGATGCTGGCAAAGTCACTGTGCTTATTCTCTTAGATTATTCAAAAGCTTTCGACACAATTGTGCATAAAACTTTGTCATCGATTTTACACTATATTGTTCTAAAACCCGATGCAGTTTCCTTATTGTCGAATTATTTATGTGGGCGGTTACAAGCTGTCAGAGTTGGCAACAATATATCCAACTTTATAGTTAATAATAGAGGAGTGCTCCAAGGTTCAATTCTTGGTTCACTTTTGTTTACGATTTACGTTTCTCATTTTTCTTCTGCGATTGTTTCTTGTAATTCTCATTTTTATGCTGACGATTCGCAGATTTATTTTTTTTTCATGCTGCAAACGCAAATTTAGCAATTTCATTTATTAATAAAGATTTGGAACGTCTCTCTATCATTTCTCAACAACATTCATTAAAGCTTAATGCTAATAAATCGCCTGTAATATATTTTGGAAAGAAAAAAGATATTGAATTTGCGAAACTTCATGTACAAGTCAAAATTTTCGACAATTTATTACCAGTTGTTGAAACTATAAAGAACCTGGGATTAATTTTGGATTTCTCGTTACGTTTTAAGCAACATGTCTCTAAATGTTTGCAGAAAGCTTATTGCAATCTGCGATCTATATACCAAAACCGACATGTTTTGAGCACCGGGGTAAAGGCTACATTATGCCGTAGTTTGGTTTTATCACAGATGGGCTATTGCGACGTAGTATACGATTCATGTCTTAATTATCAGGATAAAGTTAGGATTCCAAAACTACAGAATGCCTGTTTGCGACTTATTTATTTATGGTATACGTAAATAATAATAATAATAATAATAATAATAAACGTTTATTTATTCAATGTTTACACATTACATGTTACAATAAACCAAACTAATCTAACGGCTTAACAAAAAAAAATAGTTAATAAATTGAGCAACTGAATACAACCATCATAACTAGAAAATAAAACAACAGAAATTTATTTTCAATATAATACGTTCTATCATAACATGTACCGATTTTTATATCTAAATTTGAATTCTTTTACAGTAATGACATTTTTTATTTCATCATCCAAATCATTAAACAGAATAAATCCTGTTTTTACCAAAGAGTTACTAGTTCTTACAGAAGATGACCGATATACGTGAAGATTGTCTGACTGCCTAGTAAAGTGATTATGAACCTCCTTATTGTATACGACGAAAGAACCAAAATAACTTGGAAGGATTCCATTAACCATCTTGTAAATAAATGTCATGGTTAAAAATTTAAGCCGTTCAGATACCGAAAGCATACTATTAATTGCAGTATATCTATTTACGAATAGTAATATGACAGGATTACTTATAAACTTAAAGATGCTGGGTGGTTAAATATGATCAACAGGCGACTCTTTTATCGCTCCGTTTTGTATTATAAAATTCTGCTATCTAAGACTCCACCGTACTTATATAACAAAATCTCATTTCGTACAGATGTGCATAATTTGAATTTGAGGTTTGGGGGTAATATCACTGTTCCATTATGTTACAATGAATTTGGAAGACGACGTTATCTGTATAACATTGCGAAATGGTTTGGTGACTTGCCCGTACACCTCAAAGGGCAAACACTATCTTTATCCTCGTTTAGATGCCAGCTCAGCAAAACACTTCATTCAAGACAAATTTAACGTGTTCCCCTATTATTTATTTTTTTAATGCGTTGTGGTTTTCGGGCAACAGTGAAGGCAAAGCCAGATTATATTTTTAGTATTGTGTGTTTTCGTTGTTTTTGCAACGTAGGGTTAGGTGGAAGAACAGCTCACTGCTTCTGCTTTGAGCTGAATCTCGCCCTCCATATATTTTTTCTTTATTATTAATGATTGAATATAGTTATTTTTTTTCTTTTTATGTAAATTGTGATCCACTGTTATATGTGTAAATAAAGACCATATTATTATTATTATTATTATTATCTGCAAAAAGTCATTAAGGACAACAGAACCGCAATGAAATGCAAATTAAATACCTATAGGGAGAGGGGTTAGAAGAGGGATGTCATATAATAGATGCGTACTCTGCTGAATTATGTTTTCAATTCTTTGCCATGGGAAAATAATGGCATTAACATAAATGGAAGAAAACTGGATAATCATAAATTTGTTAACGATATTGTTCTAGTCTCGGAAAGCTATCATAAAATGGCGCTACAACTTGCAAAGGTTTGCGAAAGGGTAGTCTTAAAAACGACCTGTCAGTCAAGCAAAGATTATAACGAACAGAGTAATGAAGCAATAGACAAAGTTTCCGATTATATCTATCTCGGTCAATTACTAAAGATCAGTAAAGAGAACCACCAAAGAACAAAGATTAAAGACACTTTAAACACGTCTGCTTCGCTACAACATGATAGACGATGTAATGCAGTTCTACAACAATGGAGATCATGGATGGGAAAATGACGAGGAACGCTACAGATGAGATGGAAGGAGGGTGATACTTTCAGAGCAAAATGTTTAATAAGAGACGTTCAAAATCAGGTGGAGGCAGTTGGCTGGCCTATGTCCAAAAGTGGACGGTATATGGCTTGAAGAAGAAAACGAGGATAAAGAAAAGGAAGACGATAATAGAAGAAAACCCTACAAACTCACCAGATACTTGACAGGGGCTTAATTAAAGATGGGATTACAATGTCTTTACTTCATTATTCAGAATTATTCCCATAACCCGTAGGCACCGTATGCCCAAATGAAGTGAAAATGAATTACAACTTACCTATTTATATTTGATTGGGTTCACGAATCTATTGTTTATATAAAAGCGAGAGAAGCTTTGCCGTGTTTTGGGGCATTGATTATATATTCTACATTAATTTATAATTCTGTAACTAAGAATTTATTTACAGAAACCTGTAATTAGTTGTAGAAAACTGCAATCAGTTTGCCAGTCTCACGCTAGATAACGTAGATGTCTGCAATTAACTACAGTGCCTTTATATAGACAGTGGCGACAATACAACTAAGCCACACCCCCGCCGCCATATTTATGCAAATTTCTAACGGGTGTTTATTTAAATCCGTGATCAGAGTCGACTGTGATACGTGTTTTACGTTTGGCAGTACTGAAAACATTTGAGATTTTTAGGTTAAGATTTGCGTCAGTTTGTGTCAAAACTGACGCAAAACCGAACCTGCTAACCTCGAATTTGACATAGACTGACAATACACTTCAGTACTGCCAAAAGTATAACACGAATCACAGGTGATTTAGCATAAACATGGCGGCTAAAACCACGTGATCTAGGGAGCCAATCAAAAATAGGACACCCCATTGTCGCCACTGTCTATATAAAGGCACTGTACAATTAACTAGTGTACCTGTATAATACTTTAGTAAGAGTAGGGCAAACAGCGAAACATTTTGGATCATTTTTTCATGGCTACCAAGGTTTAATGATATATTAAAAAACAAGGTTGGTAAAACTGACACACGAATTGTCACTTTGTGTCAAATTCGTGGTTAGCAGGTTAGGTTTTCCGTCAGTTTTGACACAGACTAACGCAAAACCTAACCTGCTAACCTTGAATTTGATAAAACTAACAACTGGTGTGTCAGTTTTACCAACCTTGTTTTTCAATATATGATTAAGTCTTGGTAGCCATGAAAAAATGATCCAAAATTTTTCGCTGTTTGCCCTACTCTTAGTAAAGTATTATACAGGTACACTACAATTAACTTCCGGATACATAGATAAACATATCTGCGTGTTTATATTATTTATAATCCAACCTCTTTTAATTTAAAACAGGTAGAAATACACTAAAATGCTTTAAACTATAAAATAAATAGCTAATTTCTGGATGGCCTATGTACAATAAAATAAACATTTGTAACCGCCCAACAAAACTGCTCCAGGAGATACTGATAATTTTAGTTCAAACACTTAAATTATAAAAAACTCAGACGCCACAGTTTCCTTTCACTAAGGCACCCCTAGTCCGCCCCTACTGCAAACACAATCTCGATCATCCCCTATTATCGGGCTAGTTTTCTAGGTCTGGCTCAGACACGAGTAAAATTAAATATTCCATTTCGGGCGACGCGACGTCTGCACGTGAGCAGGTAAGCAAATTAAAATCAGAGCTTCCCTTAATGCATCCCTCTTCCACACATTTACAAGACAGTTCGCTACCGGAATTACTGGGCTCCTCCGAATTGGGGGTTGTAATAAGCAGTCTCGAGCTGCCAAATGAAATAAAAGGCAGTGTAGGTGTGTCGCAGCGTCCCTGGGGTAGCGGAGGAGGATGTAATAAAACTCAGAGCTACTTTAGTGATATTATTAAGGTCGTTCCTGTAACCTCAGTCGATTAATAGAACAACAAAAACAAGCAGGCGAAAGAAATTCAAGAACCCTCCACTCGTATGGATATTACATCCTATATTTAGTTACACACATTTTGAATCAATGTAACGAGAGCTCTACTACGTACTTCTTTGATTTTTTAATTTAATCTATAACTAAGAAACGCTAAAAATTGGGCTCCGATTCATTTGTGGTAGTAGCGAAGTAGTGCAGTCGTCGAAAAAAATCTTTACCCTTTACTTAAAACTAAGTAACATTACTGTAACCGGATATTAACGACTCTCTAAGAATAATGAAGTTCAATAAAAAACGTTCTTAATGTTCGATCAGCTTTTGAACGGCATATTTGAGTAATTTTTACAAATTTTTACATTTGGTATCGCAGTCAGAAGTGATGAAACAGAATTTAGTAGATAAAATATTGCCTTGACATTTTGAAATGGTATCTGTGACAAAATATACGCCGTTCATCTTTTAACATTTTTTCATGCAATTGACACTTTTCATTACAATTATATTAAAAATAAACAGTCAAGATCGAGAATATACAACAGCATATCTGATACAATACCTGGACCGACCTTTTGTATGAGTTTCAGTTTAGAAAATAGTCGTTTTAAAAAATTAAATGTTTTTCTGTCCTGATAGATACATCCTGTATATATCAGGAGCACGAGTCAACTCTGTTTTAATTAAGTACAAATCCTCTCCGAATCTATCCCGAAACAGCTCTATATTTTATGAATGATTTGTTCAAACCAGACTAAAACTAAAATTGTCACAGCAGTTTCTCGTGACAGCAATAATTACTGTTGCATATGATACAATTTTTAAACATCCTCCTGCAATTTAATAAGTTCAAAAGTGCAGTAGTGTGTTCTAATGTCTAACTAACAGAATTACCCAGCAGAGAAGATACTTCCGCAATGTATGCAGGATGCAGTTAAAAAAGCTTTTAGCGGGAAACCACCATAGCCTAATAAATACATTGCGAAACAGTACTCGTGGGGCGCTAAAATACATAAACGCAAAAAATAGCTTTAGCTGATTGAAAAACCAAAGTACCATGTTTTCAATTAAATATTGAAAATCTGTGATGCCATTTTTAACAGTGGTCTATTATGAGATGTTTTATCGGACTTTTCCACTGTCTTGGGTGTTTATCACCCGACGTTTCGGGAGTTTTTGATCTACTCCCGTCCTCACCGCGCTGGTGGCCTAGTGGTAAGAGTGACAAACTCGTAATCACAGCGATCAGTGGTCCCGGGTTCAAACCCCGAGGTAGACACGAGTGTATGTAAAAAATACATAAAAAATCAGTCCTTCTCAAAACTAAAGAGGAGTTCAGTCACCTGAGGACGGGAGTAGATCAAAAACTCTTGAAACGCCGTGTGAACATCAAGACAAAATTAAATTTTTGCTAAAGTTAAAGAAAAATAGGTGTTTTCTGACCTTGGGATCGTTGAGTTAACTAAAACTAACACACGCTAACAAATCTCGTTGAAATCTTACTTTATTTCCGAAAAATACCACTTTTTGGATTTTGACAAATTCGAAAAACTCAATTTTCTAAATAAGTAAAATATTACTCAGTAGGGGCTAAATAAGTTTTGAAACAAGCACAAATTATTGTCGTAAAAAGTTTTTTTTAAATCAAAAATGTTCCCATATGATGCCGACTTTTTGGCGGTCACTGTATATTGCAGGCATATTTTAACTGGTAGTGTAAAAATGGGGAGATATAAACTCAGTACTTACTGGAGCAATTTTTATTACAATGCGTATAATACAACAATATCAATAAGCTTCAAACTGTCAAAGTTAAATTACTGAATAATAATTGTAAATTTAAGAATGGATAGATCTCCGTGATGTGCGCCACTGGAATGTCATAGTAAATAAGGTATTTCAAAATCTCTTATTTAGTTGTCAGAAATTCTTGGTATGTGAACACAACTGTAATTATTTATAAACCTTTCACATGGATTCGCTTGGATATGAAGTACTTGAGAAGACCAGAATATTATAAATAAATAGCATTTTGCATCAATAGAAAATGTTTGTCTCTGTTTGGAAAAGAGAACTTGGGTTGAACACTGCTTTTTAAACATAAGAGGAATATATAAGATTAGAATACATACCAATTTTCTCTAATTGTGCCTCAATTAAACAAAATTAAGTCCCTAAAAAATTTCAAAATAACTTGTGGTGCTGTTTAGATGCGCATTCTCATTTTGATTGCATATTTAGATTGTTTGTTTACTTAGCTTTAGGTTTAGTTTTAGTTTTTGTGCAGGGTTAAGTGGAGGAGCGGTTTAAAAATTTGACAGGACATTTTAGATAAGAACGTGTTTAAGACACATAGCTATGGTTGCGTGATTATGCTCATTTTCAAATTAAAATACTTTTATTAAGTCTTAAAAAATAGGAAATCTGTTGCAGCATTTTTACTCCACCCTGTACATTCCGGAAGTTTCTGTGGACTTGATCTGTGCTATTTCAGTTTTAAGTATAAATATGTTACAAGCAATTTGTATAATTCAGTTATTATATGTAATGCCCTAGGCATTATATAAAATTCCTAGCCATTATATATAACGGTTGCACGGTTGCAGGTAATATGTATAATTGGAGGTTATGATAAGTAAATTCTCATTTCTAAGCTGTGTCGCTGTAGCTTGTTTAGGTTAGTTGCAGCCTTTGATGTTCACCAGTCGTTGCTTGATGTCGATGATGAGCTCGTCTGCCATAAATACCTACAAAGTTTGCTAGGGTGATGAGTTAGCGTACACCCGCATTAAACCCATTGACTAATAAGTGATACATAAGATTATACATAATGCCTTAGGCATTATAGTAGTGTCTAGTCATTATATAAAATGCCTGAATTATACAAGTTGCCTGTAACACATACACAAAGTCTACTGAACAATTTTTTCAGAATACAACTAAACTAAACTGAAGCATCCATTTTTTCTGTTTGGGTAAATCGGTTATCTACCATAGGGCCAGTAGTAAATGTTATACGAATGCAAAGGAAAGAATAGGCCCTTTCTAACTGCAACCAAAGCCATCTTTCGGGTATATTCAAAATATTAATGTTAATACAAATACCCAGGATCGGATTAACAAGGCTATGTTTTGATGATATATTTTGAAAGATGTAAAATTATGTTTATAGACAAATGTATTAAATAAAGTGAAACTTAACAATTGTAAATAATTGTGTATTTTCATTTTCTTCCCAAGAGTATTTGTTTAGATACAACTGAGTATATCGTTGTTAACATTCGCACTGTTGATACCCCTTGTCCTTCGGACTCGTTGAATATGCAGCAGGGTTCCACTTATAGATATCATCGATAATAATCACTTGTTATATTAATACTGAATATAATACATTCTGTACACGATTTGCCTGTACGAAAATCATTTTTTGAATTTTGTATTCTGCGATGGTAGTTATTCTTTGGGTTTATTCTTTATTTTTTAATAAAAAATCTGGTGTGATACACTCACACAACTTTCCGTTTACAGTGATCTTATAATTAGCCAAAAATTGATTTTTAATTGTTAAGCATTTGTCAAAAATTTTCAAAAATTACAAATTCTACAAAAACGGCACAAAATACAGCGTTAATTGAAGAGACAAATTTTCTCAAAAATTTTAAGCTAAATTCAAAAATGTAATAATATGCAGTGTGTTCTATTTAAAATATGAGTTAATAAAAAAAATTAAAAACAAACAAAAGAAACCCATTCAACTGGAAAATCACCTATCTCACATCAATACACATAAAAAATTTAATAAAAATGTAAAGTTTTAAAAAAATCATTAGAGCTGTTTTTGAAAAAGTCGAAAAAACTAAAAATCACAAAAGTAAACACCTACTTCCGGTTATGCGATTTTTTTCAAACGCTTGCTGTCTGATCTATATAGTACACAAAACATATACCGGGTGACAATGAGACTAGGGCCATGCTTATATCTTCTTTATTTATGAATAGATTTGGATAAAATTTTACACCAAGATACTAGACATAATTTCTGATTGGTCTATAGACATAGTCAAAATGGCTGACTTCCGGTTTTACCGGAAATGATAGCAACTTTGATTTTTTAAATGGAACACCCTGTATATTTTATGTTTTTCTGAATGTACGAGTCAAATTACATATAACAGTCTTGCCAAATTTGAATTTTTTTAAACAAAAAAATTATTTTTTCAGTTTTTATTTTATACCATAGAAGGCCTTGACTTGGAAAAATCTATTCTAATTGACTCTAGCAACTCTTAATAATAGCTATTTTATAAATGAAGTCAATAACAAACCCTTAATAAAAGAACAAAATTTGCTAAACACGTTTTTTCGAAAAAAGACACTTTTTTTAAATGGCACCTACCAAGGGCCATCTTGCCATTAAACAGAAAATTTAATTACCAATCTAACGATATGCATCATGCACTAGTTTATCTTTATCTGAAAATGATAATTAATTAATCAATTATTTTTTTAAATATTTTTATGTAATAACTAATAATATCTAAGCCAATTTGGCAACACTGTTGTATGTAATTTGAGTCGTAGATTCTGAAAAACATAAAATATATAGAGTGATCTGTTTAAAAAACCAAAGTTAGTGTCACTTCCGGTTTTGGTTTTTTAAATACATTTTAAAAAATAATTAATTAATTAATTTTCAGTTTCAGATAAAGATAAAGTAGTGCGTGACGCATATCGATAGATTGATAATTAAATTTTCTGTTTAATGGCAAGATGGCCCTTGGCAGGTGCCATTTAAAAAAAGTGTCTTTTTCTTAAAAAACGTGTTTAGCAAACTTTGTTCTTTTATTAAGGGTTTGCTATTGACTTCATTTATAAAATAGCTATTATTAAGAGTTGCTAGAGTCAATTAGAATATATTTTTCCAAGTCAAGGCCTTCTATGGTAAAATAAAAAAATTTAAAAAATAATTTTTTTGTTTAAAAAAATTGAAATTTGGCAATACTGTTATATGTAATTTGACTCGTAGATTCAAAAAAACATAAAATATACAGGGTGTTCCATTTAAAAAATCAAAGTTGCTATCATTTCCGGTAAAACCGGGAGTCAGCCATTTTGACTATGTCTATCGACCAATCAGAAATTATGTCTAGTATCTTGGTATAAAATTTTATCCAAATCGATTCATAAATAAAGAAGATATAAGCATGGCCCTAGTCACATTGTCACCCGGTATATGAACTTGCAACGCCATACCTCTTTTCGTTTTTGAGATATTCTGTTCACGGACACACAGACAGACAGACAGACACGCAAACAGACAGACAGACAGACACTCAGACAGACAGACCAATGAACAAATACATGTTTTTTTGGGTTCAGGGGACACGAAAACGTAAAGATCCGTTGAGAACTCAATTTCGAATTTTTGGGGTGAATTCAATACTTCCTTTATCGTAAAAGGAAGTAAAAAGTATAAGAGCTAGCATGATCCATGAATCATACTGTATGCAAGAAGCTTCTCGTCAATATTAGAATTAAATGGGTGGCTTGTAAGAGTTCACGAGCCACCAAAGAACATAACCGTTAACAAACCCTTGTTTGAGTTCCAAGGTATTAGGCACATTAAGCCAACAAATGCTGGATGTTTATCTACAAAGACGAAGCGGTCTAAGCCGAAATTTCTAATATTGACAATTCGAGTAACTGCGAAAGCCTCAAAAATTGTTGGCGGTTTTCTTCGCTAGTCTTGCGTACCTCTAGTTGAGCTGTTGTACTTTGATTTTGTTTTACGAATTCTTTCCACACTCTTCCAACAGCTGCTTATTTCTACTCCTCTCCATGTAATGCATTGACTGTGATTCATCGCGTTGTCTCCATTTCTTTTCCACGTATCTATTGGATTTCCAATTTTTATTCTTTCACCTTTTCGCTTTGTATTGTAACGTTTGATTGCAATTTCTTCTGTGTGTGTCCAATCCATTTTCATTTGCTTCTTCTTATAGTAATTTCGACATCTTCTTCCTCAGTGATCTCCCATAGTATTGCGTTAGTAATTATGTTCGGACAAAATATGTTGCAGACGGTATAGAGGTTTTATGCTTTTAACGTTCATCTTGAAAACTCCTAGTTTTGTTCGTCTTGAGATGCCTTTAGATGCCCACAGTTTCCTTAACATAGAAACGGCCGTTTGAGCTTGTTCAATTCGCATAGTGATGTCGTGTTCACTACCACCTTGTGTGTACACCATATTTCCTAAATATTCCTTGTATATTAATTTTCTCTTCTTCACTTCACTTTAGTTCCTACCACTTGTTTAGTAGCGTTGGTTAGTTTACCTGTTTTACTTTGCGAGTATTTCTCTTTTTGTGTTATTATAGAGATACTATCTGCAAACTCGAGATAATGCAAATCTGCAATTCGTCGCTGCTCTATGGCCACTTCTCTGTTTGATGATCCCATCCATCACTATTTGGAAAATTGTTGATGACAACACACATTTTTATTGATTTTGTTAGGTTCTCCCCATCGTTGTAGTATAGTTTGTTACGGGTTAAAGGCGACGTATTTCGAGCTGAAGTCATTTGGTGGAATGTTGAAATTAGTCGTGCAGTCGTTTTGATATTGCCCGCTTTTGTCGCGGCGAACGCGCTTCATTGTTTTCGAAATTCGCTGGAAATTTACCGGGAATTTTTGTCTCAATTTTTTTAGAGCTTAGATGCTTTCTGTATTGCACGTATCTATGTCTTTTTGTTCCTGTGCGTTGCATCTTGCGTTGTGCAGACGCCTCCGTTGGGTACACCTCAGTCCTTATCGAAGTTTAACCTGCTGTAGTAATGTTATTCACTTGTGTTTAGTTTGTCTCACTTTTATATTGTTAGTAGTGATGTTTATTGGGTGCACGCGGCGTACTTAACGTTTGTATCCATGTGCCATATTTTTACATACAATGATTATGTGTGTTTTCGTTACTGCATACTGAGTTATGACCTGGTTACGATATTTATTGCATTTTAGATTATGGTGATTTTGGTAAAGCTTTGAGTGTGAGTTCCCGTTTCTATCTGCGCACATTTGTTGTATAAAGATTCATTGGCGTCGCTTTTGTATTGATGAATATATTTCACCTTTAACCAATTGTTTATCCTAAACTAAACGGAATTCTAATGTTCTGATCTTGTTTGACATAGTGAAGCTGGATGGTAAACGTAAGTTTAGCTACTCCTGTTTGAAACAGTATTTCTGTAAGTAAAACCATGAGTCACTAATATGTTTGCTTTATAAACGAGGATGGCGATTATCGTAAACTGCACGCAACGAGGAGCAGATCAAAAAGTACAGCAATTTGCCGGAGTTAACAATGCAGTTGGAACCTTTATTCAGGCTTATAAAAAATGCAAGCAGGACTCGTCACAGCAGGACTGTAACGTAGCGGACCGCAGCATGCGAACTGACGCCGTCTCGCTCGTATCGTTCCCCCGGAGCTTTGGGCGAGTTTTTGCGAGACGCTCGTTGGCACAACAGCAGCTACCCGGGCAAACTTCATTTTTCCGTATTTCATAGTTTCCTACCTTTTTTGCTGCAGTCTTTGTAACGTCGTCCGCTATCTCGCTCCTCCTTATCTCCGGCTGGAACGAGTTTGGCCGCTGCAGTCCTTTATGTAAGACGCGGTACTCCACTTTTTGCGATGCCACCATATTGTGGAATTTCGCTTAATTATGTACTGTATTCCTACCTACTATTTAATTCATTACCGAGAACTTTTGATCTCATTCGGTATGCGCTACAAAAGTGAATGTCACGTCGCCTTAATTAATTACTGCAACGTTTGCATCACCAGGCCCCGAGGAATTCAAAGCGCGATTATGATGGGCGTCCATTCAAGGCTGTCGCTAAATTTTTCTCTCGCTCCGGGGAGGGATGGATATTTCAAGATAAATTCGGGCCGGAGATATTTGAAAAAATCCCAAACATGTCGCTGGGTGGTAAATTAGAGCTTTGCTACGAGATATTTTATGGACCACCACTTCAATCGCTCGTTTAAAGCTTGCGTTTAGTCTGTTTTTTAACTACCCCCAACATCAGACTGCCCATTTTATGATTCCCCACCTGAAAAATTGCAAATAGGCAATACATTGCTATGATCACATTTTAGTAGCCTTATATGTCAAATAGCAGTTATTAGTAATTTATAACATAACCAACAAAACAAATATTTAGCATAAGAATGTACAGTAAAGGTAATAATTTAAAGTTCAGATTAGTTATAAAATACCGTAGGCATTGGAAATAATTGGTAGTACATATGATGTTTTTAAAATAGCTTTGTCTTTGTGTAAAAACAAATGAAAATCAGAGTAGGCTTGGCATTTCATGCACTAAAACAAAAATGCAAACAAAAGAATTGGGATAGCTTCTTCAAGTGAGTTAGTGGTGTTTGCCGAGCTCCCCCAAAATAAGTAATTTTTAATATGCTATTAAATACCCAAGTTGACTAGAAGTTGTATTTTATTGATAGAGTGTGTCGTGGGTGATTTGTGGAAGTTTTCCTTTGAAACAAAGCATCAATTTGGTCCAGTGTGAGTCAGTGCATTTCGTTGTGATTTTACGGAGGTCCAGCCAGTTTGATAAGTGTGTGTACAAGTGTATAAGCAAGCACAGTACGTGTGGTGCAACGGAGCCCTACAATCAGGTCCCCAGCTTCAGTGAAGGCCATCTAAAGGTCAGATTTGCCATCTAAAAAGTCGTTTTGTGATTATGTTCGATTGGCGTCGCCTTTGAGCGTCACTTCCGGTAGTGGTGTGGGTGAAAGTGTTACGTTCAATTATTATTCCATAGCAACAGCGTTTACGACGTGGACATCAAAATTTTAATTAAAATTCGGAACTGTTTTTATGTACTGTAAGATCAGGAAACCATCTTGAAATCAGTGTCATTTCCATCAGTTAGAAATACTACACTTGTAAAATCCCATTAGTGAAACAGCGAGCATACAGAGTGCGTACAATTAAATGTTAACCAATTTTGAATAATTGTTAATAGCAAATTATTAGTTAAAAAATTTTATAATTTAACTTGGGTAAAATTGGATAAGTAATTTAGGAGAAAATTAGTTAAACATTATTTAGAATGTATGATTTTTGATGATAAATAAAAATCATATAGTCGAGAAATACACTTTAATTTAAATTTGAAGTAAAATTTAAAAAAATAGACGTTTCGCCACTTTTTATGGATTCGTCAGTAATATTAAAGGTTCACTACAAATTAGTTGTTTAATACATTATGATTAGATTAAAATTCCCTCACGACATTTTTCCAAGTTTGCAAGATTAAATTATTAATTAGTGAATAGCTGCTTTTATTAATTCATAATTTAATCTTGCAAACTTTGAAAAATGTCGTGAAGGAATTTTAATCTAATCATAATGTATTAAACAACTACTGTGTAATGAACCTTAATATTACAGATGAAGCCATCAAAAGTGGCTAAACGTCTAATTTTTTTATTTGTCTTCAAATTTAAATTAAAGTATATTTCACGACTATGATTTTTATATCATTAAAAATCATACATTCTAAATAATCTTTGACTAATTTTCTCCTAAATTACTTAGCAAATTATTAGTAGTTTAAAATGTGGATGTAACGACCTAACTCTGTAGATAAAGTAATTAAATTAATTATAAACAAGTAGTGAAGAAGCCGAGTAGCGCAGATGGCTAGCCGCTCGCCTTGCATTAAGCAAGCCCTCGGTTCAAATCCCGCGAGGGCCGGAATTTTCCGCAGCCTTGGCGATTTGAACCGGGCTCGGTGAGACCATTCACAGTTGGGCACCAAATTAACTGTGATCTACTCAGAACCACAAACCTAAGAGATAGAGTAACAAGGTCAGCACACACCCAGACACACACCTAACACATAATGGTTGCTACGCAAGCACGAAAGGCGCGCTCCAACTTTGTATCTCGTAACTCGGGGCAGGTTGAGCACTACACCGCCACATGCTAGCGTACAAAGCACCAGCCTCTACACCGCTAAGGTAATAAGAGGTTAACGATTATACATACATACATATATACATACATAAACAAGTAGTATAAACAAATCCTAGCCAGGCACACTACAATAGTGAATAAAAATTAGGGCCTTTTTAAAATAAGTGAGAAAGTGTCATATAAATAATTATTGAAAGTACAACATATTACAATCCAGGGGCAAATACGTTTTTCTTTAAGAAAAAAAAAAGAATTACGTCACAAAGGTAGCCTGTGGATTGTAAGATGAGTTGCCTATTTGCAAGCCTTCAGGAAGGGAATGATAAAATGAGCACTCTATGTACACTACTTGTTAAACAACAATCGGTTAAGACAAACTTTGTCTTCCAGGAATGAGATTTTACAGGTAAGTATCTGGTTCACAGTTGTTGTATTTGTACTTACACATGCTTGACTCAATAAAGGGAAGGAAGTATAAATATCACTGTCGCTAGACACAAGTCTTAAGAAATACTCAATCTAGAACTACGTCACGTGTTGCCACTATTGAGCCTACTTTTCGAAACGACACTGGTATTGAACGCCAACCAAAGTATCACAAAGCAGTCTGTATAGGATTACTCAACGACAAATGCTACCTAAGAAAATTAGCGACTGCCGAATGCTGCCGCAAAAATCTCGAAATCTTATTTACATTTCAGTGTTTAGTAAGCCGTCAGATAAAAGGGTTGGACTGGAGGGTTAAAAAATAATTTAAATTTTAATTAAGAAAAACTGCGCCTGAGTCCAAGATGAAAGTAAAAACGCAGCCCCTCGGAACGGGGATCCAAACTCCGAAATATTAAATATTTAGCAGCCGGGCGAACTAAGATAATGGATAGAACGCATACCTATAATTGGTCCATTTGCAGAAAACAAGGCGTCAGTCACATCAGAATTGGTTTGCGACCCTTCAGGCAGTAGAATTAATGCTGTTTCCATTTGCTCACTGAAAAATCGAGTTACTGTATAGGCGGAGGAGGTAGATCCACATTGAAAAAATCTGGTGTGATACACTCACACAACTTCCTTTTACAGTGATCTTATAATTAGTCAAAAATTTCATTTTTAATTTTTAACCATTTGTTAAAAATTTTCAAAAATTACAAATTCTACAAAAACGGTACAAAATCGAGTGTTAGTTGAAGAGACAAATTTTCTCTAGAATTTTAAGGTGAATTCAAAAATGTAATAATATACCGGGTGTTTTGTTTAAAATAGGAGTTAATAAAAAAAAATAGAAAAAAAAACAAAAGAAACCTACTTTAGAAGTATTCAACTGGAAAATCACTTATCTCACATCAATACACATTAAAAATGTAAGAAAAATGTAAAATTTAAAAAAAATCGTTAGAGCCGTTTTTGAAAAAATCGAAAAAAACTGAAAAATCACAAGAGTAAACACCTACTTCCGGTTATGGGATTTTCTTCAAAAGCTTGCTGTCTCATCTACATAGTACACAAAACTTATATATGAAGTTTCAATGCCATACCTCTTTTCGTTTTTGAGATATTCTGTTCACAGACAGACACACACACAGACAGACACACAGACAGACCAATGAAAAAAAATATGTTTTTTGGGATCATGGGACTCTAAAACGTGAAGATCTGTTGAAAACTCAATTTCGAATTTTTGGGGTGAATCCAATACTTCCTTTATAGTAGTAAAAGGAAGTAAAAAGACGAAACGAAATTTTCACTTCAGTCTCATTTGTTTCCGTTTAGACACGTGGAATAATTCTGCTCAAAATAAAAACGTTATGGTAACGATCACAACAATAAAACAAGGATTTTCATCTTAAAAATAGTTTTCAAGCCAACTATTGCTTCAAAACTGATGTTACGCTGCTACGTACGAAATTCCAAACGCTTAAGATTATAATGCACGATGTGTTGCTATCTTTCATCTGAATTATATGTGCACAAGCTGTAAACCGTCAATAAAAATGTCTTTAAATGGTATCGAAGTAAAATGCGATCAATTTAATTATTTAGTTAAACATTTAACAGAATTTTGTAGACAGGAGAACGTTTTCAGTACTTTAATCATTTGTGGTTGTTAAAGTTTAGAAAATATGGTCTTTTCTAATTAATTGGGATTAATTCTACTCTAATCAAAAGTGCTGCGCCAATCCTGTACGTACATCGGTTTAAATTCGCGTGTACAGCGATAAACGGAGCGCAGGCCCCTGTTAGCGGGGCGAGGGAATTTTCAACTTCGAAGCATCTTTTACTGGCATTTTCAAGTTTAGCCTTAATCGTTGCTTGCCAAGTCTAAAAGCTCGATCCGACGAACGATGTATTGTACGAAAAATAAATAGAAGCGGCGTGAAACCTGCAGTAAATAATTTGCTGCATCAAAGTTTTAAGTATATCAAGACAGTGTTTGTGATACCAGCAAAAGCATTTTCACCGTGTACGTGGTGAGTACACAAATTTGCGCTAAATTCACACATGCATTCATTATGAAGACGTTATGTTAGCAGTTATCAAGATGCCTGCCCAGGATGGGACTTCTCCGTAGAATTGAGTGTGGTAATTTGGCACGCATCACGCCTTCCAAGATTAGATGATAGAAGCCGAGGGCGCCCTGTCGACCTAGCAATCAGTATAGTTCAAGGTAGATTTGATAACGAAAACGTTTACAGTTTTGCCGCTATTTTTAGTGTTGTTTCATGTATATGTCTAGACGTATATGCAAGTAGCCCAAGCTAAGCTACATCGCATGTAGGCAGTTTTAGGATTTAATTTTTTTGATTTCTTTGTGTTTTATATGAGTTTTAAAGTCAATATATTTCTGTAAACAAATTGGCTATTCTAGTGCATTGTTTGAAGTCAGTTTTGGCACGAGAACACTATTGGGTTGTACCAGACTCATGTTATTTTTTTTGCAAATAGTGATCATTCGCAACCATAGCTGGGGTAATTAAGGGGGTTTCATGTTCCATGAGCTAGCAAATTGGACAAAAATAATTATTAAAATACGAAAGTGTACGAAATGCTACCTTACCTATCATTACAAACTTACGATAAATACCTTTTTTTTAAATCACTTGTGTTAGAAATTTCTTGGTTGGGTAACATTTTCTATACAACATTTGGAATCTTGTTGTTTCATATTTTTAATATATGGTTTGTTTTAATGATGATAAAGTAATATGAATATATCCAGCAACGATATCGAGAAAGACATACACGAACATAGAACGAGACGTGATTATTGGAATATAACAATAACAGAGCGTTTAGCCTCACAGAAAGCAAAAAGGCGAATGCAAAGTCTGTTGATGCAATTTTGGAAGGAAAACCACAGGTCTTCATTATTCCCTTACTTTATGTTTCAGTACGATTTTAACTAAATTTATTATTATTTGAACAAACCTCAGCAACTGCTTTTGTGGACCAAACATTGCGTGCTAAACTAATTAAGGTGATGAGCCAAACGCATGCTTATAATTGGACCATTTGCTGAAACTAAGGGCCAGTCAAGCAAGAAATCTGCTGAGAATTCGTAACCAGTGGGGCAGGAACAAGTACAACGCGAACTTGGGTCTTTGCAGACACCCGTGGTCACTCGATAAGGCAAACTTCTGCTCTCAAGACGTTTCCCTTAGGTCCAGCGGGCTTGCCCAATCGATAACAAGCCGGAAATATGTAGCGAAGTGTCCCGTTAGCTGCATTAAACTTGCAGCAGTTTTTAATGTAAGCCTATAATCCAGCATGGGCTGCTAGTTCGCCTCTCTTTTGAGATCCAAGAGCTCTTTGTACGACAGATATATTTATTTCAGCTCTGTTAAAATTAATCCTTCACAATCTACAGTATTAATGCATGTACACTGCTAAATATAAATAAAACTTTGCACATGATTTGTTTCAGGACTGCTGTTGAAAAAGTACATTATTGATGAATCAATCTAAGAATATTTTGGAATTAGTACAGGTTAAAGTCGCACATAGCCAAATCTAGTGAATTTGGTTCAGATTCAACTGCTATCTAGACAGTATGTGAGAGGGAGCATTGTCATGACGCAACAATTTGTACTAGATAACAGATTCCAGGAAGCTATTTGGTTGTGTGCCATTTAGCTGTGAATCGCTTATTAAATCTGTAGCCCTGAAGAAAGGAAGATGAGTATATAACATTATTTTTACAGTGTAGTGGTGTTATTGGTGCTTATCGTCGCGTCGTGAGTTCACACTCGACTGTCATAATAAGGTGGAATATTATACAAAAATATATTGGGCTCATCACCTGGTACTATTTTTTAAACTATTTTTGAGTGCTTTACTCGTACATAAAACAGTTTTCCCAAGAACCATCTTCATCATTATGTAAGTATACTTTGCATCATCTTCTACTATTGGAATATGGCATTAAGGGGTTCTGAGTTATGTTTGTCCCGAGATGTCTTTTGGGATGATCTTCAGACAAACTTGTTCTTTTTTACTTATTTAATTAATTTTTTTGTATTTTACAGTGTAGATGGCTTCAGTTTGCGAACATGTTCGTTCACTTTTTCCAACATTTTGCTTTTATTTTTGCTTTCTCCACTCAGCACATGCAATTTCATTCATTTGATATCTTCCAGTCAGCCTTCCTCTTCGCTATGCTTAATTCTACTTTATCTATCTTTTCTATTTATCTCATTTGTAGGCCCTATATTTTATTCTTGTGAGCTTTTGCAAGCAGATGTTTCCACCTCGTGGATTTTTTTCAAATTACCAGTGTCGTTAACTCCATTTTACTCAAGCAATCAAACTACTGATTTAACAAATTAACATCTACTTGACGCCACGTACTAAAAATAACAATAGGCTTTTTGATTCTGCCCGATATTTTTGTATATCCCACAGCTTACACCGTGGCCCTCGTACTTAACACCGCAGAGCAATTGTATTTTACAACTGGAGGATAAAACTCGACCCGCATTTTTATGACAGTTTCCTTGAAAATCGTTATTGAGCATTTTTGATTTTTCGATACAGCGCCCGTTGTAAGCAAAGCTTTATCGAGCTTTGAAAGTTTCATTCGGGGCGTGAAAAGCACCGCTCGTGTGTGCAAAATTGCCGTTTGCTCTAAGATCGCTGTACCAGATGGAGAATTTAGTTTATGTAAGATAATTCGGAGAAAAAGAGCAATATTTAGGCCGTTAAAAAACAGTTTGGTAGACACAATTCCTCTCCATTCGACTCATTGGGTAACATTCTAAATTGAAATTTTCTTGAGTGGTGGATTACCCGCAAAGCTGGACCACTGAGATCTTTGGACAGGACTCCATCGATGGATTCAACCTCAAGTGTCAAAATAGAAGCGAATTTACAGAAATAATTTGATTGAGTTGTGAAATGGTCATTCATGGCATAAAAACAACCATTGGACGTGCTGAATTGTCGTTTCCTCTCATGTCACCGTACCTGATAGAACATTTTTGTTTATATCAGCCAATTGGGAAGCAAAGAGAGTTGGTTAATTGTAAATGAATTTATAATATGCATTTGCAACTAAATATTAAATTTATTTAAACACTCGATAGATGAAGAGCAGTCGTTATGTTTATAAACATGCCGTTAGGCACACGATGAGTCGACAAAGGCTGCCCAACGGGTTCTGTTTCTAGACAGGGCTTCTATTTCACTAAAAATTTGTGATTTTCCTCTAGCACGGTTCTAGTCCACGAGTCATTTGGTGTGTCACATTTCTGTCATCTGTGTGTGTTCCATAGTAAATTTCCTCTTCACCTTTCTTAAGTTTTCTAATTTCGTTTATCACTTCCACCAGGTAATTCAGCTCCTTTTAGTTAGTGGTTGGTGGTGTATGATGTGAGTTGTTTAGCATCAGTATTGCACAAATGAACATTTAAATAAAAGTTATAGGAGTTTCCGAAACAAGTTAGTGCGGTTATCCATAATCACCTCGTGATGATTTGCTAGCGTTTCAAAATAGTCGCCGGTGAATAAAAATATCAATAGTAGTTTACTGAACGTGTTTGTAGATAAATGTTCATCATTATGTCGAATACGTGTTGTGTCTACAAACGTGAATAAAATGTATGTGTTTAATTTCCCCCTTATGTCAAACATGGATTAGTGCTATACCAAGGGTAGATTTTACTTCATCGAAACACACAAACGTATGTAAATTGCATTTGCTTAAAGGCGATGTTATTTGGATTATAACGGAGCAAGATTCAAAAACTGGACAAAGTGTAACCACAAAATTAAAATATGCTAGACTCAAGCCACATGCAAAACCAACCCATATATTCAAATTATTTCCCAATAGCGACAACTCGCAGAAGTAGTGATGGGAAACTCACGTTAATTGAACATGGAGGTTTTGTTAAATCAGTTAATGTAAGCAATAACATTATAACGAGCTACTAATTATTCTATACTCGCTATACACTCTAGAAGGTTGGTTCAAAATTAATGACAAAGAAAACGTTTTTTTTTAATTTAAAATAATTTAAATGTAATTAAAGATATGCTGCAAGCTATATAATAACAACAGAAAAATTTAACTAATGACGAAGATTACGACTTTTTTCTATCTCTTATTTATGAACAATTGAAATTACGTACCACGTCCAAGAAAAAGCATCGTTATTTACCAAATACATTAATTGTTTCTTTAATAATGTTGACTATCAGTTCACATGCACACAAGGTCTTATCTAGCCAAATCCCGAAACCATAAAAACGGTCTGTAGTTAGTTTTTAAGTGATCCTTGTTTGGAAGACAGGCATTTCAAAAGTACGCTTGATATATTTAAAAATTATTAAACGACGATAAAAATATGCATTGCTGCCTCAGAACGAACTCATTACGTATAGTATACATTTATTAAAACTGCAATATTTTTTTTTAAATTATTTTGATAAAATAAATAATCGGTTGGGTAAAGTAAATAAGGGTAGAAAACTAAGTACTTTAACAAATAAATACACCAAATTACGAACTTTATATTGTATACCTAGATTAGCTACCTATATTAGTGTTTTTCATTCGAAATTACATTTTTTTGCTCTGAAACTTCGTTTTTCATTACAAAAACACGAATGAGGGGCGACAAGGGCTCAGTTCACTAGTGGTAACCCCGTTTCCGCAAAAAGTCCTAATGTTTAAACGATATAAACACAAGTAAACACTCTGCAGAACTTACGCGATTTAACGCTAAATACTATCGACGCAACGGTCGGCCTTCTTGTGCTGACGTCACGTCAAAGCGCAAAAACCTTGTATTACAGGAAGTGATCATCGGACACGAATAAAGAAAAAGTCTATGAAGATACAGTTCCATTCCATTAAAATTTTCTTGAACAGTGGCATGTCCATAATGCTAAACGGCCACCAGGATTTCCGGACCTTGGTCCGATTAAGTATTGTTTATAAGGTGGATGCAAACTCAAGTGTAAAAATAAAAGTGCTTCGAAACTGTCATCCGGGGCAGATGCACCATCCATGTGTGCAAAAATACCTTTCCTTTACCAAATGCCAGTCTTGCTCGCTCAGCCCGGACTTTCTTACGCGCGTCTCTCGGGGGCTTTTCCAGGTGGTCCAGGAGGCCGCCGGAGCCGCCGTTTTCGTTTTTCCGGCAGTCGTGAGCAGCTCGAAAAAGCAGTATCACTTCGCACGCAGCATGACCAGCTTGGAGTGCAAGTTGTCCGCGGGTTCGGTGGCCGGTCGACACCCCAGGCCCCTTCGGCCCCCCGTGTGGCGGATGCTGCCAACTGGCCCTCCCGACTTTTCCAGACACTGGCAGGAGGATCATTTAGCGATTTCTTACACTTACGCCTATCAGCGTTATTAAACTCGCGGAGGCAGTGGCACGAAACGGCTCGGCCGGGACAGCATGAAGGAGGAAACGCGGAGGTTATTAATAAATATTAACTGCGATAAGGAATACGACAGCAGTTCGTTTAATTTTAATTACGTCTCTCGAAAATTCCATCCGTGAGGCTCGAATATCCGGAGCGAGCCTTCCGTGCGGGGTCCTCGTTGCATCCTGGGCTGAGGAGGGATACTCTTGCAAACAGCAGAAATGTATATTTAATACAACTTCGGCCCTCCGAGTCTCAAGCCACAGTCAGATTTCGAGTATCAGACAATAAAGCAAACCGATGTACGTTTTTATCTAGAATGAATTAGGCTTCCATAGAATAATAATTACAGTAGATAATGACTAGTAGCATTCTAAATACAAAATAAGGAGGAATATTGTTACTTAATGGTAACATTCTTAGACACTGTTGTAGGCTTTCGCCGTTACTCAAATTATTCTTATTAACATAGAATTTCGGCTTAGACCGCGTAGTCTTTCTTTGAGTACTTTGAGAAGGATACTTAGACAGATATGGCCTTGTTGCTGTTTGTGCACCCATATTAACTAACGTAGAAAATCATCCAAATATTATAAACAGGGAACAGGGTTTTAAGCGTAATAAAACGTGGACTCCTGTGTTATACGATCTAAAACACTGCAACCACTATACGTCATACGGCCACGCCCCACGGGTTACACTGCACTTGAATTACCAATCAGTGTTACGTAGCTCCGGGCGGCTGGCGCAGAGAACTATAAATTTTCACACCTATCTTCAGTTCTTAGTGCGACTTTCACTCTGATTATGCAAGCTGCAAGGTCTTGCGAAACGTTGGTGAATATGGGTGCACAAACAGCAACAAGGCCAAATCTGCCTTCCTATCCTCCTTCTCAAGGTACTCAAAGAACACTAGCCACCAAAGAGCATGGCCATCGTGTGGACCCTTGTTCGAGTTCACAAGGTGCAAAGCACATTAAGCCAGAGAATGCTGGGTGTTTATCCACAAAGACTACGCGGTGTAAACCAAAATTCTATGTTAATAAGAACATTCATAGACCCATTCTGCATTCCCAACTCTATATTCTCAAACTGTTCAAAATACCAAAAAGATAACCTTCGCCATATTATGCTTGCTTCAAATAGTTTTCTGTAAGAAGTATGTCTATTTGTACTGTTAGAATTAAAATGGAGCCACTGGGTAAGAGATGGGGTTAGGCGAATTCTTAGTTCTAATATACGTATACATCGGCATTTGAATATGTCAAACGTTAATTTTGAAGCTCACGCGTTAAAGTTCTTTCTTTCTATCCGCACTGTTGTGTAAACTGTAAAAGATGTTGCATCTGCGCATGCCTTCTCCAATATCCTCCAGGTTCTTTTAGCTTTAATTTTTCTTTCAACTTCTGTATTCGAGGCTAAATTAAAATAATTGAAAGTCGCTGATTTCCCTTTTTAGGTGATTATCCGATACTATGTAAAATTAGTTTTCTCTCAGAGCTTCTGACTCAGCTTCCAGTTTCTCTTCTCATTAACGGTAGGATTTTAATGTAGAATGATAGTAGCGGGTGGATAATTCTTACGCCCTCGTATGTTCTCCCAAGATATCAGTCAAAAGGGACTAATAGATGATACGAAAGAGAGAGAAGGAATCTGGCCTAAAGATTCAACTCTGGTACCTCAGGAATACCCGTTCTCACTGGATGATTGACTATAATCTTCGTAAATGATCAAGATATAGGTAACAACAAACAGCACGGCCTCCCTGCGTTCAAACTAAGCCAAAGAATAGAAGAATATAACATGATACCATCAACCACCAAAAACAAAAGTATTGCTATTTCAATTACGCGAACAAACTAGATCCAAGATCATGTTAAGCAAGCTAACTATAAAGCTTCTGACACAGCTTCCAGTTCCTCTTCTGCTTAACTGGTAGAAGTTATTATATAGGATGCTAGTAAGAAATGAAAAAGCCCTCGGCCCTGAATACTCTATTGGCGTTGGAGCTGAAACATCGTAAGAATTCAGTCAAAATAGGCTAGTGGATGGGAAATTTGTAAGAGTAGGGATCTGAGCTAAAGATCCAGCTCTGGTACGTCGGGAATGCCATTTCCCGTTCTCACTGGGTAAATGACCGTGCTTTTCGCAGATGATCACGCTATAATAACAAACATCAAGGACTTCCTGCAATACCCAGCATCCAAACTAAGCCAAACAATAGGGAGATATAATATCAACCACTAAAAAAACTAATAAATTTCAAAGATCCAAGATTCGATTAAACAACCAAAATATAGAACAAGTCATGTAACAAACGATTTCCGAGATTGAATTGTGTGATTGGGATTGAAGAACTCAACGTACGTCCACGATAACTCAATGTGTGAACCACGCCAGAAGTAAAACTGTTCTAACAATCAAAATGAGGAAAAAGGAGGGCGGTGAGCAGAGTTTAAGAATTAGCGCGTGGGAAAGGGAAACTATCGTCTCGATTGAGATTATTGGGGTGTTTCTGAATCTCAATGGATTCGGGAATCTTTCTGCTAAAAACGCAATGTCGTCTAAAGGTGTTCATAAAGTCCTTTGCTTCTGTAATGCTGTATACATCGGTAAAACAGGACGTTCAGTAAAACCAATATCTCTGAGCACCAACGTTGCCTTAGGTCGGGTCTCGTTTTCTTAGTTGCACAATATTACCATCTGAAGAAAATTATATTGAAAACAAAATTGACAATTTCAATTATATCAACGGAAAAATAAAACAAACACTTAAAAATAAATCCAGTCAAAACGCCGTGTTAAAATTCTATACAACATCAGCTCTAAGCATGGCATATGAAATGAGAAGCGGTTACAAAGTGCAAAAATAAAATACATCAAAGCGGTGCAGGATACACAAGAACGTACAGAAAAATACGGAATGTACTACATATTTAAATCTTTAATGACAAAATTGTAGAATACAGGCCAGCTTGGACACAATACCTGGATAGAATGGATGAATGATACCCGTATTCTAAAACAATTGTTTCGATATAGATCTAGAGATCTAAGACGCGTGGGCAGGTCGAGAAAGAAATGGATAGACCAGTTTATAATAAGAGTGACGTAACGGACTACTTCAGTCTATAACGGGTTGATAATGATGTTGACTTACGTCTAGTGTATTTCCCTTTAATATGTTCATTCCTCTAGGTGTCTCCTTATATGCCAAGTTGTATTAATTTGCTATGCATTTTCTTGTGAACTAGATTTAAGCAGTGTATTCACTAATAATAAAAGTGCGTAAAGCCGTTCCTGTGCATGCCGGCGATAGTCTGTGTGTATGCCACGATAGGGAAGATTTCAAGATTTCCTTATGTATGTGCACCTCCAAAACTGTAATGCGCGAATTTGCTCCAACGGAAGCTAGGTTAAATGGAAGCCTACAGCAAATAATTACTGCTCACAAACGAATTTTCCGGTAAACACACCAATGTTGTGCCATATAAAAATGTACAATCGAAGCGGCCATTTTGGGAGGCGACAATTCAGTAGTTCTAGGAGACCAGTATCACGCCATCCGAGGTTGGATGATGCAACCTAAGACGTACTTAATTCAAGGGCATACAGCAGCCATAGTTCCACGTAAAATGTTTGCAGTTAACGCTATTACGATTTGCGTTCAGCTGCGAAAAGTTCTTGCGAGCGTGCAGGGATGTGTTTAGGTGTGTAATTCGCGCCCGATTTGAATATATCTAAACGCGATCAGAGTCGGTGCTAAGCCAGGAACGTGTTAAAACATTTTGATATTTGGGTTTCTTAAAGGGTTATAATTTCAATGTTATTTTAGTACTTTTTATTTATGTTTGCAACGTACATGCGAGTAGCCCCAGCTATCCCGCACGTAGTTTTTCTAGGAGGTAATCCTAGTTTTCTTTGGTTTTTTTAAATTTGACTTGTGCTTTGTATTAATATAGTTGTGAAAACAAATTGTCTTTTCGTGTGCATTGTTTGAAGTTAGTGTCAGCACTTCAGAGAACACCAGCTTCCTATTTTAGCAGATATTGACACTTCGCAACCCTCACTGTGTGTTAAATAATTTTTAAAATATTAAGGGTTACACGACGTCTTGTTCAAATTTAAAGTATTGTTTTCTAGTTTCTTCTATGGTTGCACCGAAGCACTACAATGTCCTCACTTGCTCCATATTATCAGTATTAAGTCTCAGATGTTATTTTCGTACGTTTAGCTGTCATAGCGCATGTATTGTTTCTATTTGTGGATTTTAATCCGAATTTCTTTGTTCTGTAATTACTTACACAATTCCTCTACATTATATATTTATATTTCTAACTAATGTTGATCAACGCTATCTGATTAATTGTTTATTGCGTCAGATCCTAAGTTGCCGATAAAAAAGTTATACTGATTGATATTGCTCCATACTTCAAAATTAATATTGGCAATCTTAAAATATTTAAAAATATGAAGCGTTAAATAAATGATGTTGAGGGTGACATCATTTAAGTCGTTAGCTGTATTTATTCCAACACTTTTTTTAAACGTTCATAAATCTGTTTTCCATATCGATTTACATTGCCGTTTTAGCTTTAATGCATAAATATAATTCTTAAGATAGCCCAAGTTTAAGTCTAAGTCTCAATTGAGGTATGCATTCCACTCAGGCATTTTATTACAAATTACAAATACTATACGGCGACATCAAATGGAAAACATTCTAACTGTAGCAATTAGGAAAACTCCATTCAGAATAAGTTCAAACAAAGAAAAAGCAGAAGTGGATAAAACCATTATGAGTCGTAATGGTAATAGAAGTACTAGTACAAAGTGTTGTTATATATAATAATAGAAAATCACTATTAATTAAAAAAACAAATAATGTAAAATAATAAATTGTGTGGACTGTATAAAAGGATACCAGACCGACGACTTCGGAACTGCAAAACAGCAAATAATGGATTGTACTTGCACCCAAATACCTAAAAGTTGTCGCAACGTCTTTTTCGGACAGAAGCGATTAGCAGAACGAATTTTGTTAGGTGTTGCACGATTCAAAACGATGAGAAGAATATTGTACTGTATAAAGCGACCACTAAGACTTCTAAATTAAGGAAAGTGGGCGGGGACGAATTGGCCCTAACGACACAACAGAATTTTGCAGCAGGTAGGAAGGGGAAGGTGTACCTATTTACAGTCCTATGAATTGCATCCGACATTAATATTAATCAAATGTATAAATCTAACAATCGCTTAATGTAAAATTGAGCACAATACAATGAAATACATTTACTTGATATTTATACGCAGTCTTAATTAAAGGTTGATGCCACTTTTCGTTAAAAAAAATGAGTAAATAAAGCTTTTTACAAGGCGCCCTCGCGCATTATGCCTTAATGTCGCATAAGCTGCGAAAAATGCTGTATTAGATTATATTTTTAATTAAGCATATCCGAACCAGAACCTCTGCTCGCCTGAAAAATACATGAGGATTTATCGAGGAAGGAAGCCCCGGAGGTAACGTGAGATTTTTATACGGAAAATTTGCATTAACTGTTGTTATAAATCGCGAAAAGAGGCATCAACTTGCGTATGCGACCCATTCAGTTCGTGTATATTGATGAAACGATATAAAACCCTCCGTTTCACTAAAACTCAAAAATTTTATGTTTCCGGGGATGTGCACTTCTAGCTATGAAAATACAAGGGAAGGTAAAAAATACTTTTACGTTTCCAGCGTTCGCATCAATTTGATTAAATTAATAATATTGTATTTTAATTCTTTGCGGGTAAGGAAAACCACAGTTAGCGGTTGGGTTAGAATTAAAATCGTTTCCAATAATAACTTAATGAGGCAATTCAAAATAATCACACCTCAGAACATGATCGTTTCGATAAAAACAATAACACAGTACTTAATTACATATGCAGCTGCATACGAAATGCATGCGCGCATGCAGACATGAACGACCCACAGCGGCGCTAATCCTCAAAATCGGCTTCCGCAATTATTCAAATTTTAAACGCGCTCTTCATCGATTCGCAAACAGCATCGGCAGCCAATAAACTTGTTACGGAAAACCGAATTTAAACAAACCCCAAACTTCTGGTAATCAAATCAACATGTGGTTATTTGTTTTTTAAAATCCTAAATCAACAGGTTTCTCTATTCTGTTCCACTTCGTACATCTCTTTGTCGCTTTAAATTTAATCTGAAATAAAATACACTCCAGAAAATGAATCGCTCTCGGAAATGCAAGCCAGCGCCTGCTGCGGCCCTCTGGCGGATTTCCCGTCCACTAGCGGCGAGCTTTCGGTTTGCGTCTCGACTGAGCTTTCGTTTTAGACCGCAGGTCCGCGAATAGATGGCGCCTATTGTTCCTATATTTGGCGCTGCGCGAAATTTTAAAAGTTATTGATTTTCTTGGAAATTACTAATTGACTAATTAACTGATGATTGCCAATCATTAGTTATTAACTGCCGTGAGGAGTTTTTTGGCATGCGGCATGTGTCATGCATAACAAAAGTTATAAATTAGTTGGGCACAATAGAGAGAACTTCAGTACATGAAACTTTGAAATTGTTCGGAAGAATTATAACTCTTAGATAAGAAGATTCAAATTGTGGCTTATGGTGAGATTACGAAGTTTAAAGAGTTAAACAGATTTACTTCTGCTAAAACTCAAAATAACTAACAATGCAACGGTTTGCATAATAACAATGGTAGGTACTTTGTGGCCTTTCAATGTCGGCTATTACCTTGGTAGAAACATTAATAAAAGTTTTAAATGTCACCACATTATTCTTACAAAAATTTTGAGCTGTTGGAAATGCATTTTGAACTAGTGTTTTATATTTGTTGCATTTAAAGAGTGCTCATACTATTGCTTTTGTTTGCAAATAAAAAAAACAAGGGGAGGGACATTATAAAATGGGCACCCGAGCGAGTATGATTAATTTATTTTTAATGTTAGAATAGCTCTAATTACGTTTAAGAGCAATGTTGTACTAATTTGGATTAGATTGATGCTGTTATAACAATCACAACGACATGAAAGTGGAAAGTGTGAAATTTATTAGGTAGCTAAAAAGTAATTCTTGAAGTTAATTGTGCGATGCATTTTGCCACAATACAAAGATATTTTATGGTAGAATTTGTCTTTCATCAATTCTCTGCTACTTTTATTTAATGACGTAATGTGAAATTTGGCATTTGAAGCACGAATATTATTAATCACACCTATATGAAAAATGACAAAATTTACATTTGTCGATATTTACTTTCAGAAAGCTAAAAATCAAAGTGTCTTCGCATAACAATTATTGACACTGGAATAACACGAATCTTGGAGATCTGTTCTTGGATAAGTGTTTAAAATAACTGTTAGTTACCCAGCTTCTAGTAATTTTTCAGTATCTGTGAGTGGATACAAAGAAAACAAGAATTCGAATGTGACGCGCAAATGGAAAGCAGTGGCGCAGTGCACCGGAAGGTGTCGCCAGTCAACACTATTCTCACATAATCTGCCACGTGGCGTGGTTGTTATCTTTTAAGGAAAACGCCTATTGAAATTATTTGGATGTTCGAGAAGCTTTTAAGAAAGAAGCTTTAGGTTTGCGTTCTACCCAAAGCTTCATTATTAAAAGCATCTCGAACAATTTTGAATCTGCACATGTCTTTGTTGAATACCTTATTATTAGCCATCACGAAAATCGCCAAACTTGCTTGTACAGACTTAAAAAGCCATAAAAACAAATCAGTAAAGCTAGAACCACGTCCTGTGGCACACTAAGCCAGAATAGTGTTGACTGGTGACACCTTCCGGTGCACTGCGCCACTAATTCCAGTTCGTGCGTCACATTCGAATTTGTTGTATCAAATGGAGTCAGCCAGGCAGCAGCAAGGGAAGGGAAGTTTACACCAATATATGTTAGAAGGATATTCTTTACAAAAGCACCAAAATAATATATAACATATCTAAAATTTTTGGTATATTTATATAATATAAGGGATTTTAGGTGAACTGTTCTTTCGGTGAATTGTTCTTTCGGTAAATTGTTTTTCGGTGAACTGTTTTCGGTAAATTGTTTTCGGTGAACTGTTTTCGGTGAATTGCCCGGAACCCTCGAATTTCGGGTTTCTTTCGGGTACCTACTCGTATTTCTATTGTCAGGCCCCAGTTTTTTTTTACTTAACTAGTAATTACAGTGATTTAATAACATGCTTTTTAGTGCGATGTAGTCAAATCTCGATGACCTAACTATCGAGTTTCTGATTTAGTCAATTTGGCTTAAGGACAAGTGTTACAATATGTACATACATAAAATTAATCTTAAACGACGAAATTGGATTCGACAATCGTAGGATGAAATTGAATCGTATACCTATTCTGATTTGACTTTCTGAAGACAAAAATCCTGAAGTACGTATCAGTTACGTAACAATATTTAAAAACTGTAAATTTATTGACGTCTAGAAACAATTTATCCATTTTCTTCGAGTCTTTCAAACTAATAGTCCAAATCACAAGTTACCAAAGCACCACGCCCTTAGCAAGATCTTAACAGCAGAACCATTCATTGCTTCTAGTCTCAAATATTGATACACGAGGAATTTCTATAAATTAAATAAATACTCAATAATACTCAACGATGCTTTGCAAAAACAAAACTCTGTGATTCAGGAATCGTCTGTCCGTGCAATAAAGTTTTGCAAGCTAGTTGCTGAGCAGGATGAGGTGAGTGTTTTTGTAGTGATATCATTTTAATGTAAGTTTTCATTTTGGTGTAATTGACAATATGACATTGATTTTATATTAATTTTATTGGTTGAAAATGTGAACTCCCTTATGTATGTATGCAGTTCTATTGGTAAATTGAAATAGAAATAAACTGAATAAAGAACAGTTAGTTGAACGATTTCCTCGCAATGCCTTTCACGAGCACACGTTTCCCAACCCTAGTGAAAACGGAGCGAAAGCGGGGCACAAAGCAGGAATCCAGTGCTCCCTAGAAAAATTTTCGCGAAAATTGGTTGTCGAACGCGTCTACAAAGCAAGAGTAGTGAATGCGACTAAATCTTCGAAACTAAACCACCACTATAACAACACTAAAAGGCATTAAGAATTCGAGCCCGTAACAAGCAATGCCGCCGCCATTGGCGAGATGCAATCCGGTCATGGGATAGGGGTCTTGAACATTTCGAAGAAAGGTGATTGCCAGCGTAGGTTTACAGAACACCCAAAACCACTTACAAATCTGTCCTTTGGGTACTTTACGTGCTGGTAGCGGCGTTCAAAAGAGGAAAAAGCTGAACGAGGCCTAAAATATCAGCAAAACGTCACGCAATGAGCAAAGGCGAAACCAGATCGAGCTACCGGACGTTGGAGAAAGGCCAGATGTGAGTTTTGCTTCTGAAATACTTCTGAAACTTCGCATAACCAGATGAATTTCAGCAAATGCATACAAAACGCATGAATGCTGAGCCAAACTTTCCAAAACATCGAATAATTTCAAATCCACATGTAGCGAGCTTTCCAAAAACTCCAGACACGCACTCAAGATGGCTACAGAACATACTCTTTATACATACAATCTTTTCCAAAGATCACCAAAATTTTCCTAGCTCCATGAATGTTCAAATTCTATACAGTAATGGTTCAGGAAGATGTGCAACCGAATATACACCAACGAATATCTGAAAATCCAAGACAATTCCTGAATAAATAAATAAATAAATAAATTTTAACTAGAGCAGAATTTACACGTAACAATATGACAAATTATCTTTAACTAAACAGTTAGTAAGTTTATACATTACACATATCCATTTATTTTGGTAAACTAGCATCTAAATGACAGTATAAGGAAATGAACACTCAAACTTTGCAGTAGTATCTTTTATACCGGAGCAGTAGTGAGTTTTTTCTTTATATATTAGTCTTATTATGAACAGTACTTGTATATTTAATAGGTGGAGTGGTTATAGTCTATTGGGCATATTAATTCCAGATGATTTTACCTATGTTGCGTATAATACAGAAATGTTACTCTTTGAATTCGAGTTAAGGCGGCTAAGGAGAGCTGAGAAAAATGTACGTTGCCCCTACACAAAATATATACAGGCAACTTATAATACATCAGTTTGAAACCCACTCTCGACTCTAAGGAATGTTAATGACGTCAGTAATCTTCTTTAAACCCTTACAGTACTTATCCCTTGAGTCACTTTTGTGTGTAGGTACACAAAGAAAGTGGTTGTATGACTAAACAGACAAGTTTTGAATTAATATTATTTACGTTATGAACCTGATGTAAAATTTCATTTTATTCTTTACTTAGTTTTATTAAATCATTTTAGGTGCCATGGCTTCTTATCAATAATAAAAATTACTTTATGTATTTGCCAACACTTGTTTTCATTCAAAAGTACTTGTATGTTTATTTTTAGGTTTTGATTGTTCTTTCTTTGACATGACCCCCATCTCTGAAAAAATTGAAGGCCTACAAAGTGTTCTTTCATTCAGATGTGATGTTTGCAATATTATACAGGCTGTAAGGACTGAAAATCCCAATGAAAATATCAATACCAATTCGCTAGCCGTTTTGGGTGCTATATCTATGGGGATAGGATACAGTCAATTATCCGAACTTTTTGCAGCAATGGACATTCCCAATATGTCGAATAAAACATATACGAAATTTCATGATAAAATATCATCCGCTGTTTCTCATGAAAGTGAAGAATTAATGAAAGCTGCTGGTGAAGAAGAAGCAAAATTAGCAGTAGAATCAGGAGATGTAAACCAAGAGGGCATTCCTGTGATATCTGTAATAGTCGACGGTGGTGGAGTAAACGCTCTTACCGTACAAATTACAATGCCTCATCTGGAGTTGTAAGTACCTAATACATATTTTGTATATTTACAGGAATCAGGAATATAGGCAGATATTTAAATCTTTTTTTTCGTATTTACAGGCTTGCATTATTGGCGCAAAAACAAAAAAATTGTTATACGTAGGAATACGCAACAAATATTGCTACGTATGCGCAAGAGAAAATGATGTTCAACACCACTGTTTTAAAAACTGGAACAGCAGCTCTACATCAATGGAAGCCGATATAATAGTAGAGGGTTTTAAAAAATCTGTAGATACGCATCGTTTAATTTATGGCAAGATAATTGGAGACGGCGACAGCAGCGTATACATAAAGTTGACCGAAGTAGCACCCTACGGACCGACATTTGTTATAGAAAAAATTGAGTGTCGCAATCACCTTCTCAGAAATTATTTAAATAAAATTGCTGAAATAGCTAAAGACACTAAATTTCCTATAGTACTTAGAAAAAAAATTACCAACGGCGATACTTTAGGCAGATTTAGAAATGCTGTTACTAAAGCAATTGAATATAGGAAAAAGGGAAGCGAATCATTTTCTGAAAAGGCAAGCTTATTGAAAAACGACATTGTAAATGGACCAAAACACATATTTGGCGATCATAGTGGTTGTGCTGATTATTTTTGTAAAAAAGATAAGGAGGGAGAGGTAATACACTTTTTTAAATTATTATAAGGTAATGATTTGATATACATTTTTTTTTAGGAAAACATGATACCTGATTTACAAACAAGTGGTCTTCTAGATGTAATTAAAAATATAAACAAGCGGCTTGCAAATAATGCAGGAAGTTTGCTACACGATATGGATACCAATGCAGCCGAAACTTACAACTCCATTGTTGCAAAATTCGTGGGTGGTAAAAGACTTAATTTTTCACTAAAAGGCTCCTACGAAACGAGATGTAAAGCGGCTGGAATTTCATATAATACAGATGGCAACTTCGAATGCATGGTGCTAGATCGCTTAGGTTCTAATGGCACTTGCGGATTCCACTTAGAGAGATTCCTTGATAGGAAAAGAAAAGCAAGAGAATTTCGCAGAAATGGTATGTATTTAGTGTCCTTGTCGAGAACATGAATAAACGTAATGTACTGCTTACAGGCAAGTCAACAAAAAAGAAAGACTTTGCAGCAGCAGACGAAAATTATGGTCCAGAAGCTTGCAACCATGTTGCAGATATGGATGCAAGTTTGTATGCTACAAGCTCTGCAAAATTTTTGCACGAACTAGAAGACGTTGACAGAGAAAAAATATTCCAGGAAACGGTTCTTCAATCTAACAGCAAAGTTTGGAAAGCTGAGAGGAGAAAACGAATTACAGCATCGACATTTGGCAAAATTTGCAAATTGAGAAAAACGACGTCTACTGCAAAAACAGTTGCCTCCTTGCTATATTCGACTTTCTGCGGTACTAATGCCACACGGTTCGGATTAGAAAACGAAGAAACGGCAATCAAGTTATTCGAAGAACAGTCTGGAAAATCAGTGCGAAAGAGTGGGTTAATAATTGATGAGGAACATTCGTATCTGGCATGTTCGCCAGATGGATTAATTGACGACAACGCACTAATAGAAATTAAAAGTTCGGATAAAAGTGGAAACTTGCCACCTGTCGATGCTGTTGTTCAAAAGAAGATCGATTTTTGTAAACTCGAAAATGGATTAATACACCTCAAACGAAATCACAATTATTTTTACCAAATCCAGGGCCTCTTGCATATTGCAAAACGGGAACTGTGTTATTTTCTGGTTTATACAAGGGGAGGGTTACATATAGAGGAAATTAAGAGGTACCTAATATTCTAGCTACAGTATACTTTAAGCTATTTTCAAAGTCTGCTTGTGAATTATTATTTATTGAAATATATATTTCAGGGATGATACATTTTGGAAAGAAAATATGGAAAGAAGATTGTGTGATTTTTATATAAGCTCTTTACTACCTGAATTACTAGATTCTAGAAGATGTCGACAACAAGAAATAAGAGAGATTTATTTGAACTAAGAAATAACATGTTAAAAATTCGATTGCTACTATTTTTAGTCTTCGACTAATTTATGCCGAATATGCTAAATTAAAAGTTTACGATAAATAATTTCTTATTTTTTACTTCAACGACATCCACGAGAATGTGTTCTTATACCGGGCGGGGACTACATATTTCCAATTATATGTAAAAAGCTTTATGTGATCTCTATCGAACGAATTCGTTACCTAGAAACACAGTTTCATATTTCATATCAATACAGGCAACAGGCTACGTAAATTGTTATTTAATCACTCACTTGCAGTGCGTTTCTAAGTACCTAGGTGTTGAATTTTTCTAACAAAGATTTTTAGTGCAAGCAAATAATGTCCCCACCCGGTATATCAAACTTATATAGGTATCATTTTTTAATTATTGTTGTTGCTATATTTTTGTATTAAACTGACATAAATTGTTAAAATAAATAATGCATTTGTTATTCTTGAAGGGAACAATGTCTTTAATTAATTTTTAGTCACAATTACAGTGGGTATACCGAGTAGGTACCTACTACATTTTTCATTCAATGCTACTAAGCTGCTTATTTTGACGCGATGGGATTAACAGTCGCTTTCTAATTCCTTGCTCCCTTGCAGCAGGTAGAAGTTGTTTTACCCGTTAGAATCGCTCACTTAGACAATTTATGTCAATTTTTAAGATTGTTTTGAGTAAGATATCAAAAATATGCATTTAGTTGAAACCAATCTATTCATATTATATAACTGTAATCAGGTGTTACATCAACAGTGTGCATTTGGTTTCCTCATTTTTTGAGCATATAAATTGATACTGCAATTATATAAAATACACAAATTGGCTTCTATAAATAATATGAATTTTTTTTTCAAAAACTAACGTCGCTCTGTTGATTAAATATCATTTAACATTAATATGAAATAGCGAGCGCCTGTTCAAAATCATTTTTCTGGGCTGTATCTTGCTCAACAGAATCTGATTTTATTACAAAATTTCTACAGTATGGTGGGTTGCCTATCCTCTCTCCTTAGCCGCCTTAAACAATTAAACATGCAGTAAGCTGCAGTAACCACATTGTAAAATTATTAGGGATTCTCAGAACAAAATCAATTTTGCATAAGCTTTTGAATAATTTTTAGTATTGTTTTCGAAAACTATCATACATTAAAAGTTGCGTTTACTATAATGGGAATAAATACCCTATATGAATTTTGTCTAGGTGCTAATGCTTGTTTTTCGTCAAAAGCCAATGCAAGTGTGACCCTTCTAATGCATTTGAAATCATTGTTGCTACGCCTCCGAGCATTATTACAATTATTGAAGTTGAATAAATAATATAAACGGGTGTCATCAGCACAGGCGTGATATTTACAGATTGTATTTTTTTCCTGTGGTCATGCATTAATCCCACCTCTGTTTTTGTGGAATCTAATAGTAAGTATTTTGTTTTGATTGTTTACTTACATCAGATTCTCAGTAACCTTGATTGGTGCAACAGCAAAATTTGAATTATGAGTATGACAACGCAATGAAACCGCGATAATGGAAGAACCCGGAAATAAAAAGGGCCGGATGAATCCAACCATGGCAGAAATGGTGGAGGCGAAACGCAAGTGGGACGCCGAGCGATCGGGCAATCAATATCCGAAAATTGGGACTTTCTGCACCTCTCTTCCCACGAGCAGCGGAAGGTCAGAATATCAATAGGAGGCGTAGCGGCAGCAGACAGCAATTAATCACGATTTCCAAGACAACAATTCTTCCGTGTCGTCCTCGCAGATAGGCCGGAATTAGCCTGTCCGCGGGGCTTCCCCGCGCGGCATCCGGCCCCGGCGGAAACTCGTCGGCGAGCGATTTCGGCAAACTCGCGCCGTTAATCGGGGACAATTAGCGATGTAGCGCATGCAGTTACAGACGCGGAAAGGCGGGTGATGTGTTTTAACGATAACGAGTGTGCACGTATCCGCTGTTAACCCGAAGCGAGCAGCTTGCTCGAGCTTGAGCAACAGGTGTGTGCTTTAGCCCCGAGCTGTCATACGGCTGTTCCGCGTCTCACATCTTTTAATTTGTAAAAAGCTCTTGTTTAATTAAGCACTACACCATTTTTTCCTTCATTTAGCAGAGTGCTTGCCCGCGTAACGAGGTGCAATTAGGAATTCGCGGGCCTGTATGCTGCCGCTCGCCGGCAAAAATTTCGAATATTTTCGTTAATTAGCGATTCCGGCACAAATATGTTGGCGGTTTAGGTGTCCGCATCTACCTCGAGCTTCTGGGAGTCTCATTTTACATGCTTTGGAAAAATAGTGACGTTCAGACTCACTATTCAGTAAAATACCTACGTATACAAGGCGTCTTAATATCTAGATGAGGAAATAAAAATCAAAATTTGTTACATCTGTCAAATATAATCTTGACGAAATTAAAATAATGGAAAGCTTCAAGATAATAGTTTGCCCATTTAGGGGCAGCATAAAACGAAAATCGAATACATCTTTAGTTTCAGAGCTATATGCTATTTGAAGTTATTTTATAAAGAAATCACGCTATTAAGGTTGAGCTCTTGAGGCCATCAGGCCGAGTGGGGTATTTTCTCGAGTGACTTATTTTTTAATAATACACGCGTTACACACGAAATTGTATCCAACAATTTAATAAATACCAAAATAAATTAAATTTTCTGTCGACAGATGTGAAAAAGCAAAGTGACAAATTAATTGAGATTGAGCTAAAGTACTGAGATCAAATAAATACACAATTAGAGGCGCCTGTGATTCGTGTTTGGTGGTACTGAAGTGTATTGTTGATAGCACTGTCAGTTATGCAAGATTCGAGGTTAGCAGGCTTTTGTTTGTTATTTAAGACAGACTGACTCAAAACCTAACTTAATAACCTCGTATTTGACATAGACTGACAGTGTCATCAACAATACACTAGTGACTTGTGGTTTTCACCTTTCTATACCACATTTAACCAACAGATAGAATAGAATCCCCTCTCACAAATGAACGCTATTAGTAAGCCGGTTGTAATTGTTTCATTTGTAACGTGTAAAACAGGTTTCTGCAATCTATCCCCTTCCCATTACCGTAAATTTTATAGCTTGTTCGCTAAACGAAGTATAGTTAGTTATAGGCCACGTTATGGGTTTAAAATCGATTTAATTATATAGCTTTATAACTAAAAGGTGTTGGATAAACACATTTTTATATCTAAATTCAAAAATTACAAGCGATTCTAGTAAAAACTTGACAATTAATAAGTTGTAATATACATCAGAACACATTCATACCCTCCCCCCCGATTTTTTAACCTTTAGAAGACTGCAGCTGAACAAAATTTGAGGGATAACCCCCCCCCCCCCCAAACGAAAAGCCTGGCTACGTCACTGGATATAATTGTATATGTACTTTACTTTTCATATGCGATTCCCTTGCCTTGTTTTGTGTAATTACTCTTGTACTTATTACTGTAATAAATATATATATAGGGTGCCTCAGAAAGAAATTCACTTTTAAAAACGCAATAACTTCTTCATTATTAACTTTTTTATATAGATAATTATAACAATAGAAAAAATAATCTTGGCAAATTAAGTACAAAAAATTACATTGGTTAGATGTTGCCCCTGACGGCGTATGTACTCTTCCAAACACACCCTTTCGTTTGGTATTAGGCGTTGACAAAGTTCCACCGGCATTGATTTCTTCTCGAATATGGTCCTTAAGATGTTGTAAATTTCCACGTGGATTATTATACAGTGCGAGTGTAAAGTCTGGAACTATCGAAATAGAACTTTTATCAAATGTTTTTGAAAGAAATCCTCGAACACGTCAATTTTTATTTTAAAAAATACATATTTTACTGTAATTGTCACTTTTAGATTGTCTTTTGTTTTTGAGTTATGACGTTCGCGATCATTTTTTTAAATGGAAACCCCAAATTTTTATGATAAATTTGGACAGAGCATGAAATTCTAAGACCAAATACGCTAAAAAAGTATGATACTATATTTTGAAATTTTCGAGAAAATCGCTATTAAAGTATTAAAACAAAAATCGAATAAAAATCAAGTAGCCATGAAACAATGAGTTAGCCCTAAAATTATGACAGTTCTTCATAGTTTGTTTATCTGTTTTTGTTGTGTGCTCCTAATTAAATAAATAATGATACAATATTTGAGTGAAAAAGGACCAATTGAAATTTTAGTATTGAGGGGATCTGGTAACCGTACGATTTTCTCGAAAATTTCAAAATACAGTATCATACTTTTTTTAGAGTATTTGGTCTTAGAATTTCATGCTCTGTCCAAATTCATCATAAAAATTGAGGGTTTCCATTTAAAAAAAGTATCGCGAACGTCATAACTCAAAAACAAAAGACAATCTAAAAGTGACAATTACAGTAAAATATGTATTTTTTAAAATAAAAATTGACGTGTTCGAAGATTTCTTTCAAAAACATTTGATAAAAGTTCTATTTCGATAGTTCCAGACTTTACACTCGCACTGTATAGTATACAGTATACACACTGCTCTTGAGATTACCCCGTTAAAAAAAATCCAGCGGAGTCAAGTCAGGAATTCTTGGGGGATAGTTAATGTTTCTTCTTTTAGAAATTAATCTTTCTGGAAAAAGTTATCGTACGGTTTCTTAAGTAATAGCTGCCGTATGACTAGTGGCTCCATCCTGCTGGAACCACGCTTCGTCATTGAATCTTACGAGTCCATGAAGTTGTTTGGAAGAGTGCATGCGCCATCAGGGGCAACATCTAACCAATGTCATTTTTCGTACTTAATTTGCCAAGATTCTTTTTACTTTCTCGCATACGGTAGTATAGAGAAAGTATAGTAATCGTCAAAAAAATCGACTTCGAGATTTTGACGAATCTTGACGTTTTAGACCTCCTAGAGTCCGAAAAAACCATTTTTCGAATTATGTCTGTGTGTGTGTATGTGTGTGTGTGTGTGTGTGTGTGTGTGTGTGTGTGTGTGTGTGTGTGTGTGTGTGTGTGTGTGTGTGTGTGTGTGAACACGATAACTTAAAAACGAAATAAGCTAGACCCTTGAAATTATGTACATAGTCATTATTCAAAATTTGTAGATTCCCATCAAATTTTGAGCGAAATCGGTTAACCGGAAGTGGCACTTTACCTAAACAGGTAGCGGTACCTATTCAAGTAAAGTACCAGTTTGCTTCAAGATATTTGAACAAAATTTTGTACATACATTTCTTATGTAGAAAAACTACCAGATATTACATTTCAGCATGATCGATTAACCGAAAGTGGCATTTTACCTAAACAGGTAGCGGTATCCATTCAAGTAAAGTACCAGTTTGCTTCAAGGTATTGGCACGAAATTTTGCACATACATTTATTATTGAGAAACATAGATATAGTCTGTTTTTTTGCTTTATGATTCAGAGCAGGCTTTGCATTTGCATTTTTGTAACAGTGTAGGTAGTTAGTGACAAAGGAAAAAACACTAGTTATGTCAAAAACCATTAGAACTGTCAAAGTGTTAACTTATAAGCACTATTATACCTAATAAGAGCTAAAATTACTGAACATTGACATTAAATAAGGTATTGCTTTATTTTAAGTACGTTTATTTAAGCGTGATTGATATCTAAGAAACAGAAACGTCATAAAATTTCTAGACATCTATCTTTTATGTACTAATGTAAAAATAAATATATTATTAATAATTTGCTGATGATTTTTGTTTGTAGAACTGTGTTGTACAAGTTATTATTTATGCTACACATATAACAGGCATTTCAAAATAAAGAGATAATACAAAATACTCTGGTAGAACCATTTTCAGAGATATAATTTACCAGAATTTATATGGATACACTTCAGAATAATCATCCAGAATCTGATTCAGAAGAGGAATAACTGTTTTTCAACCTTGCCTAAAAATGTCACCATTGATACACTTATGATAGCCCCTGTCATTATTGCCCGAGTCCAACAGTAAGTCACATCCTGGTAAAGTTTCATCCAAAAACATGAATATACATTTTTCACTATAATTTCGAAATTGTAAATATTTCCTTTAAAAGGCAATCCGCCGAAATGACATGACTCTTCTCACACAATTTTCTTCCATTCACAATTTTGTATTTATATCCCATATTTGTTAATGTGTAGTATAATTTTAAACGACTCCCAGTATAATTCAGTTCCTCCCTTGCACACAGCAATAAATTGTCGAAAGTAAAAAATTCCAAATTTTCTTCTTAATATCTTCCCTGAAACTCTGTTCCTCCCAAGTTAGAAATTCCTTTTCTTTATTCATATTATCATTCGGTTATTGCTGGAGTTGTAATTTTGCTTCGTTTCGATTTCTGTGTTGCATTCGAAATCTAGCATTATAAGAAATTGTTAGAAATGTTATATCTGTTTAATTCTTAATACTTACATCGAAGGTTTGACCAATTCTTCCAAAGATGGCTGTTTTACTTAAGTTACCATTGATATCTTTTATATTAGTAGAACGGCCTTTTATAGCCTCTTTGGTTTTACTATTACCTAATACTGCTTTTTCGTGGCATTTTATTAAGATTTGCTGAAGTGTCAACTTGACAATCCTGGCGACCTGGATTTTGACATTAGTTATATTTTGTAAGTAAACTGTTGTACACTGCTAAAATAAGTTAAATGCAAAGCCTGCTCTGAATCATAAAGCAAAAAAATAGACTATAGATACATATACAACTGTTAAACACCAATAGTTATCAGTACCAAGGCGAATGCGAGAAAGTCTAGGGGAGCACACTCCCGATTTTTTCAATTGTTATAACTATCTATGTAAATAAGTTACATATAAAAAAGTTATGGCGCTTTTAAAAGTGAATTTCTTTCTGAGACATCCTTTATTATAATTATGAAAACGTTTACTTCTTTAATTACTTTCATTAACCTTCAAGGAAGGGGGGGGGGGTTAAAGTTTGCACACAGGCGGCTCATATGCACCCGGTGATTCTGCACTAGTTAATTATATTTACATAATAGCTATTTGCTTAATTTCGTCTTTTACAAGGATGGGATAAATAGTTTCTGGCCTATCCGATAGAGGGCGCCACTTATGCTGAATTTTCTACTGATATCTGCAGTGCCATCCTTCATTAGTTTATTTAAAGTTTTTGAGAAAACCAATATGCGCAGTGATACAATAGTTTCATATTAAGGGTTTATCATTATCCCCAACCGAAAAGAGTCTGCACCATCGTTATCAACAGGTCACACAACGTCGAGCAGACTATAAAAACGGCTATTTCTGAAGAAATTGCCCAAAAATTACACAAAATTGTGTTGTACGTTTGGCGTTGTTCAAGACTTTTTGCGCAGATTCGTTACCGTGGATGAGACTTGGATACTTCAACGTATAGTCCTTCGAGTCGGGTTTGAATCAGCGATCGCAATTAAGATACATACATTTTAAGCCAATCAGATAAGTTACTATTAGTAAAGCCAAATTCTGAAAATATAGTCGATTATCTTGATATCGGTTCAAAAAAGTGCTACGCAAGGGGCTTCGGATAACTGCACTGTCACAACTGTCTATACGTAATTTTCATACTATTTGAATTTTCTTTTATCATAGAAGGTGTAGATATGGAATATAATAATGTTATATTTCATTTATAAAGAGAGATGGAGAGAGAGAGCGAGAACGAGCGAGACAGATTGAGAGCAAAACACATGCGTGACTTCTTATTGTCTGAGAAGTCAGAGAAACCAATCAGTTAAAATCTTACCAACTGCTGATCATCATTGTACTATAATGTCCGTAAGCTGCTGCAAAGCTGTTGCTACAGAAGAAACCCGTGAACGACAGGATGACAGATGAAATGGGACATCTGGTATCATTTGCCTGTGAGACTTGTTGTCGTACTTAAAAGCACGAGACAACTTGTTTTGAGTCCGTCTTGGCGATGTAAGAGTATTGTGAAGTTGAATTTGCGTTACGCCGCGATAAATGCAACGTTGAAGCCTGTTCGCCAAATGAGGGGAGCTTCAACTCATATAGATCTCACAGAAAAGCGGGCATTAGCTAGCGGCCTTTGGCGCAAGCGAGGTGTGCGTCCCTGAGTGCCGGCGGCAAAATGAATTTCGGCGTACGAATTAAATAGAACGCTGCAGCAAGTGAATAATTGCTGTCTACAAGTAAAACTTTAGCGAACAAGTGATTATGAGTACGCAAATACATTTTCCGAGTGTATCGATAAGTACACCAATTTGTGCCATATTCAAAGTTCTTGAGAACCTGCCCGCGGTCGGGGATTCTCAGCATGACGCCATCCGAGGCTTGGACGACGCAATCTAAAAACGTGCTCGATTCAAGGGCATCTAGCAAGTCTGCGAACCCACTTTTAAGGTATTGTATTGTATTGTAGCAAGAGATTGATGTAAACATATTGGATTTGGTTGTGTATTGTTTGAAATCGGTTTCAGCCCGACAACACTACAAGTGGATACCGAATTCCTGTTTTAGCAGTAATCTTTCGTAAGCACGACTGGAATATTAATAGAGTTTCATGTATACAGTGAGCTAGCTAACCGGACAAAAGGGCAAATAATTATGTAAATATTAAAGCGTATGAGACAGTAAATTGTTTAATTTAACGTAACCACGGAGGGGTAAACATACGCCTCGTTTTACAGAGTTCATCCCGCCCGCACATTCAGCCCCCATCGACAATGCTAATATCTTGGCACCACCGTCGTTTTAAGGACAATGCCACGACATTCACCCGTCCATGTAAAGCAGCTGGCATAAAAAACGCCCGTACTAGCTAAATTGGTAACCCCGACGTGATATTTATTCGCGTATATAAAGTACTTTAATATCCAAAATTACAACTAGCAACATCTTCGTTTTTAAGAGCCAATATCGTCCACACACCGCATATCAGTGACGCGTAACATTTATGGCATATCTTTGATAGCTATACAAAAAACAAAACACGAATGCTAACCATACAAAACAGGAAAGCGAAAACCGAAATTGAGGTGTTTGAGAGTATTTCGCCAATTTTAAATACTAAGAAGATATTTCAAATATTCTAGGTTTTTATGTATATAAAAGTTCGGGGAGCTACACTCCATAGAAGAGCACAGCACATATATATGACAAGTCTAAAATTTACAGTTGGCCGTTGTAATGACTTTAAAGTATTTTACTCCGTACTGTTCCCTGTTAGCAAGCTTTAAGTATAATGTGACAAAATGTAGTTAGGACATGCATCGTTTCCTTTCTGTTTTCCACACATTTCAAGCGATAGAAAACATAAATCTTTTCAGCGTCGCCCAATCCAAGCAGAAAGACGCCGTAGACAATGGCCACTATTGACTTTCCCCACCTTTAATTCCGGCGATGCGGGCCGCGCTAAAAATCTGAATCGGAAATTTATTGAAATGGTGGATCTAGCGCCGGCAGGTGGCGGCTAATGCGCCAGCCGCCGACGACGATCGCGTGTTTCACAATCGGGAGCGTCCCTTGAAATATTAATGCCTGCGGGACTGATCCCGGGCTACCGCTCTATCTCTGCGCCTACTTGGATGGCTTCGCTCTAGCGAATTTATGCGAATTCGGCGGCCAGTTTTGAGGCGCGCTGAATAATAGATGCGCTCTTTAAAATTGCCTCCTTGAAATGCGGTTGACACTTTCGCCCGACTACACGGAAACGTCATATACTCTATCCATTATGCCGGCAAATTCCTGCCGAAAAAATGCCGAGCTACAATGCTGGATGGACGGAGGCCCGGCTTTGAGCTCTGACGATTTTTAAAGCTGCTTATTGAGATTCCCCGGATTCTCTTGACTATTCACCGCATCTTTCCTGTGTCTGCGTACGCTACTTAGACATTTGTTGTATGCTACAGATGAAGCTTATACATGTAAGCGCCATTCAATACTCAACGTAACGAGCAACATTCAATTATAACATTTATAATTAAGCGACGAAGTAATAAAGCTGCGTGATCAGCCACAACTCGTGTAGTGCATTAGTACTGACTATAAATGTCATCTGATCATATTTAAGTTTGATCAAGTAGTCCTTTACTCTCATGAATGCTACTTGTCTTCTCCTTTATGTGTCCTGTCTGGTTTGAAACGTCCACGACCACCATTTCGATAATTTCCTGATATCCACCTAGATCTTGAGCTGTATTAATTAAATATTTAGTCCAGTGATGCAGATTTCTAACCCGTGGCTTTCTTCCCTCGTTTTTTCATTCATGTTTTGAACCGAATCATGCCAGCTATGTTATATAGATACATTTTCATTCATCTTCTTCTGCTTCATGGTATTTTTACAATTTATTCTCGGTAGCACCACGTTATGTAAATATTACCAATAGACGTTTGGCAACCAACAGCTTCGAACCTTCTTCTTCCCCTTATGTTAAACCACTGGGCAATTTAGTTTCACACAGCTTCCACCCATGTGACGCAAATGTCAGTGCAGTTTCATTAATTGAATTAATTCAAAGTGGACTACAACATACATGGTAATTAGTAGCAGGAACGGATGGGCTCTCAAAATATTAGCGGGAAATAGTCATGGAAGCGGCCCAACAGCATTCGAGTGGTCCGTCTAATAGTAAGACGTACAGTACGTACACTGAAGATCAAAAGTACGCCCCTCCCCTCTCTCTAACTTTTGAATGTGTCCAAATATTTTAGTCAAATCTGTTTTAAAGCCAGATGATGTCAATCAGAAAGATGGCCGCTTGGAGCAATATTAAACATTTTCCTTAATGAAACGAAGGACCATTTGGCACCTCCTTGAGTAGAATTCGTACCTACCCATAATTCCAGATAATTTTGATAATTTTTGTAAGTGCAAGGGGTGGAGAGTGATGTAACAGCTCATTTGAGAGATCTCTTTGAGTAGAATATACACATTAATTATAAAAGAAAGAAATGAATCTAGCTACATTTGACATTTTTTTTTATGTAAATTTGTATGTGCTGCTTTTATTTATAATTAATTATAATCAGTCCGAACTGTCAATACTCAAGTATTGGCAGCTTTAGCTAGTTCTAGAGCAATAACGAATGTAGCGGCACATAAAAATTTACATGCAAAAAATGTCTAAGGCTATATTTCTTTTACAGTTATCCTTTATACCTATAATGATGATCCTCAACATGTTAATAAATAATTAGATACTGGTCAATGTGGAAATCAAAACTACTAAAGCAGACACCATTTTGTTAAAGATCATCAAATTGTAGCTACGCATTCTACAAATGGGACCTTTCTAATGAGGTGTCACATGACCTTCCGTTTTACTTAAAAACGTATTCAATATGGCGCCAAGCGGTCATCTTTAATTTTTAATTAACCTCAAATGGCTTAAAAACATCTACGTGTGTACATAAAGTAAGGAATAAATTCATTATCTAAAAAAGGGAAAGCTTTTCGGAAAAATCCTCAGACATGCCAACCTTTGTTTTAAGATGCGCATCTTTTGACGTTCTAGTCGCATTGGTGACATCATTACTGTTCCGGATATGACGTCATCGACATTTTTTTCAAATGGCAACCTTTATTTTTGACAGCGCCATTTGAAAGAGCATATTTTTCTGCACACAACACATCAAAAGTTTTGTCATGTTACATAAAGAAATTTTCGATAAAATTAATGTTATAGTGATTTAAAATCAATTTATTTTATTCAGTTAATTGAACAAACTAATTAATAAACTGGTACTTTAGACGGTTCATAAGTGTGGATAGAACTTCAATTATAAGGTGATTGTGGATAAAATGTCTTTTTTATTATACCTGCATCAGAATCGCCGTTTAAAGCACGCCTGAGCGTGCGAAAGCAGGCGATTAAAGCTCGCTGAGTTTTAAAGGTTGTCAAGGAAACGACTGAATGCAACAACGGACATGGACGCGACAAAAACGTAAATAATTCTCGTAACTATAGTAGCAATATTATTATGCCCTCTCGATTTATTACGACAAAAATTATTTCTAAGTTTTTAGTGCGTAATTTATTTCCAGTATTGGAGGTATAATAAAAAATAGCGTAAAGTATTCGTGGATAACTGGTCTTTAAAACACATTTTGCTATAATAAAAAGAGTGGTTTTAGGACTTAGAAAGAGAACTTTACAAAGCTAGGAACGACTTCAGTTTCAACACTTAATTAATTAGTTTGTTCAATTAACTGAATAAAATAAATTAATTAAAATTAATTAAATCGTTATAACATTAATTTTCTCGAAAATTTCCCTATGTAACATGACAAAGATTTTGATGTCCTGTACGCAGAAAAATATGCTCTTTCAAATGGCGCTGTCAAAAATAGAGGTTGCCATTTGAAAAAAATGTCGATGACGTCATATCCGGAACAGTAATGATGTCACCAATGCGACTAGAACGTAAGCAGATGCGCATCTTAAAACAAAGGTTGACGTGTCCGAGGATTTTTCCGAAAAGCTTTTCCTTTTCTAGATAATAAATTTATTCCTTACTTTATGTACACACTGTATATAGCCATGAACACATTTTAAGCCTTTACGATTATAATAGCAATTAATAACATTTAAAGCATATCAAATATTATTTTATAGAATGTTCCAGAAATGTGCTAGTTTAATTTAGCAAATGGCATAAAATAGCATTGGCTTTAATAATAATTTGTAAAACAATATTAAAAATTGTGTTAGCCTTGACCTCAATTTTAAAATTTTCAAAATTATATGACTTTTTGTTAAATGCATGATTTTTTATGTTAAATAAAAATAAAAACCATTTTGTCGTAAACATACTTTAATTTTAAATTGAAAAAATATTAATTAAACGTTTCGGCAGTTATGTTGGCTTCATCAGTAATTTAATGAGACATATATAAAATTTGCAATATTTAACAAATCTGAAAAAGAAAAAAAATTAGATTAGCGAACAATTATGATTTTCCTTTAACTTGCATACTTACATAATGAGTGGTATAAATTTTGAATGTAGTTAACGACATTTTTTAAAATTTAATATTAATCATTGAAGAATTAAAACGGGATTATTCATGATAATCCATTTTTAAAGGCAATTAATACAGAATGCATTAGCAATTCTGAAAGCAGGAATGCAAATGAAATTGATAAGATGGCAAGCAAGGCCATTCATATATTTATATTATCAACAAAACTGCAGACAATTTGGAACTTGCTGTGACGTAGGCAGGGCAGTATTAAGTTAATATTTGATTTGAATTAAAATGTTGGTTTGAATAATATAAAAGTATGAAAAATGTATTCGGTTTATGTAGAAAAGTTTATTTAAACAAATTATGATAGATAGAACTGAGGTTATCTATATCAGCTCTATAATTAATTGCATTGGGGCTTTTTTGTATTTCAATCATCTCCAGGCATATACGTTTTTTAAGTTATTCTCTCTATGTAAGATTTTGGGTGTGTTGAAATTAAATTTATGTAAAGATTCCTTGGCGTGGTCAGTTAATGCTGTTTTTTTTATTAGAAGGTGATATATTATTCATTTTAATTGAGTGTGTGTGCTGATTAATTCTGTTATTTAATAATTGTTTTGTTTGTCCTATGTAAATGGAGTTGCAATTATTACAATTAATTTGATATACAAGTTTTGATTCCATATTAATATCGGTCTTATCTTTTTAATTTGTAAAAAACGTTCTACCTAAGGTATTATGGTTGTTAAAAACTGTTATGAGGCTGTATTTATTAAATTCTTTGCCTAAGCAATTTGGTTGTAAAACTATTGAATGATTATTTTTATTGCAATTTTTAATTTTATTGATTCGAATCTTAATTTGGTTCGTAATAAAGTGAATTGGATATTCATTTATGATTAAGATATTTGTGATCATTTTTAAATTTGTTTTGTGAAATTGTTTTCAAGATAGTTTGATTGCTCTGTTGACTAACTTGTTAATTACACTTTTTGATATTTAGTTGTGGTATTAGAATTAAAATATAAGTATCTATTTGTGTTTATGTTTTTATGAAACCACTTAGTTAATATATTTCCATTAGCTTGTCTGAATAATGTTAGGTCAAGAAAGTCTATGGAGGCGTTATTGTTATCATATTCTAGTGTATATTTTAATCGTGGGTGTACATTGTTAAACAAGTTAAATAATTTTTGTTTATTAACTGAATCAGTGGCCATTATAATGTCGTCTACGTATCTTAAATAAAGAGAATAACTACTGTTTTGATTTACTTCCACTACAAGATTGGCGATTGTGGAGGATGTAGGAGAACCCATGGCACAACCAAAAATTTGAGTGTATATTGTATTATTGTAAGTAAAATAGGTAGTGTTTAGAACGAACTCAACTGCTTTAATGAACTCGTTTAAAGGAATATGTGTGTGTTTTTTTTATTCGATTCCAGGCCTTGCTTGTCCTCTTATCAATTTCATTTGCATTCCTGCTTTCAGAATTGCTAATGCATTCTGTATTAATTGCATTTAAAAATGGATTATCATGAATAATCCCGTTTTAATTCTACAATGATTAATATTAAATTTTAAAAAATGTGGTTAACTACATTCAAAATTTATACCACTCATTATGTAAGTATGCAAGTTAAAGGTAAATCATAATTGTTCCATAATCTAATTTTGTTTCCTTTCAGATTTGTTAAATATTGCTAATTTTATATTTGTCTTATTAAATTACTGATGAAGCCAACATAACTGGCGAAACGTTTAATTAATATTTTTTCAATTTCCAATTAAAGTATGTTTACGACAAAATGATTTTTATTTTTATTTAAAATCAAAAATCATGTTTAATTAATAACTTTATGACTTAATATTCTCCTAAACTTATGTTGATTTCAACAACAAAATGTGATCACAGCAGACTTGAAAATAATGTAGAACAATGTACGATCGAAGGCAAACAATTAGGGAAAGGAAACCAAGCCGTGGTGTTAATTTTGGCTTCCCCAATAAATAATTTTTAATACGTGAATAAAATACCCTTTTCCCAATTCTATGTCTTTTGGGTGTGCTCTCATACATTGCATTGATTTGTAGCACCTCTGCAGAGATAATAAAAAGTGTTTAATTTGTGCATCGAGTGTTGTATGATTGTCGAGATTGTATACGAGGTTCGAGTAGGGCAATTGGTGTCCCGTGAGCTAGAGGTAGACAGCAACCTTCGAGGAAAGCAGTTGGAGCCCTAAATGTGAGACAACGGCTGAATTACAGGCATTTATCGGAGCGGTCGTGCAACAGGAATCGTTCTGCAGGTCGTTCAGCGGCTTGTATCTGCAGGTCAACGAAGAAATACGGACCCAGGCATCGTAGGACTTGCTGGTGTTTGAGTTAAGCCCTAGTTTCCATTGGAAAAGCAACGGGAAGGTCAGGAAAGTTCATTCTAAAAGATTGAATTTATATACTGTTTGAGGCTCTCGCGGTTACTCGAATTATTATTATTAACATGGAATTTCGGCTTAGACCGCGTAGTATTTGTATATGAACACCCAGCAGTTTCTGGCTTAATGTGCCTTGCACCTTGTAAAGTCGAGCAAAAACCCGCGCGATGGTCATGCTCTTTGGTGGCTCGTGTTGTTTGAGTATCTTGAGAACGAGGATACTTAGGCAGATTTGGCCGTTTTGCTGTTTGTGCATCCATATTCACTAACGTTTCGCAATACTTTGCGGTCGGACTGTGCGAGTTTCACTCTGATGATGCAAGCTGCAAAGTCTTGCGAAACGTTAGTGAATATGGATGCACAAACAGCAAAACGGCCAAATCTGCCTAAGTATCCTCGTTCTCAAGATACTCAAACAACACGAGCCACCAAAGAGCATGACCATCGCGCGGGTTTTTGTTCGACTTCACAAGGTGCAAGGCACATTAAGCCAGAAACTGCTGGGTGTTCATATACAAATACTACGCGGTCTAAGCCGAAATTCCATGTTAAGAATAATAGATTGAATTTAGTAAATTCCAAGCCTGGCGTCGGTTTTATGTGTACGGCGGAAGCGTTATCTGAGTGTCTTGTTGTGTGACGTAGATTTACTTACGGCAATTGTTATCACCTAAGCAACGCTTTAATTACGTAAGATAATTATCGAGTAATACCGTTGTTTTGCGAATTGTGAGGTTGGATCGCCATATTTGAATTACGTTCCCATTATTTAAATGAGCGATCCCAGTGGTTAAATAAGCATTATTCAAAGCGTTTTAAATTATTATTAAAAAGATAATACGATATTTAAGTTGATAGCAAATGTATTTCCTATAATTTATACAAATCAAGATAATATTTGCTAGGATCTAGAGACCCGACTCTTTTGAGATTATTAAACTCATTCATTTTAAATAATAATACACAAGTATAAATCCACAATAATATATATTGATATATTTTTCTAAAATATTTTGACGCATTCAATGCATTGAACGGGGTGGGGGGGATTTTGGTTCTCACTGTTGTATATGTTTTGTCTTTACGAAAATACTTTTGTAAAACTATAAACTAGCACAGCACAATGCCGCCTTGTCAATGGGTCAAATAGGTGACGTATTTGTGGCGCGAACTTTTTAAATAGGGCCATTCTGAAAATTTCTGCTTTAAAAGCAGCCCTAAGCGACATATGCACTAAGGCATATAATATCGAAGATCAGTTTGCTGCCTCTCCATAAAGTTATAACAAATATTTAAGAAGTTTCAGGTCCAGAAACGAAAACTGTATAGTTTTTCCTCTATATATTTAAAAAAATTTAATTTATAACAGTTTTTAAAATTTTTAGATGAAATTGAAATGTACAATATGGAATCGTATACCGGAACGCGGTGCATTATGGGGAACGAGACGACAGTTGTCATTCCGCGCCTGCTGTATTATCGTGAACATTTCTTTCACACTTCCGGCGTTGCATTTTAATATTTTTAAAACGGTAGGTACTTATCATGGCTACTTTAAGCTGTTCATGTCTGCAATTTGAGAATTTGTGAGTAATTTTTTGTTTTGAAATTGCCGAGTCAGGGGGCCCTAAATGACAGCTAACAGCTAAATTCTTTAAAAATGTGGAAGAAAAACTATACTGCTAATTTTCTGCGCATTAAAGTTTATAGAGTGACAGAAAACTTGATCTTCGGTATTCTATATCTTAATCCATATGTCGATGAGAGCTACTTTTAAAGCAATAATTTTGAGCATGGCGCAACATCAAAATTTGTGCGAATGTGACGTCATGACTGTTCGACCCCATTGTCTGCCAATAGTCTGCTCAGCTTGTGGAGCACTGGGAAATTTCCCGGATTCCCGCCTCTCCCATCCGCCCCTGGGTATTAACCGAGTCATATTTGTTGACCGACACACTAATCGTTTAAAAAAGCTAAATTGTTCTTTAATTTTCAAATTTCATACTTTAGTGGTCATTTTGAAAGCATTAAGAAGGGAAATTTTAAAAATACCATATACACTAGGGCTCTTTTATTTTCGAGTTGTTACTAAGACTAAAAAAGAGCAGTTCTCATTGACGAAATGCAGGAATAGTAGGGAGGTGTCCGCCTAAATTACTGTTTAACGGAGAGAGACACCAGCGTCGAATCGTAATCACGCTACTGCGACCTAAATATAACACGCGCGGGCGTCCGTTCTATTTTGGACACATTTCAATTCGATTCCCGCCCGGACTAATCGAGGGAAACGCGGTCAGCTAATAATCCTCCCCGGTAAATAGCGAGTTATTGCTAATTACACGAAAACTAGGGGAGAACTAGCAGCGTAACTGGCGCAAAGTGGACGTCACCGCGTAGATCACGACGTGCCGAGAAGAAGACAAATAACCGCAATCGATTTGAGCGATGAGCGAACGGTCGTCGAACCACGGGGCAGAGCTGAATTTAATAATGAAACACCGCTCACTAAATGGATCGGCACCGCCGGCGCTAAGAACATGCACTGCGGATAGGCAATCAATCATGTGGACGTCGATTCGCCCGTAACGAAGATCCCAGGTGAAAACGTGCATTATACGATTGCCGTCGTTGAACGGGTCGATGTTCTTCGGGGAAAGAAACCGCCCGGCCCGTAATCCACTTTCCACGGATGCGTCATGCCATGCCCCGGAAGATTATCTTCCTCTGCGCTGCAGCTGTTCAATAACGGACTCGTCTTTAATATGGCTTCAGTCTTTTAAGAATTTAGTCTCCAAATAGAATAAATCCTGTAACTACTATAATTCGCATTAAAATCCTAAAAGTTTCACGTTTTAAAAGAGGGTAAAGGCAGTCATGGTGTGCTGATCTGGATTTCAAGCATCAGAGCTTTGTTTGTAGTAAATGTTAATAATAGGAAATGGCAGGCACAGACAAAGTAATTGGAAAACGTACCCTTGTAAAAGCGAATGAGTAGTAATAGTTCAAGACTAATACTGAATTTATTAGTATCTTTTTTCAGCGTGAAAGTAAGAATAATTTAAAAACCTAACTTGTTCGACCCCCAAGATAAACACACTTGGAGTAATTTATTATGAAGACCGCATTTACGATATTACTTGTCAGTGCGACGTAAACCTATCGACAACGTAAAGTTCAATCAATGCAACCTAAGCGATCAACATGATGCATTCAGCAACCTATTAACGTATTTGTGAGCCAAACATGTGTTGCAAAAACTTTCATTTTAGTATCATCCCTCGTCGTGGCCATTTGCGATTCTATAACACTCTTGCCTATAGCTGCCGTTTTCGCAAGATTATCTTCTACCTTTACTGTGTATATCAATACAAGTTGTTAGAGCTGTTCATGGAATTGGAATAGGGGTTGCAGCTGATGTGTGCGCTAACTATCAATCAACAGACGACAGATTGCAGTTGTTTGTGGTTTCACTGATTCCCGACATCGTACAGGGTCAGATCGTTACATTCTGCTGTTAAATTGTATGCATTTTCCATTTTATTAAACAATAATGCGTACAAGCGTGTGTCAGCCTAAGTATTGAGATAACGATTAGTTATTTGCTAAATTTATGGAGGTTAGAATCAATGCCCTTGTATTTAAACCGAGAACTTGCTTAATGCAAGCCCAGCTCTCTTGCCATCGCGCCACCTGATCGATCCACAAAGAAGTTCTTAGAAAAAGCTTATGATTAATGTTTCTTTTGCTGGTAGCAAATTAGAATCACTTCGAGGATGATAAGAGTAGAAAAACAAGCTATTAAATATCTAAGGTATCTTTTACAATAAAATTCAATTGCGGCGAGTTAATATTCATATTGTACACGGTGAGTCGGGAGAAACGAACAGAACTCCAGGAGTGTAGCATACACGTGAAAATAATATAAAAAAACTCAACTGTTGTTATCCGATTTTCATTTGTTTTCAAGCTATAGCGTTACAAAAAACAACTTTTTCTGGAGAACTTAACTGAATTTTTGTAGAAAATTCGACATTTTTGTTAATTTAAGGCTTAATCATTTGCACACAATCGAGAAATGCACCATTTATTACAAAGGCTAAAATAAAAATAATGCGCATGGGGATTTTTTATGACGCTGCATCTTGAAAACAAATGAAAATCGGATAACAACATTTGAGTTTGTTACATTATTTTCACGTGTATAATACACTCCTGGAGTTTGGTCCGTTCCTCCTGACTCACCCTGTATATGGATAAACCTGAAAAAGCTTTCGATCATTGATTCCTTTTCGAAACATTGCATTGTACAATTTATTTTGCTTCACTTGCTTCGTCTTCGTTTGACGTTAGACCCAATGCCTGTTGTTCCCGGCTTAATTTCCTTGACATATAGATTGCTATATCTCTCGTCCCATCTCTTAGCTGGTGATTTGGTTCCCATCGGTCTTCGATCCCTGGTGATACGAGTTAATCGATTTCGTCCCGTTCTGCTAACGTGTCCATAGCACTTCTTCTTTGCCTAGACCAGGGGTGGCAAACCAATGGCACGCGTGCCATTGATGGCACGCGGCAAAATAATTTGGGCACGGCCTTAATTGAGGAATTTAGGTACCTCATCGAAACAATTTTTTTTCGTCTACATTTGAGGTCATAGTAACATAGTTCATTGTGAACAAGGCTACCGGTGCCGGAACGGCAACAGACTGCGCGACAGAGATAGGTAGATTTCACGCGAATTTCAGACCGAACGGATGGGAGTGAGCTATGGAGACGGCGAGAGGGGCGCTGTTACGCTTAGTTTGTAGTTCGCATGCAGTATTTGAAATAACTAGTTGCATTTTACTTTAAGCATTTATTTTGTAAGTTTTCCCCTGGATCGTTAGGCAGCCCTATTCACATTTATTTTTTAATATTGAATACATTTTCCCCCTACGTAGTTAGGCAACTCTATTTTTATCTTGTGATAACATTTTTCAGCAAATTACAGCTCTGTTGCTATCAATTTAGACCGCTCTGCATTCCAATAGTTTTTCTGGTGGTCCTTTTCCAATTTTTGGGAGATTTTGATAACCTGAGTTGAATTGCGTGTGGTAGTATTTCTCGACCTTTTCCATCCGAGCCTTCGCTTAAATAAGTTGGTTGCCCCTCGGCTTCGTGCTTCACCAGCTTAGTTATAGCTTGGTTCATTTGTGAGGGGAGAATTTGGAAGCAACGAAAGCCCACTGAACGTTAGGATAATTGTTTAGGGTTGCAATCCTTACTTTCACGACGCTCTTGCGGAATTTTGGGGCCCACTTTCGTTGTTTGCACGGCACTCCAGGCTGTCCGCCACCTCCAGGTTAGTCTTCTTCAGCTCCCGCCTTTTAGCTCGGTTATGTACCTAGGAATATGTATTTTTAGCCTATTTCTACCTGGCATTATTTGATGGCACGTCATGGCGTCATTAACCATTTCTTTAGAAAAAATGGCACGTAGATCAATAAAGGTTCGCCACCCCTGGCCTAGACCATCAAAAGGTAAAAAAGGGCTATTTCAATTCCCCCAGCTTGGGGGCAGGCTGCTATAGGGACCTCGCGTCCCTCTTTAGTCAATAACGGGAGTTATATGGGTGGGAGAGAGAGCGGTGGAGAATGGAAGAAAAGCCAGGAATGGTGGAGAAGTGCTGCCCCGGTATTCACCTCAGAGAAGGTACTCAGGAAAAACACTTAAAAACCTGAATCAGATCAGATGGCCAGGGGAATCGAACCGGCGACCTCCCGCGAGCTAAGCAGACGTGGTAACCACTAGTCTACAGAGCTCCATCCTAGACCATCTAACTATGTCTTTATACATGTTTATACATTTGTCTGATGTCGTAGTTTGCTACTGTCTCTTATAGAATTTCCTCATCTGTCTTGCTCGTAGACATCTCTTGGTGTTACTTGTTTCAACCCGCATTTGAGTATGCAGGTCGTCATTGTCAAATATTGGCTCCCAAACAAAAGATTCGACAAAGAGCTGTATAATATCACTTCTACCATGAAGTAGCAACTTTATATCGTTAAATTGCTTTTAAAGAGCAACGTCGCCATTCCATCGTTTTTCATATAATAAAAAGTAAGGGAAAACTCGAAAGTTAAAGACAAATTCAGAAATAGCCGACCAAAAAAGACTACAATTACGGATGATGGTGTATTTAGGAGAATCTAGTATCTACCTTGTGTGATAAAAGGCTCAACTCGCCAGAATTAGTGAAGTTATAGTCTGAAACTACATGCTGAATATCTATGGTTAGTCAACAAAGGTTTTATTTTAATCCATCTTCTGTTTTATAATTATAGAGAAACGACTTATGCTACACGCCCTTCGAGTGAAGTATTTTCGCTAGTGAAGTATTTTCAGCGAGGTGCATTCTTCCAGCGTTGGAGATGATATGATATTGGTTGTTTGGCGAGGGAGTAGAGAGGGGTAGAACGCATGTGATTTTTGGCATAACGAATGCTGTAAAATGTTAAAGGATCAGATGCTGCTCAGAGGAAAATGTTTTTTTTTTCATGGAGCAAGTCTTATAATCCTGCTTTTCATAATTTTGTGTTTTCACTCATTTACTGTTTTTTCTTCAACTGTTTCCATCTAGAGTTATATTTGATTTTCTAAAAATTAATTCAATAATCTTGATAAACTGGCTTAAAAACGTAATCCTTCTTGAAAGCTTAAAACGTTGCATCAAAACTAAGAGATAACAGAACCGTTGCTACACGCTCATGTTCAGCACTTTCGATTTTCCAAGCAAGCAGCAGCTTCTATTTGCTGACACTTCACATTAGCATACGTGCGCAGTACATTGCACTATAATTGCACTCTACGTCTTCTGCTTCCGCAGTAAATAAACACGTAACGTAACTCGGTCAGTAGTTTCAAGGATTATGGCCGATCAGACTTCCAAGTGAGCTTAAAATCTTAGAGGCAACATCCCGGCTTTGCGGTGGAAGTATGTAAGTGGGAATTGCGGGTGCTAATTCAAATTCTATTAAGAACGACACGTACACGTTGCTTGTATAACACAAATTTTGTTATCGATTTTGTGGTACTTTAGTGTGCGATGATAGGATTTGAGTTCAACTACAATACAAATAGTATTTTGGTAGTGCAAAACTGTAATTGCTAAGCCGTCTTCGTTGTAGTCTGTGAATACCTACTTAGATATAGATTTTTAAATTTAAATCGATTACGTCTATAATTGAGAAGGGTGTGTCATTAATGTGTAAGAAGCTAGATGGCTCATGCTGCCACTGTCCTCTTTGAGCAGTCTATCAAACATTGTTTTATTCTTTAAGCGAGTGTAAAACCTACAGATGTCCGTGTAAGTTCCTAAACCACTTATGCTGTTTCATGAAAATAGAAAATACCAGAGCTTCAAATAACCTAATTTTTTTATTTTACAGTATGTAAAAGAAATACTCTGCATGAAATCCAATAGTGCAAAACAATTCTGAGATATGATACTTGTTTGGGATTGGAATTGTAGATTTAATGTACTTAGTTTCAAATGTAAGATATACAAGGATGTAATTTTTATTAATTATAGTAAAAAACAAAACGATTTTTACTAGCAATTCGCTCGAGCACACGTATCTCAACTACGCGTATAGAGTGACTTAAAAATAAAGTACTGCGATATCGATAAACGGGAGTCTCATCAAATCGCTTCCAAGATCAATTATTGTTATAAACGCAAATCCTCGCGAATGGTACCATGCACCTATGGTATTACACATTTAACTGTGTGTTTCAGCGTTAAAAAGGGGTTGTTTGTAATGTTTTGGCACCCGGAGATCCTCGCATAGAAAGCATTAATATTAAAAAATGTTGAAGAACGCATTAATTCCCAAGTTAAATGCAACTAAAAACCATAACAGAACAGCTAATCTAGGGAATAATACATATAAAGCCTACTAATTAATTTGCATAACTAAACTCACAAGGTGGATATATCGCAGCGACGTCAGGTTTCCTTAATTTCTCTGTACCATCGGTTAGAAATTTCGCCAGCATAAACGGTAGGTAGAACGCTTAGAACTTCATAGTAACAGCGCTAATGGTATTTTCGGTTTTGAGAGATCAAATGGCTAAATACGCGAGCTGTACACGCAGAAGATACCTGGGTGCATAAAACAGTACCTTATTGGTGCACGCATAACACAGCGGCGTCGTCAGAGCAGCTATACAGGGTGGTAGACTTGGGGATGCCGTCCAAGCGAATGTGCAACCTGAGGTGTGACAGGCTTTTCTCCAATTATCGCACTGGGGAAAAGTCGGGTTGGTCGAAGTTTCGAAGGCAGCCACATAAGTTAAGGGACTCAGAACGGTGTGGGAGTTGGTGCTTCAGGTGCTTTAGCAAGCGACATCAAAGCCGAAGGGGGAGCACATGCAGAATATGGCACTAAGCCACACGGGGGTACGAGTAAAAGGCCTAAAATGACACAATATCGAAATCGGTGTTCAAACGAAACTACAAGAACATACCAAAGTTGGAAGGTGGCCACAAGTGATCTTGCAGAAAAAATTTCTTATCCCAGTTTAATTAGATTTACTCCAGTAATCTCACACAGGATTTCTTAATAATAATAATAATTTTGGAATCTTAAATCTGCATGGAGCAAAATTCCAGGAATAATCAGGCACATCAGCCAGAAACTATCACACCGAAAAATCAGAGGCATAAAATGGCCGCCGGAAATCGTACTAATAATCTATTTTGAAAATTTATTAGAATCCCCTAAAACTCAAGGTTTTTCAAAATATCCCAAAAATTAAAAATGAGTATGCTACCAAATATACACTTAGGAACTGCAGGTTACCTAAGACATTTCCTGAACTTGTATCTAATTGTAAAATTACATGTAACAAGTTGTACAGTTTAAATAATTGTGAACAATATATTGTTAACCCCACCCCTTGCTCATGAAAAATCAGGATGCTGTTATTATATGTGATAATGGATTGGATGGAATTCTAAAAATAATTACATCAATCCAATCAGAATTTTTTCGAAATGATTATTCTTTCACTTTCCATATATGATAGAAACACCAATACTGTTGTTAACGAGATTGATGAAGTATCTGGCTATTCAGCATCGCAACAATTCTTAAACATGTTTTCCCGTAGTTTGCTATCCAGAGCTCTCAACATTTTTTTAACTCCTCAACATCCCTTAAGTTACAAAAATCATACGAGATCTCTGGCGAGTGCAGTTCCTTTGTCTTCGCCATCTTAGAACTGCCGCCATTTGCAGCTCGGCCCAAAGGGTTTCGAGCGCGGTGCGATTGATACGAGCACTTCCTCAATAGTCAAACCCCACAAAGCGCACAAAGGCCCCGCGGCGCTCTTTCTCACTTTCGTCGCGATGAATGGGGGCCATTCTTTCGCCACCTAACGGCAATTGCACCTAATAACCGAGTTGATTCGCGCGAAATGCGATTAATGGCCCCTCGGAAAAATCGAGAAACAATGCGGAGAAGCTGCGCCAGGCCGCAGTCTTGCAGCGCCGATGAATGAAAATGGCATTATCGCGTGATGGGCATTCGTGACGTGCGCCCATACAGTAGCATAGTAATGCGCGTCTCCGCTGCAATGCGAGAAATCGAGGAATGATCACACCGCTGCTACTAATTCGCCCTCGGGCATGCGGCCGCGGCTTCTCTAATTGATGTTGTAGTCACATATCTGCCGGCGGATCTGCTGCCAGCTGTAGCTGAATGATTAAGGCACACATGGACAGGGTCGGATTCGGATTCTTTGATATGGAAGACAGATGTGGCCGAAGAGAAATCACAGATTTTCTGTATTGCAACTTATAACTTTCGCCTTGAACAAGTACGCAAGATCATTTCTTTCAATTTTTTTATTTAGTCCTTTCAGCACCTTGCAGGCTCTATATCTCATCAAAATTGACAATGTTATATTTTTCCAGCATATAAGTATCCTTTAAATCTCTCTCTGTAACAGTTTTCCATATATACCACAGAACGATATATGTAAAAATTGCTCAAGAGGTGAATTTAGCAGATTGGAGAAAGCTCAACGTCGGTCTTCACAACGGCAACGCTCGACCTCATACAAAAATAATAAGTTTGGACAAATATCTCAAATAAAAACAAGAGCGGCTATCAAGTATGTATAAATGAATTTAGTTGAGACACTGTAGGCTTGATAACGAAGTGAATCTAAGGAAACGTCCATTACAATATTAGACATTGTCAACGAAACTGTAGGATTTTAACAAAACAATGAAAATTCTTCAAGTTTTAATTTAGTTTATCATGTCAACATCAGTTTGCTGGTTAGACAGATTTAATTGGTGACAGCAACAGCAAATTTACAAGTTCTACGACAAGGACTGTTTAATGCTTTAAGGCTCTGCTATTTCTTATGTCTTTAGTAATAATTCGGTTTGCTTAAATAACGTGTACAGATTTTTTTTTTCAGCTTTATATTAAGGCGTGCTTATGCCAGAACATCAACGATTTGTACTGCGAAATAGTCGTTTCCCGTTGCAAGAATTGTTTCATGGGGTTCCAACAGCCTAGTACATAAAATCTAAGTGGTAATTGATAAGCTTCCAGAATGAAAGCCAGTAGTGGTTGTTCATCAACTTTATTGTGAGCGTTAATAAAACAAACAATAGAGTAACACTAACGTATATTAGCGATCGTATCAGAACTGAAAACGTTCAGCAAATATCCCCCACGTCGTAATGGAATTATAACCTCTTTTTTGTTATAGTATTTAACAATAAGTAATCGTTTAGAGACGATACCATTGTATAACTTACAGAAATGTGCTAAAAGCACTGATAATTAAATGTCCTGAGGTAAACTGAAAGTTGTAAAATTCGAATCTGCAACACTTTCATGAATCAATTCATCTAGTTCTCCTATAGTTGTAGTTAAGCTATGGCTAATACGTAATTGTCATTCAATAGTTTTTGAAAAAAACCCTCAACGGCTGTTAGAAGACCAGGAACAACTTCATTAACCGTCAAACGCTCCAATAATACTCAATAAGAGATTAAAATAAACTAACACGAAAGAACTTCATATGGCACTTCAATGTAAATCAAATAACAAGTGGATAATACCCTTTTGCAAGCAACGACGCCCACTAGCTAATCCGCGGAGATAGGGATGGCTTTCCAATAATCTATATACTAATTTCATAACGCGCCACCATTTTAATTACTACACGCAAACCTAAATTGGAAGGTTCGGTTATGATCTTGGCTATTGTGAATTACAATGAAGGTTCAAAATCACCCTTAAAAGTTGAAGATTCTCAGATAAACTAAAGTCGGATATAGTAATAACAAACCGTGAGTGCGACGTGATCCAAGTCATATTTATTTAAGTCCATAAATAATTCGTAATGGTATATTTACACTGGCTGCTTTTGCCATTATTATATATTAATGTAAATGTGTAATTCAATTATAAAACATATCCATGACGTTTCGATTAATTAACAGATCAATACACATTAGAAATACCCATAAATTTGTCGTGTATCATTGCTCATTATGACTCGAGATTATCAGAGTAGGTATTGTACTTTTTTGAGGTTAACTTTGCACATGCACTCTAAATTATGATCGCAAAAAAGTATTTATATTACAAAATAACTTTATTCGCTTATTTGATGTCTCCAGCATTGATGAATTGAATCAATCCTCCAGAAACAACACAATAAAGAGCAGCAAACCGCCAAGTAAAAGACAGACAAAAAATACAAGAAATAAAAGACAAGCAGCAAAGACCCATTAATAATGTTACGTAATAATAAACAGCCTTTGAGTACAGTTATGCACCTACTTCAATTAATTATCGGCCCATTGTTCGATAGTGCCCAAATATGACCAACCCCACGACACAAATGCTATATTGTCGCACGGCTAATCTCTCGAGGAGTTGTATCCAAAATATAACCACAATGGTAGGTCGATTCGCCAATTCAAGTGAACAACTTGAAACAATTTTTTGGCTTCGCCTAATTGTTTCGCCAGTTATCCATTTATTTCAGGCTTAACCTGTATATTTCTAGTTGAATTATAAATCCTTTGCATTTCCAATTCGTAAATTTTCCAAAGCAGCGTATTTTGTACCTGCATCAAGTTCCTTTCGTTTGCGCGATGCCCTTTCGACCCGCGCTATCTCTTATCAGAGTGCGAGTCTTCCTTTGGGAACGAATTCGTACCTCGCACTTGCTATTTTTGGCCCGCCGTCACCGGCGTGGTTAAATAATGTTTGTTCAAGTCAAATTACGTGCGCTCAATTAATCTAATGAGCAGTGTGTGTTTCCTAAGGGCTGATTATGATCAGGCATGATGGCGCTTTTCTGTTGTGTTATTCGCATAGTAATTACCTTTTTTCTTAGCTCTTAATTACCAATTTCAACCACGAGTTTATCTCGGAGGCCAAAGCGCTTGCTTTATCGCATTTTCGACACCTGCTGGGTTCGGCGTATTTGCTGCCTTTTTGAGGATGCTTCCGCAGCAATTTTCGGCGCATCCACGTCGATTTCAACGATATGTGTGCAGTTCACGACCACCTTATGTTAAACCGAAGGGTGTAGTTACCCCGGCCGGCGTTTGCCTGTTTGCCGTTTGTGAGCGTTGGAGAAGCGAGGTTAGTTTGTGCTATTCCGGGATTTATCGTATCTTCAATACCTGGATTTTACATTTATACAGTTTAAACCCGTCAATATTTAAAATTTAAATGCATACGTTCCGCAATTATTAATATGGAATGTTCAATTTCATACATGGTCTTGCTTTTTACATTTGAATTTTTATGCTTATATTTAATTATGATCAGTATTTAAAGTTGCTATTTTGATGTGTATTGACCCTCTGTAAAAGGTACAGTCACGCTTTTTATTTTCAATAGCCTAAACAGAAGGATTTATTAATTGACTGTGATAAGCTTATCCCACGAATAATTTGTTGTTAAAGTTATTAAAATAACCCGAAAGGGGTTTTTTCGATTTTATGCGTGTCGCAACCTTCAGTTAACGTACACAACTGTGTTATAACATTATTTGCCTTTTAATCGTCCTGATTATTTATTACTGACACTTCAAGACTTTTTATTACTTATTAATTAAACGCTAGTCCCTTGTAGTTTATTTTCTTATTATTTGAAATCTTTTGATTTCTGGCGCCCATTTCCATTTCCTTTCCTTTTTTGAAGACATTCCAGGGTACACAGCTGATGATTTGAACCTACGATCCAAGGCCGCCGAAATTTGAGTTAGTTAGGGCCATCGCGGTGAGTAAAGAGTTATCAGAGCTGCCGTGGTGTATACACTGTAGGGGGGTTGATCTGCGATTTTTATTACCATTGCTTAATTTTATTAATTAATCGAAGGTCGACTTCTTTATTGTTTCAAACTTAACACAAAACAAGGCTCATCTCATATCAAATCCATTACGCTATTGACGTTTCCCCAAATTCAGACTATACAAATATAGGAATGGGGTAATAATTATGAGACAAGTCATCAGTGAATTTATAAATTCCACAGCGAAAGTGGTAGAAGACGAACCTTAATGTTATTTTCATCGGAAGTATAGTTATGACGAAGAAGCCAAATCATTATAAAGGTTACCAACATAAAATGCTGATATAGTCCCAACATACTCAAGATTCTCTGAAGGTAAATACACAACCGTCTCGAATTCAACGGGCATATTACGCCTAACTTTGTTAAATAGGGCGAACCAATCCAAACCTTAACAATGAACGTCTAAGAGAAACCAAGGCAGTATGAGGAACCACGCATCCATTCAATAATACAAACCAGTAATGCATTCTTAGAAGTGAACTGTCAATTCAAAACACTCTGACGGGTCCACAGCCACTACAATGCAGGCGTTCAGCCCAACAAGCAACTTCAAAATTCTCTAAACTCATTAACCTCTCAAATGTCAAACAAAAATTCACTTGACAGGTATTATAAAATAAATCTACCTACATTTCTGTAGCCGTTTGGTCGTAACAAGGAAGTAGTTAGAAAATTACAATTCGCACCTCCTTACAGATATCGAGTTTAAATATTCAGTTTGCAATGGTTAACTAATATATCCACTAATCATAGCAGTAATGATATGGAGCTGGAAGTTATTTGGGCCAGAAATGAACAGGAAATCGAAAGAAAATGCAATCTAAAAAATATATCTTTTGAGAACCATTCCCTGTTTTATCTACATCTACAATAGCTCCATCTTGCTGAAAACAGATATCGTCTTGGTGTATACGTAACTGGTCGAGTAACAACGTTTAAAAACGCCTGCAGTGTAGTTTTCTCAATTTATTGCTACCCCATTATTTGTTATCGTATTCGAAGAGGTACCTATGCGCCTACTAACCAGAAAGAAGATATTGTTGCGCACCTAGTCACGACTTGTTGATTACGTAAAGGTCGGTCATAGACTACAGCGCTTATGGTACGCATCAGTTTACATACTAGCTATAATTAAAGCATGAATTAAAATTCATATTCAGACGTTTTATATATAAAGTATGATCAAAAATGATTTTCATCTAATAGGGCTATGGAATTTTTCCTAATTCATGAATGCAACTACGTTTATACTTAAATGTCAAACTTGACATTTGATATTTAAGTGAGTTATAATTGCATTCATAAATTAGGAACTATTCCATACCCATATTAGATGGAAATAATTTTTGATCATACTCCAGTTACGCTATTGCAATTAAGGGTAAGGCTGATTCCTTGTAAAATATCGAAATAGCGAATCATATACCTAGTTAAAATGATACGTATAATATTCTCTTTCTTCTTAGATTACGATGTCTTCTTCTTCCCCTTAATATAGACTAAGAGCTTTGAATATATGTATACCAACCAAGTTTAATTTTTTTGTGGTCTTTCTGGAGTACAGTGTAATAGAAGTTTTCAATCCCTTGCTATTTTAGCACTCATTCGGTGATATTTTGGTTGTGGTTTCATGCTCGTCTTCTTTGTCTGGTATATTTGACAATGTCTGGTGCAACGCATTTTCTTCCTTTGTCATTCTTTCTTATCGATTGTTCAACTTCCTGAAAGAGTCGAGTATATTTGTTTCAACCACCCGTAGTATCGTCTTTGTTCTCATCGTATGGGCGGTTGAATTCTATATGCGGCTTGTTTATTGCTCCAAACTGTTTGCTTCATACGCAACCCTACTATTTAATTTCGCAATTTGAGTTCGCTTCTCGTCTGTTTGTTTGATCTGGCAGTTGCTTTTGTCACATCTATTTTATTGCCACATATAACTTAGCGGTCGATTTCGTATCGTAAATGTCGGGAATCCGGCCCTGGGCGCCGTCCCCGTCGCGAAGTACCTGGGGCCGACCCGATAGTGGGTCGCAGTCGCGCCATCTGCGCCACTAATAGCGACCCGCGACGTGGGCAGCGAACACGAACCGGGCCACGGCCAGACCGCTCGTGACCCGACTTAATTGAACAAGCACAACTGAACCGAATACGCGGGCTCTTTCAACTACAAAACGCGCGATGCCTGCTCGCTTATGCAAAATGCACCTTGCCAGATGGGGCTTTCTGTGCATGATTATACCTGGCCGCTACGGGCTGCGGTTACGCGAAGGCCGAGTTAAAATTTAAAGACGTTTTTGTAATCGCGCATTGTGTTCTTTTTCACAGACGATAGTTTTAATAAGACTATGGCATTGTATGTGTTATTTTTTTTTAGTTTTCAGTGCTGCTATAGTTTGAATACAAATTTATTATCGCATCTCTTCGAATCTCAAAGTCTGTAAAACGACAACTAGATCTTTATAAGAATTAAAATAATGCGCAAAAGAAATTAATTGTGTACTTCTTGAACAGATTGATTATGAATATGTAGCACACTCTTAGAGCGGCTTATGGGAATGGTAGAATGCCAACATCCTGGACTCTAGGGTCTTGCAAAACAGTTTACTTCCTCGAAGAATGTCGACATATTTCGTGACTCCTCATTGTCCGGAAAGTCCGGGAAACTAAGTAGTTAAATGTTTACTAAATTCTCATGGAACAGACAATGGACAGCATTGTATAAAAGGATCTGCGAAGTTGGTCTCTCTCTCTCTCAAATCATCGGCAGTAACATTAGCCGTACTACAGTTGTTTGAACCAACTTTTACTCGTATACGTTTGAAATATCAAATTAGTTTTGTTAATTTACTTCATATTTTATGTGTATGTAAAGCAGCAAGCTAAAAATATCTGTCATTAATGGAAGCATTGGAATACCAGAGTCTAGCAGTCAGGGGTACCTTCACCCAGCAGGCATATTTGTAAAGTGCACCCAATCCCTGTATTTAGGATTTATTGGGCTTACATAATAAAGTCGAGATTGCTTGCCATTTGTTTGTATTTACCAACTCAGATTGCGCCAAAAAGCTTAGTTTTATATGAGGCAATTGAAAAATCTCTATATTTTAACAAAATTTGTAGCTGAAGTGCACACATCCACCCCTCTACAAAGACATTTTTATAAACAATATTCTCTAAATATAGGGCCAGAGTGGCTCGGTGGTTAGAGCATTGGACTGCGGCGCGGAAGTCTGGAGTTCAAATCCCAGATCGATGCCTGGCGGGCGGCCTACCCAGTCGCTTTAAATAATTGGGAACCTGCGTTCGAAAGAACAAGGGGTAATAATGCGGTTGTCTAATGCGTGATGCTACATCACCACATGTCATGAATTTGGCTTGCGACAGCCGGGTGTGAGAGCGAGGATACGGAAGCTCTGACCTTCCGCCTTGCAGGCCAAGCTCCTTCATGGGGTGTGAGTGCCTCACCATTATTATTCTCTAAATATTTGGATTTCAAAACCGGTGTTTCTTCCAATAATCTGAATTTGCGATTTTTGCATGATTACGACAGTTTCTAACACTTCTAAATGGGAAAGTAAAAAAACTTAGTTTTTAATACGAAAACGCAAAGGGAATGAAATGCAGTTTTCAAACTATTTTTAATAATATATTCGAATTTTCTAAAGTCTAATATCCTTTCCATTCTTTCTCTTTCGTTAAAATTCGATGCAAAATAAATAACAAGACCGGTTTAGGTACTTACTTGGAATACGAAAAATAAATAAATATGAACGAAAGGTATTTAGGAAAAGCACTCAACAGGGTACAGGTCCACAATCACGTATCTAAAAATTATAAACGTTCCGAAAACTAAAGTTTTTTTGTGGAGATTGGAGAGTCAGTCATCTCTGAATAACAAGGCTTGTTTGGCGCAAGATGTGGCGTGGAGGCGTGACGCACCACTGACAGCTAGAATGGTAAGCGTCAGTTGTGTATCAGCGCTTGTACTGGCATTTATTTATTCTACTTAGTGTGAATTTGGGGTGGTGCTATAGACCCGGTGCAGGGCACTACCTTTATTCTTAAATCCGTCTTTTAAGAAAAATTTAAAATCAATAATGATTGAAGACATTTCTCCCATTTTTCTAAATCGGTAGCGCTCTTAAAAGCACGAATAGTTATTAAAGGAGCGGACATATCGAATGCTTACAGTTATTTTCTGTGAAACTATGATGTATTAACAGGACGATAATTGTTTTAATGTTCTTAATTCACATCATTCGCAGCTACTGTTTTAAAAAATGGGAAAATAGAAAGAAACTTTCTGATTTTTTGTTGAAAGATCTTAGTAGAATATCCAATAAATAGAGAGAGGTAATAGATGGGCTGTTCAATAAAAAGACCCAACTGTTTGAATATTCCGCCGACCAGCACGTCGAGCGTGCATGGTTTGTGCTGAGAAATAATCTGTATTGTAGGCAAACAGGAAAACTCTTGAAGGATAACGCTCGTGTTAAATTGTGGGTCAAACTGCATCAAAATGTATGGATCTGAGTGGAAACCAAGATGCAATTACTGCAGTGAGTGGGTAAATTGGATCCTCGACCAAAAAATGCATGAGTTGCTCATACACCAAAGTGGCGCTGGATGCATTTGACTAGAAAGGCATTGCGCATCATGAATTGGTTTCACGTGGCCAGACAAACAACAAAAAGGGATCCTGTGAACAGAAAGATGCTTAAGTTGCGGAAAAGCAAGACGTGAACGTTGCATCACGATAACGCTCCTGCGCATTGATCACTCTTTATCTGCAATTATCTGGCAAAAACTATGACACCAGGCCTGCCGCAACCACTTTACTGTCTGAATTTAACCCCGACAGCTTTGTTTTTTATTTTCAAAATTAAAAACAAATGACGTCAGGTTCAAGCCATAGGCATAGAGGTGATTGAAGAAAAGGCAATTCAGACGTGCGCGTAACCTCAAAAAACGAGTGCCAGAAGAATTGAAGAAACATTGGGAGCGGTATATAGCTAATTAAAGTGGTTACTTTAAAGAGAAAAAGATTTAGGCATTTTGAAAATAAATATTAAAATCTTTTATTGAAAATGCCTTGTTCTTTAGATGAACTGCCCTTTTAATACTAGGAAACTAACTAATATAAGGGACAGTGGAACATGTGGTGGTTTTCCTAATATTTTGTAAGTTGGGCAATTGATCAAGCCTAATAGCAAACGATGTCACATAAAATTGAGATATTAAGAAGGATGTGAATCTTAGTTCTTGATTTTGTACATTGTTGCCTCACGTCTCGTTTACATGCTGACAATACTTGCACACAGTGTGATTTATGATGAATTTTTAGTGCAAGAATTGGCCCTTCCTGTTTTCTTCTGGGGACCTTCAGAGCAATACATTTGTGAAACCCTCCAACCGGGCTATAATTTAAAATTATTTTGCTAATTATTGCAGATGTTGTGAATGCTGGTTCTAATTGCGAATTTTTAAAAATTTCTCATCGATATGATCTATATATTCTAAATGTTGCGGTTGGTTAAGAACAATACTGACTACATAATCCGAAGAAAACTTTACCTAATTAGATTTTTATTTTATTGAAATAGCTTGTTTCGTGATAATAACGGGACAGAGATGCGTAACTTTCACCTTCCAATTCTTGTTGATAAATTCGCAAAGCATTCTAATTTCAACGTATGGTTTAGGAAGCTGAATCCATGAGATCAGCTGTTTCTTAACCCAAAGTGTACGATACCACCAAGATGCCATAAAATTTTTCTTCGGTACTCACAATAACGGTTCTTGTAAGATCTACCCTACCGGATTTCGTTTGAAATTACCTGCAACAAAAGAAATTACAATCAGCACAGAAATATATTTCGTATGGCGTATTCTGCTACAAACATTGACAAACATGCAGCCTCACAAAAGAGGCCGAATTAACCCAAGGCCTAATTTCAGAATCCGACAAAAACGGCACACTTTGTACCGCATTACGACATTAATGAAAGTACAAATAGCCACCCCTACAAACACGTTCTTTACTTTTAACCCTATCCCGGGTCAGCAGCCACTTAAAGCGGGCTGCTGATGAAGTCGCGCTTTGTACAATGAACCGCCCATTGTTTGGTTTTGAAACAACGCTGATAAATAGACGAGGTATTATAATTATTCATCGCGCCCCTGCCGTGGGGTGGCTGCCCATTAAAGCACTTACTGCTACAAACAGGAAACAAGACGAACAAGCGCTATTTTTCAAGAGCTTGCCTTGATCGATAGCGGTTCGGGGATGCTTAAGTGTTCTTAAAATGCCGAAATCACACCTCCAGGGAAATGGTTAAGCAGGCAACTAAATCTTTTAAATGTATTAGAAATTGCACATTGGGCATGATACTACTTTGTTTTCAACTTTGGCAACCGCTTTAGCAGAAAATATATACAAAGAGGATGGATCCCGTGGTGACGTATAAACGTCACCACTATGTAATTGACTTAGTTACTATCGAAAAGCTTCTTCTCTTGTTACATATACATTGTAGGTGTCACTTTTATTTCAACTTTTGTTTATGTAAGCTGTTAAATTACTGAAATTGATTTTAAAAAAACGAACAAAACTGAATAGCATCATGCTAAAAAGGGACCGAAAACGCATCTTGAACGTTCTTCAATACCCGTACCAAGAAAGGGTTTAGTGGAGTATTCTGCGTTATAATTCCACGACTTTATAAATAGTTCTGATGTAGTTTGGCTTGCTGATACAGGTGCTTCTAATTTGGCGTTTATTATTAATTTATTCTTAAATACCTACCAGTGTCTCGTGTAATGTTCGACATTATGTATGCGTCTGCTAAATAGGTTTAACATATGTTAATCCATTTGTCAGCAATCGTCAATTAATTAGTTCTTGTTCGGTATAAATTAAATTCTAATTTAGTATATCCATTTATGGTTCTTAGATAATACCTGCTAGATTAGGCAGCTTTTTAAGTATAACACTGAATCACTGATTTCTGCGGTGTAGAACATTCTAATTTATAAATTTAATTTTCACACTGCTCTAACACGTTACTTTATATCAAATGATTAAACTAGATTATGTTCTTAACACTTGTTCAGCCTCAAAGCTGATAGTTGTTCACTAATGAAAAATTCAAAAATTTCAAATTTGTATTTGCAAAACTTTGCATTAGATCAGCTTTCCAAAAGATAGTTGGATTACACAAATCCATTTCATCTTGTTAGAAGTTATATTTAGAAATATAAGTTGACGTAGGAATTCCACTATTTTACAAAGCTCTAACTCCTTGCTTTACTGCTGTTATTAATCCCCATTTTTGGGTGTAATCCGAAAGTGTTAATTCGAATTTCCACTCGCTGTTGCTGTGGAGGCGGCAACTTCGCACAAAGTCGTGTATATCAGGTTGTCTAAATAGTGACTCTAAATTGCATCCTTTTACGACTAAAACTTCCTGTGCGCAATTTCGAGATGGGACAGATTTGGTCTTTTTGGTTTGGTGAATTGCTGCACCTACCTGATTACCTTAGGATGCGATAGTATTTAGGAAGTATAAAGTAGGATTTGGTGATCGCTGTTCTTTTTCGTTTTTATTTTCTCCCTCATTATCCTGTTCGTTGTAGTGTTGATTTTGTGCGCCTGTTCCGACATCTCTACGAGAGTCTCAAAATTCGCTGTGCAACCTATAGAAAATCCGTGGATGCGCAATTTGAAACAAATTTTCCTGAATTTTTCAACACCTGTGGCAGTCAGGTCTTTCAACCGGCATTCGGTTTATTTCGTTTATTGTTAGATTTTACCCAAAACGACTGTAACAAGAGCTTTGACCACACCACCATAGCAGTTGACGTCCATAACAAACACATAATTAACGATTTGCTTTTCCTGATTCCTGATTTATATTGACCCTCTTTGTATAAGAGTTCTCTTTAACAGTTAGATGAGTCTCTGCTGCACCACTAAGGTTACCGGCTCAGACCTTTTGTAGTATGCTGATAAGCTGATTTGACGCTATATGTAATCACGAATTTCAAAAGGTCGCTGTATAAATTTTATTGCCCCAGTCGCATTTCCGCAGAAGAAATTGATTGAATCCTCAGGATTTGCAGCTCGACGTGTAGCATATTGGTATGTATATTTGGACACTTTCGATTTCGTGGCGGGTAGCTACACTACAACACGCAATATGCTAGTTATATGAATTTAAAAACACCTTGTGCAATTTTAAAGGATCAACAAACTATATCGTCCTCCGTAAGCTATCTGCTGCATGAAATGCGCCGCTATCTTATTCCACACATATTTGCCGCGGGCTGCACCGTTCGCTCGTGGAGGCAAATCGCTGATGTTTGCCCTTTTGAGCTGCTCCCTTTCGCCCCGAGTTTCTCGTTCTACTTCGCGTCCCACCTATATCTCTTAACGGAGCATCTAGGATTAATCGCATTAGTGGGGCCTCCTTTTGGGAACGGTGGCCCCGCATCGACTGTTTGTGTAATTAGGCGTATCATTTCTTAGCGAGAACAGGTGAAAGGGGCTCGGTGGGCGTGAGGAGCTTAAAGGTTTTGTTCTAATGAGATGGTTATACAGCGAGTCCGTATGGAATATATCAGAAATGAATCGATATAATTATTACGCATAACTAGCAATAGTAATGGGAATATCTAACTTTCAAGTCACCTTAATTAACTATATTTCTAAAAATTACAAAATATTTCTGAATTAATTTTGAAGTTGTTAAACTGATTTGTGAAGATCAAATTGGCGTTGTATCTTTTCCGTTAGATAGCTTTGTAAGTACCCGTCAATATTATTGCTTTAATTAAACGGGATTTTGAAACTAAACTGCTGCTCTTTTTGCAAAGACGATTATTTAAAACCACTATCAACCTAATGTCAAGCAAATTATAACTCGTTTTGCACTTAGATGAGTGACTCGTATGGTCTTCCGTTTAGTCTGCACTTGTCCAGTTCCGGATGCAAACCTCTTGCAACGGTATGCAGGTTTTGAATGTATTTCTCCCAGTTGCAATTGCCCTTTCTGTGTAGCTCAGAAGCCGGGGTTTTGACATTTTCTGATTAATAAGACAGGAATGAAAATAAACTGTTCTGTTATTACATGTCACAGAACTCGAAATGTAATTCTCAACAAAGTATGTAGAAACAAATGCATATAAATAAAGATTGTATTCGAATAATACTTCTTAATCCTCACCGGGTCTCTCGCTGGATGCCGACTGTACATGGATCGAGTATATTTTCCTACCGAAAAGCGGCTCAACAAAGCATTAGGGGTTGTTTTTCACCGCAAATCGGCTCGACAAAACATCAGGGGTTGTTTGCCACCGAAAGTCGGCCTTACAATATATCGAGTACAGGTTTCGGGACCTGCTGATGGTTACTGAACTGTGGGAGTCGTTTTGGGATGAGTCCTAGACTCAACTTGTCTTGGACGGGCCGGGTAGTGTCCTTATATATCCGTTCAAGTCTTCTCCGTGAATTATCTTCTGGGGGAAGAAACGTGAGGCTGCGCTGTGGGTAGTTATGCAAACACGCGCATTGTGGTAGGTACTTCAATGTGAGTCACCTAGTCTTTTTATTATTGTTTATGTGCAGAGAAGCGAACGTTACAATGTTTCCCATGTGTCAAAGGATGAGAAGATAACTCGATAATGTAAAAGATGCAACGGTTAAGAATCTAAATTAATTGAAAGAAATATGATATTGCAGTATACGACTTTTGTTGCCACCTTCACAACATTGATTCAGTCAACGAAAAGCTTCTGATTGAGTTAAGCCTTTGTCGTTTTTCGCCTGTGCTACAATGATGTCACAGGTAATTTAAAACCACCCTCGTATGTCTAACCTGAAACCATCGATTCGCCGCAGATTGGGCGATTATAATGAGTTTCCGATGGGCCGCCACCAAGAGCAGTTATCATTAGGAAGAAGAGCCGAAGCTCGCGTTCCTCTCCTCATTTGGCGGTGGGCGAAACCGATGCGGGTAAATATAATAGGCAGACTAAGCCAATTTAAAACAATATCGATTGATCGGAGCGCGACCAATTTCGAAAGTCCTCAGGATACGGACGAGTAAGACATTTAATTATGCGGAGCGAGGTAAGATCAATTGCCGCCGTCGAGCTCCAGCTGAAGAGCGCGACAACTGATTGATGCAGGCGGCCTCGCTCTTCAGCGCTAATGATCCTCTTTCGCTCGTCGCGAAACTCGCCCTACGTGCGCTTCGCCGTCTCCATCGGTTATTACGCGCCGCCATCGCGGCTGGGCCGCTTCTTTCGCGTTTTTTGGGCTAATGGCACCGACATGCGATCTTCGCCGCCTTCCGCATGCTGGTTTGCAGCGCCGGAGCCCAGGAAATTCGACCGGAATGAGACGCGGCCTCCGAACCTGCTGGAAATTCGCTGGCGCGAACTAGAAACGAATCTGCTTTTACAGCAGCGTTAATTTAGCTACGCTTGTTTTTAGAATCAACTACATGCGGCTTCACAGAACTACAATGAGTAGTTGAACATGTAAAATGATATAGAAAATGTTGTAATGGTATAGCTATCTTGTTCGAATTGAAAAAGGAAAAGTTAAGAGCTTCTGGCCATTCTTCTCCTATATTCGACGTGCAATTACAGGTTCTCTGTTTATTCGTTTATTCTACGAAATTGCCCTGACTATTCAGTAAAAGAACACATTGGCGTATAGTAGAGGTTTGAAATAAGTTTACGAAAGGTAACTGGTAAAACCAGATTAGTAAGTTAGGTAGGTACTGAAGAAAAAGAAATTTGGTAATTAAATCCCTATTGATGATTTGCGATACGATTATCTTTGTTAGCAGGAAAGCCAGATTAAACTTTCCCGTTAAGATATTTGTAGTCTACGACAACACACAAAGAAATGAACACAGCTATGGTTCCTTTTGTATTATTTTGTTAAAAACAAATGTCTAAACGTAACAGTGCTACTGCATTTGTCAATATAGCGGGACTAAACAAAAAGCGAAACAAAGTTTCATTAAAATATGACAAACCATTTATTAGAATTAAAGGTTTAATGCATGAACAACAGATGGCCCACCCCGTGGTCTAAACTGAAATCACTTTCTGGCGCCATGAGTATCATGTGAGGTACACATCTGCAATTCTAGTTTTGGTCAAAGAGATTACTTTCTACAAATGCAGTAGAAAAAATTAATGGTTTTACAGAAAAAATATATTCGGCACCTGAAGACCACATTAACATTCATTGGTAAGGTTTCGTGCACCATATGTGATACTCATGGCAATCAACATGCTTTAATAATGTTGCAGGAGCCATAAACTCCACAATAACAAGCCTGCACATATTCGAAGGGGGAAAGAACAAGAAGAAGGCTGCAGATCAGTTTGAGATGCTCCCGGTTAAAATTTCGTATATTTTAAGCATATTGTCGTAAAATGTGCACCGCAGAGCTACTTCTTTGTCCCATTTTTGTTAATAACTACTCAGATTGATTTGTTAAATATTGCATGTTTTCGCACTGTTGGCACATGCTTAGCAACAAGATCCGAAATTTAGTATAAGCGTGTCACGGTCCGAAGGTGTCACTTCGAATTTCCACCTGATTTTGCTGTAGGTCCGATAAGTTAGAACGCTGTCGAGTACTTCAGGTTGCGTAACTACTTTATGGTAACATTTGTGTTCGTGTTGGCGCTGACTGTATGCAGCCTTCGAATTTACTGTGAAAGCTATTCGACGTCTTTGGTGGGGATTTTCCTTTTATCAGCAGTTTTTGTTTCGACGATTTCATCGACAATCTGAGGCTTACTTCAAGATGTGATAGCAGTTCGAAAATCCGAACGAAAATAGGAGTTCCGTTATCACGTGATATAATGCTCTGGCGAATTTATTTTCAGGCCTTTTTCTTGTTTTTTTCATTATCTCTTTCCCTTCTTCCCGCATATTTGATTTTGTGTTTCTGCTCCGATATTTTACAAGGATCGCGCTGTGCTACCTATATAAAATCTATGAATGTGTGAAGCAGCTGCACGTTGCAGAATCGTCTTTGCGAAAATCCAGAATCCCTACGATTGGGAGCCCGTCCCACTAGCCTTTTTTGATAGTTTCCACCATGAGCTGCAGCTATTTAAGATCATGTTTTTCAATTGTTTCATCTTTTCGCGCACCTAGCATCACATCTCATGTTTCCCGCCACGAGGAAAATGCGTGGTTTATTGAATTTCATCCGTCGTGGATATTGCTGACAGTAGCACTTAAGAGTTTTGATCGCATCTTTTAGTATGCAATTAACAGCCATCTGTTGTTTACCAGATGTCATTTTGCTTTGAGTGTATGATGATTTTATTCTGGGTTCTTTTGTTTATTAATAATACTAAACGGGTAGGTATTTTTTTATTACTTCACTCAATCGATTCTGTGAGTTCTTATAAAAATCTGGTGTGATACACTCACACAACTTCCTTTTACAGTCTTCTTATAATTAGTCAAAAATTTAATTTTTAATTTTTAAGCATTTGTCAAAAATTTTCAAAAATTACGAATTCTACAAAAACGGTACAAAATAGAGCATTAGTTGAAGAGACAAATTTTCTCTAAAATCTTAAGCAGAATTCAAAAATGTAATAATATACCGGGTGTTCTATTTAAAATAGGAGTTAATAAAAAAAAATAGAAAAAAAACAAAAGAAACCCACTTTAGAAGTATTCAACTGGAAAATCACCTATCTCACGTCAATGCACATTAAAAATGTAATAAAAATGTGAAGTTTGAAAAAAATCGTTAGAGCCGTTTTTGAAAAAATCGAAAAAAACTGAAAAATCACAAGAGTAAACACCTACTTCCGGTTATGCGATTTTCTTCAAAAGCTTGCTGTCTTATCTACATGGTACACAAAACTTATATATGAAGTTTCAACGCCATACCTCTTTTCGTTTTTGAGATATTCTGTTCACAGACAGACAGACAGACACACAGACAGACACACAGACAGACACACAGACCAATGAAAAAAAATATGTTTTTTGGGATCAGGGGACTCTAAAACGTGAAGATCTGTTGAAAACTCAATTTCGAATTTTTGGGGTGAATCCAATACTTCCTTTATCGTAAAAGGAAGTAAAAACAGATCTTTTTAATTGCGAGGTCCTCACATACTATTCGTGCATTAAATATGTTGTAATGATTTATACATTAATCATTTGTATTCTGGGTTCGTTTTGCATTTACAAACCTGGTGTTATTAATGTCCTTCTGCGTATTAGTGTCGTAGCTGCACTGCTCCGTATGGTTCAGCGGTGTGTGTCAGCGGTAAGTTGCTAAATCTGGCGCCCATAATTGTAAGATTATTGCGAATTCTTTATGTCCACTAACATGTAACGACGTTGATATTGGGCACTTTTGTTTCTTGTTACATTTTACTTAATACTCCAGTAACAAATGCATTCTAAATCAACGAATTACAGGTTTCTGGTCTTTACACGCAATAGTAGATGAACATCATTTCAGAAATTTGCAACGTTTTGTTTTAAGTTTGAACTACTTCGTGCAAACTATGCGTCTGGAGATGAAAACGTCGAATAGTATTTTACATGATAATTCACCTAGAGAGGTTACATATCGACTTTGAAACACACTGTATACAAGGAGGCACCGGTCCTGGAATGCCTTTTACTAAATATTGAAAAGTAATCTCCTGTTGCAAGCTGCTGTTTTATGGTCTGAGGCGTTTGCTCCTTTGGTTAGAGGTGTTTTTCTATTAAAGAAGACCATAAGCGGCTGGTGCCAAATCTGGAGATACTCGATCCGCCTGATCAAAGCCCATATGCATTTTTTGATATTGATTGTTATGATTTGTGTATGTACATGCATTAACTGGTGTTTTGAAATCTCTCGTTAGCAAGATATTTTTCTCGGTTTCCTTGACTTTTAAGTACCTAGTCGGTCATTCTCGTCCAAATTTTCTATAAAACAATTTTTACAGCTGATTTCTAGACAAAAAACTACATAGGGAATGAAGGGCTGAAGAATTTCTTTTATTGTTGTTTTCTGTCCGAGTTATTAACCAAGTTTCGTCCATAGCAATAATCGTCAAGTCCGCACCATCTCCTTTGCAACGAGTGTTGTTATGACGTGTTATTTTTAATTGGAATTAAAGCGTTTTCAAAACGATTGAGCAGATCTGAATCAGGGTGACCACGTAAACAATCGATTGTCAACAATCAGTTGTGTATTCAAGGTCTATTTTAAAAAGTCATTTTCAAATATGTCCATAGCACTAATATAATACTTATAGAAAAAATGCTTTTAAATGTTAGCAATTTTTACATAATTTAAAAAAAATCGTTGGTTTGCTAACTTTTGAGAAGTTTCTTGTGCAGCATGGAACCCGGTTCGTTATATAAACAGGACTCAAATGTTGCTGTGCCACGGTTTTAGTAAGTTGGTATTACTACGATTATTACAATAATAACAGGGAAGTGTATATAACCAGTAATTATCTAATTTGTTTTTTCGCCTAATTCAAAATGTGGTAATGGGTTTGGACTTTTAACTTTGTATTTGCATATTTGTGGACTATTTATTGCGTATCAGTCGCTAGTTATTTCAGTTCCGGGGAATTTCTTTTGTTCCAATTTATAATAAATCACTTTATAATTCCTGCTGACTTTATTACACGTTTGTAGCTTTACCTTGGCGTATTAATAGCAACCCATAAAACTTGGGCACCATTCAAAGGTTACGGGCCATAATTCATTATTTGGCAGGTTTTAAAGGAAAAGTGCTACTACACCCAGTTCCATTGTAATTCGAAATCGTATATGGCATCGATTACTTATTACGACATAACTATTATAAAGCCCCCCATGTTAAATCCTAAAGACCAACTGGAAGTGGCAGTCATGTGGTAACATCCTAAAGTTTCAATTGACTTGGTTAGATGGATTCAGTTAGTCTTTTTTTTAAATAAACGAGCTGTTGAAATCTTAAAGAGGCAATTATTAATGTTCTTTGAACTGCATATTTTTTTAGCAAATTTTCTTACAATTTGCTAATTCGTTAAATTAAAAAAAAATAAAATGCGAACTTAAAGTATAAGAACTAGGTATAATTTTTATTATACTCTTTACCACCTGCCGAAATTAGTCATCCGTTTCCTCCCAATGTAAAGTTACCGTTCTTAGCTGACGATTTCTACTATTTCTACGTTAGATTTTTTCCATTTGTATCAATTAATGCATTTCTTGAATAGTTATTATAATCTTCTTCCTCTATTTTATCACACTTTTCAATCTCCGATTCCGGATTACAGTTTACGTAATTTCTTTACGCGAACTGATCGAACGTTTTCGTTATTAAGAAATCTATACCAAAAAATATAGTGTATATATTCTACCCGGTGCTAATTGTAAGTCGATGCGCCGAAATGACTCAAAATAAGAGTTTAAACGAGCTCAACTATCACAAACACCTCAAGTACATACATTAACTATTCATGTTTGAATTTATTAATGTATTTAGCTAATTATTTTTTGCTTGGATAATATATTTCTATGCTATGTTATCGCATGATCAGCAAATTTTTCCGTGATTTCCACCGGTTACCTGCAAGCTGTCGAAACCTCTAGCTGCAAGAAACAAAGCACAAACATTGGGTTAATCCTTTAATATTTCTTTATTGACATTTATTTCTTGCTTTAATTTAAAATGCTGGTAAAAGCAACCCAGAATTATAGCAATATGAAACTGAACAGTATTTTAGGCACCTACAAGGAGCGCTTTCATTTTCCTATCAAAAACTCCCAATAATAATTATCGAAATGGGCATCCATTGAGATATAAGCAAATGCAAACGAGTTTCTCTTGTCAAATTTTTAACGATTCAAAGCGAAAAATGCCAAACTCAGCTTGCTAAAAATTAGCTGCAGACTTACTAAAAAATGTTTGCAAATCGATAGAAGTGATTCAGATAGTTAGGCAAATCACGATCTTTACGGATATTCCAGTTCCCTGAAGTGCAAGCTGTTTGAAGATCTAAATAACGTCTCAATTTTGAGTTTACCGTAATTTCAAATCGAGGGATGGTCGAATAGATTCAAAGAAACATAATGGCAGCTAATCAACGCTCTGTACATTCATCTATCGTTTCGCGACCCCCCGTCGTGTAAAGCTCTGTTTCCGTTCAACGAGTGGTGGATTGGTTTCAGCACTTCACCATTAATTGAGTTGCTGGGTGCAGCTGAGTCAATTATGTTTATAATTTCATACAATCTTTATAAATCATCGCTCATGTTATTATGTGTTTTAGCAAATACATTTTGGCGAATATCACCGTTCGTAGTGCAGTAACGCCTTAAGCGCTCAGCACCGGTATATCAATAGAATATTCAGCTTCGGAATTCTTTTGCAGGCGAGTCCGTCGGATAACCTGACTGATAACGCGCTGGAATAATTCTTAGAAATTGGTTTGATAAACTTTTACAAAGCTATCCCGCTTGTAGGTGTTCTTTGAAATTTCTTGTATTATTTTAGTTTATAAAGCACAGCGCAGTTCCGTGTGTTAGGAATTCAAGTATGAATTTTTAGAGAGGTAAGCTATAGCCGGAGCTGAGCACCGTACACCTTATGTGGTAAGACTTCCACTCCATCACAGGCATTCCAACGCCACGGTGACTTCGTGAACAATAGCAAAATCCTGCTCTTTTAGCTTAACTTGCTTAATATGTGTTGTGCACTTATTTAAAAGTTGCAGCAAATTCATTGAAAATGCCTCTCAACTTCCTGAAAACTTGTAGACAAAATTAAACTACATTTTACTCAGTAGTTACTAACAATCTATAAGAAAACACTTGATAATACACTGAAAAGTTACTCAATAATTTTTAGAAATTGCCTAAAAGTTTACAGATGGTTTACTAAGAATTGAATGCAAATTTACTAAGACATTGCTATAGATTCTTCTAACTTTCCTGAAAATTGGCTACAAAAATTGGTGAAAACCAGCTAAAGTTTTACAGGACAATTATTCAAATTTTAGATAGAAGTTTCTGAAAATTGAAGGGAACATTTGCTACAAACTTACTAAAAAACTGCTGCAAACTGGTGACAGTCGGCTACAAACTAACTAAAAAATATTCTGCGAATTTAGTTCGTATTCTACAAACTTACTGAATTTGTTGTAAATTTTGCTTAAAGTTTATTGAAGTCCCTAAAAACTGCCTGCAAATTTCTTAAAAGGTTATCGAGCAGTTCCTTTGATTAATTCCCTAGAAATTGTTCAAAATTGGAATTTTCAGCAAATTTACTCATAACTCAATTAAAATTGTCTGTTTCTCAAAACGTCTAGAGTAAACCAATAATAAAAATTGCTGAATATTTGAAGCAAACTTGCAGAAAGTTTGTAGAAAATTAAAAAAAACGGTTTGAAAATTGGATGGAAACTTAACAACAAATATCTTACAAATTGCGCTGTAAATTTACTGAAAGTTCTTCAAAACTCTCTCTCTTGCAAAATGCTATATGTAAAATATTTTCAACTAATCCAAGATGTATCTGTTCTCCCTTTGTCTCATAAATATATACAATAAATTTATAATCTTGGTCCTTATATTATGTGACTGAAAAAAGACTGTTTTTAAATATCAGATTATGTTGTAGGCTAATCGGGATGCGAGACATTCAATGAAAAAACCGAGACGTCTGGAAACCCTAATCCCTAAAAAAATTAATTGAAAATAGTCCGGTGAAGAAACCTACTGGATTGCACTTTGGTGCGCGGCTACACGCCTTCTAATTATTAAGAAGGGAGAAGAGTAACAGCTGGATCGATGAGCAAATATACTTAACTACCAGAGGGAGTTCCCCATTCCCTTTACTTTTTTACTCGAAAACTTTTTATGTGAGGCCGGGCATCCCCTTTTTAACTGGGGGCGACACTTAGTTTCGTCGATCGGAGCAATTTGGGAAAATCAGCTACCCTGCCAAAAAAGGAGGGAAGAGGGATCTGCAGACGTGAGCTAATTTTATTCATGAGGACTGGGCAATTAATATACTTTTATTGGCCTCGATTTCCAGTGATTTTAATATTTTCCCGTTAAATACAGCCTTAAGTCAGATGCAAGTTTAATGGAATAAATTTGCTCCCATAGCTTCAACTTGAGCCGGCTCCGAACCGACTTCCGACAGTTTTATAACGCCCCGAGTGGCAAGCGATCCAATATGAGAATCCGGGCCCATTAGAACCTCCGATAAAATTTCGGCAATCGAGCCCTCGCCTAACCCGAGAAGTAATTGCGTGGTGCGTGATCAGCGAAAGGGCAGGATCGTCTGAAATATGCTCTCGTGGGCGGCCGAGGTGTACAGCGATCGGGGACGGTTTCCTATGTAAATATCATGCAATCTCGAAGCCCCAAATGGAGGCTGTCGCTGGAGGCCCGGGCCTTGTCATTAGACCGGGCTTCTGGGCCCCAGACGGTCGCGTGATAGCTTGTCGACCCCGAAAACCCTCCTGTGATGGAACAGATTGATCGGCGGAATATCACAAGGCCGGCCGATTCAATCTCCTATGATCGATACGTTCCACGCTTCGTTTGGATTTAACCGCAAATCGGTGCTCGGTGTGCGCGTGATATAAATCACGACCTCGAGCGGACGAACAATTAAGGGGCCTCGAAAAGATGGACAAATAAACAAGGATGGTCTTTTTATGAGGCAACCAGAACGTTATGCTAATGTCAAATATGAAAAGTGGATATGCTTCATGGTCATATATCGCATTTTGCATGAAATGCTAGTCAATTCATGAAACAACGCTGAATAGTGAAATCACAGACGTATATAGAATAGACAGATCAGGGATAGATGCCGTACATATACTGAAACATACTATGAGCGTAGTATAGGCATCCACCTACTATTTATGGACTTTCAGAGACCTTTGGCAAAATCAGTAGTTTTGCCCTTTCAAAAATTTGAAACCTCACTTGAACTAAAACGCCTAAAACCAATCACACTACAGTGAACAATACATACTAGTTTAAAAAATTGGAAAATAATTCTAGCGATTCACTCGTTGTTCACCACTTTGTTCGGTTACACATTGGACACATTGTAGCTCGAAGCAAAATAGTCAAGTAACAACCCACACTAAGAAAAGTTAAATAGTTCAGAATGCAGACGATATGACAATAATTTCACAACACCTGGCTCACGGCGGCAGGATATGTGGGTACTCAACTTACCCAGCCTCTATTTTCTCTGAAAATTAGTTTTCGCATTTCCCTGAGACAAGTCATCCGCCGATTCTAAATAGGGATTTACACATTCCAGTTCCAAACGGAAATGCGTCCAAGTAAGAGATCGATTAGTAAAATATTTCAAACACATTCGGCTTAATTATTGAGTTCAAAATGGGTGGTAATATATTCAAAAATGTGCAATAATACCCAAATGCAATATTATTACACAATATCGTAGATCTACTTAGCTTGAACGCAGTAAAATTTGACAGTATACGACGGGAGGCGAGATAGCTGGACTGCAGACTCGAAATAAGATTTTGGGTTAACTCTGACTGGACCAGCTGAGTTGGCCAAGATTATGGGCGATACCCCGACTCTATGGGTATCTGGTATCAGCAATCAATCATAAGACGCCACCGACACAAGAATGGAATCTTTACGATACACCAATAGGAGGTGCACAGAACTTCAAGTAATACTATACCTAGGAAGCTTATATACTATATATACCTAGCGAAAATCCGTAGAATGTCACTAAGGCTGTAAAATGCTCACAATTGGCAAATCACAACGCAGTTACACTACACCCTGGCTCGACGCTATTTAACTAGCGTCTGATTCGCGCCCCTCAGCTAAAGTTTGCGGCAAAATATCCAACGCAAAATAGCTCTTCTGTTGCTATGAAACCAGTGGCGGCGGCATCAGTATTTCAAACCGACATCACAAAGAATTATATATGATGAAAATACACAAAATAAAAGAATAAAATCAGGAAATATTTCATACTATACCACTAAAAGTATATCTATTGAAAAAAGAGCATATATTTAGTCATAAATGAAAATCTATAAAAGTCTATCAAGCCCAACAATCAAAATTGTCGCAGAGTAGATAGAATATCTTAGAATATCCTTCTTCGTCGGCTAACAAGGAGTGTACCGTCTTCTTTTGGTTTCCAATCTTTCAATCGATTGAGATTTCTCCACCCATCTCAACTTAACAATCTTTGTTGCATCGCTTCTTTTATACCTTGCTGCCGTTATATGAGCAGAGTTTCCCTTTATCTCTTTTCTGACGGTACTAATTTCATAATTGTCTTCGGTAACCCGCTATATTGCATACTTTCGGCCAGCTTGTACTGTGGCGTTTGCTCCTATTTAAATTATTTGGTCAAATAATACTATACGTACTCAAAGTTATGTCGATTATTTTTGGGGTAGTAAGTATCACGAAGGTCCATTGCGTGTGGGTACCATTGCAGACGCAATGGACATGAGTGATACCACCCCAAAAATAGTCTACCTAACTTTGACTAAGAATAGTATTCGGAGGACTATTCAGTGAACCAAACCCATTTTCCAAATTAAAAAGACTCAACACTTAGTTACACATGTTAAAATACAATTTGTGTAAACATCTTCAATAAATATTTTAATTTGTTCAGAATAGTCACTTGAGTACTAGTAAAATAGTCACTACAATTTATTTTGGTTGGCTATGAAATGCAAATCTGACGTTTTCATTGGTCCAGTTTTGACAGATGATAGGTGGACTGAATAGTCTTAAATATTTGTAGTTTGCACGTCGCCATCTTTCCGGCATCAGTATTTTGTGCGTTGCATCATTATGTTTGGGATCAAGCCATGCGCGCTGCATGTAGCTCGCATTGACGCATCGGTACTTTCTCCTACTTTTCTTTACCAACAAGTTTTCTCGGCAGAGGAAGACCCGAGACCCTATAAAAGCACCTGAATCCGATCAGACGAAAAGCCTTTGCTACAGAGGGAGGCCAATGAGAGCCTCGCAAGTTTCAGTCTAAGAAATCTTCGGACGGCTCGCCGGAAAAGAGTGAACGCCGCGCTCGATCCCCGTAGAAAAAGCCACCTCCAGCCCCCAACTTGTAAGTCCCACCTTAACCAGAAGAAACCCTCTGCTGGTACAGAATAATCCAGTCCCGGAAGGCAACGACCCAGATCATGCAGTGCATGGATTTTATTTCTGAGAACACTTAAGTACCCCTCGATAACGCTGCAAGGCTGGTCCAATGCGAGAGTCCGCGTAGAGAATTTCTATCTCTCTGTCTTCTGCGCCGCTAAAACTCCAAGTCGTGCCCGGAATTGGAAACATCATCCAAAATTCGCTGTAAGGTTAAAGAAAGCGTTCAAGACTTGTGTAAGACAGTACTCTTTGGGATTTAAGCAAAATTACACCATCATCCACGCCGCCATCAAATCTCAGCCCTAGAATTTTGTACCACAATAAACTTTTGTTTGTTTATAGAACAAAGCCGGCCATTTTGACATTTCGAGTTGGTATTGCAGCACACTCTGACGTCTAGATTGTCAAGTGATAAAGATAGATAGGTTGCAGCGTCTCCAGGCGTAGGGCGAGCCGAGAAATAACCGATTTCATACCATTGCTATAAATTGCAAAATACATTTCGGTAATTAAAATATCCTATATAAAGTTATAATAAATATAGTGTTCTATTTGACGCATTTCTTTGGGTGACGGCCACAACAGAGCTCTGGTTCTGAGCTACCAAAGAGGCAAAGTACGAAACAAGGTAAAATAGAATACGCCACTCCGTTCGATTACAATACTGTTACGATCCTGAGGGCCGAGGGATGGATGAGTCGGCAGCCTTGGCGATTAATACGCGAGCGTTCCAGAGCTTCTCGAAGCGGCTGCAGAAATATGAGTCACAGCGGTCGAATGCTCGGGAAGCGTCCTTACAGCCAGGTGCAACGGACACTCACACTTTCAGGGACGCCCTCGAGGGCAACAAACGCGGATGCGTCATGCGGTTTCTAGAAGAGTCTAGCGAACTCGCGGTTAGTCTAGAAAGGGATTACCTGAAATATAAATACACGCCCGCATGAATAGCGGGCAGTTCGAATTCAGCATCAGAGCGGCGAGCTCCCAGATAAATAAAACGCGTGAAATAAATAAATAGATGACCAGATAAATAGAAATACATCGTTAGTGTTTAAGAGTGATATAAATAAATAATAATAGTTGTTAGAAATAGTGCCGTAGTTTAAAAGTAATTTGTGTTCTGCTTGATAATTCTCGTGTGTTTGTAAATAACAATAATTAATCCAATAGTTGTAAATAAATGTTTGAACCCATGTTTGTCGTATAATTTGAAATAGCCCGAACGTTAAGAACGTAACAGTGGTGTCGGTGTGAGGTTTTGAACCGGGGGCTATAAAAAAAAATTATCGAACAAACATTAAAATAAATAAATTATTTAACAAGTGCCGATAAAACGACGGTCAGATAAATAAATTGAAGTGAGTATTGTGCATGCCTTTGACGAGATCTCAAAGCAGCAAAATGGAAGCCCAATTAAGCCAACTTTTGCAACTGATGCAAGTTAGCCAGGACAAGGCGGAAAAAGTACAAGAGGATCTTAGGAAAGAGATCCAAGCTGGGCAGGAGAAGGCAGAAAAAGCGCAAGCAGAATCGAAAGCCGCGCAAGAAAAAGCACAAGAAGACCTCAAGAAAGTACTTAAGGAAGAATTGAGAGCCGGCCGAAAGAGGATCTTGAAAGTACTAGAGGATCTTAATAATAAGCGTAGGGAACAGCGGAAAGCCGGGCAGAAATCACGAGAAGAGCTGGAGGCCGGGCAGGAGGAGCTGGAAGCCGCAGAAGAGAAAGTAATCCAAAAGCTTGATGGGAAAATAAATGGAAGAGTTCGGTCTCTGCAGTTGGATACTGGAGCGACTAAGTTCATCGCCAGGTCCGACGTAGTAAGGGACGAGGGTCAGCTGCTGCACAACGAGACACGCCTTCGCACTGCCACGGGGGGCGCGGTGACCACACATGGGGAAACTGATTTGAAGATTGGGAATCAAACCCTCAAGCATCGGGATCTGATGGCTGACAGTGCGGACGAGTACATCCTGGAAGTGGATGTTATGGATAAGTGTGAGTGCGTTTTGGACCTGAGACGCGGCGAGTTGCACGTGGGTGGGGAGGAGCTTTCCCGACACCCAGGAGGAGAAATCGCGGCACAAGTGGTATGGGCGGAAGATGTTATTCTGCAAGGACGAACCGAGAGGGTCGTGGATGCATACCTGGATGGCGATCTCCCGAGCAACGTGGTGCGCGTGGTTGAGCCCGATTATGCTGACATTGCGGACGAGTGCATCCTGGGAATGGATGTTGTGGATAAGTGTGAGTGCGCCTGGACCTGAGACGCAGCGAGTTGCACGTGGGTGGGGAGGAGCTTTCCCGACACCCAAGAGGAGAGATCGCGGCACAAGTGGTATGGGCGGAAGATGTTACTCTGCAAGGACGAACCGAGAGGGTCGTGGATGCATACCTGGATGGCGATCTCCGGGGCAACGTGGTGCGCGTGGTCGAGCCTGATGGTGGCAAGAAGCTCACTCATGGTATCCTGGTAGGGAAGACGGTGATGAAGACTGGGCTTGGGGTCCCAGTAAGGATGATGAACGTCAGCAGGGAGCTGGCAACCGTCAGGAGGAACCCAATACTGGGAGGGGGCATGAGCCAACGAAAACGGAAGAAGATAGAAGATTTGGTGGCCCGGTACCAAGACATCGTCGAGTGCGGAGATCATCCCAGCGGCCGTACTGACGTAGGAAAACATAAATCATTCGAGTTTGGCAGAAGAGTCTTGCTGAGGACCGACCATACTGCTCTGGGATGGCTACTGCAGTGCAAGAACCCTGAAGGACAGATGGCTAAGTGGATCGAGCGCCTACAAGAGTACGACTTGGAAATAAATAATCGGCCTGGCACAGCCCACCGCAACGCCGATGCGTTATCCAGGGGGCCCTGCCCTGCGGACTGCGGCCACTGTTCGACACTGGAGAGTCGTGCGGTACCCGCCAATCGTACTACTGTAGTCGACGACTCGTGGGAGCCAGACGAGTTGCAGAGCAGCCAGGAGAACGACCCCGACTTAGGCACGGTTATAGCCGGGAAGCAAGATGGCCGTCTACCTACCTGGCAGGAGGTCTCCACCACCAACGCAACGATGAAGACTTATTGGGCGCAACGGGACTCCTTGCAGCTGGACAACAACGTCCTGACTAGAATCTTGGAAGATGAGGACAGTGGGGCAACGAGATCACGATCGATGGTTCCAAGGAGTAGAGTGGCCGAGGTGCTGCGCCATCTGCATGATGGCTCCTCTGGGGAACACTTCAGATTGAAGAAGACGTTGCAAGAGGTCCAAGAGAGGTTCTACGGGGCAAGCTGCGAAGGTGACGTCCGAGAGTGGTGCCGGAGGTGCGAAGCATGCGCTACAGGAAACGGACCGGTTGGAAGACGTAGAGATTCGAGGTGGCAGTACAACGTCGGTGGTCCGTTCGAGGGGTTATCCATTGACATCGCCGGACCATGCCCCGGTACCGAAGCGGGAAATAAATGCATCTTGGTGTGCATGGGACATTTCACCAAATGGCCCGAAGCATACGCCGTTCCGAAGAAAGAGACCGGTACTGTCGCTGATGTTCTGGTGAAGGAGTGCTTCAGCCGTTTTGGAGTCCCCCTGGAGTTACATTCCGACCAGGGCCGGAATTTCGAGTTTGGACCGTTCCAGAACGTCTGTAGGATACTGGGGATACGCAAGACCCGGACCACTGCCCTCCATACTCAATCGGACGGCATGGTGGAAAGGATGAACGGAACCATGGGGAAGCATCTGCCCAAGGGGGTTTCCGAGCATCCGCGTGACTTCCTGATGGCCTACCGATCGGCAGTACAAGAGACAGCCGGCGTGCGGATCGAGGTCTGCTGTTGCAGCCCGTTACGAAGCGTGGGGCCTACGGCAGACTGCTACTTCTTCAACCAGTCCGTGTGCAAGAAGGGCACCGCCTGTAAATACCGTCATCGAATCCCCACAAGAGCGAGTGACAGGCACCCGACGCAACTCGTTCTGGGACAGAACGACCTAAGGCGGGGGCAGTGTTACGATCCTGAGGGCCGAGGGATGGATGAGTCGGCAGCCTTGGCGATTAATACGCGAGCGTTCCAGAGCTTCTCGAAGCGGCTGCAGAAATATGAGTCACAGCGGTCGAATGCTCGGGAAGCGCCCTTACAGCCAGGTGCAACGGACACTCACGCTTTCAGGGACGCCCTCGAGGGCAACAAACGCGGATGCGTCATGCGGTTTCTAGAAGAGTCTAGCGAACTCGCGGTTAGTCTAGAAAGGGATTACCTGAAATATAAATACACGCCCGCATGAATAGCGGGCAGTTCGAATTCAGCATCAGAGCGGCGAGCTCCCAGATAAATAAAACGCGTGAAATAAATAAATAGATGACCAGATAAATAGAAATACATCGTTAGTGTTTAAGAGTGATATAAATAAATAATAATAGTTGTTAGAAATAGTGCCGTAGTTTAAAAGTAATTTGTGTTCTGCTTGATAATTCTCGTGTGTTTGTAAATAACAATAATTAATCCAATAGTTGTAAATAAATGTTTGAACCCATGTTTGTCGTATAATTTGAAATAGCCCGAAC